>CM064862.1:52605839-53211444 GCA_032719365.1 Prinsepia uniflora
GTTTCAAACTTAAAGGATAATTAATGCATTAATTTATAATATTTAGATTACAAAAAATATATAATTGACTCATATATTTTTCAAAAAGTCATATAAAAAACATTTTGTCCTTATATCAAAATAGTCAAAGCTTTAAAAAATTTTATCAAAAAGTTGACGAATTCATTCATTCCTATAAAACTAGAAATAAACGTATTCTTTCAAAGATGTACGCAAATATTGACCATTATTATTTATTTTGAAGGAAAATACTTGTATTTTATTCTGTTTTTATCTTTTTGTATTATCTTTTTAATTTATTTAATTATCTTTATATATATATATATATATATATCATAACTATAATAATCACTCTCTAAATTATTATGTTATTATAAAAAAAATAACAAATTGAAGATCATTTAATCATTCATATATATCAAATAAATCAATGATTTTGATATACAAGCATTAAATGTTTAGTGAATTTTGAATAAAAAAAAATTGAGATAAGGCTTTACTTTATTTAATATACAAGTTTTAAATAAAAATAAAAGTTATTACATTTGTAATAATAATTTACTCTTAAAATAATAAGTACTCTAGGAATAAAATACAAATATTTCATTTTCTTTTTAATTAGCAGTGAGAACCTGCACAGTTTTTAATGCAAGTAATCGCTGAAAGTCAAAGTAGTCCCCTTTCATACTCAATCTCACACGATGGTCAAGTCAACCGTATGAGAACCTTGTCCCCACACGCTTACGATGGTCAAGTTTGTAAATAAGATTTTCGTATTTCTCACGTAGAAACGTTATCGTGGAGTTAATTTGTACAAGAACATGCACGGAAATTATTTTTTAAAAAGACAAATAATTGTTAAAAAGATGAAATCAACTTGGGGAATCTTCAACATAAAAAAAAAACGTGGAGAATCTTCTTGTTTTATGACACCATCAATAGAAAAAAAAGAGTAGGTTCCAATTCGGCCGGTTCATGGACTTCATGGCATTTAATTCAACCATGCAACCTAACCCAAAACTCATTGAGCACGACATTTCCTAATTTTATACCATTCAAATCCCAATTCTCAAATTCCCAAAATCTCAAAATGTTGCCTCATCGATTCACCACCTTCGTTCATATTTCATTCATGTCCAACTAACAACCCATAATCACCAGTCTCCACCACCCACCAACATGCAGCAGCTCAACCGCCTTTGCTTCATTCTCCCGGCAGACTTCGACGAAATTGAGCCACCGGAACAACAACAGCAACAACAACAAAAGCAGCAGAAACCCACAAAGGAACACATCAACCAGAATCCAAAAACACATCGTCATTGTTCAACTCATTTTCTTGCCTTCATCAAAGATTCTGTAAGCAGACTCTATGACGACTTGAGATGGATCAATTTCTGCCACCATGATGATCACGCAAAAAGGGCACGACATTCGGGGGTATTTCAAGACATGGATGGGATCCAACTCAAGGACAAGGTAGGAAGGGACAATCCGAGGGTCTTTAGCTTTTCGGAGCTTTACATCGGGTCTAACGGATTTCGTGAGGATCAAGTTCTTGGAAGTGGGGGTTTGGAAAGTATACAGAGCTGTTCTGCCCAGTGATGGAACAGAGGTGGCCGTCAAATGCTTGGTGGAGACAGGGGAGCAATTTGAGAAGACCTTCGTGGCGGAGCTGCTGGCGGTGGCCCACCTCCGCCATCGGAACCTTGTCCGCCTAAGGGGGTGGTGTGCTCACGAACACCGGCTGTTTTTGGTTTATGACTACATGCCCAATCTTAGCCTTGACCGCTTGCTTTTCAGGAGGCCTGAAAATGTAGGATCAGGGCCTTTAAGTTGGGATCGGAGGAGGAACATAGTCGGTGGATTGGCGGCGGCTCTGTTCTATCTTCATGAGCAGCTAGAAACTCAGATAATCCACCGGGATGTGAAGACGAGCAATGTTATGGTTGATTACAATTACAATGCTCGGCTTGGAGACTTTGGCTTGGCACGGTGGCTAGAACATGAGCTTGATCAGCAAGAAAAGGCTCCAACAATGAAAAACCTCCAGTTTCGGGTGGCGGAGACCACCAGAATTGGCGGAACAATTGGGTATTTGCCACCTGAAAGCTTCCAGAAAAGAAGTGTTGCCACAGCAAAATCTGACGTTTTCAGCTTTGGAATCGTTGTGCTGGAGGTGGTATCTGGAAGGCGGGCGGTGGACCTCACTTGCCCGGACGATGAGATCATATTGCTTGATTGGATCCGAAGATTATCCGACGAAAATAAGCTTCTGCAAGCAGGGGACGATAAGATACCAGATGGGTCTTACCAGCTTTCCGATATGAAGCATTTGCTTCACATTGCTCTTCTTTGCACACTCCAAAACCCGCATTCACGGCCAAGCATGAAATGGGTTGTGGAAGCACTTTCCGGCAACGTTCAGGGAAAGTTGCCGGCGCTCCCATCGTTCCACTCCCACCCTTTGTACATCTCTTTATCTACTCCTTCCAATACCACCACAACCAACGGCAGCACCAACACGCGGTACACCATAGCCACCACCAACACCACAACAAGCATTGTATCTACTTCTTCCACTTATGTCACAGCCACCGGAGAGACTATCTATGCGAGCGCAGAATATGGAGGTAGTGATGTCAGCTCATCGGAAAGCTTCCATCACAGAAAACTAGCATTTCCCTTGGTTGAAACTCCAAGAGAGATATCCTACAAGGAAATCATATCTGCCACTAATAATTTCGCAGATTCTCAAAAAGTTGCGGAGCTAGACTTTGGAACAGCCTACCAGGGCTTTCTCTACAACCGATATCATATCCTGGTGAAGCGGCTTGGCATGAAAACATGCCCTGCACTGAGGGCACGGTTCTCAGATGAACTTAAGAACTTAGGAAGACTCAGACACAGAAACCTGGTACAGCTTCGCGGATGGTGCACTGAGCAAGGGGAGATGCTTGTTGTTTATGATTACTTAGCAGATCGCCTTTTGAGTCACCTGCTTTTCCACCGTGACTATAGATTTCGAAATTCGGTCCTGCCATGGCGTCACAGATACAGCATCATCAAATCGCTTGCTTCTGCTATTCTTTATCTCCATGAGGAATGGGATGAACAAGTAATTCACAGAAATATTACCTCTTCTGCTGTTATTCTGGATCCAGACATGAACCCAAGGCTCAGTTCTTTCGCGCTTGCTGAATTCTTGACACGAAATGACCATGGCCATCATGTAGTTACCAATACAAGTAAATCAGTTCGTGGGATTTTCGGTTACATGTCACCTGAATATATGGAGTCTGGAGAAGCAACAACAATGGCTGACATATACAGCTTCGGGGTTGTTATGCTTGAGGTCATTAGTGGACAGATGGCAGTTGATTTTCGAAGGCCTGAGGTGCTACTGGTGAAGAGGGTACATCAATTTGAGGCAAAGGAAAGAACATTGGAGGAACTCGCAGATATTAGGTTGAATGGAACTTACAATAACAAAGAACTTATGAGACTCATTTTACTAGGAGTCGCCTGTACCCGGTCGAATCCTCAATCAAGACCAAGCATGAGGCAGATAGTAAGGATACTTGATGGAAATGACAAATCCTTCATGGAAAAAGGGAAGGAGGAAAATATGGAAGAATGGAGACGAACTAATGCTTCTTCCTTGTCGTTAGTTAAGAGGATTCAAGCCCTAGGGATACAATGAGACTCATCCAAGGGGAAATTCTGATAAATTAATTTCTTCATTTTTTACCTTTTATACAGAAATTTTGTGTTTTCTCTTTGTTTTAGACTTAGTGTAACAAATTAAAGAGGATCATCTCTTCAGATGTTTGTATTTTGTTTTTAATAGATACATGTCCTTGCCATATCAATGCCTTATCTGCAGATGTAAAAGTTTCTCCAATTTTGTTTACTCACAGCACAAAAAAAGAACACGAAAATAACAGATACTGGAAGTGAAAATACTATATCAATACTCAACATAAAGCTTCATAAGATGGCTCAAACTTTAGAAGAAAATAGTAATTACCTGAACATGACAGAGATCTAAACTGTTTTGTACAAAATTTAAAATGCATTAGAAATATATAGAAATGTTCAATCTGACCTCACTTGAACAGCTAATATACCCATTTTAAGCTGTTCATTACTTGCTTGAATTTCGCACTGGAGACATTTCTCCATCCGTGTCGATTCCAACCCAATCAATAAAAGCAAAGAGGAACTCCCTGAAACTGACCTTCCCATTTTTGTCCCAATTCATTTCTTCTGCAACAACACACAGTCAAACAAAAACGCGTTATGAGAACTTTAAAATCATAAAAAATAAATAAATAAGTAAAAAGAAAGTTAACAAAGGAAACTGAAGAAAGAAAAAGAATGAATACTGAATCGAGTCCTGGTGACATGTGCTGGAGATTTCTCCAAAGGAGAAGCCTCATTCAGTGTGTTCACCATGTCTGTCTTGTTCAGTTTCCCATCGCCATTTCTATCCAGAAATGAGAACACTTCAATTACTGTGTCGAAAGTTGATTCAAGCTGAGGAGCGTCTATCTTGGATGTCTGAAACAATCCTCAAAACATTATATATACGGTTAGTATAAATTCTTTTCCAAGGAGATTTGGAATAGAGTTTGTGATGAATACCGGATGAGAGGATGAAGGTTTCTTTAATAGATAGATGAGGCATAGAAGAACAATGAATTCATTGAATTGTATCCCTTCACTCCCATCCATGTCACATGAATGGAAAAGATCCTCAATCCCCTCCGAGTTTAGATGGAGTTGCAGTTTCTGCAAGCATTTCTTCAGTTCTTCACGGTCAATAGTTCCATTTGAGTCCTCATCTATGAGAGACGAATGAGATCTCAGTAAAAATCCATGATAGCATCTTTGAAGGTGATAATGTTAGTAAATAGTACAGAAACCTTGCCGAAACTTACCATACTGTTCAAACACATCTCTAATTTTCTTAAGCTCCTCCCTGAACTGAGGAAACCTCATGATTATGCTGTCCATTGACTTAAAATTGCTTCGTCCCAAGGAACCCTTTTTAACTTCAACCATTTTCTTTTCAAGCTTTGCATCCAACCTGCTATACTTGTTAGGTGAACCATGACAACAAAGCATGCCCCCGGCTTTATTTGACAAAGACTTCAGACAAGTGCGAATATGAGATGTGCCTTTAAGACATGATGGAGGGTTAATTCAAGCTCGACATGAAAGATGAAACCTATATCCTCTTAACATGTCTGCAATGTATGAAATTTTCTTCTCTTTTAATTTTCTTTGAGGTATACACAAGAATTGGGCTAATAAGTGATGCAACTGTGCTATTAAACCAGTGCATGCATCGTAATTGTGAGCTAGTATAGATACAATGGAGTACATAGTGGAAAAGGAGGTAAATCAAATGTCCAAATTTTATTTATAGTAGTGTTCAAAACTCGCTAAAAAAAAAGAAGTGCAGGCCTTGACCGAGATTCGAAAACTCCATGTCCAGATTCTTTCAAGGCTTGCCAGAATTCCTACAAGAATCTAGGAACTTCATGACACTAGACATTAGTGATGGACAGCTTAACACCCTCCCAGCTTACACTTGTAGGGACGAAAAGTTTAAAGGGATGAAAAGGCAATAGAGAGCAGCTAGTGATGGTTCTGATCAAATAGTGGTTTATCGGTGATGGTTCAGTCGCTAGCATCTCATCATTAAATGCATCATAATATGTGATAATAGAGAGTAGTTATGGTGGTAAGTTCGTAACAGAAAAGAACTTCTTATTATGGATGACTTAGTAGTTCTAATGCCAAAAGATAAACAGACAAGGACCTACTTTTCCAAATACGACTAACTAGAAAATTTATTGACAGTGTAAAACTAAGGTAGCGTCACGTCACTTACATGAAAAACATCCAAAAGGTTCTCACTTGGAAAGAATATATAAGAGTCCCTCCCTCAATTCACAAATTCCATACCCCTAATGGAAAATAATAAGATGAAAAAAAAAGGAGAAAAACTTAAGAAGCCTTCCATTGTCAACGATGTGTGTGCATAACATGGGAGGAGAAAAAAAATTAGAATTTAGGACGATCATAGTTTTCCTTTTCTCATTTTGATCAAACCCGGCGACGAACAAAGGTGCCTTTCCAAAAAGAGAATGGATCATATATGCCAGTAATTAGTTTTCAAGATTGCTATCTAACCTATATTAATTGAATTAACTAAATCAAAGTAAAATGTAAACACCAAAACCATAAACAAGCAAACAAACAGAATAACTTACAGAGATTTAAATTCAATCCACACATAACCTAACCCAGAAACTTTCTGGAAATACCCAATCAAAAATTTATAAACGAACAATTATGGGGTTTTCCCAGAATTTAGTAAAACTTAGCAGACTTGGGAAAAATTTAAATAAAATATTTCAGAGGCAAAGAAAGTAGAAACTCACCGGTTGAAGCTGAAGTCTTCATGGAAATTAGGTGTGAAGACCGACAGAGGAAGCAAACTTCTTAGAGAGAGCTAGATAGTAATATGAAAGCAATGACAGATAAAGAACCTGAGAAAAGAGAAAAAGGTTGCTCAAGTGGGAGATGCCATTATTGCTTTTTAAGGCAAAGTACTCCTAACGTCTCTAATTTTAAATATCATTAACGAATAATATATAGCATCATGCCCCAAGGAACCATAGGGCATATAATAAAATAAATTTGTGATCCGATTACATTCAGTCTCTGCTTTATTACGTGTCAATGTCAACTCTGAAACCCTTGCAGAGAATCCAGATCAAGGCTGGCCTTCACCAATAGTGTTCCAGAAACTGAATCTGAATGTCACCAGATCAGATTGTGATTGTGATTGGCCCTCTGTTCGGGCTGATGCTATAAGTATATCCATATGTAGGGATTATGATTATCTTGCAACCCAAAAAGGAAATTATGACTTACAATTTCTTTGAGGGAAAACAATCTGCTGCTTTACGAATATACAGACCACTGGTGGTACAGTTTACAAAAGGAGGGTACATTTTTAGATTACCTAGGCAAGAAAGAATCGAATAAAAACATGGAGTTTTGTTTTTTTTTTTTTCCAATTTTGAAGCAGTGTCTTGTCATCATCCAATATTGCTCATCATCCATTCTACTTCTTGCCTCATGTTTCCCTCCAACGGTGACGAGTCTCCGGTACCAACGAAGGGTCGCTGTCTCTTCTTCATAGCAGCAGCCAGGGAACTCATATCCATTGGAGAAACCGGGCTTCTGGTTGACGTCAAGCAGCTATCAACAGAGCAATTGCCAACGCGTGCAAGGACAGTGGAGGCATTTCGGTTCTCTAAATTGGCGGCCATTTCAGACAAGGAAGGCATTTTTTCGTTGTCAAGTGGCATGATCTCTAGACAGTCATTGGAAACCTTAATAGCCAGCTCAGAGAGCTCTTCCTTGGCAGCTTCAAGCCCAGCAGCCTGTTCATTCAGAGCCTTAAAAGCTTTCTCAAGTATGGTCTGTAGATACTTGCTCTGTGCTTCAATTCGAAGTTGAAGACGACGCTGCACCTAATTACAATATAGCAATAAGAAGTTGCTGCCGAAATATCATAACTAAATTAGCATACAATTTAAGGGTAAAACAAGAAACATAAGTTACACAGGAGAGCCGAAAGCACGTGCTAGGTTAAGAAACAAACGGATGGGATTATAAACGCAAAGGTAAATTCTCTAGGCAATCAGTCACTGATTTATTATGAAATGGTTATTTTGGCGTAAGAGCTCCGGACCTGTGCTTATAGTTACAAGTTGATGTGCCCCGTGTGTAATTGCTATACAACAATTGCTCAAGGCAGTGTCTGGTAACGCAAGAAACCATAGCTGCATATTACTAAACAAGACACAAAAAAGAGACTAACCTCCAGTTGTTCATGCAATCTCCGTTGGACTTCCATTTGTACTCGCAAAGCCTCGGTAACCTGGTGGCCGCTGTTTGAAAGATGAAAATAACAAAAACATGAAGATAGAGACTGATGTGCATTGAGACTAATGATAAAAGGATCACATACTCATTTAAATCTTGTGCAATCACTCGTGATGAGGTTGGCGAAGATGAACCAGTGTCCTGACTTTCAGCAATGCAAGAAGCTGTAATTCCTGCACATTATTATGAAAACTAGTTAGTATTCCAAAAGCCTCAATTTGTGGCCTAGAACTATTGGAAATCAACTATACAGGATTTCAGAAACAAGAATGCCTACAAAAGTTAATACTGCAATCTATCACCAGAAACACATGCCACTTTCAAGAGCAGATGTCACAGTTACGGTTATGAAATTGGTTCTTTATAGATTCCCCGCCAAGCAGAGGAAAAGAGAGGAAATGCAAGACGCCAAGAGAGAACAAAGGAAATAAAGAGAACGACCACAGCCTTCTAAAAAATGTATTTCTTTGCAGTAAATGTATTATCAACTTGCAGAAAACATATAAACTGATAATTGAAAATGGGCTCTTTATGTTGGGCTGTTTCAAGTAGCATTTGTGATTTTCCTCTCTTTTAATTATGGATCATTGACATCATGATATAGATGTACAGGGTAGTTAATGATACAATGTTCCAGGTGTTAAATTTACAAAACGTTCAAGGTAATACCATCTTTGGAGTTTTCAGCTGAGTCTTTGCATGATTGCTTCCCCAATCGATATTTCTGCGAACATAGGTTATCAACGAAACACAGAAAATTCAAAAAATAGTATATTCTAATTTTCCCCAAAACTTAAATCAGGTCATTAGGGGAAATAAACTAAAAAGGTAAATAACAGGGATGTAAATATACTCTGTAGATGCATACAATACTAATCAGTGACAATCTATATCAAAGTTTCTTGAGAATTCATTTTCTAGTACTAGTTGCCTCCCTCCTTTTTTCTTACCAATTTGAATTCTAGATCATCACAAAAACACATAATGGGAAAGAGAAACAAACCTGAAGATGAGATTTCAAGTGATAAAGGGTAAGGCCTTTTACTCCCATTGTTCTCATAATTCTCTTAGGCGTGGCTTCTGCATAAGAAAGCATTTAAAGCACTACAATAAGAAAGCAAGCTACCCTATGACATATAGCTTCTGACTAAACACTAAGGAAGCTAACAACAAAGCAAAAATGGGACAGAATGGATGCAGGGGCAATGCTGCCCTTACTCAAAGTACAACAAGAATAATGAGCCTGAATATAAGTGGAACTCTGATATTTGATCACCAATAAAGCTTGGTCCACATCGATGCCTAAGTCTTGTGTGAAATTGATGACTACCCACCTAGCTGGGAAAGGCACGTGAACTGTTGACACACACTTACTTTATCCTTTTGATTCAACACGCTTCCATTGTAGTGTCCAAGTGGATACTGTTACTTTCTCTTGAACCATAATATATTATTTGATCAAATCATATCTCCACGCAGCAGTACCCCGTGAGGCTTTTGCCCATTGCGGAAAATTCCCCACGGCTGCCTCCCGTAGTAGTCTGGACTGTGTCTCAGTCTCACTGTGGCTGATCCAGCCCCTTATCTCTTCTTTCCTTCTCCAAGCTCGGGTTATGGAAGAATAAGAAGAAGGAACCAAGAAGAAGGTATCAGCAACAACCCAGTTTTAAAGCTTGATGCACTATCTCTCTTCAACCCTTGCTATTCTTCAACAGCCTGGCTGAGGAAGAATTACGGGGCAAGTCCAACTATTAGTAGGATAGCAAATTTATGCTCCTCGTCAATAATATGTTTGTTCGCTGTAACTGTGGCCTCTCGGGCGAATCGATGGGTCACTACCTAGCTGGGAAAGGCACGTGGACTGTGAATGATGTGTTGACATATATCACTCCAAAACTTATTACATCAAGCAACCAACCAGCTGCCATATTTAGAAGGTCTTCTGGTGAAGATAGACTCCGAATCCAAGAGAAAGGAGAATATCTAGGTGGGGAGCTCAGTACAAACGGTGATCACAACAAGTCAGGTCCTAGAGAAGATGTTTTTATTTCTTCCACAAGATGTGGGATATCATGAGGTACTGTGAATTTTGAAGAAATGACATAAGATACTTGGAAGAGAAGAGGCACTGAAGGCAAAAGGAGGACAACATAGGGGATAGTCAGTTCGATTATGAAATTGATGCAAGATGTTCTGTGACTATCAATGGCATTTTTTAATATTTTGGAAGGCTGAATCTTGAACTCAACAAGCTCAGACCATGAGTCCATATCAAGAATGGTTAGACGCTTAGAACTTAGAAGCCGTCCAACATTGGTACAGTTGTGACAGGTATAGATGTTGGAGCGGGTATGTTAGATCTAGGTGTTTGATGAGAATTCTAGAACATCGGGTGAGGTGAGACGTGTTCCAATTTTAGAGTTTGCTTTCTTTGGTTTCACTAGAATCTTTGGCTTATGGGGTCAGAATAAAAGAAGACTTACCAAATGGTGCACAAAAGCCCCAATGTTACTGATGCAATGCTAAGGCACTTAATGGAAAAATTTATAATTTATTACGAAAACAAATTCCATTGCCGAAAACAAGATAATTATAAATGGAGTGGACAAGTTGGTCAAAACAGGGCGAGGATAGATGAAAATGAAGCAGAGAAACAATTCTAATACACAAACATTATCATGGTGACAAAGAAGATAAATAAGATGCTTTGGGAAGCAAGAATGAGAAGAATCCAATAAGGTGGAGTAAAGAAGCAAACAAGGAAGGTTTTATTTCATTGTTGGAGATAGAACTGGTCTAGTGTTCAAGACGTGATGAGCAGTTGCACAACCCTCCATATAATGAGGGTGCAAGAAGGGTCTGCTAAAGTGATACCCTTGATATTGTGTTTGAAGTGGAAGTTGGAAATTTTGACTCAAGGTGGAGATTTGTTAGTATATCAATAAGTTTTGAGTCATGTACATGGGCTTAACCTATCATTTTGGGTCTCCTATTCGGCTATATTGAATAGGATGCACGTACGAAGTTTCTTGCTCCCTAAGTAAGAATTCCTACTCGCAATCAGTTTAGTGTTTTTTTCCCCAAGTCTATATATATAGGTCACTAGCATGTGCCTGATAGTTTACGCTCCCTTTTCTTTTCTCATTTTTTAGCACCAATATCCCAAATTCATAAGGTAGGCTCCTTAAATACCATGGGCCATGAAGGAAGATGACCCATTTGAAAATTGTGAATACATTAATTACAGTGATGAATCCCAGTCAATCAACATAAAAGAGAAAATTACAACAACAATAACCCCCCACCCCTACCCCAATTACCAACAAAGAAGGATAAGAACACAAATCAGAATTACACTAAATTCATCAGAAATCATCAAACCGGCGTAATATAGTCATTGGAGGTGTTGATACCATATCGACCGACCACCTAAGCACAGGGCCCGTCAGGACAGGACGGACGCCGACCGATTACCCGATCGGCACCCCCACAAATGTGGCCCGCCGATCGGCACTTACCTGCAGACCTGTCATTCGGCACCTGACAGGGCACAGACACCAGCTGGCTGCGACAGTCACCTAACCAACTCTGCCATACCCACTCCCTGACGGAGGCAAGTTAGGACTCCAGCTGGCGCCTCCTACGGATGTCCAGGGCTTGTCAGGCAACTCTCAGCCACAAAGCGTAACCTGCTCTGAAACAGTAGCCCAACTACCGCAGTTATGGCTACTATAAATACAGCGAAACCCTTCACAAAGGTAAGGACACAGCCCCTATTCAGAGCACTGTATTTACTTGCCGTTCGGCACACAGATACTAACTTAAGCATCGGAGCCCCTTTGGCCGACACCACACCGGTGTCAAGTCCTTGCAGGAACCCTGCCGAGCAGTTACGCCCCCAGCGGGCCCAAGACACCACACGGCTGGTCCTAGATCCCCCAGCGAGTCTCATCAAGTTGGTTATTTCAGGATCAAACAATTGGCGCCGTCTGTGGGAAACGACTATCTGTCCCACGAACTCACATACCTTCGCTCAACCCCTTTGCCGATGCACAATGTCTGCCGAACGGGACGACGGTGAGCTCAATAACACCCCCCAAGGAGATCGTAGCCGAGCCCGAGCTAGCCTGCCTTCCGAGGATATGCTCGAGATGCTGAGAACCTTCCGGTCGGAGGTTGCCGAACTCAGGAAAAGCAATGCTGCCATCGAAAGCAGGAACCACGTGTGGGGGGAACAGCATGGAAGCACCCTGGCCATCCTGCAATCCACACGCGAGGAATTGGAGGAACAGCGGGAGGCAACCAAATGGGCCCTGGCCGCTGCATCTCGTCGTCAGGAGTTCAACGCCTGCCGAGTCGAAATTGGCGACACTTACCAACCGGAGACGTCCAGTCGCCTTCTCTTCCACCAGACCGACCTGCCCGGTCCCTCGGGAATGCAGATCTGCCGCGACGCCCGCGAACTACTTGAAAAGAGACAAACGCAGGTCCAGGCCAACCGTCTGACCTACCTCACTCATGACCCATGCATCCGGGCACAACCGCCTTTGCCATTACTGTCCCAGGGCGCCCGGTCTCAATCCGGATTGGCACGCCTACCGGCGCAGCATCCGCGGCCCTCCACCCAGCCGCCAGAAAGTCCCTCCTCGCCGACCGGAGGACACTAGCCCGAGGACAATGACAGCTCGACCACTGCCTCATCCGCGCGGAATCCATCACGACTGGGGAGGCCCAGGGGCGGCGGCGGTACGGACCATCCGCCAATCAAGAACCGGCCAACCGACGACCGGCCGACAGGATCGAGTCAACCCAACCGATCGGATGAGGTGGTCCAGGAACTCCTCCAACGTATCCGGGAATTGGAGGCTAATAGACCAAAGGCCGGTACACTGCCCAGGCCCCGGACAAACATCGGTCCCTTCACGGACCATATCATGCGGTACCGTCACGAGACGGAGGTCAAACCCCTAAAGATTGCCCTATATGATGGACAAGGAGACCCAGACACCCATATCAACAATTACAACTCTGCGCTCGCCTTCAGAAATCTCTCTGACGAAGCACAGTGCCTGATTTTCAGCTCCACCATCACTGGGGCCGTGCTCAACTGGTTCTATCGTCTTGAACCGCAGTCGATCGACTCGTTTGACCGCCTCCATACGGTCTTTCTGAACCAATTCATGATCTAGACAGATCGATTGCTTACAACCGAGGACTTGGGAACCCTCCGATAGAGAGATAGCGAACCCCTGCGCCAATACGCCGCTCGATTCAGTTTGGAATACTCCAAGTGCCATGAGAAGGATGACAAGGCCGTCTACCGGGCTTTCCGCAACGGGCTGTAGGAGTCCACCTTCAAGTACCCTGCCTTCACCCAGGGTTGGGACGACTATAATGAACTCATGAGGCAGGCGGCAATACACGCCAAGGCGGAGCACTTCAACTCTCCCCAGGTGGCGCCCCGACCTGACATGAACAGTGCACGCCCTCCACCTCCATGCAGATGGCAGGAACAGTCGCCTCTACCGGTCAATAACACGCGGACGGATCACCAGTCTGACTCCCACTCCGGTAAGCGGAAGGGGACGTACAACAATGATCATAGGGGAAGAGACAAGTACCACAACAAGGGGCGGGGACCGAGCCACCACCAGCCAGGAAAACCCCACATGGGGCCCACACCAAAGTACGAAACTTATTCCATCCTGAACACCTCCCTCTAGAATGTGTTGATGAACATCGAGGGCACCATACCCAAGCCGCGAGCGCGACCACCGGGCCCCCGTCCGGGCATCCAATCCAACCTCTATTGCCAGTACCACAAGTTTAATGGCCATACCATCGACGAGTGCGTAGCCTTCTGCGACATCGTAGAGGCACTCGTACGGGAGGGGAAGATCAATCAGTTCCTCCAACATGCGCGCCCCGCGCAAGGTCTGCCACAGATCAACACCATTAGTGAGGGCCCTACCATTTCTTCCTCGTACACCTCCAATCGCGCAAGGAAGAGCTGTAACGCCCCGGACGTTCTGGAAATGTAATATTATAAAATATTGAATAAAATGACATTTTTACCCCTGTGATTTGTGTGGTCAATTTGTTGACTTTTTGATTGGGAGGTCGAACGGACGTTGAGCGATGACCGTGACGTAGTTCGGGACGTCACGAGTTCATAGACAGGTGGCACGTTCGATTCGGACGAACAGGGTGAAAGTTATGATGTTCGGAAGTTCAGGGGCATTATCGTAATTGGACGTTATAAAGGGAAAAAGTTTACTTTTTGTTTGACAATTGATATTCATTTGACTCGAAGACCGTTATGTTCGTCTCGACGCCCTGAGTACAACGACAGGCGGCACGCTTGAAACGGACATCGGATGACCGAGTTACAGGTCACGGAAGTTGGAGGGCATTTTGGTAATTTTTTCCCTGGGGGCATTTTGGTAATTTTCGCACGGGGTACTGTTCACCACTGTGGAAAACAGAGCAGCGGCCGTGGTGTCTTGTGCGTTCAATTGTTTAAGGCCTAGTGGAAGGTTCAGGGCATTGTTTAAGTTGTTTGAGGTAGTGGAAGCAGGGTGGAGTGGCTCAGGTGCACGGTTGGACAGAGGTCAGGGCACGGGAGAGCATGAATTGGCCATGGTTTCTGTGTGCGTGGGAGACATTTTCAGAAAACCTCAGTTGGTCTCCCACGGGTTGCTGGCCGTTTGAATTGATCGACAGAGTAAGGGAGTGAGGAGAGGACGCAGTTGGGTCATTTTGGTTCAGTTTGGGAGCTGAGTGGTGAGGAACTGTGAGAGGAACCGTGAGAAAACATTTTCGGGTTTTTGGGGGGAAATTTCAGGGTTCAATTCCTACGAGTTTTGGGACCAAACTAAGGACACTGAGGGACTTCTAGGAGTGAAATAATCACGTTGGTGCAAGATTTGAGTGAGGACGACCACTGTTGGCCCTAGAACCCGAGTGCTGTTCAGGGAGGAACCAGTTGGAGGGAAAAATCCCATTCAATTTCTGGAGCCTGTTGATCGAAACCAAGGGCCGTGTTAGACTTCTGGGGCCACTACGAGCACAACCGTGCAGGAATCGAAGGAGGAGGAGGACAGGTTGGCCGGGAACCTGAGTCTCAGTTTCAGAGGAAAACCAGTGCTGAGGACGACGACTTCCAGGTAACGGCGAGTTAAATTGTTAGTGCCATTGTGTTCGTCTAAGTTTCCTTATGCTACTGGTGAAACTAATTTGGAAATGGAGCTGGTTTGTGGGAGTTCTGGACGACGACCCGTTCGTCTGATCAGGTCTGGGTCGAATCGATTTAGGGACAGTCGAGGTCAATCATCATTACAGACCTAAAATTAATGGATTAGAGAAGGTGATAGGATCAAAAACGAGAGGAATTGATTGAGAATTGAGCTTGAACTGGTCGGGTTGAGTCGCGGGTAATAGACCCGTTTATTAGTCTATCCGGGTAAGAACGATGACACTGTAGCTTGGCGCGTGGCCTTCACGCGCAGCCACTTTGGGCGGCGCGTGACGGTGCGTGACGGTGCGTGCGATGTCATCTCCGATCACGGTCAACATGGAAATTGTTCCTTTCAATCCCAATAACATTTTACCTTTAGGATTCGAGTTGTTCGGGAGTCATTCGGGATAATTTCGGGAGTCCGGAAGGTTAAGTCTCTAAGTTTAATTTCGCCGAAAAATCCGGAAAAATTAGGAAAAATCCTACGAGTTATTTTGGGATGTTTGTAACCCTTCTTGTACGTTTTTACAGGCCCGGACACTTCCGAAGCTACGGAGGAGCGCGTGGGACGCGATTGACGCGTCCTAAGACTGTGAGTGGACTTTTTGATTTCTAAATTAGGCATGCATGACAATTTTTCTTGTTTATCTTATGGTTTTTCATATGATTTTACGATGGTGATATGATATATCGGTTTTACGTGTTTTCACGCTTTTCAAGATATTTATCGTATTTCACGCATTTCGAGGTTACGGTTTTCGCTTATGCATGCGTGATGATTTTGATGAAGTATCTGGATATGATTATGCATGTTACGGATTTATGATGTTTGATCATATTGTGAAGTAATCTTCGGAAAATGCATGTGTTGGAATTTGCATGTGAATTCGGACGTAAGTCCTATTATGATGTGATATGTCTTCGGAATGATGTTGGAAAATGGTTTGAGATGAATCCTGGTTTATTGTGCTTAAAAACGGTTTTGAGTTTAAAGACCCGGTTGATTGTTGGATCTGGTTTTGGGTTTAAAGACCCGGTTTGTTGATGACGGGGGCGGGCCCGAAAATTGGGTTTAAGGACCCAGATTGAGTTTAAAGACTCGTGAGTTTAAAGACTCGATGATTGTGATACCCCCGAGGCTTACTAATCATGTTTTGAGTTTAAAGACTCGTTGATATCCCGGGAAGGCCTAATATTGAGTTTAAAGACTCGGATGGATCCAACGGCTTATCTGTGATTATTGATACACTTTTTACTTGATTTGTGCAATTGATGTTTCAAAATGACAGTTTCTGAAATCTGGTAATATTAAATGGTTTTACATGAGTTATGACGATTTTCTGTAACGTTTTTCATGTGTTTCCGGAAAAAGAGTTTTTCAGAGGTTTAATACGTGATTTCTGAATATTCGGTTATGCATGCGTGTTACAAAACTGGAGGGCGAACCCGATTTCGGAAAAACTGTTTTCTGTAAAACTTATGTTTCGGTCCACTCACACTTTTTTTGTTTTAAATTCCCTCCAGGTCGTGGTACAAGCGCGGGGGCAAGCGCCGAGGCAGAGGCGGAGGCATAAAGTTTTCCGTTGCGGAGTAGTTAGTTCACAGAGTAGGATTTGTTTCTTTAACCTGTTTTGTAATATATTGCTCTGTG
Organism: Prinsepia uniflora; assembly: GCA_032719365.1. Classification (NCBI taxonomy): domain Eukaryota; kingdom Viridiplantae; phylum Streptophyta; class Magnoliopsida; order Rosales; family Rosaceae; genus Prinsepia; species Prinsepia uniflora. The sequence continues at coordinate 52,622,699 of CM064862.1, forward strand.
AAACTATGGACTTGACGTCCAGTCGGTTATATCTGTTTAATCTCCCTGGTCTGACAATGGGTGTGATGTAATATTAATTAGATTTCCGGTCTTTTGGTTTCGATTGTCAGACGGGAGCAGGATGCCTTCCGATTATCGAGGCGATAATCGGGGTGGGTCCTGTCAAGAGCTTCCTACAAGCTACGGCGTCCAACCACCAGATCTTCAACATCGATAGTGGACGTGCCGCCAAGGTTGTGCTGGCAGGGTGACGCCTATCCCCTTCATTGAGGAAGAAGAACGGGGGGTCATTTTTCCCCACGATGATCCATTAATCATTCGAGCTCAAATATCCAATTTCGATGTCGGGCGGATCTTGGTGGACACTGGCAGCTCCGTGAACGTCCTCCTCATGGACGCTTTCAACCAGTTGGGTAACAACCCCGCAAGCCTCACCCACGCTGGTTCTCCGCTACTCAGCTTCTCGGGCGATTTTGTTATGCCTATTGGCACCATCTCCCTGCCTATCTCCCTGGGAAATGCACCGAAGATCGCGACGGCCGTCACCACTTTCCTTGTGGTCGATTGCCCCACGGCCTATAACGTTATTTTGGGAAGGGGACTTCTCAACCAGCTCAGTGCCGTTACCTCTACTTGATGCCTTCTCATGAAGTTTCCTACCATCATGGGCACTGGTCAAGTCCGCGGTAATCAACAATTCGCCGCTCATGCTATCAAACCGCCTTGACGAAGCTCAACCCATGCGACAAATGAGAAACCATGGTCGTCGCTGAGGCTGCTTACGAGGCCGACCCCGTCGACTCTAAGCTCCTCGAGCAAATACGAGCAGGTCCCCCCGAGGACCCGCGCAACCTCTCCGCCGTCTCACAGCCGCAGCCCGTGGAGGACACGAAGTTAATCACCCTCTGTCCACAGCACCCCGAGCGGAAAGTAAAAATCGGGAGCGCCATCACCCCAGAAATCCGGACACAGCTCATCCAGTTTCTCTAGGACAACAGCGAGGTCTTTGCTTGGTCCTACGCCGACATGCCCGGCATCTCCACTGTGAGGGCCCGTCCCAAATATCACCTCGATACCCGGGACGAACCCTGCTCCCGTCTGACAATCACACTTAAAGTACCAAAAGAACCTCAAAATAACCATAAGCATAACTATCAGACAAGGGAGTAAATAGAATACAATCGTAACACAGAGCATAGTGTTATACAAAACAGGCACAAAAGTCCTACTAGGCTAATCTCGCAACGGAAGAACGTCGTAAGCTCTATGCCTCAGTTCCTGCCTCAACGTTTATGACAGGACCCATCCCGATTATCCCTCGATAGTCGTGATGAATCCTGCTCCCGTCTGACAATAACTAAAAATTTCCGAAAGTAACCAAACTTATTACACACAACACACAACAAATCCCGAAAACATTGTCAGACAAGGGATAGTTAGGTTTTACAGACCAATGACGTCACAAGTTTGACTAGTCAAGGACAATACAGAGCATAGGTATCATTACAGATAGGGGTCAAATTCCTACTCTGTAGAATGTCTGAGTGCGCAACGGTCTATTTATTCTTTTGCCTCGCTTGCCTCGTTTTTAGCCCTCGTACCTGTACACTGGCCTGGAGGGTGCATAAAACAATAAAGGTGTGAGTGGACAAAAATGACCTCTTATAAAAACATTTGCCAAAATACAATTCTTACCCTCCAGTTTTCACAAACATGCATGCATATCATAAAACACGAGTGATAATGGGAAATCAATTAAAGTGGATCAATCAAAACAATTTCCACAAAACCACGGGACTTATTTCCATATCTCGTTGCTTAGAGTCACGTTTTATCCCTGCAACGCGTGCATATCAATAGGCTCAAGGACCGCTCAAAATCCGAGCATCCGCCGCTGTGAACACATCACTAGCCGGCAATCCAGATCTAGTGAACACATCACTTACCGATCCATATAATCCAGCACATCTGATCTGAGTCAAGCCTCCCCTGGGCTGCAAGACAAAGATCGTGCTACGTGACCTCTTCGGGGTAAACACTTCCATCCCGAAGGCGAGCGTTATCTCCAGGGTGCACTCCGGGGAAAAACATATTTTCTCCCGAAAGCCCTAAATATCCGCAACATATCACCATCACTAAAACCAGTGAAAAACAGTTGCATTGAAAACCAAATCAAATATCAATACAGGGTCTCGGCCCTAAGTTAACCAAAGTCCCGATTTACTTTATAAATCCGAAATCATCATTATCATCATATAATCACATGGAAAATGCAAATCCAATCAGAAACACAATTCCATTGGGTCCCACCCCAAAATACCAATTTCACGTAAATCCGTGCAACCGTAAACCCGAGTTGCCACGATCACGTAAATCCATAAAATCAATCATTGACTCATAATCCGAGTCCAAATATCATTTTCAATCCGGGCCTAGCCCAAAACATCATTTGCACGTTCCTCGTAAAACGTGCCCGAAAGACTGATTAAAATAATCACGAAAATACTAAAAATCATCAAATTCACATGTAACTCCAAATCCGAGTCAAAATCATTATTTACTTGGGTTCTCACGCCCACAATATCATTTTTAACCAATTTCATGATTTCTCGAAAAGCGTGCCAGAATATAATAATATAATAATCATAAAACCGAGAAAATCGAGAAATCACCGAATCGAAGCATCAATCATGTCAAATCATAGAAAATCATATAAATAAGCATTTTAAACCATATATGCATGCATCACAGTTAGAAAACCAAAAGTCCACTCACACACACCGTCCCGATTGTTCAGCCTCGAGCTGTTCGTTTTCCTCCGAAGTCCCGGGAATATTCCAGCCTGTCAAACAAAGTGATTTAAGGTTACTAGGCTATCATACAATCCTTAAACAGGAATCCCCTAATTGTCGGAATTTTATAATATTATTTTAATATAAATTTAAACGTGTCGGGTACTCGGAACTACACTGAAACCATATCCGATTGACCCGAAACCAACGCGGATAGGTTCGTATCATCGAGAACATCAAGTCTCATGTTGAACACTTTGCCGGAATCCTCCCCACGCGCCGTCACGCGCCGCCGCAAGCGGCTGCGCGTGAAAGCCACGCGCCCAGCACAGTACAGCTACAGTGCATCGTTCTCGCCCGTTTGTCTGATAAACGGGTTGAAATACCCGCGATAGGATCCGATGCAATCTCAGCCAATTCGACCTCAAATCGATCCGTTCTTTCAACTGATCTCATCTACTCTAACCTCATATTAGTTCTGTGAATTCAATTACCTCAGGTAAGGTCCAAATCTTCACGACTCACGATCGAAATTCGACGGGTCTCCTAATCGGGTTTCACGATTCCGTGCCTGATTTTTCAATTAATTCATATGGTTAGCTTCGTGAGAGTATAATGAACAATTTTCCATGATCAATTTCGATTGAGCTTACCTCTAAGTATCTGAACTCAAGGTCGATTTTTGGCAGCCATGGCAGCGTCTGTTCTTCCTCAATTCGACACGAATTCTTCTCGTTTTTGTTGCAAAGCTTTTAGTTTTGATCCCAGCAACCTAATGGAATCCTCAATTGGTCCTCTCCTGGCTCCCAAATCCGAATTCGATTTTCCCCCAATTTCCCAGAATTTTCGAAGCAAAATTCTCTCAGTTCTCTGAACCTCTCAAGTCCCTCTCTCTCAGTTATGCTACTTAGACGTTCAATTGCATAATGGCGACGAGTTTGGGGCTTATCACGGGCCAATTGGACATAATCATAGTCCAAGCCTAAATTTGGGGAAAAGTAGTCAAAAGGGGATATTATTGTGTTTCCCTTAAGACCCGGTTCTGTGTTTTATGAAGTGAGAATCAGACAAAAGACAAGTCTGATCAAGGCCAAAAGTCCATTTTGCCCCTGGTTGGACAAATTACCATTTTGCCCCTAGCCTTCCGTGACCCGTAACGTTCGGAACTGAACTCCGTTTTCGACGTGCCGCCTGTCGTTGTACTCCGGGCATCGAGACCTACCTAACGGTCTTCGAATCGTGTGAAAATTAGTTGGCAAACAAAAAGTCAACATTTTCCCCCTTTTCGCCCAAATTACGAAAATGCCATTGGGCTTCCGAACGTCATAACTTTTTCCCAGATTGTCGGAATTGGGCGTGCCACCTGTCTATGGACTCGTGACGTCCCGAACTACGTCACGGTCATCGGTCAACATCCGTTTGATTCACCAATCAAAAAGTCAACAATTTGACTATACTATTCACAAGGGTAAAAACGTCATTTACTCATTATGTTACAAAATTACATTTTCTAAATGTCCGGGGCGTTACAGTTTACCCTAGCGCTATCACCACGACCTGGAGGGAAAGTTAAAAACCAGAAAGAGTGAGTGGACTAAAAGAAATAAGAGTTTCAAATACGATTTAGAAACAACAAGGATTAAGAAAAACAATAAGATTTTTCCCTCCGTTTTAAAATAAAGTATGCATGCCTACCAAAGTATCAGAAACCACAACATAAAACAGTATAACAAATATGCTAAGATCATATCAAAAAAACCAATTCCACATATGTCAAGTCTGATCAACCCTGCTGGGTCTATCCGAGTCTTTAAACTCAAACCAGGCCTCAAATGTAATACGAGTCTTTAAACTCCCGAGTCTTTAAACTCAATAGGCCTACGGGGGTAATATCGTAAATATCCGAGTCTTTAAACTCCCAAGTCTTTAAACTCAATCCGGGCCCGTCCCCCGTCAATCAGAATCCGGGTCCTTAAACCCAATATCCAGATCCATCAAATCCAATCCAAACCAATCCATCTCCAAACCCGAATCCGGAGTCACTGGTCTGATGCCCTTCCGGTATCCAGAACCGTCATTCCGAACCCAAATCCGGAAATCCATTTTTCCGACTTTAAAACCAAATCTCGTTTCTCGAAATCCGATTTTAAAACCAAAACCTTGATTACCAAAAATCATATCTCATAATCCAATATAACCATCAGAAAACAATTATAGATTGAAAACCCAAAAGCTTAGCATAAAAATTTGAAATCCAGCTTTTCTCGAAAAACGTGCTAAAACCTGAAAATGTCTTGAAAAACGTGCAAACATATCAACCACATATAATCACCATTAAAAAGCATAAAAACACACTTAGAATCATAAAACATAAATAAAAGCAGCTAGGCATGCTCGTAAGAAAAGAAAGAGTCCACTCACGAGTCAAAAAGTGTCAATCGCGCTACGTGCGCTCCTTAACCGTCTTATGCGTCTCTCATCCTGTCAGTAATCACCAAATAGGGTCACAAATACGTCAAATATGCTAACCCTAATTTCCCCAAATTTTCGGGAATTTAAACGTAATTTAAATTTAAACCCTAAACCGTCTGGATACTCGAACTAACCTAAAACAACGTCCGATTTTCTCGAAACTTGTCCCAATAGATTCGTTATAACATTTAGACCAAAAACCATGTTGGAAGGTTCCTCAGAATCCTCCCCACGCGCCTCCACGCACTGCCCAAAGTGGCTGCGTGTGGGCCTCACGCGCTGCTACAGTAGCATCGTCTACCTCGAGTCACCCGGTTCAACTGTACTGAACCGGCGTGACCGGTTCTCTGTAATTCCTCCACCATTTTCACTCAATCCAATCCTATTAGCTTCGTCCAGTTCCCATCAATCCTTTCCCGTCCTCAAAACTGGAAATCACGGCTTGAAACCCGTCGTCTTCAACCTCGAACCAAAATTGCCCGATAGCCCTGTTTTGGTCTCCGGCCACCCAGACCTTCCCCCGTCACGGCGACCATCCTAGACGACTCCTAGGACCTCCCTGAACATCACATCACTCACCAAAACCCTCGACTCTAACCCAAAGTCCACGACTTTTGAAAACAATAAAACGGGAAAAACAGGGGATTTGGGCTTACCTGCGATTCGTCCTCCGCCGTTTGCACCGCCGTGTACCACGGTGTCCACTGAGTCCCCTGCAGTCGTCCTACCTCATCCTCAGCTTGGATTAAGCCAACACACGTTACAACCACCACACGTTACAACCACCACCTCTGTCCCACGACCTCTCTGTTTTTCCTTGAAACTCAGACCTCACCACCAGCGCTTTTCCAGCACGATTTCACCCCCAATCCTGATCACCAGCTTCCCTTCTTCTCTCTGTCACTCTCACAACTCACCAAAACTCTCACCCACACTCTGAATCGATCAAACACTCCACCGCCTCACTCTCTATTTTCTGTTTCTCAAACCAATTTACACGGTTTGAAATGAGACAAGTTATACCCTTGTGTACACTAAACAATCCTAGAATCATCTAGTGTTAATCCACGTGCCCCCTTCTCCATAGTCATCAGCACAAAATATCCAATCCCACTCATGCCACTTGCCCTTATCTAATTAGCCCTAAAGATAAAAAGACCAAAATGCCCCTAAAATTTAAAATTACCATTTTGCCCTTCAACTTCCCCCGACTCGTAACTATTCCGTCCGACTTCCGATGATAGCGTGCCGCCTGTCGTTGTACTCAGGACGTCGAGAGCTATCTAACGGCCCCCACGTGCCCCCACGCGCGGCCCAAAGTGGCTGCGCGTGGGACTCACGCGCCTGCTACAGTGCATCTTCAACCTCGAGTCACCCGGTTCAACTGTGTTGAACCGGCGTCACCGGGTCTCCTCCAATCTTCCACCATTTCCATCCAATCCAATCCCATAAGCTTCGTCCAGTTCCCTGCAACTAAACCCAGTCCTAAAATCGAAGAATCACGGCTTAAAACCCATCAACTTCACCCTCGAAACAGACGGCCCGTTTGCCCTGTTTTGGCCGCCGGCCACCCAGGTCCTCCCCCGTCACGGCACCACACTCAGACGACTCCTGGGACCTCCAGGAGTCTCACCCTAAACTCCAAAACCTTCGACTCTAGCCCTAAGTCCACGACTTTTGAAAACAAGAAAATGAGAAAACAGGGGATTCGGGGTATACCTTCGATTCTCACTCCACCGTCTGCACCGCCGCGTGCCACTGTGCTCATTGAGTCCCCTGCAATCGTCTGAGCTTGCTATTGGCTTGGTTTGCACCACAACACGGCAGAACCACAACCACCATAGTCCCATGGCTCCTCTGTTTTCTCTGAAAACTCAGCCTTCCACCGTCGTGTCTCCGTGCACGATTTCACCCCCAACTTCCGATCACCAGCTTCCTCTCCTCTCTCTGTTACTCTCACAACTCACAGGACTCTCACACACACACAGAATCGATCACCGTCTCTCAATTCTTCACTCTCTGTTTCTCTTTGTCGAAGCTCAATACACGGTTCAAATTGAACGGTTTGTGGCCGTGTACATTATACAGAAGCCTAGAACCCTCTAGCTCACAACCATGTGTCCACTTCCTATGGTCATCAGTACAAAATATCCCAGCCCACTCAGCCACATGTTCTAATCTGATTGGGCCTAAGAGAAAAAGACCAAATTGCCCCTAGGTTTAGAAATTACCATTTTACCCTCGAACTTTCCAGACCCACAACTATTTCGTCCGACGTCCGATGACAGCGTGCCGCCTGTCGTTGTACTCAGGACGTCGAGACCTATCTAACGGTCCTCGGTCTACGTGAAAATCACAAGTCCACTAAAAAGTCAACATTTTCCTCGATTAGTCAAACTTACGATAACGCCCTCAATCTTCCGAATGTTATAACTTTTCCTCCGATTGTCCAAATCGGACATGCCACCTGTCTACGGACTCGTGACGTCCTAAACTACGTCACGGTCAATGGTCAACACTCATCCAACCTGTAAATCAAAAAGTCAACTTTTGACACACTATTCACAAGGGCAAAATCGTCCTTTTATACAATTCTTTTTACAAAATTACATTTATACCCTTCCCAAAGGTACGGTTTGTTATAATCTACCCCCCTAAAAAAAATTTCGTCCCCGAAATTCAGTGAAACAAATAAGGGTACTGTTCACGCATTAAGGCCTCGGGTTCCCAGGTAGCTTCTTCCACCTGATGATTCCTCCACAATACTTTAACTAAGGGAACCATCTTCCTCCGTAAGACTTTATCTTTCCGATCCAAAATAGCTACAGGTTGCTCTTCAAAGCTCAAATCTTCCCTAAGCTAAACAGGTTGTGCTTCCAGAACATGTGAATCATCCCGTATATACTTCCGAAGCATAGATACATGGAAAACATTATGTACCTTTGCTAAGTCTGCTGGTAAGGCCAATCGATAAGCAACAGGACCAATCCGCTCCAAGATCTCATAAGGGCCAATATAACGAGGACTCAACTTCCCTCGTCTTCCAAACCGTACGATTCCCTTCCAAGGAGATAACTTCAAGAAAACCCAGTCTCCCACTTCAAACTCCAAATCTCTGATCCTACGGTCGGCGTAACTCTTTTGTCGGTCCTGAGCCGCCTTCAATCGATCTCTGACCAACGCCACTTTTTCATGAGTAAGGTCTACCAGCTCAGAAGTAGTCAATCTCCTCTCACCAACCTCGGTCCAACACAATGGAGTCTCAGCTCATACTCGGCCACCGTCATACTCCCCTGTTTCAACTGAAGGAACTCCGCCTCTTTGGCATCCCGAAAAGAGCGAGGATAATACTGGTTCAAAAATCGCTCCCGGAAAGTCTCCCAAGCCACGGTATGAGCGTCCCAACCTAACAACTCCAGCGTATACCACCACTCATACGTTGCGCCGTCTAACAGAAAAGTAGCTAACAACACACGATCTCCTAGAGGACAATGCATCACCCCAAAGATCCGCTCAAGCCGGGTGATCCATCGGTGGGCTTCCTCTGGGTCTGCCCCACCACTGAACGTAGTATCCCCGAGCCGCTGGGCTCGCTCTATCGACGCACTCTCCGCTTCTTCAGGTCGTGGAAGGGGTTCACGTCTCAGAGGCATGATCGAACGTACGCTGAAAGAGGCATAGAGTTAGTAAAACAACCTAAAAACGACCTTGTACCGACACAAACCGACAAACCTATGCTCTGATACCAAATGTCAGGACCCGTCCCAAATATCACCTCAATACCCGAGACGAACCCTGCTCCCGTCTGACAATCACACTTAAAGTACCAAAATAACCTCAACACAACCATAAGCATAACTATCAGACAAGGGAGAAATACAATACAACCGTAATTCAGAGCATAGTTATACAAAACAGGCACAAAATCCTACTAGGGCTAATCTCACAACGGAAGGACGTCGTAAGCTCTATGCCTCGGTTCCTGCCTCAACGTTCACCCCAGCGCTATCACCACGACCTGGAGGGTAAATTTAAAACAAAAGTGTGAGTGGACTAAAAGAAATAAAGTTTTCAAAAATCGTTTAACATCAAACCAGGGTTAAGAAAAACCATAAGATTTTTCCCTCCGTTTTAAAAACATGCATGCCTAACGACGTATCAGAAAACCACGTCATAAAACAGTATAATCAGTATGCGAAGATCGTATCATAAAACCAAATCCACAAATATCAAAGTCCGATTAAACCTGCTGGGTCTATCCGAGTCTTTAAACTCAACCAGGCCTCAATTGTAATCCAAGTCTTTAAACTACCGACTCTTTAAACTCAATAGGCCTACGGGGGTAATATCGTAAATATCCGAGTCTTTAAACTCCCGAGTCTTTAAACTCAATCCGGGCCCGTCCCCCGTCAATCAGAATCCGAGTCTTTAAACCCAATATCCAGATCCAACAAATCCGATCCAAAAACCAATTGAAAACCAAGTCTCAATCCATATCCAAACCCGAATCCGAAATCATCGGTCCGAAGCCCTTCCGGCGTTGAGAGCCGTCATTCGGAACCCAAATCCGGAATTCCACGAAATCCAATTTGAAACCAAAACCAGGTTGCCAAAATCATGTCTCAGAATTCATTATGACCATCAGAACACAATTATAATTGGAAATCCCAAAGTATAGCATCAAAATCAGAAATCTAGCTTTTTCTCGAAAAACGTGCAAAAGCCCGAAAATGTCTCGAAAAATGTGCAAGCATATCAATCACATGTATTCATCATTAATAAGCATAAAAACATACTTTAAACCATAAAACAGAAATAAAACATTTAGGCATGCTCGTAAGAAAAGAAAGAGTCGACTCACGAATCAGAAAGTGTCAATCGCGCTCCATGCGCTCCTCGACCGCCTCAGGTGTCTCCCGTCCTGTCAATAGATACCAAATAGGGTCACAAATACATCAAGGATACTAACCCTAATTTTCCCCATTTTTCGGGAATTTATTCGTAATTTAAACTTTGACCTGAAACCGTACGGTTTCCCGAACCATCCCGTAACATCGTCCGATTAACCCGAAAATCACACCCATGGATTCCTTAGGACATTTAGAACCAAAACCATATTGAAAGTTTGGCCGGAATACTCCCCACGCGCCCCCACGCGCCTCCCAAAGTGGTTGCGCGTGGGCCTCACGCGCCTGCTACAGTGCATCTTCAACCTTGAGTCACCCGGTTCAATTGTGTTGAACCGGCGTGACCGGTTCTCCTCCAATCTTCCACCATTTCCATCCAATCCAATCCCATAAGCTTCGTCCAGTTCCCTGCAACTAAACCCAATCCTAAAATCGAAGAATCACGGCCTAAAACACATCAACTTCACCCTTGAAATAGACGGCCCGTTTGCCCTGTTTTGGCCGCCGGCCACCCAGGTCCTCCCCCGTCACGGAACCACACTCAGACGACTCCTAGGACCTCCAGGAGTCTCACCCTAACCTCCAAAACCTTCGACTCTAGCCCTAAGTCCACGACTTTTGAAAACAAGAAAACGGGAAAACAGGGGATTCGGGGTATACCTTCGATTCTCACTCCGCCGTCTGCACCGCCGCGTGCCACTGTGCTCGTTGAGTCCCCTGAAATCGTCTGAGCTTGCTATTGGCTTGGTTTGCACCACAACAAGGCAGAACCACCACCACATTCCCACGGCTCCTCTGTTTTCTCTGAAAACTCAGCCTTCCACCGCCGTGTCTCCGTGCACGATTTCACCCCCAACTTCCGATCACCAGCTTCCTCTCCTCTCTCTGTTACTCTCACAACTCACAGGACTCTCACACACACACAAAGAATCGATCTCCGTCTCTCAATTCTTCACTCTCTGTTTCTCTGTGTCGAAGCCCAATACACGGTTCAAATTGAAAGGTTTGTGGCCGTGTACATTATACACAAGCCTAGAACCCTCTAGCTCACAACCACGTGTCCACTTCCTATGGTCATTAGTACAAAATATGCCATCCCACTCAGCCACATGTTCTAATCTGATTAGGCCTAAGAGAAAAAGACCAAATTGCCCCTAGGTTTAGAAATTACCATTTTACCCTCGAACTTTCTAAACCCACAACTATTCCGTCCGACATCTGATGACAGCTTGCCGCCTGTCGTTGTACTCAGGACGTCGAGACCTATCTAACGGTCCTCGTTCTACGTGAAAATCACAAGTCCACTAAAAAGTCAACATTTTCCTCGATTAGTCAAACTTACGGTAATGCCCTCAATCTTCCGAACGTCATAACTTTTCCTCCGATTGTCCAAATCGAACATGCCACCTGCCTACGGACTCGTGACGTTCTAAACTACGTCACGGTCAATGGTCAACACTCATCAAACCTGTAAATCAAAAAGTCAACTTTTGACACACTATTCACAAGGGCAAAATCGTCCTTTTATACAATTCTTTTTACAAAATTACATTTATACCCTTCCCGAAGGTACGGGTTGTTACAGTCTCCGCCCCCAAATCATTTCTAAAACATCGAATACGGGGTCTCTGCCCCAAATCACTTTCTGTAAAACCTCATACATACTCGTACGTATAACCCATCCTAGGCACTTCCGGAGAAAATGCCAACTCGAGGCACACAGCCCCTAGGGAACACATCCCTGATATAGTCACGATGACAAATCTATACTAGTGTGCACACTACTCGGGGTCTCACTCCGAGTCTTCTCCCAGGAATCTCCATCTGGGAGGCTCAATCTCTGGATCTAGTCCGAGCTCTCTCTCTGGATCTAGTCCTCATATCTCTCCGGAATCTGGTCCGGGACCACAACAATATAAGTAACCACCACTCTTGGAACGGGATCCCTATGGGGATACCCACTCTGGTCTGTGGATCGTGACTCTCCAGGTCGACGTCTAGAGGAGAGCATATAAATATATGGAGGGTTCATTCATTTTCAAATCTCTTTCTTTCTTTCTGAAATCACTTTTCAACTGGGTCTCATACCCAATTCATCTCAATAGGATTCTTCGAATCCGATTCAAATCCATTTCACAGGCCTCGGCCTAAATCCACAGTTCAACGGGGTCTAATACCTGAATATCATTTCATAAACTGAACTGGGACTCAAGCCCGATGTTACAATCAACAAGGCCCTAAGCCCGAAACCATAAACCAACAGGACCTCACGTCCGATTTCACAACCAACAGGGCCTTAAGCCCGATATCTCAACCAAATGGGTCTCAGGCCCGGTATCGTAAATCAACGGGGCACCAAGCCCGATAGTACCACTAACTGGGCCTCAAACCCGAATCGTAAACCAACTGGACCCTCGGTCCGATCGTATGGCTCAAATGGACCCTAGGTCTGATTCCTCGTCAAATCAAATGGACTCCAAGTCCGAGAGTTTGTAAATCAATTGGGTCTCGTGCCCGATTTCATATTTCTAAATCCAAAATCCATTCATTCAACCTTCGTTGAAAACATGGTACGCAAAGGTACGACATAAAACCGAAAACCTTGAAATACGTGCAATTATGTCGATCCAAAGCTACCACAAACAATTGCACTCATGGCAACAGAAAATGTGTATTAAAAGCATTTATAAACATTTATGCATGCATCGAATTCGAAAGAAAGGTCCACTCACAGACCGTCCGAAGTCGCAGCTGGATACGCTTGCAATAACCATCTCCCGGGTCAACCGTCGCCTCCGGGATGCCCGAACCTGTCCAAATTAACTTAGAGGGTTACTAACTACTTAAATAACCCCTTACTAAAGTCCCGTAATTTTTCCGATTTTCTAACTATTTTTAAACGGGAACCTAAACCTTCGTACAACCCGAAACCTATCGAAACAATGTCCGATTGACACGAAACCAGTCCCAAAATGTTCGTTACATCGAATAGATGATTTCGTACTTGGAACCATCCCCAAAAACCCCCTCACGCGCCCGCACGTGCCCCTAGAAGTGTCCTGTGCGTGGGCCCACGCGAAAGCATTGTAGATTGTCCCTGTCCTTGCGACGGCCAGTTCAGACCGGCGCGACCAGTTCGACTCATTTCCTCCCTCAATTCTCGTCCGTTTGCCTCCATTTCAATCCTAAAATTCCTCTTTTCTCAATTCCTATCTAAACCAATCCCTAAACCTAAGAAAAACCGTCCAAAACCCATGGTTCCAAAATGAACCTCACGGTTCAAGGTTTCCAACACTCACCCATGGCTTCCCAGCCATCCAAAGCTTTCCAAAACCATCCTAACACAGTCCTAATAACCTATTTAACACATTAAAACCATCCAAATCGATCCATAATGTAAAAATAGAAAAAGCATGAATTTTGGCTCTAACCGGGTACGATTGTTTCCCTGCACCTCCGCCGTCCACGGCGGCGCTTCCTGGGCCGGCCACCACACTTCAGCATCCTCAGTTCATCCTCTGTCCTCTCACCAATGGGTTTGGGGTTGAAGGGTTTGGATTCGATTGAAAATGGGTGCTCGGGTTTGGGTTTTGGGAGGAAGAAAATGAATGATCGATGCAAAGGGGAGATGCATGAATGCAAATGAATGGCCAGTGGATGAGTGACACTTGTCAATCATCCATTGGGCCACTGACAATTCCCTGGGCCCCACCTAATTCCACTTGCCTCGAAAATCGTGCTAATATGAATAGTACTTCATAACTTCCGTGAACCGTAACTTTTTCGTCGAACGTCCGAATTTGACGTGCCGCCTGTCTGTGGATTCGTATCGTCCCGATCTACGTAACGGTCCTCGACCCTCGGCCATCGGACCTCTCGAGTCAAAAGTCAACTTTTCACCTAAATTACCAAAATTCCCTTGGACTTCCGAACATCATAACTTCCTCCTCGAACGTCGGAATCGAGTGGGCCACCTGTCTATGAACTCGTGACGTCACGAACTACGTCACGGTCATCGGCCAAAGTCCATTTGACAGCCTGAATGAAAAGTCAACGATTCACCCATTCTAGGGGCAAAATCGTCATTTCGCCTGAAGGTCTGTTAATCCTCGTCTAATCTCCGATTAGTCTCGCTAATCCGTCATTAATTCTTAATTAATCCCGTTAATTTGGGACGGGTAGTCACAACCTTCTCCCCTTAAAGAATTTCGTCCTCGAAATTTAAATCGACCCGATTCCACAACCAAACTGTGGAATCCAACGTTGTCCCCTTTATTCGGATCGCTGCACCCACACACAAGTGTACCCGTGGAATAGTACACGTCCCGCACACACCTCGTACGCGACGGTAATATCCTCGGTACGTACAGTCACTAGTGCCTCCATGCTCCAACTCACTCTCGAGCACTACACGACAGCTCGTATGTCTTACTCGAGACAGAACATCGACACTAGTCGTTCTCGCTTGTCACTCACTTAGACAGGTAAGCAATACCAAGCTGATATCTAAACGGCTTTTCAGTCTAACATTCTGACACGTTCCATCCTGCAGTCGTCGGACTGAAACGCATTCCTACTGAGGGCTACCACATCCAAGCTAGCATCCTGCTCAACATCCTAACCGGCAACATTCTATAGATCCTGCCATCACAATGGCACGAATCCCATCTCACAGGTCATCCTCAGACCTATGCCCATACTGACTCTCGACACTCACACGAATCACCTCTCTCAAATTCCTATACTTAAAACTGACTCTCTTTAGAGTCCCATCACTCCCTCTCAATCCGAACGCATCGAATTCCTATCAATCCGTAACTATCATAGGTCACAACCAGCGTGACTAGCCGACAACCCCTGGCTCCACTTCGCTTCGCTACTCTACTCTGATCTCGACTCGCTCTCGAGTCCTCGTATCGTATCTCGTATCACTTAGCGATCTCCGCTAACATCTAGACTCACCTCGAGTCTCCAAATTGTCACTATCGGATCTGATCCGATCGCCACTCATGTCCATCTAGGACTTTATCCAATCTACAACATTCTCGTAATCTCGGAACACTCTCAACCCGACATATCGATTGATCGTGATCAATCCCATCATCGAACGTGCACAACTCGCCGACGCACCTAAAACACAACAATATCGGGGCGCCCCCGACCTACACACGGACTGCTCTCTGGCAACGTCTAACCACAAACTACCGTCTGCACTCCAACCATGGTCCGGACCCCAACCGTCCGTCACCAGGCGAACATCAATCCATCACCTCGGATACTCCCTCGTCACATCCTGTGATGCTAAGCACCATCTACTCGTCAAGTCAATCAAATTGACCCACAGCCTAGGTGTTCGGTTCTTACACCCTCTTGAACTCCTAGTTGTCACAACATTCCTCGTCGTTCCACCTAGGAACGAATCCAAGATGATGAGATTAAGGTTCATCCAATGTCATCCTCCGGCACCCAACACTACCTGTTACAGCGTCACGCTCAGTGACCTCGGAATACTCATTACCAATACGAAATCAAGCACTCTTCTCAACTTCTCAGTCCCAACATCTCTTGATTCCGAAGTTCCAATCACGTTGGAAACATGTTTCTTTTCCAATTACTTAACTCACTCATCACACGAGTATTTTCGCGTCCTATAGACAATCGATTTCCAAATGTCCAACTCAGGAGGTATGGTCAACCGTAGTCAACCAAAAATTAATCCGCAATGGACTATCACGTCCACAACTCACTCGGACAACATCCACGTGTCCGTAACCTCCAACTCGCCTATCCGCTTACTACCATATGTGCACCTCCAAAAGGATATCAAGTCATCCTAATCCGATGCACCACTCAGCTGAAGAGTCGCAACAGACTCCTGATGTGATCTGCAGCCAAATCTCTGCATACCACCATATCTGACCCATACGTCATCTATTCACCTGTATCTCACGTTTCACCTCAATGCTTCTGAGTACACCCTCGCGAATCAATCTCGCAGCACTGGGGGAACTAGTCTCCATTACTGGGGAATCTGATCTCCAACATAGGGGAAATTGGTCTCCACCACTGAGGAAACTGGTCTCCATCACTGGGAAACTGGTCTCCGTCACTGAGGAAACTAATCTCCGACACTGGCCAAACTGGTCTCCATACCAAGTACTCTCGTACCTCGTACTGAGCCCCTCGGGATCCTCTCTGTCCCACTTATAACAACCACCTTCACTGGAGCGTGGAAAGTGAGCCAACACCCAATGTCAACATTTCATTCTGCGATCGGACTTATCTGTCACCTAGTCGAATCCAGAATCACTGCTCGTGTTGTACGTCACTCTCGCACCTCGTATCATCGTCACGACTGGCGAATCCTATCGTCACAATCGTCACGGAAACCTTAGTCCATCCAACTTGATAAGACTCGATCATGTCCATCAATAGCAGCGTCTGTCACAACCTCATGCAGACCTAACTCAGAAACACTCTGTTATCGAGACTCCCAATCCATGCGGTAGTCCCACCGCCGGTACCAACCACTCCACACTTAACATCCACCGATCGGTCCACCTCTAGATCCAGTCACAAGTACCACACTCCTGGTAACTTGTCCAATCAATCACTAACCAGGTTATCACAAACCCGGCTGCCCGCTGCAGCCCTACCATCCTGACCGATCCCTCGATCTCGATTCTGAAGAGTCGTCATACTCCAATACTGGTACCAAACCAGCCAATCACTACACTCTGAGGATCTCGTCCTCTCGTAACTCTACGGCTCTCAGCCGCTGGCCCCCACAAGGAATTGCCACTCACCGATATCTACCATCGCCCAACCATGGCATGTCCCAAGAATGCTCCATCATGCTACTCAGCATCCATACTAGGAAATCCTCTGCTAGTCGACATCCTCTGCCAGTCGGCAACCTGGAGCGATTCGACACACTGAAACATGGCATCACTACGCCAAAAAGAATCAAGCATTCCTATTTCCAACCGTCGTAAGTGTACTCGTACAAGGTCATTGTAAACCGGGCGACCCTGACCTCTGACCACCACTGGTATTAATCCGTACATCCTCTATCAGACACGATGCACTGTCGAGCGGCCACGACTCTCAAGTCGTCATACAATCACTACTGATCTACTGGATACTACTCACCAGTACCACTACGGCTCTAAGCCGTCGGATTCACACGAATATTGATCCTCATCGGGATCAACCATGGAAACACGTGGCATTCCATGCCAATCGAACCTCAAACGATCGTACCACTTGACAAACTTTATCTAACTAAGGTTCGATGCTACCGAAACCTCGTACTAATGCCCTAACTACCAGGTTGATGACGGGATGTTATGATTTCAGAGACATCACATCCTCGACCTGCGCATACTCCACGAGAAAAACATGCTCTGATACCAACTTGTCAGGACCGGTCCCAAATCCCCCGAGATTAACGGGGGACCCGCCTGATCCCGTCTGACACGAAGTGTCAGACTAGGGAGAATTCCATCTCTAGCCCTCGCCGGGACTATCAGAGTGCGTCCGGATCGTAGGAGGAGGGGAGTGATGTCTCGTCTCTACTACAGCCCGCATCCGCGATCAACCTGAAGGGCATTAAAACATCAAAGGTCGTGAGTGGACAAAAATAATAATTTAACAAAAATATTTTCGCATACAAAGACATTTATGCCCTTCATAAATACATACGCATGCATTCAAAATCATTTATCAAACATTCATAAAAACCACTTGAAAACATTCTCAAGAACTTTCAAAGGTTCATGCCCGGTTCCCATAAACCTTCATGACCCATAAATCCAGTTGGGTCCTTGACCCGAAATCACAATTCAAAACCATAACATGTGGGAACTCAGCCCAACTCCGTTCTCAGTGAAATACCAAAACATCAAGTACGGGGTCTCCGCCCCCAAATCATTTCTAAAACATCGAATACGGGGTCTCTGCCCCAAATCACTTTCTGTAAAACCTCATATGTACTCGTACGTATAACCCATCCTAGGCACTTCCGGAGAGGATGCCAACTCGGGGCACACAGCCCCTAGGGAACACATCCCCGATATAGTCACGATGACAAATCTATACTAGTGTGCACACTACTCGGGGCCTCACTCCGAGTCTTCTCCCAGGAATCTCCATCTGGGAGGCTCAATCTCTGGATCTAGTCCGAGCTCTCTCTCTGGATCTAGTCCACATATCTCTCCGGAATCTGGTCCGGGACCACAACAATATAAGTAACCACCACTCTTGGAACGGGATCCCTATGGGGATACCCACTCTGGTCTGTGGATCGTGACTCTCCAGGTCGACGTCTAGAGGAGAGCATATAAACATATGGAGGGTTCATTCATTTTCAAATCTCTTTCTTTCTTTCTTTCTCAAATCACTTTTCAACTGGGTCTCATATCCGATTCATCTCCATAGGATTCCTCGAATCCAATTCAAATCCTTTTCACAAGCCTCGCCTAAATCCACAGTTCAACGGGGTCTCATACCCGAATACTCATTTCATAAACTGAACTGGGACTCAAGCCCGATGTTACAATCAACAAGGCCCTAAACCCGAAACCATAAACCAACAGGACCTCACTTCCGATTTCACAACCAACATGGCCTTAAGCCCGATATCTCATCCAAATGGGTCTCAGAACCGATATCGTAAATCAACGGGGCATCAAGCCCGATAGTACCACTAACTGGGCCACAAACCCGAATCGTAAACCAACTGGACCCTCGGTCCGATCGTATGGCTCAAATGGACCCTAGGTCCGATTCCTCGTCAAATCAAATGGACTCCAAGTCCGAGAGTTTGTAAATTAATTGGGTCTCGTGCCCGATTTCATATTTCTAAATCCAAAATCCATTCATTCAACCTTCGTTGAAAACATGGTACGCAAAGGTACGAGATAAAGCCGAAAACCTCGAAATACGTGCAATTATGTCGATCCTAAGCTACCACAAACAATTGCACTCATGGAATCACAAAACATGTTTTAAAAGCATTTATAAACATTTATGCATGCATCGAATTCGAAAGAAAGGTCCACTCACAGACCGTCTGAAGCCGCGCCTCGATAGCGTGCAATAACTGTCTCCCGAGTCAACCGTCGCCTCCGGGATTCCCGAACCTATACAAATTAATTTATAGGGTTACTAACTACTTAAATAACCCCTCACTAAAGTCCCGTAATTTTCTCGATTTTCTAACTATTTTTAAATGCTAACCTAAACCTTCGGACAGCCCGAAACATATCGAAACGATGTCTGATTGACACAAAACCAGTCCCAAAATGTTCGTTACATCGAATAGATGATTTCGTATGTTGGAATCATCCCCAAAAACCCCCTCACGTGCCCGCACGCGCCCCTAGAAGTGGCCTGCACGTGGACCCACGCGCCGGCACTGTAGGTTGTCCCTGTCCTTGCGACGGCCGGTTCAGACCCGCGTGACCGGTTTAGACCGGCGTGACCGGTTCGACTCATTTCCTCCCTCAATTCTCGTCCGTTTGCCTCCATTTCAATCCTAAACTCACGGTTCAAGGTTTCCAAAACTCACCCATGGCTTCCCAGCCATCCAAAGCTTCCCAAAACCATCCTAACACAATCCTAATAGCCTATTTAACACATTAAAACCATCCAAATCGATCCATAATGTAAAAATAGAAAAAGCATGAATTTTGGGTCTAACCGGGTACGATTGTTTCCCTGCACCTCCACCGTCCACGGAGGCACTTCCTGGGCCGGCCACCACACTCCAGCATCCTCAGTTCATCCTCTATCCTCTCGCCAATGGGTTTGGGGTTGAAGGGTTTGGATTGGATTGAAAATGGGTGCTCGGGTTTAGGTTTTGGGATGAAGAAAATGAATGATCGATGCAAAGGGGAGATGCATGAATGCAAATGAATGGCCAGTGGATGAGTGACACTTGTCACTCATCCATTGGGCCACTGACAATTCCCTGGGCCCACCTAATTCCAATTACCTCGAAAATTGTGATAATATGAATAGTACTTCACAACTTCCGTGAACCGTAACTTTTTCGTCGAATGTCCGAATTCGACGTGCCGCTATTCTATGGATTCGTATCGTTCCGATCTACGTAATGGTCCTCGACCCTCTGTCATCGGAACTCTCAGGTCAAAAGTCAACTTTTCACCCAAATTACCAAAATTCCCTTGGACTTCCGAACGTCAAAACGTCCTCCTCGAAAGTCGGAATCGAGCGTGCCACCTGTCTATGAACTCGTGACGTCACGAAATACATCACGGTCATCGGCCAAAGTCCATTTGACCGCCTGAATGAAAAGTCAACGATTCGCCCATTCTAGGGGTAAAATTGTCATTTCGTCCGAACGTCTGTTAATCCTCGTCTAATTTCCGATTAGTCTCCCTAATCCGTCATTAATTCTTTATTAATCCCGTTAATTCGGGACGGGTCGTCACACCAACCGTTAACATGAAGTCAGAACGCGTCGGGAAAGGTCAGGAGGATACTTCTTTGGACATACATGAACATAAACATGATCTGCATGGTCCCATAACAAGGCCCTACCAAACTCCAAAATTTGGATGTCGGTAAATACCAGGGAAGGGCAAGAACAAAAGGCTAGTCAGCAGACAAGGGGGCAACGTGACCAACAAAGATCACCAAAACGACTAGTGCATCCTCATAAGCCCACCAATATGGCCAAACCATTCCAAGCCACAATCTTGGAGGGAAAGTGGTGTGTGGCAAGCAGAGATGAAAATTCAGCCAAGGAGTTGGGAAGAACTGCTAAGAGAAGAATCCATAGAAAGTATGAAGCATACCTTTGCAATAAGTAGGGCTTGGAGGCAAGGCCTCCTGAAAACCCAACAACCCCTCCGGCTACCAAAGGGAAGTCTACAGACTCCCCTAGAATGGATAAGGAGAAGGAGAAGGATCGAGAGTGGAACAAATACCCCTGTTCCATCTCAGATTATCCTCATCCGAACAAGAGGAAACTTGCGTTCGAAAACCCGGAATGCAAGAACAGCCGACCTAACCGGATGACGTCCCTCAAATGGTCAGAGAACAAGTTCGTAGCCCAAGAAAAGAGAGATGCATCCTCCCCAAAACGGGGATTTCAGGATGGATAGTGAACTCAGAAAGGAAATAGACCGATAAGAAGCAATCTAGTATATAAAAGAAGGATTGCAGCTGTATTGGGATGAGCATAGGAACTCCTATGTTGTGTCCCACGAGGTCTTTTTCCATAAAGATTAGCTCGGAAGTGCCGAAGAAAGGCAGGCAAAAAATTCAGCCATCAAAATGGCAGAATTCATTAGCAATACAAGGGAATAGAAGGAAAAATATGATATTCCACCAAAAGTGATAAAATTTTGGTCCTCGGAAGTGGAAAAACCCCCACCTGAGGCCCAAGACCATCTAGAGGAGATTAACCTAGGGACTAAGGAAGATCCCCGACCTACTAATATCAGTGAGATACTAGAAGAAACAATGAAAGGAAAGATGATCGTGCTTCTCAAAGAATTTTGGGACTGCTTTGCATGGCACTACACAGAGATGCCAGGACTTGATAGGAAAATGGTTGAACATCGGTTGCCTATCAAGGAATGGTACAAACCATTCTGCCAGCCCAGGAGAAGAATGTCAGTAGAGACCGAGCTTAAAGTCATGGAAGAGATCGACAAACTTTTCAAAGCAGGATTCATACGCACCACCAAGTATGGGGAATGCGTGTTTAATATAGTACCGGTAATCAAAGTGAAAACCTAGCAAGTCGAGATATATGTTGATTACCGCAACTTGAACGAGAAAACTCTGAAGGACAAATACCCAATGCGTATGTCGGATATGCTAATCGACAGTGCATCACAGAACCAGTTCTTGTCCTTTATGGACGTCAACTGACAGGACCCATCCCAATCCCCCCGGGATTACCGTGGAATGTGCCCTGCTCCCGTCCAACAAGGGGTGTCAGACAAGGGATAACCGAAAGCCACTGCCCAACGGGGCATCCAGAGTGCGCAAGGATCGATGGAGGAGGTGTGCAATGTCCCAGTCTCTGCTGCAATCGCATCCGTAATCAACCTGAAGGGCATTAAAACCAAAAGCTGTGAGTGGACAAAAACCAATAAATTTACCAAATACATTTATAAGACATTTATGCCCTCCAATAAAAACGTATGCATGCCACCAAAAACCAGTAACCAAAACGTTTGCTCAACCGAGCCCTTAGGGCCTTAGCCCAAAAACCGTTAACCAAAACCAAGTGTGGGAACTCAGCCCAAAACTGTGGAATACCACCACCATACATATTAAAACCATGTGGGTCACCACCCACGACCATAAATGAACATCAATTCAAAATCCAAAACCATTTAGGGTCCCCGACCCTACATACCATTTCATAACCAATAATCCATTTTTACCACATAACACATATCCAACCAATAAGCCATTTTATTCATTAATCCATATTTTACCATTACCATCACCAGCATCCCAGATGCTTAGCGTCCCAGACGCTAGACGTCCCTGACGTCATATCTCACGGTTTCATAAGCTACGCGTGCTGCCCGGGGTCTCTCCGGGTCCATATATCTGACATCCCTGATGTCTGACGTCCCTGACGTCAATCATAGCAATCCTGCTCCTGAGTCATCATACGGTCCGGCTGCTCCGTATAATGACCCCTCGCAGGCAATGCACCGTGACTTTCCCAGTGTCCCAGACATCTGGAGGAGACCATCATATATCCTTGTATCCAGATGGTATATGGAAAAACAGTTTTATTAAATCCTTTTATCACATCATTGCCATTGGGCCCTGCCCGAAATTTCCATAAAACCATGTAATTCCATTTAGGGTCCCTGACCCAAAATCACAATTATTAAATATAGGGTCCCTGACCCGAAATCAAATTTATTATCCAACTGGGCCTTATGCCCGATTTTATGAACCACAGGGCCCACGGCCCGATTTGTAAACCAACTGGGCCCGCAGCCCGACTTTATAAACCCACTGGGCCCACGGCCCGAATTCGTAAATCAACTGGGCCCCTGGCCCGATAACATAACTCAAATGGGTCTCAGCCCGATTTCATACCAACTGGTCCCCTGGCCCGATTTCATTAACCAACTGGGCCCCCGGCCCGATTTTCAAATGGACTCCAAGTTCGAAATTTCCAAAACAAGTGGGCCTCAAGCCCGAGTTTATATTTCCAATTTCAAAACCATTTCATCATATTATATCCAAGTCCTAAATATGGAAAATCCATGTAAAACTGGAAAACCTCGATTTACGTGCAAGCACGTAAATCGCCTCGAAATACGTGAAACCGTACAATTTACCAACAACCAAATCAACATCACACAATCACAACCATAATCCATATAAAACATTTAAGCATGCATAGAATTTATAAAACCAAAGTCCACTCACAGACCGTTTTAACGGTATGCCTCGATACGCGTGCCACCGGCCCTCCCGGGCCACACCACTATCACCGGGACTCCCAATCCTGTCCAAATCACATTAGAGGGTCACTAACCTCATCATTAACATCCTATCAAAGTCCCGTAATTTTCCCAAATTTTTACTTATTTTTAAACTTAATTTAAAACCTTCGGATATCCCGAACAATATCGAGACGGTGTCCGATCGACACGAAACCAATTCCAAAATGTCCGTTACATTAAATAGGACAGAAGTCATGTTGACCTCACCTCGAGATTTGTGCCCACGCGCCGTCACGCGCCGCCGTGAGTGGCTGCGCATGAAACTCACGCGCCTGCTACAGTGTCACCAGCCCAACCCGTTTGTCTGGTAAACGGGTCCAATTCACCCGCGACACAACCCGGTTCAATGTCCATCAATTCGGTCCTAATTCCTTCAATTGATCAATCAGTCAGTTTCGTTCTTAGTTCAATTACAGGTCTGTAACATCAATTACACGATAACTTACCCAAATTCCCACGATTCGATGATGAACACCAAGAACACCCAGGTTACTGTTCGTTCATGGAATTCCGTCAATTGCTGCAGGTTTCATCCAATTGATGCATCCAGAAGCATCAATGGACCATGAGGAACAATTCCCCCACATCAATTGCATCAAACCTGTGCTCAATCGTCACGACTCAAGCTCGAACACCGTCACTGTTCAACCATGGAGTTCTGCCATTCTCCAACGTTTTCCTTCAATTGATGTACCCAGAAGCATCGTGGAATCATGAGAAGTAATTTCCCCACCTCAATTCCGTCGTCTAAACACTCCACGATCACGACTCAGCCTCGATTTCTTCCTCTGTCACCAAGCTCGATCAGAGCCAAAACGGCACCAATTCTTCTCGTTTTTGATGTGGATCGACTCGTCACAACCTCAGGAAGATATTTCCAAGATCCAATTCGATCATCACAGCTCAATTCTTCCAATTTGATTTTCCCTCCCAAAACTTAATTTTTCGAATTCCCAGTTCCTCCTCACTGTCAATCTCTCGTGTTTACCCAGTTGAATTCACACACAACTCACTCACAATTTCGCACTCTCAGGTTCAGCAATGGAAGAGGAATTAAGGGTGGGAGAAAACTGGATTTGGTTGTACACGGTTAAGGAAAACAGAGGAGATTAATGGATAATAAAATGATTTAATAATTAATTAATTAAAATAATAATAATGATTAAAACATCATAATGATGTTTCCCCTAAGACAAGGATTCTGGTTTCAAGGGATGAGTGACACTTGTCACTCATCCAGGTGTGCTGAGTCAACGGTCACTATTCATTATTATATTATTATTTTATTCCGAGTCTCGGTTCGTTAGTTCGTTTCCTTGACCATAACGTTGTCGTCGAATCTCCGATTTTGGCATGCCGCCTGTCGTTGGATTCGTACCGACGATACCTACGTAACGGTCCTTGGCCCTCGTCCATCGGACCTCCCGGTCAAAAAGTCAACATTTGGCCCCTAATAAGCCAAAATACCAAAATACCCCTCAACTTCCGAACATCATAACTTTCTCTACGAATGTCGGAATCGAACGTGCCACCTGTCTATGAACTCGTGACGTCCCGAACTACGTCACGGTCATCGGTCAAAGTCCATTTGACCGCCCGATCAAAAAGTCAACATTTTGCCCACGACCAGGGGCAAAACGGTCATTTTGCACATTTTGTCCGATTCCGCCCTACTAACCACCGTTCAACTTCACTAATCAAGATTAGTCACTAAACTAATCCCGGAATTCGGGACGGGTCGTTACACTTGAACGAGAAAACTCTGAAGGACAAATACCCAATGCGTATGTCGGATATGCTAATCGACAGTGCATCACAGAACCAGTTCTTGTCCTTTATGGACGTCAACACGGGATTCAACCAGATTCTTCTAGCCGAAGATAACATTCATAAAACTGCATTAGGTGTCTGGGACACTTGGGGGCATTCGAGTACGTCGTCATGCCCTTCGGATTGAAGAACGCAAGAGCTATTTACCAACGGGTGATGAGCGCCATTTTTCACAAAATGATTGGGAAAAATTTGGAGGTATACATTGACGATGTTGTAGCAAAAACCTTGGGTAGAAACAAGCATATTGATGACCTCCGACATGATTTTTTGAAGATGAGATAGCATAATTTAAAGATGAACCCCAAAAAATGCTTGTTCGGAGTCCAAGAAGGGAACTTCCTAGGTTTTTTTGTCCATGAAAAGGGAATTGAGATGGAAAAAAATTAAGCTAAGGCAATCATGGATTCACCTCCACCTAAAAATAAGAAACAACTGCAAAGCTTCCTCGGGAAGGTCAACTTCCTCAAGAGATTCATAGCCAACCTGTCGGGAAAAGTCTAGGCGTTTTCTTCGATGGTAAAGATCAAAGAGGCGGATGAATTCAAGTGGGAAGAAAAGCATCAGGTCGCATTCAAAAAGCTAAAAGAGTATCTGGCCAAACATCTGGTTCTAATGCCACCCAAGGCAAGGAGACCCTTGAAGCTATACATATCGGAGTCGCAAAACACTATCGGAAGCTTGTTGGCTTAAGGCAACGAGGAAGAGAAAAAACAAGCAATATACTACTTGAGCAGGACCCTAACTGAAGTGGAAGAAATATATACTTCAGTAAAGAAACTATGCCTCACACTATACTTCACAGGCATCAAGTTGAGACACTACATGCTACCCTTCACCATCCGGATCATTGCTCAGACGGATTTGTTGAAATACATGCTATCATGATCTATCCCGATAGGGAGAATAGGCAAGTGGACGTTGGCATTGTCAAAGTTCAATTTTCAATACATACCACATAAGGAAGTAAAGGGCCAAGCCATTGTCGACTTTTTGACAGAATACCCAGACGTCGACATCGGGAAAGAGGTAAGCCTGCGGGTCAGCATGTTGGCCATACAACCTTGGAAATTATATTTCGATGGATTTAAGACCAAAGATTTTGCCAGGGTTGGAGTGTGCTTGGTCAACCTGGAGAGGATTTCCCACCATTTCTCATTCAAATTGGATTGGGATAACATAACTAAAAATCAAGCGGAGTACAAGGTGTTGATCGTCGAAATAGAGATACTAATCAAAATGGGAGTACGACAAGTTAAATTCTATGAAGATTCAAAGTTAGTAGTCAATCAGATAACATGGACATACACATGTTAGAACCTATGTTTGGCTAATTACTACTCTGTCGCGACGACACTCGCTTCAAAGTTCATTAATCCGACTATCGAACACATACCTCAAGAGGAAACTTTTGTGGCCAACGAGATGGCCCTTGTCAGATATATAATTTTGTTCCAAGAAGGAAAATTCGAGAAAAGAATTGGGGTGGAAAAGAGATCTTTGTCCTCCATATTAGAGAGGGATATCGAGTTAGAGGTCATGGATGTTGACGCGGAACCCGACGATTGAAGAGCCCCAATTATCAAGTATCTGAAGTATCCTTCCAATGAAGAGAAGAGTTTTAGAAATAAAGCATGCCACTACACCATGTGGGGACCCGATCTTGTGTGGAAGAAATATAACGAGACCATGGCATGGTGTATCCAACCCAAAGAAGCAATGGTAGTAGTAAGGGAGGTACATAAAGGAGTGTGTGGATCACATTAGGCAGGACCAAAGATGAAATGACTAATACGGCGACATGGATATTTTTGGCTCGACATCCAATAAGATTGCCACGCATATGCTAAAGGGTTTGATGCATGCCAAAGGCGCACTCCGTTCCGGGATGCACCTATTGTTTCTGTCAACCTTGTGGTCAAGCCTTGGTCATATTAAGGATAGGTGATTGATTTCATCGAAAAAAAAATTCCTGGAATCCTCGGAAAAGGATTGTTACATTGTGGTAGTCACATATTACTTCACCAAGTGGGTGGAGGCTAAAACTCTCAAACAAATTACCACTCACGAGTTAGTAACGTTCTTAAAAGATAACATCCTAAGCAGGTTCAGGATACCCGAGTCTATCATCATGGATCGTGGGATGACAGGACCCGTCCCCGAAGGACATAGATAACTGTGCCCGGTTCTGCTCCCGTCTGACAAGTCAACCGAAGTTTCGAAATTGCCCTCAGCACTTGCCAAACAAGGGATAACCGCACTTGTGCCCACTCATGCCTCCACCTCCCAATCAGCCTCGATCATCGCACCACGACCTGGAGGGTCAATAAAACAGAAAAGGTGTGAGTGGAAAAAACAAAGTTTTAGAAATACATTTCTCAAAATACCTTCCTACCCTCCAGTTTCACAAACATGCATGTATATCATAAATCATGAGTAAAATATATCTGGGCACAAATGTTTATAATTCACAAATCTCAATAAAACCACGAGACTCATTTCCATATCCAATCTCATATAGTCACGTTATCCCTACAACGCATGAAAAGCAATAGGCTCAAGGACTGCTCAAAATCCGAGCATCTGTCGCTGTGAACACATCACTAGCCGACAATCCAGATCGTCGTGAACACATCACCGATCGATCTCCATATAATCCAGCACATCTGATCTGAGTCGAGCCTCCCTTAGCTGCACGACAACAGACCGTGCTATGTGACCTCTCCGGGGTAAACACATGCATCCCAGAGGCGAGCGTTATCTCCAGGGTTCATTCCAGGGAAATACATTCCCAACCGGAAGCCCTAATATCCATGGTGCACTTCGGGGGAAACATATTCCACCCCGAAAGCCCTAATATCCATAACATATCATCATCATGAAAACCAGTGAAAAACAGTTGCATTTGAAATCAAAACCATTTTCAATACAGGGTCTCAACCCAAAACCATAAAACCAGAGTTCCGATTATTTCATCAATCTGAAAACCATCAATATCATCATGTAATCACATGGAAATACCAATCCAATCAAAATCACATTTCCATTTGGGTCTCACGCCCAAAATATCATTTTCACGCAAATCCGCGCAACCGCAACCTCAGTTGCCATTTTCACATAAATCCATAGAATATATCCAAAAAGCATTATAAATCCATCAAATCAATCTCTGACTCATAATCCGAGTCAAAACCAATCTCAAATCCTGGGCCTTCGTCCAAAACAGCATTTTCACAGTTTTCTCGAAAATCGTATCCAAAATCATATAAAACAATATAATATTCCCAAAATTCGAAAATCATCATATCGAAACATTAAGCATGCCAAATCATTTCAAATCATATCATAAAGCATTTAAAACATATATGCATGCATTCTGGGTAGAAAACAAAAGTCCACTCACACACCGTCCATATCGCTCGCTTTCCGAGCTGCACGTTTTTCCGTAAATTTCGGAAGTCATCATTCCTGTCCAAAATCATTATCGAGGGTCACTAACACTTAAATATACCTCATATAATTTCCCCCAATTTTTCCAGGATTTAAAATACATTTTAAACGTAACATAAACCTTCGGATACACAGAACACTATCGAAACAATAACCGATTTCCTCGAAACCAGTGCCAAAATGTTCGTTACATTAAACAGGACAATAGTCATGTTGACCTCACCTCAGGATTCCACCTCACGCGCCCCCACGCACCGCCGCAAGCGGCTGCGCATGAAGCCCACGCGCCTGCACAATGTTTGCTACAGTCGTCGTCCTCACCCGGATACCTGTAAAACGGGTCCTTTAGCCCGCGTGTTGACCCGGCTAGTTTTCTATCAATTCAACATCATTTTCAACGATTGAACATTCCAATAGCTTCGTAACTCACTAAATTATGGATCTCTAACATCAATTTCACGTTTTGTTACTCCAAACCATCTCGACTTGATTCAAGTTTCGAAAGCATGTTCATTGTCTGAGTTCGTCAAATAACCATTGAATCCTTCAATTAATTATCAGACAGCATCGTGGCCTCATTATAAAGATGATTTGGAAATCAATTTCACAAAAACTTACCCCCAATTACTCAACTCAAACTCGTGATTTCCCGATTTCCACCATGTCTGTTCTAAGTCAAAACGACACCAATTGTCGTCGTTCTTGATTGGGTTCGACTCGCCTTGAGCTCAGGAAGATGAATTCAATTCAAGGTCAATTGAATCAAAGAGGGTCTAAATGGAGAAGCCCGAATTCGAAATTTAATAAAGGTTTGATGTTCGGGTTCTATGGTTTTCAGTTTTTCTTCCCTCTTTTCATTCTCTTATAACCACGGCCATTAATCGAACATGGAGAGCTTTTGGCTGCTTCAAACACCCTCAATTAATCGAACATGGAGAGCTTTTGGCTGCTTCAATTTGAACATACATCTCCTCTGTTTTTCATATAACCACGGCCATTTGAACTCAAACCACCGCCACCAATTTTGTTCATTGCCACAAACCCATGTTCTGATTGTGACAGATGTCACATAATAAGCTGAATGAGTCATTTAATTTACTGATTCACCAACATTAGCAAAAGGACAAATTTGCCCGCTTAAAACACAATTGACCAAAATGCCCTTTCATGGCTAATTACCAAAATGCCCTCAGCATTCTGAGGTTCGTAACTTTTCCATCCGAACCTCGATTGACGCATGCCGCCTGTCTACGGATTCAGAGTCTCGAGACCTATCCAACGGTACTTACGGAAAGTCCAAACACGGTCCCGATCAAAAAGTCAACAAATGGCCCCCTTTTTTAACCAATTTACCAAATTATCCTTAAACTTTCGAACATCATAACTTTCTCCTCGAATGTCGGAATCGGACGTGCCACCTGTTTATGAACTCATGACGTCCTGAACTACATCACAGTTATCGGTCAAAGTCCGTTTGAATGTTCGAACCAAAAGTCAACCGTTCGCCCAATTCCAAGGGCAAAATCATCATTTCCTTCAAATTTTCCTTTTTTTTTAATTTCCGGGTCGTTACATGGGACATCTTTCATGTCTTAGGAACTGCAAGAATTCGGGTCTCAATTCTCAGTGAAGTTTATTCAGTCTAGTCCTTATTATCCTCAAGCTAATGGCCAGGAAGTAGCCAACAACAAGAGCATTCTCACTATCTTAAAAAAGATGCTTGGGGATTATCCCATGGATTGGCACGAGAAATTGATTTACACGTTGTGGTCATATCGAACATCAAAACACAAGGCAATCAGAATGTCTCATTCCAACCTCGTCTATGATCGGGACTTAATGCTCCCAATTGAGATGAACACTCATTACGGTCCCGACATCAATATGATGTAAATTTCGAGGAGTACACTTAAGCAATGTGTTATGAGTTAGAAGAATTGGATCAGAAAAGAATACGCTTTGAACAAAATCATGGCCAACAAAGTAGCGGTTGCAAGAGCTTACAACAAGAGAGTGAAAGGGAAAGGCTTCTACTATTTGAGAAACGATGAGGGTGTGGTGGACAAGAATCCTACCAACACCCTTCACATGAAAAAATTATTACCCTACGCTCTTGGATCCCGAGAGCAGGGTGACTGGTTGAAACATCATAAAATAAAAAGTACGTCTGCTTCCAGAGCAAGTTCATTTCAAGGAAAAGTCACAAACAACTGGCAAAAGCCTACCTTAGAAGGCTATATTACAATGTCCACTTGAGGGGCCATAAAACAACTGGAAAAAGCCTACCCTAGAAGGCTATATTACAATGGCCACTTGAGGGGCCATAAAAATGGATGGAATCATGAACAAACTATCTAGCAAGAGGTGGACGGACCTGTAGTCACATTGAAACAAGCTCGTTTCGTCATTTTAGCAATCATTTTCTCCTTGAACCAGCCGTCGGGGTGGAGACGACTAGCAGCGTGGGCTATGTACCCATCATCATAACCCCTCTTAAAGTAACCAGTGATATGGTTTCGATTTGGCAATCTCGAGCCTTTACCATCTCCAATAGTTCAGAAATTCGGAATTTCAGTACAACATGATCCCCATTGAGCTTGTTAAAGCTCCAAGCATCTCTTTTGATAATAACCTTCCAGAGACTGAACCTGTTGCTGAAAGAACAACAAGGATACAGCGGAAAAATGGTTGTTGTTTTGTTTGTCCACTGATGAGCATGCACTAGGTCTTGAAGGTGCTGAAATTCTGCTAACTGGGTCTCTACCAGGCGACGAAGGTTAATGGTTTGGTTCTCAAAAAAGAGTAAGAGATTTTGGGCAGTATTGGGAGCCGATGAACTAGGTTGAATGTCTGCAGGGTTGGTATCCATGTTCGAAGTTTGAAAATGGGAACGTTGAGTTTGCATGGGAGTTGGTATGGATTTTATGGGCCATCTGGCGTGGCTTACGTTAGCCCTGAATTATTACTACATGTGAATCCAAATGGCCTTAAAAGGACACATGTGCTCTGTTAAACAGTAAAATCAGCGAGAATCAAGGCCTGGGGCGCGAAGTAAAGCGGCGAAGAGAAAGATATTATTATTTTAAGCAGAAGATAAGATTACATTGAAAATCTAACACTTCAAAATCTAAAAGCAAGAAACACTAAATCTAAACCAATGGATGGAGCTTCCAAGCTACACAATCAACGAACCCCTGATTGAACCCATCACAATAGGTGACTGCCCTTAATTTTTGGCCCAGGGTGTCTCAAAAAGAAATTTCAGCCTTGAGCTGTTCTCGAGATTGAACATGAAGACGTTCGACAATCTGGTGATAGTGAGAGAGCGGAACGCTGCTCGAGTCATGCTCTAGAAAGACATTTTGGAGTGAGGGAAGTTGTGTGTGCGAAATACCAATTTATAAGCATTTTTTTAACATCACAATATGGCGGTTGGAAGTACAGACAAAAAGGATAATGACACTTGCCAAAAAGAGAAATATTATTAGAAGGCAAGATTTCCTTACCAAAAAAAAAACAAAAGAATGAAGAAAAGAAAAAGAAAAGAAGGATCAAGGTTGGGCCACATGACGGAAACCCTTCTGGAGCTCTCGACACACGGCCTCATCAGGATTCCGGGCAGCCTCCTTTTCCTACTGTTGAAGACCTGCAATCTTGTTGTGAAGTTCTCTCTTCCTCTTCTTCAATCGGTTAACCACAGCAGCATCCTCAGCACCCTGACAGGAGATCTCGGAAGAACACTAGAGCCAGGCATCGCGAATGGTTTTCAACTGGGATTCAAGGAATTCCTTAAGGGCTCTAACATGACCCATCCCAATCGCCCTGGATTATCGTGAGATGTGCCATGCTCCCATCTGAGACCATGTGCCAAACCACAGATAAAACTGTAACCCGCTCGGGGTTACCATAGTGCACAGTGATTTCCAGAGTTTCGTGACCTTTCTAGGATGGTCAACGTCTGGAGGCAACTATCACATCATAGGGTCCTCTCCAGGGAAACACATTCTTACCTGAGTCATATCCATCACCTCGAAGAAAGGTTAAAATAAAAACGATGGAAACACATTTTCAAACTGTCGTTTCTCAAATGAAAAAAGTTATTTCACATAGGGTTTCAGCCCAAAATTGGTTTCCACAAATCTCATAAAAATGGTGTCCAGTTCCCACTTCACAATCTCAAATCATTTCCAATCGGTTCACAAGCCCAAAATCATTAGCAAACTGGGTCACAAGCCCAAAATCATTTATCCAACAGGGTCACAAGCCCAAAATGCCATTTCCACTTAAATTCGTAAACGCATTCGAAAATCGACATTCAAGTTCACGAGGCATTTCATTTTCAAATCATGATCAAATCCACATAATATGCACAACAGGGTCTCAAGCCCGAAATACTGATTGCACGCATCTTCGTGAAATCATTCATGTCGATAATTAAAACATCATTCAAATCATATAAAACATGAATCAGGAATTTCAAACCATATTCATAAATCATAAAAACATAGATATGCATGCATCATTTAGAAATCAAAGTCCACTCACAAATTGTCCATGATGCGCGCTCAAATCCCGCGCCTTAAGCTAGTCCTAAGACAAACAGTTTCCAGGACGTCCCCACATATCCAAATCATATCCAAAGGTCACTATCAACCTATACAAGTCCATATCAAAACCCCCTAACTATCCCGGAACCGAGAGAGCATCCTGAACACGCTTCCCAAAGTTGAAAACCTCTAAAATACCAACTAGGATATCTCTGATCGACCTGAAACTACCATCATTGGATTCAGATTGTCAAAACTGTTTGAACAAGATTGGTTTGACCTCGAAATTTGTGTCAATGTGCCCTCACGAGCCCGATAAAGTTCTGTCAAAGGTGGTCAATGCTGGTCAATGCTGACATCATCTGTTGCTGATAGGACCCGTCCCAAATATTGTAAGACTCGTGCCCTGAAAGGAACGATGAACAATCCCACATTCCTACGAGGGGAATAGTCTGGGAGGGGATTGGGGTGTGCCATAAAGGTGTAGGAACACACCTATCTAGCACGAGGCCTCCCTTGGCAGCGTTGGTAAAGGTGCGCCCTACCAAGCGTGAGGTCTTGGGTCAAAACCCAGCGGGTGTGGCATTGGTCGCCCAGTCTGGGACAATATCGTGTTAGATAGAGTGGGCAGTTGCGCAACTCTGATCTAAGCGAGGCCTTCTAGGAGCTCACTCGCTTTGGATTCCGGAGGAACTCCAAAGTTAAGCGAGTTGAGGCTGGTGCAATTCCATGATAGGTGACCCCCTAGGAAGTTGCACCGTGAGCTCCCGAAAACAAAATCGTGAGGGCAAGTGTAAGACCCGTGTCCTGGAGGGAACGGTGAACAATACCATATTCCTGCTAGGGGGAATGGTCTGGGAGATGATGGTGGTGTGCCTTAAAGGTGTAGGCACACACCTATCTAGCACTAGGCCTTTTGGGAGCTCAAGTGGCTTTAGGGGGGATTGGAACCACAAAGTTAAGCGAGTTGAGGCTGGTGCAATTCCATGATGGGTGACCCCTTGGGAAGTTGCACCATGAGCTCCCAAAAACAAAACCGTGAGGGCGAGGCCCAAAGCGGACAATATGGTGCTAGATGAGTCGAGTCCTGACCGAGGAGGGTCGGGTTCTGACAATTTGGTATCAGAGCTAGACCTCGGCTGGAAAGTGTGCCAGCGAGGACGCTGGGCCCTAAGGGGGGTGGATTGTAAGACCCGTGTCCTGGTGGGAACGGTGAACAATCCCACATTCCTGCGAGGGGGAATGGTCTGGGAGAGGATGGTGGTGTGCCTTAAAGGTGTAGGCACACACCTATCTAGCACTAGGCCTTTTGGGAGCTCAAGTGGCTTTGGGGGGGATTGGAACCCCAAAGTTAAGCGAGTTGAGGTTGGTGCAATTACATGATGGGTGACCCCTTGGGAAGTTGCACCATGAGCTCCCGAAAACAAAACCATGAGGGTGAGGCCCAAACCAGACAATATGGTCCTAGATGAGTTGGGTCCTGACAGAGAAGGGTCGGGTCCTGACAGCAAGGGGAAGGAGGCCCAAAGCAGACAATATCGTTCTAAATGAGTCGGGTCCTGGCCGAGGAAGGTCGGGTTCTGACATGCTGATGTCAACCCTAGCTGACAAACTGATAGGTGTGACACCTGATAGGTCTAACAACCTACCACGTGGCACTCCCTGACTGGTGCCACGTGTGTCCCTTTGACACTGCCACATCAAATGATGATGACACATGATGACATCATCACTACCACATGTCACTAACACATCAGCTCTGACAACGTGACACATGTCTGACACCCTGCCACATGGCACCACCTCGTTGGTCCACGTGGTCTAACAATGCTAATGTGGACATGCCACGTTAGTTGCCACGCCATCTGACACACTCTGACAGCTTGCCACATGGCTTGATAGGTGATTACATGGACTACCACGTCATCATCATCTATCTCTGGACGGGTCAACCTGGTTCACTGTAACGGGTCGTTCTGACCCGCGACTTGACCTGACTTTTTCTGCTTCAAAACTCACCCAAAATCAATCCATCCTTCACCATTGACTCATCCTCAACCTAGGAATCTACCCCTAGCCTCAAAACACAAAAACAAGGTCGAAACCTCACCTTTCATGATCGAACTCCCACGACCATCCTTCAAACCACCACCCAGGGCTATCCAGGGGTCCTCAGCCTCTTGTTTTCGTTCCTAATAGCTCGTACAAGCTCATTGAACACATCAAAAGCTTTAGAAAAATCTCCAAACGTCCAGAAAATTGAAACCAAGAAAAACAACTTAAATTGGCTTTGGGTTTACTTGGGTTCCTAGCCAGGCAACCACCGATGTGGCTCCGCCATCCACACCGTCCAGTCAGCCTCTCAAAATCACTCTCAATCTGAGTCTCTCTTTGAAGCAGCAGTAGGGGCTGAAGCAAATGAAGAAATGGGTTGGGCGAGGGGTTCGAGTTTTCGAAACCAAAAAGGGAAGTGATATGCATGAATGTGTGATGGTCATCAATGGATGAGTGACACTTATCACTTATCCATTAGTCCAGGAAAGGATATTTTGGCCCACTAAAAGCAAAAGTCAACATGCCTCGTAAATCATGTAATCGTACCACGATTTGCTCCAGACCCGTAACTTTCCCTTACGGTGTCTGATTTTTTCGTGCTGCTTGTCTATGAATTCGTATCGTCTCAACCTATGTAATGAACCTCGATCCATGTGCCATTGACCTCCTGAGTCAAAAGTAAACTCTTTACGCTCGTCTAGGGGAGAAATCATCATTTTACCCGATCGTACAATAATCCTTGATTAATCCAATTAATCCTTACTTAATCCCGTAAATTCGGGACGGGTCGTTACAATCTACCCTCCTTAAAATAATTTAGTCCTCGAAATTCAAATCGACTCCAATCCATACCAAACAGTGGAAATCCAATCCTGCCTCCAACCTGAGGCACACGTGAGAGCCTTTATCCACATTACTCAACAGAACTAACGTCACTCGACATCAACCACAACCTAATGGCCAATGCTGAAATTCTGCCCATCCTCAGCGACTGTATCCGACAAGCGAGTGACCCACTATCACTAGAATCTCTACTGCTCAATTCTTGAACTTCGCATTTTTGAGTCTCGAGCGAGACGTCGACACTCGTCGATCTCACCTGTCATCCACGCAGGTGCACTCAGAACCAAGTCTGACATCTTTATTTTCACTGAGCAATCTCAAATCATTTATCACTATATGGTCTCTAACTGTCAATCATACCCACGATGCACCGTCGTGTCAAGCTAGAAACCTACGGCTATACTGTCTCCGCTCGAGTTCCGTACTAAAAATCTGACTCTCACCAGAGTCTCATTACAACATCTCATCTCATTCAGCGACCAATGTTGTGATCCTGACTCAAGAGGAGTCTCAAATTGACATCTCACTCACTAGAGTGCATGTTGACCCCATCGAATATTTGCTCTAGCTGAGATAATCATAATTAGAATCACTAGGGTTCCTCTGGCCCACAACCATGGCCCGAAGCTCCAAGCTCGTACAATAACTGAACCCTCTATAAGTCCCTCGCCTCTAGAACATGGTACTCGACATCTGGTTCATTATCTCATCGAAAATCCAACATCACATCTTATCCGAATACCATGCCAAATTCATCTGTTAACTACGAAGGTCAATAGACGTAATTCGGTTACCTACCTTGGCCCCAATCTTGATGATACGACGGGTTAGATCCTGAAACTGTGCTGTAACAACTAGCCCAACTTATGTGTATCACAAGAACACTATATGTTATCACTACATGGTCATCTACCGTCAGCATAATCCCTCAATCCGGAGTTCCAATAATGAAGGTAGATGAATCGCACGCATAAGACCTAACGAGCCTACAACATTTTACTCGAGGCATTGGCTACTATATTCTTTTTTCCCGCATGATGCTCCAATGTTCCATAATTTTAAGTCAAAATGTAACGACCCGCCCCGGGAGTCGGGATTAGCGAAGTGATTAGTGATGGATTAGCTGAGTTAATCGGTGGTTAGTTGGTTACTTTTGGACAGTTAGCGCAGAATGATGATTTTGCCCCTGGTTTGGGAAAATTGTTGACTTTTAGTTTGGGTGGTCAATTGGGTATTGACCGATGACTGTGATGTAGATTGGGATGTCACGAGTCCGTAGACAGGTGGCACGCCCGATTCCGACATCTGGGGAGGAAGTTATGGTCTTCGGAAGGTTAAGGGCATTACCGTAATTTTGGTTAAATAGAGGGAAATGTTGACTTTTTGTTGGACTTTTGATTTTCACGTAGACCAAAGACCGTTAGATAGGTCTCGACGTCCTGAGTACAACGACAGGCAGCACGCTCTCATCGGACGTCGGACAGATTAGTTATGGGTCTATGAAGTTGGAGGGCAAAATGGTAATTTTGGACTTAGGGGCATTTTGGTCTTTTCACATTTGGGCCAATCAGATAAGGCCATATGGGATTTGTGCAAAGGAGATTGGGACAAGTGTACAGCAATTGTTGGATATTTTTGAGCTGGGACCATGAGATTGTGGACACGTGGGGTGTGTGTAGTGGGTTCTAAGGTGCACGGTGCAATTATATGTGTGTGTTAGTCGTGTTCGAAGAGGGAAAAACAAAAAGTGAGATTGAGGGAGGAATTGATTGAATTTCAGAGAGTGAGTGAGCCTTTGAGTGTGTGAGTGTGATCAGAGGGAGGCTAAGAGTGCAGGGACTGGTTGAGAGGGATTGAGAGGTCGAGAGGTGTATGTGTGAAGTGAGGAAAAACCAGGAAGAACAGAACAGAGGACCATCGTGCACGGTTGTGCATTTCCAGTGACCAAACCATCAAATTGAACCTATGGTGGTGTTGAGAGGCCTGAGGGGAGTCGAGTAGGCACGGCGGAGCTCGCGGTGGCGGCCTGAGCACATGTAATTTCTTCAATCCGTCTATATGATATGTTTTCCAGTTTTGATTCAAATGGTAAGTCGTGGAGTTTGAGTACGAGTCGAGGTGTTTGGTGAGTTATAATTGAATCAGTAGGTTCCTAGGGAGCTCTAGGATTCGAAACCGTGACGGGGGATTGCACGGTGGGCTCGGAGCTGAAACAGGGTTTTGGACGGGTTTTAGTTCGAGCTTGAGGGAGGTCGTTTAGAGGTCGTGTTGTTGTTTTTTGAGTAGGGGAATTGATTACTAGGAAGGGGGCGAAGCTACTGGTGGAAAAAGTAGCAGAAACGGCTGACGGACGGCGGAGAACCGGTCACGCCAGTTCAGACCAGTCTGACCATCGAGGAAGATGATGAACAGTGTTCATGTGCAAGCGCGTGAGGCCCACGCGTAGGCACTTTGGGCGGCGCGTGGGGGCACGTGTGGCAGTTTCTGGGGAAGTATTCAACTAGGTTTTTGGTCTAATCGTTGTAACGAATCTTTTGGGAAAAGTTTCGAGACGATCAGACATTGTTTCGGGTTAGTTCTGCGGGATCGAAGGTTTAGGGTTCGATTTAAAGTACTCTTAGAAGTTCGGGAAAATTATGGGACTTGAGTAGGACTTTTGTGAAGAAGTTAGTAACCTCGTTATGGGCTTTGGACAGGTTTGGGAAAGCCGAGGATAGAGGAATGGCCGAGGACGGCGTACGTGCGCGCCTATCGAGGCAACGTCGGAATGGTCTGTGAGTGGACTTTGTTTTTTAACTCTTGATGCATCCATATATGTTTTATTATGTTTTCATACGTGATTCTATGATTTGATTTATGATCTTGATGGTTTACGGTTTTGCCCGTTTTTTGAGGAAATTACGAAATTTCACGTTTTACGAGATTTTGATGGATGTTGTGATTTAAACATGGGTTAAAGGATTTGATGTCGGGATTTGAAATATGATTTAAAATCAATGATTTAAAATGGATTTCAGAAAAGTGGTTTTAAGAAACGTGATTTCGGGTTTTGAATCGGAATTCCGGATGACGATTCTAGATTCGATTTGGGACTTGGAAGTGGATTCCGGGTTTGGGTTCGGAATGGTTATTCCGGATGCTAGCTTACGGAATGATGGTTGTGGACTCGGATCTGGAAAGGAGATGGATATGAGATCTGGGTTTGGATTCGGGATCTTGATGAGATTGCGGATTCGGATTCGAAAATGGAAAAAGGTTTTCAAACGGTTTGGATTGGATTTGTTGGATCTGGTTATTGGGTTTAAAGACCCGGATTATGATTGACGGGGGACGAGCCCGGATTGGGTTTAAAGACCCAGATTCAGCACACTCTGGGAACTTCACTTGCTGTTAGGTGGTCGAATCGAGAATCCCTTGTCCGACCTACGTGTCACATGGGGGTTGGACGTCAGTTTAGCCTTCGTGTCATGTGTAAGTTAGATGGGATCGGGATTTAGCCCTTAATCCCGGGGGATTAGGGGTGGGTCCTGACACAAAATCCCTAGCCATCTTCTTTGCCTCGAGTTCAACTCTAATCACCTCAACTGTCTAGCTGCAACCCTCACGTGTAGCATAAGTACAAAATATGAACACATGTATTGATACCTTACTGTCATTTCCAAACCTCTACTATTGTCTCGGATAGTCAAACCAGATTGGCACCCTCAATTATTTACTTACACCAGATTAACTCCCTTCCGAGTCAATCACATCAACAGACTACATTCCCATAGTACTCAACCAATCTGAGAGATTCCAATCTCAGTCACCGTGGTTAATCGATATTAATCCAAAGCTACATTGGTCATCCGAGCGTTCACCATACACTCACAACGATGATATCATAAAATCAACACTGGTCCGCATTTCTCAAAATCCATTTTCATCTCAACAAGTTTGAAGCCTTAGTATACCTTAGCAATCTCACCATTAATGTCATGTTGCCAACTCACGATGGCCAATGTCACCATAGCACTAATTGTAAAGCCCTCTCGAGAAATTGCACTTTTGAAGTCAATTCGAGAATCACACATTCGAACATACAATACATGCATCCAAAGCATGTCTTTCAACCAAATTCTTCACTTCAAGTCAAGTCAAAACCAATTTCAACAAGGTATATGTGCTACACCCTCAAGTCTATCGTAACTCTACCTTCATCGGAGTTAGCAACCTTGGTAAATCCTGCAAGGGATACCACTAGGAGTGTCGACACAACCGACATCATCCTCAAGCTTACTTAGCCATCTGGGGACTTCACAACAAGTGTCTCATAACTCGAACAGTAATTCTATAGTAACTTCCCAGCTTCCAAGCCGTAACTCACGAAATGAGTATCTTCTAGCTAGTCATGGGTTAACCTCTTGAAAAAAGCTGAATACACTTCCTTAGTGATTTCTTCTGGTCTCACCAAAGGACCGATCACTACTACTCAGGACTACCAACTATCTCCGGTTCCTCGAAGCTCAACAGAGGAATAATGGTTAGTCCACCAATCCATCAGGAACATCACAACAAGTATCGTATGTTTTGGAAACCAAACTGTCTGAAATCAAAACCTTATCCAAACTGAACAATCTCGGTTCACTAAATTGCACTCAACATAGTACTGGTCGAAGTACTAGCTCTCATGTCCCAACTCTATAGGATCAACTCCTGTGCCCAACACTCTTGGAATCCATCCACATATAACTAGGGTACCTGTCATCAATCCAGGCGTACCCCGTGCCTTCAGTAAACAAACCAACTTGGAGGATCTGAGACCTCACTAGGCCATTCGGGATCCTCTCCGTCCTGCTCAACAATTACCGCAACTCACACATCTGCCACTTCTAGACGCATATGCCGTCATCTAGAATTATTGGATTGCTGTTGGATTTCATCCAACTCATCTCAGTCATCTCGCTCACTACTGAGATTCCGTCAACTCATCACTACTGAGATAGTGTGACATCTCGCCACAATCGCCACCGACCAAGGCTCATCATCTCTATCGTTGACGTACACAGTACGAACCGAGCTAAAACTAGAAATCTCTGCTCGTACCATGCTACCATCAAATCTTCTGCTCATGTTGGAGGAACTCTACCTCTCGAGATAAACTCTACCTCTTGAGATACTCCACCTCTCTCGTATCTTGATGAGACTAGGTCAAAAATAACGAAAGTACAATCCTTGAATGTCGCGCAACTCTCATTAATCTCATCCACATCCGTCGATAGCATTGTCTGCCACAAACCTCATGCAGGCCAATCCAAAAAACACTCTGCTATCGAGAATCCACACTCTTACGGGCAACTCACCGCTTGTACCAACCGCTCAATGTGTATAATCCACTCATTAATCTATCCCGGGATCCGATCCATAAGTACTACTCTCCTGGTCACTTATCCAACCAATCTCTGACTCGATGACCCTAGTTTTAGACCAATCATCGGTCATAACCCGGAAAAGTCATCATACTCAACCCTCCTGGGGGTCTACTCGGGGACAGACCTCACCGAAACACGGTATATCCAAAACACGGCATATACAAAACACGACAATAGGATACCGATCAGAATCTATCCGAGGTTCATTCCCATATCACTTTCCTACTCTTACCCTCACTATAAGGTTGGTGACAGGATGAAAACATCCCAGAGACATCACATCCGACACATGCATAACACCACATGAGCAACCTAGTGCTGTGATACCAAGCTGACACGACCCATCCCAATCCCCCTAGATTATCATGGGATACGCCATGCTCCCGTCTGACACCGCGTGCTAGACTAGGGATAAAATTGTAACCCGCTCGAGGTTACTAGGGTGCACAGTCATTTCCAAAGTTCGAAGCGGCATGTGATGTCTCAGCCTCTACTAGAGCCCGCGTCCGTGATCAACCTGGAGGGTATCAAAAACATTAAAGCCGTGAGTGGACAAAAATAAACAGTTCAAAAATAATTTGCAAAAATAACATTTATACCCTTTGTTTTACAACCCATGCATGCATATCAATTTAAAAACCATTTCTTTTTCACAAAAAAGTATGTGATAAAAACCGATGCAATCATTGTAAAACCATCACATCTTTAAAAACATCTGGACACAAATCAGTAAGTTAAAAACCTCGGGACCCATTCTCATATCCATCATCCGTCTATCCGTCTATTTCCGTCAAATCATCAATTGTCACGATATCAGCGCTATGCATGCGACTCGAGATTACACATCCGAATATACATTAGGCTCGAAGCCCATGGCTCGACGTCTAGGTACTCTAACTCAGGATCACACATCACACATGATGGTTGACGTCTGAGCGATGACATCTACAGGCTCGGAACCCCTAGCTCGACATCTGCAAAATTTCTATCTCTGACACTCCTACATGCAATGTCTTCGTGACCTCTCCAGGATCACACGTCACACAGGATGGTCGACATCTGGAGGCTACTATCACATCATAGGGTCCTCTCTGAGGAAACACATTCCAACCAGAGGCCCTCTCTGGGGAAACACATTCCAACTGAAGGCCCTCTCCAGGGAAACACATTCTTACTGGAGTCATATCTATCACCTCGAAGAATGGTCAAAATAAAAAATGGCGGAAACACATTTTCAAACTGTCGTTTCTCAAATCAAAACAATTATTTCACATAGGGTCTCATTCCAAAATTGATTTCCACAAATTTCATAAAAACGGTGTCCAATCCTCACTTCACAATTTCAAATCATTTCCAATCGGGTCACAAGCCCAAAATCATTTATCCAATTGGATCACTAGCCTAAAATGCCATTTCCACATAAATCTGTAAAAGCATTCGAAAATCGACATTCAAGTTCACAAGGAATTTTATTTTCAAATGGTGATCAAATCCACATAATATGCATAACATAGTCTCAAGCCCGAAATATCGATTTCACGCATCTCTGTGAAATCATTCATGCCGATAATTAAAACAACATTCAAATCATATAAAACATGAATCGGGAATTTCAAACCATATTCATAAATCATTAAAACATAGATATGCATGCATAAATTAGAAATCAAAGTCCACTCACAGATCGTCCATGTTGCGCGCTCAAATCCCTCACCATATCAAAAACCCATAACTATCTCGAAATCGAGAACACTTCCCAAACATGCTTTCTGAGGTAAAAAAAACATCCAAAACACCAACTAGACGATCTCTGATCGACTTAAAATCACAACCATTGGATTCAGATTGTCGAAACGTTTTGAACAATACCGGTTTGACCTCAAAACTCGTGACAATGCGCCCTTACGCGCTGGTCAAAGTTCGGTCAACGGTGGTCAACGTCATTTAATGCTAACGTCATACTGACCTCAGCCTGACAGATCTGACAACCTGCCACATGGCACTCCTTGATTGGTACCACGTGTCGCCTTTTGACACTGCCACATCATATGATGACGTCACATGCTGACAATGCTGACGGGGACCTTCCATGTGGCACCATCTCGTTGGTCTACGTGATCTGACAATGCTGACAGGGACCTGCCATGTCATCTGACACACTCTAATAGGTGATGATGTGGACTGCCATGTCATCATCCCCTACCTCTAGCTGGGTTAACCCGGTTCACTATAACGGGTCGTTCTGACCCACGACTCGACCTAACTCGTTCTGCCTCAAAACTCACCGAAAATCAATCCTTCCTTCACTATTGTACTCGTCCTCAACCCAGGAATCTACCTTTTGTCTCAAAACACAAAAACAAGGTCAAAATCTCACCTGTCACCATCGAACTCCCATGATAGTCCTACGAACCACCACCTAGGGGTCCTCAGCCTCTTGTTTTAGTTCCTAATAGCTTGTACGAGCTCATTGAACACATCAAGAGCTTTAGAACAATCTCCAATCTCCAAACGGTGGTCAACGTCATTCAATGCTAACGCCATACTGACCTCCGCCTGACAGGTCTGACAACCTGCCACATGGCACTCCTTGATTGGTACCACGTGTCGCCTTTTGACACTGCCACATCATATGATGACGTCATATGCTGATAATGCTAACGGGGACCTGCCATGTGGCACCATCTCGTTGGTCCACGTGATCTGACAATGCTGACGGGGACTTGCCATGTCATCTACCATGTCATCTGACACACTCTAATAGGTGATGATGTGGACTGTTATGTCATCATCCCCTACCTCTGGTTGGGTTAACCCGGTTCACTGTAACGGGTCGTTCTGACCCACGACTCGACCTAACTCATTCTGCCTCAAAACTCACCCA
The DNA here is from genome assembly GCA_032719365.1 of Prinsepia uniflora. Classification (NCBI taxonomy): domain Eukaryota; kingdom Viridiplantae; phylum Streptophyta; class Magnoliopsida; order Rosales; family Rosaceae; genus Prinsepia; species Prinsepia uniflora. The sequence goes on from CM064862.1 coordinate 52,667,407, forward strand.
AAATCAATCCTTCCTTCACTGTTGTACTCGTCCTCAACCCAGGAATCTACCCCTTGTCTCAAAACACAAAAACAAGGTCAAGATCTCACCTGTCACCATCGAACTCCCATGATATTCCTACGAACCACCACCAGGGGTCCTCGGCCTCTTATTTTCATTCCTAATAGCTTGTACGAGCTCATTGAACACATCAAATGCTTTAGAACAATCTCCAAATGTCCAGAAAATCGAAACCAAGAAAAACAACTTAAATGGGCTTTCAAGTTTACCTAGGTTCCTGGCCATCCGACCACCGTCGTGGCTCCGCCGTCCACACCGTTCAATCGGCCTCTCAAACTCACTCTCAATCTTAGTCTCTCTTTGAAGCAGTAGCAGGAGCTGAAGCAAATGAAGAAATGGGTTGGGTGAGGGGTTCAGGTTTTCGAAACCAAAAAGGGAAGGGATATGCATGAATGTGTGATGGTTATCAATGGATGAGTGACAAAAGTCAACCTACCTCATAAATCGTGTAATCGTACCACGATTCGTTCTAGACCCATAACTTTCTCGTACGATGTTCAATTTTGACGTGTCGCCTGTCTACGGACTCATATCATCTCTATCTACATAATAGACCTTAGTTCACATGCCATTGACCTCCCAAGTCAAAAGTCAACTTTTTACGCTCTTATAGGGGCAACACTGTCATTTTTCCCGATCGTCCAATAATCCTTGATTAATCCTGATTAATCCTTAATTAATCTCATAAATTCGGGACGGGTCGTTACATCCTCCCTTAAAAGGGAGAATGGGTCTTGACCTTCGGAGGCAGTATCAAGCTCATCGGTTGATGTATTAGACATTAAAGACTTTGTTTCTCTCTGTGTTTTCGTGTTACTCTCAACGAAGAGGTGTGGAAGATGGACGATTACAACCAGTATTTTGGTTAGGAGTTAATCTCAAAATACGCAAGGATTTATTAGAATTAAAAGTCGAATCAGAATCATCTCCACTTGTACGTATTTTGAAGGAAAATTTTCAAACAGGGTTATGCAGCCTAGGCCAAAACAGGCGACTCTTAACTAAAATAAGCAAAAACGATGAGGACCGCAGTGGCTAGGCCCAAAGTCATGACTCCAACAGTCCACCAAGCATGTCTTGGAGGCCCACTCTGTGCAATCTGATACTAAAAGAATATGCTGCTTCTTCAACAAAGGCTTTATGGGCTTGCTTATCTCCTCTTTGAAAACTTTCTTGGGTATATTCCCTCAACGCTTGGCAGCCTCGTACTGCTGCTTAGCAAGTTAGGAGTGAAGAACTTCTACCACCTGAAGCACGTCACGATACTTGCCTCCAATACGAACAAATTCATCATGGGGAATAAGGTAGCTCTAACAAAGGCCATCTAGTTTAACTCTGGTGGGAATATCTGTCGGGAGAGGACGTTGAGCCAAACAAGCAGGAGTAAGGAACCTTCGAAAGCCGTTGAGTAACGACACCAACAAGAGAGAGGTAGACAAGGCCACATATGAGGACTGGGAGAGAGTTTTCAATGCTTAGATCAACTCTCCGACATCAGAGCTCTCGTCTCTGGCCACGAAAAAACTTATCACATTTCTAGTCCCCTCGAGCGTAGCTAGTCTTGACATGAGGAGTATGTGATATGAGAGGCAAGTGAAGTGAAGAAAACCGCATCTGAATCCAGACGCTCGAGTTTTGTGCAGGGGCTATCCTGTAAAATAGAGGGGTCAGTTCGAGACGTCAGCACTTCATAAAGCAAGAAAGCCAAGAGCAGGGACATACCAAGGGCATGAATGAAGCAGCACCGCTTGGGGACAAAGGAGCCAGGGATCCAAAGAGAACTAGGAACACAATTCTTGCTGTTGACACTGCCAGCAATGGGGGATCTAGAGAACCCTAAGTTCTTACAACCGTCATACAGTCAAGAACGGGACGATTGCATGAAGCATCCTTGATTTGAGAAAGGAAACTACTGACTGGGGCCGCTGATAACCATTCCCCGCTCAGAATATCTGCACAAATATGTGAATCAGAGGACATAAGGTAACAAAGAATGGAGCAAAGATGCTGTAAAAAAATAATACCTAGAAGCACGTGGTTGTCCTCCGACTTTCTGCATTCAATTAGAAAAGAGACAATCGGCTCAAAACTTGTGGCCCGCTTTAACATCAAGAAATGGTGCGTCCATACCTCCCTAGGGGTGAAGCTAAAGTTTTCCTTAAAGTATGAAGTCTACTGTGAGTCGAAAGCAGCTGTACACCCATAAAAGGATTCCATGGAGACTGGGAAAACCACTAGAATATCGAACAGGAAGTCTCGAGCAGTTCTAGCCATATGCGGATGAAAGGTCCCTAAACGAAACGATGTTCCAGCATTCACGGCTTGCACGTTTGATACAGGAACAGCTTGGCAGAAGCCGAGATATCGTGCACAGTAATTCGGCTAGTATACTTCAAAGCCAGGGGGTGACATGTTGGTCATAGCACCACCTTTCAGAAGATCTCGAGCAAGGATGCAGCTCATGAAGTCACGAGCAACTCTCAAGCGAGATGGGTCTGCCAAAAAAACGAAGGAAACCTCCTCCTCGGAACCATGGGAATCCCCTAACCACACTAGCTTCCCAATGTTCTTGGGGGCGAGAAAATAGCATACTAAAGAAGGATAGGTAATTTCTAGTGGAGAAGGAGACGGGAGGAAATGACATCAGCAACTGAGCTGGAACCAGATCATCGGGAAATTCGAAGGTACAACTCTGAAACTGGGGGAACTCCCAGTTCAACTATACTTGGACCATCCAATGGGACAATTCAAAGGAACTACCTTCATGGGATAAAGAGCTATGGAAAGCAAAACACAGTACATGTGGACCAAAACAAAGGGCCCCAGTGCTATGTTCGAACAAGATGCCAGCACTTCAGCTAGTGGAACCCACTCTAGCGTGGGACTCCTCACAGTGTTAGGAAACACAAACAAGTCTGGCCATAAGCAATAGAACTAGATTTTCTCGTAAACAAAGCCCAGGTAAGGACCAAGAAGCCCAAAATTCTCAAACTCATTCTTAGTCTTGAGTTGTCCTTTCCCGTCAATGGACAAAAGCATACATGAATTGGGAAAGAAGATAAAAGCACAGAAGAAGCATTCGAGGGCAACCTGATGATCGAAGAACCATGACCCACGTCAGAGTTAGATGAAAAGGAAAAGCTAAAGTCAATCACATCTCCTGATGAGGATAACCCAAACAGAAGGCCATGTCCAAGAGGGTTGGCGTCAAAGGTTCGACTCATAAATCAAACGTGTTTGTACTACAGTTCCAGAAGCATAGAGCCGAGCGTAGGAGACCAGGATCAAGAATGATGGAAAAAGTAGATACGCTCACCAAATGATATATGTCGTTAATCCAAAGTTCCTATAGATACATTTACTAATAATCTGAACCCATTATCCCCAAGGACGTGCAAAATTTGCATGACCAAAACAAGGGAAAATATGCTTCCATTTAGGGTCCAAGTTTGCCCATGGAAATGATCTCCACTGAAATATGGGAGAGGCCTGGAAACTTTTCAAGTGAAGGCTGAGAGTCATCGCTTTGTTCAAAGGAAAGCCATTCCAGCAAGGGCCAAGAGCTAGACGACGGTCTGGATCAGTCATAAGACAAGGACCTTGAACGACCTTGCCATCATCCTCGAGAAGCTCTAAAAGTCACAAGAAGCTCTTGAATGAGGTTCAAAGCCCAAACCAAAAACCTAGAGAGTTGTGACAATAGGCGGCGAGACAAGGGAGTCAAAGGAATTGTCCTTATCAAAATGGTGGGGCCAGTTTGGAAGCCATGATTTTCCAGAACCAAGAAGAAACGATGGGTTTTCAAGAAAAAAGACAGAGTTATAGAAAACCACAGTTAGAACTGCCAAAGATACAGGTGGTGCAAAGAGAAGGTCGAAGGTGTGATCGTGTGAATTTAAAATGCTTTATAACTAAAGTATTTAAAATTCAGGGGGAAATGTTTACACTAGAAAAAATACCCTATAGGTCTAAGATATCAGCTCAAGGAATTAAAGGCCCAAAGACACGCAAGCCCAGCCGAGTGAGCTCAAATGTGGAGAAGAAGTAAGCTTGGGCGGTGCTGATAGAGAAAATGAAGAAAAATTAGGCAAGGGGGAGTGTTCCAACAGGATAAACGGCAATGAGGGACCCACTGGGAAACCCTAATCTGCAAGTGGCAATCTCCTTCACCACCTATAAATAGAGAATAACCCAGCTTCTCAAAGGACATCCAATACCCAATCAACCTCAGCAAATTGATCTCCATCAATGTCTAAACCTATGAACACCTTTAATCAAGGTTTCGTGGTTTAAAAACAGCTCGCCCTTGTGGAAAAAAACTACTCCTTCGAACTAGGAAATCAGAATGCAGCTTCTCTTCTCACCCCTTCTAGGCATTTATGCACTTGCCTAACCATCTTTCTGACAAAACAACGTCATAATGGTGAGCTTCTCATCCCTGCATAAACCTTCTTTCTGACTTCTCAAGTGTCATAAAGGTCGCCCTCTTCCCAACTAACCAGTTTTTGGAATTTCAACTGAGGTTCGCGGAAGATCAACCTTCTTTTTGACCATTTAGTGTCATGAGAGTTGATATTATCGACTACTGGCTCACGTACAGGGATTCCGACTACCGATTCACGGATAGTCTCTTGCCACCTTCTTACAGACAGCCATCCTAACTACCGACATACGAATGATCATCCCGACCACTAGCTCACGGAAATTCATTCTGACTACCAGTTAACGGACAGTCACTGACCACCATTTTACGAATAGCCATCCTGACTACCGACATACATAAGGTCACCGAGGAACTCAAACCACCATTTTTGACGTCTCTTTGTCAGATTTGAGTGCTTTGTCATCTCATGGCATAATTTCCAACTGATATTCATCGTAGTTGAAGATTTCCTGAATTTCTTGCTCCTTATGGGCTTGAAATGATAAGGAAATAGTTTACTATTTCTGCACTTGTAATTTCAGTTGTTATTCAATTCCAGTACTTTTACATTCCTGCACTCGTACTTCTACTTCTATTGTAATACAACCAGATTTACATAAGTAGTTAGTGGTGCTCAGAATATACCATCCAAGTGTGGTTCACGACTCACCAAGTCAGGACACCATCTTTGTGCATTAGTCTGGATACTTTGATCCTGAATTGTGGGAACGTGGGACCATCTCCCACTTAACTGCCGAAATAAAGTCGCTAGGTTTGAATATCAGGGTAGAATAACTTCTGATTTGGGCATCCTTGGAAAGAAAATATTTTAAGTTCTTGAAAAATGCATAGAAAAGAACAAAGAAGGGATTTCTTGTCCCCCCACCTCACAATAGCATTTATCGGAAGGAATTTTTTCGGGCCGAAAACGGATCCTAATTATACTGTCTAGTAGCAGTTTCTCTACTGGTGGCATGCCTGCACTCGAGTTAAATGGCCCATTTACTTCTTGGTCTGCCCATCCAGCATTTCCATATTACATTGAAGCAAAAGAGATCTCATGAACGGTCCACCTCCCTCGCTCCGCAGAAAAAGGTCCAACTAAAGTTGCCTCGGGGCATTTCAGCAAATAAAACGAGCAAAAGATTTTGGGCAGGAACACCCGGCCAAAGAAGAGCTTGTCTCCTTGTCTTGTTTGGAGAGCTTCAATAGTGGATCTGGGGTATCTGTGAAAAAATAGAAAATCAAGCGAAGAAACGCGAGATCCAACGTAAAGTTTGCACATGTTGAAAGAACAATCTCACCAAGCGAAGTCGGGATGGCGGGTGTCGTCTCTACCTCCATGATACCAACAAGTTCTATCAAAATATACTGCCCATCAGGATAGGAAGACCAGAGTGCAGGTGCCAGGAGGATACTGAATTATCTTGGCAAAGAAAGACTAACGAACCTTCAATGCATCATCATTGGAGAACTTCTGGAAACGATAAGAAGTGCCTCTATTGTAACGACTCGTCCCAAATTCCTAGATTAGATTAGTGACTAATCACGATTAGTGACGCCAATCCGTGATTAGTTAGGCGAAATCGGACGAACGATGCAAAATGACCTTTTTGCCCTTAGTCGTGGTAAAACGTTGACTTTTCATTCAAGAGTTCAAATGGACTTTGACCGATGACCGTGACGTAGTTCGTGACGTCACGAGTTCATAGACAGGTGGCACGTTCAATTCCGACATTCGAGGAATAAGTTATGACATTCGGAAGCTTAAGGGCATTTTGGTAATTTTGGATAAAAAGGGTCAAATGTTGACTTTTTGACCGAGAAGTCCGATGGCCGAGGGCCGAAGACCATTACATAGATCGAGATGATACGAATCCATAGACAAGTGGCACGTCGAATTCGGACGTTCGACGTCGAAGTTAAGGTTCAAGGAAGTTTCGGGGAACTATTGCATGTTTTACGAAACAACCTAAATTTTGGATTCTAGTGGGGCCCAGATATTTTATGGAGGCCCAATGGATGAGTGACACTTGTCACCCATCCACTGGCCATCCCTTAACATACATGCATCGATCATTCCATTCATCTTCATTTCAAACAACCCAATACCCGATCTCATTTTCCTTTGAACCCAAACAAACCCAGCCCTTCCCATTCGGCCATGACTGAGACCAGAGAGTGAGAGAGGATGCTGAGGACGTGGTGGCCGGCCCAGGACAGCAGCCGCCATGGACGGCGGTGGAGAAAACCCGAGAGGTATCGGTTTAACCATTTTTTATCCATTTGCCATTTTTGTGATTATGGGCCGTTTGTATCGGTTTTAATGGGTTATTTAGGTTGCTAGGGGGTTGTTGATGAGGTTTTGGTGGTGGTTGACAGCTGAGAAGGAGTGGGAAGAAAAAGGAGAAGTTTGAACTGTGAGATTCAAAATGGAACCATGGGATTTAGGGTGCTTTGATTAGGTTTGTTGATTGGGATTGATAGAAAACATAAAAATAGGAATTATAGGATTGAATTGAAGTGAAAACGGACCAAAATGAGGGGTTTAGAGGGCTGGACCGGTCATGTCGGTCCAACTGGACCGGACCGCACAGTCGAACCAGCCGGACCGGTCTAATTCAAGGAAGAAGATGAACAGTGCCCTGACGCGTGAGGCCCACGCGTAGGGACTGTCTAAGGTGCGTGAGGGCACGTGGCCCACAATCAGGGGATTTTGTCAACACGTGAAATCTTCTATTTGATGTAACGAACATTTTGGGACTGGTTTCGTGTCGATCAGACACCGTCTCGATAATGTTCGGGCATCGAAAGGTTTCGGATCGAGTTTAAAAATAGTTAGAAATTCCAGAAAATTACGGGGCTTTAGTGGGAGGTTAATTAAGTAGTTAGTAACCTTCTATTATGATTTTTACAGGTTTGAGAGTCCCGGTGACGGTGATTGGCTCAGTAGACCCGTATGGCACGCAAATCGAGGCGGTAGCTCTGACGGTCCGTGAGTGGACCTTGGTTTTCTAAATTGGTGCATGCATAAATTTTTATTATATGTTTTAATACATGTTTGGTAATGCCATGGGTGCATTTGTATTTGGATACGTATAAGCACGTATTTCGAGGGTTCGCCCTTATACGGTGCTTATACGGGTCTGTATTTCTTTAATGGTCTAAATGATTTGGAATTGGATTTCAAAAGGATAAACTCGGGTATGAGACCCATTTGGTTTTGTCTCGGGCATATGACCCTATTGATGGCCTTCAGGTCTAAATCGTGGTCGCGACGGGTGCTATGTGCACGACGACAGACGATATGACGCTCGCCTCCAGATTGGGGTGTGTTCCTTCCGGAAAGGTCATGATGCACGATTTGTTGTCGGGTAGCCGATGGAGGCTCGACTTTGGAGTGCTGACGGTTCAGGATATCGATCGGTGATGAGTGCACCATGATCTTGTGGTGGTCGCGTCGGTTGATACGTTCACGGCGACATACCAGGATTGAGGGCGGTCCTGGATGGATGGTTGCACGCATCACTACAATCGGAGTCATGACTAACCCTGAGATATCGGGCAGGATACCCAGCTGATGTCATATGTTCGGGTATGAGACCTAGTTACTTTACGGTTATGATTTCGGGTCAGGGACCCTAGATGGATTTCCAAGTTCATGGCGGTTTATGGGAACCGGCATGAACCTTGGAAAGGTTATTGTGGTACATGATGGTTTATGGGAACCGGGCATAAACCCTTACATGGATATTATGGATCATGACTGTTCAGGGAGACCGGGCATGAGTATTTATGTTTTGTAAATATATGTATGTATATTCATATACTTTCCTTTACTTCAATTATCTCATCCGGGGAGGGTCGTTGGCCTGGGTGGACTCCGAAGTAGTCACGGAGCACCGACTGAGTGGAGTCACCCCCCAGTTGGGTTCCTTACTCTCAGGAAGGCTATGGTTACTATAACCTCGGGTAGGATCAGTGGTCTACAGACATTGACCTTGACTTTGAGAAGACTCGGATTGAGACCTGGGTAGCACGCGCGTAGCTTTGGAAACCGTGACATGATTGGTTGTGTGAATTATATGTATATATGATATATGATTATGAGATATGATATGTGATGTGCACAGGATTTGGGCAGTGGCCCGTGTACGTGGTTTCATTATGGTTTTGGGCGGAGTCCCACATGGTTTTGGGCAGTGGCCCGTATGGTTGAATCTTTATGATTCTTTTGATTATGGTTTTGGGCTGAGTCCCACATGGTTTTGGGCAGTGGCCCATATGGTTGAATCTTTATGATTCTTTTGATTATGGTTTTGGGCTTTATTCCCACATATGGTTCCATTTGGTTAAATGGTTTTCGAATGCATGCATGCTTTTTAGTGAAGGGTACAAATGTCCACGTTAAAATGTTTTTATAAACTCTTGTTTTGTCCACTCACAGCTTTTAATGTTTTGACTGCCCTTCAGGTTGACAGCGGATGTGGACTGTAGCAGAGATCGAGATATCACATACCTCCTCCAGATCCTGGCGTACTCTGATAGCCAGGGAGGGCAAAGGTCAGACGGGAGCAGGGTCATCCCGCGTTAATCCCAGGGGGATTAGGATGGGTCATGTCAGAGTGGTATCAGAGTGAGGCTGGCTTATCAGAGCTAGGCTAGCTCATATCAAAGCATAGGATTGCTTATAAGAGCACGGTTTGCTCTTACGGTGTATGCAGGTCGAGGATGTGATATCTCAATGGGCTACAGTTCGTTATCAACCTGATAGTGGGGCTACCGGAACGATAGTTAGTAGGATAGAATCGTGGAATATCTTGGTTCGGCATTGGATGTCGGGAGTGCCATAGTTCTGTCGTGGTTGACAGTGTGGGACCCTACGGGAAGGTGAACGTAGTAGTACGTTAGATTTTGATCGTGAGGCGGTTAGTTGGGATCGTCTTCACGATGTCGTAGGATCAATTTGACGACAATTTGGTGTTGTGACCATTCGATGATCAAATTTTGTTGAGTTGAATGCATTTACTGCAGCTGGCGGTTAGTAGTCGGATTCGAGGAATCCTAGTTGATTGATGGTAGGATTGGATTGACGTCTTTGCGATGTCGGGACCGTGCAGTTGGTCAGATTGTGGAGTGTACTGCAGTTGGCAGTTAGCAGTTGGGTCCAGGGAGACCCTGGGTGTGATCGTGGAACCCTACCTTGGTGTGTATGGTTCGGAGCGGTGAATTGGCAAGTGGTTCGACTTTGACGACTATTCAGGTTTGAGGCCGTTAGTCTGTCTAGTCATGTTAGTTTGTGATGGGACTGCACTCCGCAGTTGGGGTTGTACTTATCGGTTAAATCTAGATGGTTGTCGTACTACTTTAGTTGTGATGGATTGTTGGTGCAGCTAAGGTCATGGATGACCTGGTAAACGACATTGGTTAAGTCGAGTTATGACTGGTTAGAGATCGGTTGGACAAGTTACCAGGATTGGTACTTGTCGATGGAATCCCAGAGTGGGGATACAGAGTAGTTAGTACGGGCGATTGATTCCGTTGGATGCAGATTCTAGATCCTGATGTCTGGTGGTTAGGTCTGCACGAGTCTGTGGCAGGCGCTACTACCGAGAGTGGTTGTAGTTACAATTATTGGGAATCGGGGACATTCAGGGAGCGTTTCCTTTTCTCGTATGAGTTGTTAGGGTGACCGTACCCAGAGTTGTTGGGTACGAGGGAGACAGAGTTTCTCCAATTTGAGCAAAGGTACGGGGTCGTCGCTCGGTATGAGCGGAGATCCAAGGTTGTCAATTTTGCACAGGGGATGCTGATACTGATGTTGATGTCTGTGTGCCGATGCTGATAATGATACGGGTGTTAGTGTCCTGGTACTAGTGCTGGTGCTGGTATTGGTGCTAGTGCTGGTGCTGGTGCTGGTACTAGTGCTGGTGCTGGTGCTCGTGCTGGTGCTGGTGCCGGTGATTGTGATGACGTTGAGTGACTCCGTCGAGATGAGCATATGTTCGGTATCTGTGGTCGGGAGTGGATCACGGATAGTGATGGACTGGATTAGATCCAGCAGTAGTTGAGGCTGGAGGTACGAGATGCGAGTGTTGGATGCCGTTTAGGCACATCTGTAAATAGTATACAAGGTTTGACCTTGATTTGCGTGAATTCCACTCGGAATGAGTGTATCTACATAAATGGTGTGAACCGATAGGAGAGATGGTGTACCAAGTTCTCTTGTTTATGGACACGTGGTTGATGTTCGAGTGTGTTGGATTCCGACGTGGTTGGAACTGCGGAATCGCGAGAGTTTGTAATTGAGGTGACGAGAGGAATGCGGGTTTTTCGCATTGGTAATGGGTATTTCGAAGTCATTTTGGGTGACTTCTCAGATTCTACCATGATTGATGATGGTAGATGATGTTGATGATGTAGATGTTGTTGGTTACCACTAGTACACCGATCGTGTATTGGTTGGTGAACCCGGGATTTGTCTTGGGTCATCAAGTGGAGTGAGTATATCGAAGTTAGGTGATTGAGATTCCTCATTCTCTACTTGGTGGCAGACGATGTCAGGTTACATGACGTGATGAGTGCAGCGAGTGTTGTTTGCATTCACGTAGGATAGATTTTGATGTCATTGTATTCGATCATCCTTGGTTTTTCCTCGGTGGAATGACAAGGATCGATACGAAGTGATTGGGGAGAACCCACGGTCTCAACGTGTCTCGTCGTTGACTGATCTGTTTAGATGTGGGAATTTGTTAAAGAGTTATGTGACTGACGAAGGATTTAGGAGGGTGTAATACCCTATGATCGGATCTCAGGTGGATTGTTAGCTGAATGAGCATGTGTGGACCCTAGATGGATCGAGATTTTGATGTTGAGGACTTTGGACGTCGTGACGATCGGGGATCGTGACGTCTATGGTTGGTTGACGTAGTGATAGATCTGGATCGTGATCTTGATGATCCAGATAGGTGGAGAGTTTATCGCTCTTACTTGGATGTTTGAGTTGAAGATGTTGGGACTGAACTTCTTTTCGAAGTGAACCCCGTACGATATATTACGCCCGAGTAGTTGTTCGATGAGGTTGGATTTTTGTCAGCCTTAGAGGTGTTGATGGTGGGATTGGCTTCCCTATGAAGTCAATCGAACGTATTGAGGTAATCGTTTGAACAGGTAACCGATAGGTTCGGTTTTGGTGCGTCTCGGTAGATGTGAACGAGATTTCGGGTTTTGGAATCGGATTTCTGGATGACGATTCGGAATTCGATTTTGGAACTTGAAATTGGATTTATGGATTTGGGTTCGAAATGGTTATTCCTAATGCTAGCTTACGGAATGATGATTTTGGATTCAAATTTGGACATGATTATGGATATGATTTCTGGGTTTGGATTCGGGATTTCTTACGAAATTGCGGATTCGGATTCGGAATTGGAAATAGATAATGGGTTGGAGTTTCGATTTGTCTAATACTAGATTGGACAGATGGACTCCATTATAGAAACGTGATTAGCTACGACCTAGACGGTTACCCCTAGATAATTATAAGGGTAGATGGCATCAAGGAAGAGGGAGAAAGTGGTTATTTTGTGAGGATTAGCTCTAATTCTAGTAGGATTATCCACGATGGAAAAGTATGGGTCAGTAAAAATGCCAGTAAAATCAGCAATCTGGCCTGAAGGATTTAGACAAAAAACAACGGCTAGGTCGAGCAAGGTAGGAGTCATAGGATCAACCCTGATATCAAATGTGTTGGTACTATCATTCCAAAAAAAAAGTGCAGCACTAAGTAAGTCCACATCCAGGGTAGTAGGCGAATCAAACAAACTCACCAGATGCAACACGCCATTGAGCCAAAGTTCCTTGAAGTACAACTCCTTCATCCTCGCGACCCACAGCAGGAATCAGCCAGAAATCTTCGATTTTTTGTTGGAAGGGAACTTGTGAGCCTATCCCGAGTGGACATCACCCCAAGAAAGTGAAGGCCACAGATACATGGGCGAAGATTGAAACCCTGACAGGAGGTCGTACAATGAATTATCTTCCTCGAGTACCTGACCACACCAACACGGTCCCAGCACATAATGGTGGTTAGAGCCCGTTGGAAATATGGGCTCGCGGGTGATGTGGTGCTCTGCTTCACATGTGCCGAGAATATTGCGGGTAAGCAAACAACAATTCTCGAAGTTTTCCTCCGATATCCAGGGCATCTTCAAAGAAGGCACAACCCCCACATTAGTAAAGAAGGAAGAACCAACGGAAACTTTCGCCTTCTGAGCATTCTTGGGTGCCATGTATCTCAGTAGGGTTTTTCGCAGACATGAGGATTTTGAAGGAAATCAGAAGAGAAAAGTAGCGACTTATTGGAAGAGGGGGAAGTGCGAGTGAATTAAACCGCCAAAAAAACTTGAGTTAGGTGCGACACGAACAAAGAAAAGGGAAAATGTGTGATCATGTGAATTTAAAATGCTTTATAACTAAAGCATTTCAAATTCATAGGGCAATGTTTACACCCGAAAAAATACTTTCTGGGTCCAAGACATCGGCTCACGAAATTAAAGACCTAAAGACACACAAGCCCAGCCCAGCGAGCTCGAATGTGCAGAAGAGTAAGCTTGGGAGGTGCTGACAGAGAAAACGAAGAAAAATGAGGCAAGGGGGAGTGTACAAATAGGATAAACGGTAAAGCGAGACCCACTGGGAAACCCTAATTTGCAAGTGACAAGATCCTTCACTGCCTATAAATTGAGAACAACCCAGCTTCTCAAAGGATAATGAATCAACTATTCATCATTACCAAATTGATCTCCATCAATTTTTGAACCTATGAACGCCTTTAACCATTGATTCATGGTTTAAAAGCTGCTCGCCCTTATGGCAAAAACTACTCCTTCGAACTAGGAAATCAAGAGGCAATTGCTCTTCTCACCCCTTCATGGCATTTATGCACTTGCCTAACCCTCTTTCTGACCAAACAATGTCATAATAGTGAGCTTCTCGTCCCTGCATAGACCTTCTTTCTAACCGCTCAAGTGTCATAAGGGTCACCCTCTTCCAACCTGGCCAGTTTTTGGACTTTCAGCTGAGGTTCACGAAAGATCAACCTTCTTTCTGACCACTCAGTGTCATAAGGGTTGAAATTATCGACGACCGACTCATGAATAGTCATTTTGACTACTGGTTCACAGACATCCTCTAAGCACCGTCCTACGGATAGCCATCCCGACTACTGGCAACGAACAGCCATCCCGACTACTCGCTCACAGATAATTATTTTGATTATTGATTCACGGACAGTTTCCAGCCACCGTCCTACGAATAGCCGTCTCGACTATCGACATACAGAAGGTCATCGAGGAACTCAAACCTCCCTTTTTCGACGTCTCGTTGTCGCATTTGGGTGCTCTAACATCTCATTGCATTATTTTCAACTGATATTCATCTCAGTTGAAGATTTCCCAAATTTCCTGCTCCTTACGGGCTTGAAATGTTACGGAAATAGTATGCTGTTTCTACATTTGTAATTTCAGTTGTTATTCAATTCCAGTGCTCTTACATTCAACTTATTGTAATAAAATGAAAATAGAAGTACAAGTACATGAATGTAAGAGCACTGGAATTGAACAGTGTTAGGCGCGTGTCTCCCACACGCAGCCACTTTGGGTGGCGCATGAGGGCATGTGAGGGAAAATTTCAGTGTGATGTCGACATGGTTTTTAATGTATTCGATGTTACAAATCCAACGGTACAATTTTCGAGGCGATCAAACATCGTCTCGGGGGCAATTTTGATTGTCTGAATGTTTAGGGTCCGTTTTAATTCGTTTAAATATTCCAGAAAATTATGGAATTAAATATTGTGTTAATTAAGGTGATTAGTGACCCTTAGAAGTGAAAATTGGCAGGAATTGATGTTCTTGGATTTAACGGAAAAACGTACAGTTTGGTTCGATCACGTAAAAGCTACGTGTGAATGGACGTTTAATTTTACTAAAATATTATGCATGCATATTCAATTGTTTTCAATATGTATTGTGTGTTCTTAGTGGTACTTGAGTGATTGGACTTTTATATAAATTTCGATGATTTCATAAATATTTAATTATTATTTTATTACGCGTTTTTCGAGATTTTTTGTAAGTTATGTTTTTCAAATATCGTTTCAATTGTGGATTTGAGTTGAATGTCATTATGACATGCAAATTGGTGATATTGGTTTTTGGGTGGTTCTCATATGAATTCTGAATGGTTCTCGAATATGTTTTGGGGCACGTTATGCGATGAATTGTTCAATGTTATTTTTTGACTTGATAATGGATCGTGAGAATTGGTTTTTATACCCGAAATGACTTTAGCATGTGGTTTTATTGGTATTAGATTGATTGGATTTTATGAATTTTAATGATTTTACAGAAATCGGAACTACGCACGTTTTGCGAGGAAATTGAGTTGATTAAGTTCGGAACTATTAATGAGTTTTGAAAAATGGGTTCTTACTTGCTATGACTTATTTATCTGCTTTTACTGACGATTGATGATTTGGGATTTGACATGATTTTACAGATTATTTAATGGTTCGTTTACGAGGTTTTTAACGTATTTTGTAAATCGGGCTTAGGCCCGGTTGTATCATTTGATTCGGATTTCTGAATTTGGTGTTGGAATATGATTTGTTCTGGAATGTCTTATGCGGGTTGTAAACTATGTTTTCTCTGAACTTGATTTCAAAATTGATGTGGGTTACAAGATTATCTTTCCTTGATAATTGAGACGAGATTCTGGATATACATATATGTGATGTGATTGTGTTGTGAATAACCCTCCTCGGGATGCCATCTTAGCTGACTAGTCTCGAACATTGAGGTAAAACACTTTTTCCCGAGACCGTTATTATAATGAGTAGTCTCGGACATCGAGGTAAAGCTCATTTTCTTGAGACTATGGACGACTTGCAGATGTCAAGGTGAAGCTCATGTGCCTAGGTTGATCCCCACTCGGACATCGAGGTAAAACTCTTTTCCCCGAGTGCTTAGCCTACCGTTAGTGTAGATGCGATAAGATATGATGTGATGATATGGCTTGTGGGCCTCCAAGATGGGTTGCTTGTGAGGTTATGGTTATGGTACTTGAGTATGGTTTTTATGACTTTTTTGATTTATGCTGTCATTGAATTTTACTATTATTACACGTATTTCTAGGTTATGCATTTTACTGTTGTTACCGTGAATTTTACAATTTCCTTATGCATGCATAACTTTTATAAAACAGATGGTAAATAGTGTGTCTTCAAATAACATGTTTTTAAAACTTTATTTTGTCCACTCACACAGTTTTTGTGATTTTGAAACCTTCTAAGGCCACTACGTGGGAATCGAGGCTACTTACGGAGTGGAGGCATAAACTTACAGGTTTACAAGTATCCTTTGTCTGACATGGTATGATGGCATACTTGGTGCCTAGTCTACCTTTCGGAGGGGAGCAGGATCTGAATTCGGTATATTAGGTGTTTCTGGGTTGGGTTTTTCCAATGTGGTATCAGAGCTTGGGTTTTGATATGTGCTTGGAATTTTTTATGCCTTCGAGAAGTGAAGCTCGTGCACGGCCTGGTAGTGAGACGCGTATAGGAGCCCTGGGGTAGTTTTGAGACTGGATTTGAATTGGTTGTACATGCTATATTTTGTTAGAGCGATTTACTCAGGTTAATTAAGGTGTATAAGTGTTGTATGATAGTGTGTTCCTTGATATTCGTTATGTTGGATTGGATTAATGTTGTGAATAGTGGATGTTATGCACTAATAATGGAAAAAGTTGTATAGTTTCAAACAATAAGTGAACTCACTAGTGGAAGTTAGTATACTTGTCGATACGTTGGACTTGAGAAGGGTGAATATGTTTCCTCGATTAGATGAGGTGTTTGAAGATTAATGTGATGGGAAGTTCTTTGTCGGATCTGGCGTGTGTGGTAATGTGTTGGCCTACAATTAGAGGTAACAAGAATTGTCTAATTAGGAATGGATTAAAGAATTTTCTTTGATAAACGATGTGTTTCCAGGGATTAAATAAGTTTGATGATCGATTGCAATTCGTAAGTGGATTAAAGAAGGGAAAGAATTCTCAAATAAACCTTTATCTGAGTAGGGTTGTAATATGGTAATAACGTTGTTGTTTGAATCAATTTATGCTTTGTAATGCTCAGGATATTAGTGCAGGTATATGGATTGCCCTTGATTTGTGATAAGGAATTTTACCTTAATAGATTCTGTTGTGTATTGCTGATTCGCGTTCTTTGAATTGGTAATATAATTCCTTGGGATTGAGAAAATATGGTGGAAAGATTGTGTAATAAAATGAAAGAATTGTATTTAAAAATAAGGAGAAAGATGAGCCTTGGATACAGGTAACCACGAAGGAAGTGATTCAGAAGCTAGTAGGTTCATAAATTGGATGATGGTTGCGATGGCCTCATGATTCTTGACGATGCAAAATGGAGATTGGTTGTTATGGCTTCAATGGTTGACTATGGTGGTGCATTGTAAACTAGAATAACTTATTGCTGAAGTGGAATGGAAGATTGGATCAGTGATACGTATATATCCAACCTCCAGATTATGGAATGTATGTTGGTTGGTTGTTTAAAGGAATGCAGAAAACAAATAACACTTTAATGAGGAAAATGACATCCTAGTCTCTAAATACTTTGAGAGATGGTAGTAGAAATTGATGATTTGGTATGTTTTGTGTCCCACTATTTGTGTTTGAATATTTATGTGACGACCCGGAAATTCGAAAAAGGAAAAATTGGAAAAGTTGGATGTCAAATGACGATTTTACCCTTAGTTATGGGGTCGAAAGTTGACTTTTTGTTTGGGATGCCTTTTGGACTTTTGGCCATGACTGTTGGGTAGGTAGAGGGACGTTGAGTCCGTAGACAAGCGACATGCGTCAATCGGAGTTCGGACGTAGAAGTTACGAGTCTAGAACTATGCGGGGCATTTTGGTAATTTTGAAGGTAGGGGTAAAATGGTAATTTTGGTTGGGCTAAGATTTGATGATTCGGCCATTTTGATGGGTCAATGTTTGGTGACTCATTGTGTCCTTAAGTGACACATGTCACTTGGCTAAAGCTAATTAGTGGCCAAGAGGTATGAGACGGTGGTGACAGTGGGAAAAAGGGATTGAAATCAAAAACTATGTCGTGTGAATATTGGAGGGAAAACAGAGAAAAAAGTAGTGCCTGATCGATCTTCCCAGTAATCAATTGAGAAACGGATGCAATTGGATGCAATTGAGAGACTTAGGGACTTGGGACAGAAAGGAAAACATGAGGGATATAGAGGATAACCAAAAACCTATATTCGAAAAATTGAAGAACAAAATGGGGTTTCGAATTCGGAGTTGGGGATTGAACTTGAATCTATCCTTCTGGGATCATTCCGACCTAATCCATCTAAAAATCGAAGAGGATTGCTATCGTTTTAGCCAAGAACCGCATCTCCCAACTCTTCAAAAAATCAAGCTTGGGTTCACATAATTAGAGATAAGAAAAATTGAAATTGATCTTGAAATCATGTTAATATGAGTCCTAGAATACTTACTGGTTGATTGGATTTAAGAGAGGGGTTGAAATTGGACGAAATTGGAATTATGGCCGATTAGGAATGGACTTAGAAATCGACTTGTTTAAGACGTGATTTCATGAAATTGAGCATACAGATCCCTAATTAAGATTGAATAGATGAAAATCAGTGAAAGAAACGAAGGAATTGGGGTCGAATTGACTGAGAATTGATCGAGGTGCACTGCAGGTTGCAGATCCGTTTACCAGACGATCAGGTTGGGACGATGAATAATAGTGGTACTGTTCATCGACGTGTGAGTACGAGTGCAGCCAATGTAATCGGCGCGTGAGGGCAGGTGGTTGACCTTATGGGGAAGTTTTCAACATACTTTTTCATGTAATCGATGTAACGAACGTTTTGGCTTTGGTTTCGAGTCGATCGGACACCGTCTCGATAATGTTTCGAGTCGATCGGACACCGTCTCGATAATGTTTCGAGGGTCCGAAGGATTATGTTACATTTTAAATTTGTATTTAATTCCCGAAAACTTTGGGAGATTTTAATATGTTATTATTGAATTCATTAGTGACCCATAATGATGTTGTTTGACAGGATTCGGGATTTCTGGAAGTTACGGAAAGGCGTGCAACTCGGAATCAAGCGATTTGGACGGTGTGTGAGTGGACGTTTGTTTTATAAACTATTATGCATGCATAGTTAATGTTTTACATGATTGATTGCATGATTTGGTTTGCAATGATGTCGTGGTGATTTGGGATGATTATTTGTGATTTAATGATTATTTTAATTGGTATTTTGGGCACGTTTTACGAAGAATGTGCAAATGATGTTTTGGACTAGGCCCGTAGTAAAAAAGGTTTCAAGAAGGATATTTTGACTTAATTGGTGAGTCAAGGATGATTTCTGGATTATTTTAATGTTTTCAAATGAGATTTTACGGATTTACGTGTAAATGACATTTGGGCTTGAGACCTTGTCGGGAATGCTTTTGACTTGGTTTGAAGTTAAGGATATGATTGATATGTGCTTGTGGTATAGATTGTGTTTGTGATTGTGGATATTGGATCATGTCTGGATGGTGCGAGTGCAGTTGCTAGACGTGACTCGGATGTTGCGTGAGTGCAGTCCCCGAGTATCTGGTACGTCTAGATGGTGCGTGTACAGTTCCCAGACATGACTGACATGACTCGGATGGTGCCTGAGTGCAGTTCCCGACGTTGGCCTACGCGTAGTGCGGATGTGACTGTGTGATTGTTTGTGCACTTGTGAGTAGTGCAAATTGATTGATTGATTGATGTACTTTTGAGTAGTGCTGCTTGATGTTGGTTGTGATTGCGTACTGGTATTGAGTACGAGGTTTTAGTCATTCTTTGCGTACTGCTATTGAGTACGAGTTTTGGTCTTTGTGGCCAGGTTAATGTTTTCATATGTTTGGCTTGAGAGCTGGGATTTGATACGTTTCATGTGATTTGGCTGAAAAGTCGGTGATTGTTATTCATATGTTTTACCCTATGCATGCATGGTTTGATAAACTGGAGGGGAAACAGTCTATTTGAAATGTATTTTCAAATGATATTATTTTTGTCCACTCACACCTTTTCTGTTTTGATGACCCTTCAGGCCGTGGTGCGACGTTCGGGGCTGATCGAGAGGTGGAGGCATGAGCGGAAATCAATGCAGTTATCCCTTGTCTGGCAAGTGCTGAGGGGTAGTTTCGGGACTTCAGTTGACTTGTCAGACGGGAGCAGGACCGAGAACGGTTATCAAAGTCCAGTCGGGACGGGTCCTGTCAAATTATTTCATGCCTTGAGATGATTTGATATAATTGGATGGATTCTGGTTTAGTAAATGATTTTGGACACTATGTTTTGATGGGTTGTGGAAATTGTCTTTGGAAAAGCTATCTTTGAATTCGAACCCTATTGAAAGGTTTGACTTGATTTGAGGCATAAATGCTTATAAAACAAAGTTCATTGGATTTGATGACTTTATTTCCACATAAGCCATCTTTTAGCGTGTTGTTGTTTCCTCCGGATGTTTGGTAATTCCGGATAGATCATGATTACATTGCCTAGAGATGAGTAACCCCGTAGGAGACTCAGTCTCATGAGTGTTAGGTTATGAGATCGTCTGGATGTCGTTGATTCCAAGATGTACTCGGATGTGAGGAACCTGATTTTCATAGCATCGATATATGAAAAAGGTTGGATCTTGAGGATCAGAGATCAAATGATAAGGCAAGTCGATTATAGTAAATGTGTTTAATTTAACTTTAACAAAGTATATGATTAGTTCAATAAGATTACCCAATTGTGGGGAAGCGTTTTGGGAGTATTGTGCGGAATGGCACGACCCATCCCAATCCCCCCGGGATTACGCGGGATGTGCCATGCTCCCGTCTAACCCACGTGCGACATGAAGACCAAACACCCGTCTAATCCACGTGTAACACGAAGGACAGACAAGGGATACCCAGGCCAACAGCCCAAACAGGCTTACAGAGCGTGCTAGGATCAGTGAAGGAGTGTGATGTCTAGGTCACCGCTACAGCCCGCACCGCGATCAAGCTGAAGGGAATTAAAAACCATAAAGTGGACAAAAATAAATAATTTAATAAAAACTCATTTCAGAAAAGACACACATTTATGCCCTTCACTTAAAAACTATGCATGCATTCATAAACCAGTTAAATTAATTAAATTAAATATAATGAAACCGTTTATAAAACCAAAGTTATTTCCTTCCACAAATCATTAGGGCTTTAGCCCAAAACCATAAAATCAACCAAGTGTGGGAACTCAATCCAAAATAGTAATACACCGAAATTTGTAAATCCAAATCCATGTGGGCCACTGCCCAAATCCATTTAGTAAACACAGAAACACCATTGCATAAATCCAATAAATCATGTTTACCAAATACCAATCCTCGGCATCTCAGATGCCTAGCGTCCCTGACGCTTGACGTCCCAGACATCATATCACGATCTTACCAACGCGTGCTGCCCGGGGTCTCTCCGGATCAATCTCTGACATCCTAGATCTCAACCGTCCCATACGTCTAATCATAGCAATCGTGCTCCTGAGTCACTATATGGTCCAGTCGCTCCATGCAATGACCCCTCGCAGGCAATGTGTCGTGCCTTGCCCAGTGTCCCAAACATCTGGAGGAGACCATCCACATATCCTCATAGAAGGATGGTATATGGGAAACATCTTTATAAAATCATTTCAAAACATCTCAAAGGGGTCATGCCCGGAATTTCCATAAAACCATCATAAATCCAGAAAATTCGATTTCTCAAATCCAAATCTATTTAGGGTCTCTGAACCCAAAATCACATTTATAAACCACAAATGGGACTCATGCCCGATATCATACTCAACTAGGCCTCAAGCCCGATATTGTAAACCAACTGTTCCTCCAGCCCGATATCTCATTAAATCAAATGGACTCCAAGTCCGATAGTTTCCAATCAAATGGGTCTCATGCCCGATTTCCATATTTCCAAATCCAAAACCATTCCATTAAACCATCATAAAAAAACCCAAGCACGTATAAACACAGTATAAAATCATAAATCTCGGAATACGTGCAAATACGTAAATCATAAATTCCACAATCATAATCATAGAAATCACATATATAAAACATATAAAATAGTTATGCATGCATCATATTTAGAAAACAAAAGTCCACTCACAGACCATCCTAGTTGTTGCCTCGATACGGGTGCCATAAGCCTTTTTGAGGCTAATCTCCGGAACTTCCGATCCTATCCAAATCATACCCGAAGGTCACTAACTATCTATATAAGTTCATAGGATAAAACCCCAAAACTCCCGGAAAAGTCAACGTGTCCCAAACACGTTTTCCGAGGTGAAAACCTCAATTTGACCAAACTAACGATCTTCGATCGACCCGAAACCACCACCATTGGATTTGGATCATCAAAACTCTTCAGATAACACTGGTCCCACCTCAAAATTCGAGCTCACGCTCCCCCACGCACGTGGTCAACGCTGGAAAAGTCAACGCTGCTGAAGTCAGCAAAGTTAACGTTGACGTCAGCGGTTAACGGTAAACGGCTGACATCATCGCTGAAGTCAGCATGACGTCACTTGACAACTCTGACAGTTGTCAAATCTAAATAGTGCCACATGTCACCTGCGTATTAGTCCACGTCACTGACATGTTAGTTGACAGGACCCATCCCAATCCCCCCGGGATTAGTGCGGGATGACCCTGCTCCCGTCTGACACGGAGTGTCAGACAAGGGATATTTTCGACCTTTGCCCTCCCGAGCTATCAGAGTACACCAGGATCCGGAGGAGGCATGTGATATCTCGGTCTTTGCTACAGTCCACATCCGATGTCAACCTGAAGGGCAGTCAAAACATTAAAAACTGTGAATGGACAAAACAAGAGTTTATAAAAACATTTAATAAGATGACATTTGTACCCTCCACTAAAAAGCATGCATGCATTCGAAAACCATTTATCCAAAACAAACCATATGTGGGACTAAGCCCAAAGCAGATATAAATCAAGGTCGAAAGGACCACAATGAAAACGACCATACGTGCCACTGCCCAAATCCATACGGGACTCGGCCCCAAACCATAAAGAAACCAAGTACACGAGCCACTGCTCAAATCCTGTGCACACCTGTGCACACCACATAGCATATATCATATATACATATAAGTCACACAACCAATCCTGTCACGGTATCCAAAGCTACGCGCGTGCTACCCGGGTCTCAATCCGAGTCTTCTCAAAGTCAAGGTCAATGTCCGCAGATCACTGATCCTACTCGAGGTAATAGTAACCATAGCCTTCCTGAGAGTAAGGAACCCAACTGGGGGGTGACTCCACTCAGTCGGTGCTCCGTGACTACTCCGGGGTCCACCCAGGCCAACGACCCTCCCCGTAGGAGATAATAGAAGTAAATGAAGGTAGATGAACATATATATACATAACATAATATCCATGCCCGGTTCCCCTGAACCGTCATGATCCATAATATTCATAACCAAGGTAACATGCCGGTTCCCGTAAACCGTCATGTACCGTAATAACATAACCAGGTAACATGCTGATTCCCATAAACCGTCATGTACCGTAATAATCAACAAGGGTTCATGAACAAGGGTTCATGCCGGTTCCCATAAACCGTCATGAACCATGATACCATATTAAGAGTTCATGCCGGTTCCCATAAACCGTCATGAACCGGGAAATCCATTTAAGGTTCCCTGACCTAAAATCAAAACCGGAAAGTAGCTTGGGTCTCGTACCCGAACATAGGACATCAGTTGGGCACCGTGCCCGATATCTGAGGTCATATGCCCGAGACAAAACCAAATGGGTCTCATACCCGAGTTTATCCTTTTGAAATCCAAATCCAGTTCATTTAAATCAATAAAGAAATACATACCCGTATAAGCACCGTATAAGGCCGAAACCTCGAAATACGTGCTTATACGTAACCACATACAAATGCACCCATGGCATTACAAACAAGCATTTAAAACATATAATAAACATTTATGCATGCACCAATTTAGAAAACAAGGTCCACTCACAGACCGTCCGAGCTGCCGCCTCGATTTGCGTGCCATACGGCTCCCCGAGCCGATCACCATCACCGGGACTCCCAAACCTGTCCAAATCGTAATAGAAGGTTACTAACTACTTAATTAACCTCCTACCAAAGCCCCGTATTTTTAACTATTTTTAAAACCGAACCTAAACCTTCTGATGCCCCGAAACATATCGAGACGGTGTCCGATCGACACGAAACCAGTCCCAAAATGTTCGTTACATCGAATAGATGATTTTGTATGTTGGAACCTTCCCCAGATTCCCTGCCACGCGCCCTCACGCGTCGCCTGAAGTGGCTGCGCGTGGGCTTCACGCGCCTGCTACAGTACCTGCTGACGTCATCTGACAACTGTCAGGTCTGACATGTCAGACTCTGACAGGTGCCACGTGTCATGCTCCCATTGGTCCACGTCACTGTGCTGTCAGTGCCACGTGGCAGTCTGATAGGTGCCACGTGTCATCACGGCACTGATCCACGTCAGTTCCATGTGTCAGCCCCTGATTGGGCCACGTCACTGACATGTCAGTGCTGACTGTGCACTGACATGTGACACGTGTCGGCTGATGAGTGGTCCATGTCACCTGACAATCTGACAGGTGCCACGTCATCATGCCACGTCACCACCGTCAACCTCGCACAGCCGGTCTGGGCCGGCCGGTCCGGTTTTCCTGTAACTTGGACCGGCGTAACCGGTCCAAGTCTCCTTCTCCCTCTTCGGTCCGTTTGCTTCCATTACAACTCCTAAATTCCTATTTCTTCATTTCCTATCAATCCTAATTAACTAAACAACCTAAAACCTACGAAATCCGACCGGTCCAATTTGAACCTCACGGTTCGATTTTTCCCGATCAGTCTACACGGCTTCTCGGTCGTCAACCACCACCAAAACCTTCCTAAAACCTTCCTAGCATCCTAATAATCATTCCCTAATCATTTAAAACCAACCATAATGCTCACATCGAAAAATAAGGAAAAATGGGCTTACCGGGTACCCGATCGGGTTCTGGGTTCCCGCCACCGCCCACGGCGGTTCTAGCCACCAGCTGCCGTCCTTAGTCCTCCTCTCTCACCCTCTGGTCTCAGTTATGGTTAGAAGGGAAGGGTTTGGTGTTTGGGTGAGAAATGGTGATCGGGTTGGTTTGGGAAGAAAGTGGGAGAAATGGATGAACGGGGAAGGGTTTGGTGCATGAGTGGGTGAGGTTGGCCAGTGGATGGGTGACAAGTGTCACTCATCCATTGGGCCTCCATTAAATATCTGGGCCCACTAGAGACAAAACTGCACTTTTTGTCTCGTAAAACGTGCCGTCGTGAATAGTAACCGGGAACTTCCGTGAACCGTAATTTCGCCGTCGAACGTCCGAATTCGACGTGCCGCCTGTCTACGGATTCGTATCGTCCTTATCTACCTAACGGTCTTTGGCCCTCGGCCATCGGACCTTCCGGTCAAAAAGTCAACATTTGACCCCCATTTAACCAAAATTATCAAAATGCCCCTAAACTTCCGAACGTCATAACTTCCTCCACGAACGTCGGAATTGAACGTGCCACCTGTCTATGAACTCGTGACGTCACGAACTACGTCACGGTCATTGGTCAAAGTCCATTTGACCGCCCGATTGAAAAGTCAACGTTTTGCCACCATTAGGGGCAAAATGGTCATTTCGCATCGTTCGTCCGACGCTCTACTAATCACAGATTAGCCTCACTAATCATGATTAGTCACTAATCTAATCATGAAATTCGGGACGGGTCGTTACAACCTTCCCTCCTTAATTAATTCCGTCCTCGAAATTCCAACCGACCTAATTCTACCCGTTCTTCCCTCCTTAATTTAGTTTCGCTCTTGAAACTCCACTATCCTGATTCCACATCCACCTCGTGGAAAGTAGAGTCGACCTACCTCGCAACACGTGTACGCTAGTACACCCACTAACCGGAACAATACTTACTCGTCTGCAGCTAGACGTGCCACTAACGCTCTCGTCGTATCAACTACATTCGACCACGTCGAATGACAGAAGTCGTACGCTCCGAATTGACACCACTTGTCAAATCTACCCTTTCGCTGATATAAACTAAACGGTTCCCTTCTTAATCACCAATCTATTCTGACGTTTGCTCCCAGTAGGAGTCATCAGACCTCACTAACCGATTCACGTTGACACTTCCGACAAACTGTCAGCACTTGATAGTCGT
This sequence comes from Prinsepia uniflora, assembly GCA_032719365.1. Classification (NCBI taxonomy): domain Eukaryota; kingdom Viridiplantae; phylum Streptophyta; class Magnoliopsida; order Rosales; family Rosaceae; genus Prinsepia; species Prinsepia uniflora. The sequence goes on from CM064862.1 coordinate 52,693,270, forward strand.
CAGTCAAAAACTAACACTATACTCACTCGTGATTACAATAACCACCAACTCACTCAACCTGAGTTTACGTATACCCATAATCACTCGACCTGTGTGTAACCGGACCCATCAGAAAACCATGACCTAGTGCACAGTATCCAATGTCCAGTTCACGACCTTAACAAATCCAATGGTATCGGAACCAGTCCGGTTACCAACACGCTCACCAACGTACCAACGGTATAACCTATGTACTGTCACCAGACATGACAAGTACACCCAGTATCGTACCCCCGCACAACGTACAGGGTATGTACATCTACCCATCAACCAGACTACAACCACCTAGGTCATAGCCAATCACGTTTCAATTATGGAGTTCACTTGTCCAATCCAGTATCAGACAAATCGAAACTCCAACCCATCATCTATTTCCCAAATCCGAATCCGAATCCGCAATTTCGTAAGAAATCCCGAATCCAAACCCAGAAATCATATCCATATCATGTCCAAATTCGAATCCGAAATCATCATTCCGTAAGCTAGCATTTGGAATAACTATTCCGAACCCAAATCCATAAAAGAAAATCTACAGTCAAGCTCTAGAATCAAATCCTGAATCGTCACCCAGAATCCGATTCCAAAACCCAAATCCAGAAATCCTCTTTCAAGTTCCAAAATCAAATCCTGAATCGTCATCCAGAAATCTGATTCCAAAACCTGAAATCTCGTTCTCGTCTACCGAGACACATCAAAACCGAACCTATCAGTTACCCGTTTAAACAATTACCACAATACAATCGATTGACTTCATGGGGAAGCCAATCCCAATATCAACATATCTAGGCTGACAAAATCCGACCTCATCGGAAAGCTACTCATCGGACAACTACTCAGGCGAGTAATAAGCCATATGGGATTTACCTCGAAAAGAAGTTCAGTCCTATCATGCTCTACTCAACATCCAAGTAAGAGTGATAATCTCTCCACCTATCTGGATCATCCAAATCACGATCCAGATCCAACACTACATCAACCGACCATAGACGGCACGATCCCCGATCGTCACGACGTCCAAAGTCCTCAACCATTTCCCACATCTAAATAGATTAGTCAACGACGAGACACGCCGAGACTGTGGGTTATCACTGATTACCTCGTATCGATCCTTGTCATTCCACCGAGGAAAATCAAAGATGATACAAGACTGTGACATCAAGATCCATCCTCGTGAATGCAAATAAAACTCGCTGCACTCACCACACCACGTAATCCAGCCTCGTCTGCCACCAAGCAGAAAATGAGAAATCTCAGTCACCTAACTTCGATATACTCATCTCCTCCTGATGGTCCAGAACAAATCCTGGGTCCACCGACCAATACACGATCGGTGTATTAGTGGCAACCAACAACATCTATATCATCAACATCATCTACCATCATCAATCATGGTAGAATCTGAGAAGTCACCCAAAATGACTTCGACATACCCATTACCAATGCGGAAAACCCGCATTCCACTCGTCACCTCAATCGTAACCTCTCGCGATTCCGAAGTTCCAACAAGATTGGAAACAACATACCCGGACATCAACCACGTGTCCCCGTTAGACTGGTTATGGACACATGCCCATTTACGACCGTATATGTACATCCAAAAGGATGTCAATTCATCTTAATTTGATGTACCACTCGACTGAAAAGTCACAACAGCCCCCTGCTGTGATCTGCAGTCAAATCTCTGCAAACCACCATATCTGACCAATTCTGACCAACTGGTCGCTAAACCCTGCGACAGAACGAGTCTGACAAACCGGTCACTAATCCGTCATGATAATACTCGATCCTCACTCCTCAACTACCGCTGGATCCTATCCAGTCCGTCACTATCCGTGATTCACTCCCGAACCACAGATACCGAACATATACGTATCTTGATGGGGTCACATCCCGACTCGTAACTCACCGTCATCACAATCACCGACACCAGCACCAGCACTAGTACCAGTAAACCACCTGTCAGCATCAGCACAAAGTGTGCCACTCAGACAACTCTGGATCTCCGCTCATACCGAACGATGATCCCGTACCTTTGCTCGAATAGGAGAAACTCTGCCTCCTTCGTACCCAACACCTCTGGGTACAGTTACCCTGACAACTCATACGAGAAGAGGAAACGTCCCCTGAACGTCCCCTGAACGTCCCCGTCTCATTCTGCGATTGCACTCAGCCGTAACCGAGTCGAATCTAGAATCACTGCTCATACATATGCGTTACTCACGCACCCCGTATCATCATCACGACTGACAATCCCATCGTCACAATCGTCACGGTAACCTGAGTCTACTCGACCTGATAAGACTCGACTTCATCCATCGATAGTAGCGTCTGCCCCAACCTCGTGCAGACCTAACTACCAGGAATCACGATATACAAACTCCGCATCCAACGGAATCAACCGCTCGTACCAACCACTCCGTATCCCCGCTCCGGGATTCCATCGACAAGTACCAACCTTGATACCTTGTCCAACCAAACTCTAACCATTCGTAACTCGACTAAACCAATGTCGTCTACCAGGTCACCAATGACCTTAATTGCACCAAACAACAACTAACTAGGTCTAACCGTTAAGTACAACCCCGACTGCGAAGTGCAGTCCCAACACAAGCTGACATGACTAGACCGACTAACAAATCCAAATTCGAATAGTCGTCCAAGTCAAACCACTCGTCAACTCACATTTCCGAACCATACACATACGGTAGGGTTCCACGATCACACCTAGAGTTCCCCAGAACCCAACTGCATAAGGCAGTAAAATCCACGATCTGACCGACCCCGCGGTCTTGACATCGAAAAGACGTCAATCCAAACCTACCAACAATCCAACCAGGATTCCTCAAATCCGGCTGCCAACTGCCGACTGCAGTAAATCCATTTAACTCAACATAATCTGACCATCTAATGGTCACAACATCGAATCAGTCGTCGGAACCGATCCCATGACATCGTGAAGACGATCCCAACTAACCGTCTCACGATCACACTCCAGAATACGAACACGTTAATCCTTCCGTAGGGTCCCACACTGTCAACCTTGACAGAACTATGGCAACCCCGGCCTCAAATGCCGAACCAAGGCATGCCAATCCTACTAACTATCGTACTGGCACCCCAACAATCAGGTTGACCACGAACTGCAGCCCCTTGAGATATCACATCCTCGACCTGCGTACATTCTCCAAAAGCTGCACGGTTGCTCGAATAGAGACAACCCCGCTCTGATACCACGCTGACAGGACCCATCCCAATCCCCCCGGGATTAGTGCGGGATGACCCAGCTCCCGTCTGACACGGAGTGTCAGACAAGCGATATTTTCGACCTTTGCCCTCCCGGGCTATCAGAGTACACCAGGATCCGGAGGAGGCATGTGATATCTCGGTCTCTGCTACAGTCCACATCCGATGTCAACCTGAAGGGCAGTCAAAACATTAAAAACTGTGAGTGGACAAAATAAGAGTTTATAAAAACATTTAATAAGAAGACATTTGTACCCTCCACTAAAAAGCATGCATGCATTCGAAAACCATTTATCCAAAACAAACCATATGTGGGACTAAGCCCAAAGCAGATATAAATCAAGGTCGAAAGGACCACAATGAAAACGACCATACGGGCCACTGCCCAAATCCATACGGGACTCGGCCCCAAACCATAAAGAAACCAAGTACACGAGCCACTGCTCAAATCCTGTGCACACCTGTGCACACCACATAGCATATATCATATATACATATAAGTCACACAACCAATCCTGTCACGGTATCCAAAGCTACGCGCGTGCTACCCGGGTCTCAATTCGAGTCTTCTCAAAGTCAAGGTCAATGTCCGCAGACCACTGATCCTACTCGAGGTAATAGTAACCATAGCCTTCCTGAGAGTAAGGAACCCAACTGGGGGGTGACTCCACTCAGTCGGTGCTCCGTGACTACTCCGGGGTCCACCCAGGCCAACGACCCTCCCCGGAGGAGATAATAGAAGTAAAGGAAGGTAGATGAACATATATATACATAACATAATATCCATGCCCGGTTCCCCTGAACCGTCATGATCCATAATATTCATAACCAAGGTAACATGCCGGTTCCCGTAAACCGTCATGTACCGTAATAACATAACCAGGTAACATGCCGATTCCCATAAACCGTCATGTACCGTAATAATCAACAAGGGTTCATGCCGGTTCCCATAAACCGTCATGAACCATGATACCATATTAAGAGTTCATGCCGGTTCCCATAAACCGTCATGAACCGGGAAATCCATTTAAGGTTCCCTGACCTGAAATCAAAACCGGAAAGTAGCTTGGGTCTCGTACCCGAACATAGGACATCAGTTGGGCACCGTGCCCGATATCTGAGGTCATATGCTCGAGACAAAACCAAATGGGTCTCATACCCGAGTTTATCCTTTTGAAATCCAAATCCAGTTCATTTAAATCAATAAAGAAATACATACCCGTATAAGCACCGTATAAGGCCGAAACCTCGAAATACGTGCTTATACGTAACCACATACAAATGCACCCATGGCATTACAAACAAGCATTTAAAACATATAATAAACATTTATGCATGCACCAATTTAGAAAACAAGGTCCACTCACAGACCGTCCGAGCTGCCGCCTCGATTTGCGTGCCATACGGCTCCCCGAGCCGATCACCATCACCCGGACTCCCAAACCTGTCCAAATCGTAATAGAAGGTTACTAACTACTTAATTAACCTCCTACCAAAGCCCCGTAATTTTCCCGTATTTTTAACTATTTTTAAAACCGAACCTAAACCTTCCGATGCCCCGAAACATATCGAGACGGTGTCCGATCGACACGAAACCAGTCCCAAAATGTTCGTTACATTGAATAGATGATTTCATATGTTGGAACCTTCCCCAGATTCCCTCCCACGCGCCCTCACGCGCCGCCTGAAGTGGCTGCGCGTGGGCTTCACGCGCCTGCTACAGTACCTTCTGACGTCATCGCTGATGTCAGCATGACGTCATCTGACAGCTGTCAGGTCTGACATGTCAGACTCTGACAGGTGCCACGTGTCATGCTCCCATTGGTCCACGTCACTGTGCTGTCAGTGCCACGTGGCAGTCTGACAGGTGCCACGTGTCATCACGACACTGGTCCACGTCAATGCCATGTGTCAGCCCCTGATTGGGCCACGTCACTGACATGTCAGTGCTGACATGTGACACGTGTCGGCTGATGAGTGGTCCATGTCACTTGACAATCTGACAGGTGCCACGTCATCATGCCACGTCACCACCGTCAACCTCGCACAGCCGGTCCGGGCCGGCCGGTCCGGTTTTTCCTGTAACTTGTACCGGCATAACCGGTCCAGGTCTCCTTCTCCCTCATTTTCGGTCTGTTTGCTTCCATTCCAACTCCTAAATTCCTATTTCTTCATTTCCTATCAATCCTAATTAACTAAACAACCTAAAACCTACGAAATCTGACCGGTCCAATTTGAACCTCACGGTTCGATTTTTCCCGATCAGTCTACACGGCTTCTCGACCGTCAACCACCACCAAAACCTTCCTAAAACCTTCCTAGCATCCTAATAATCATTCCCTAATCATTTAAAACCAACCATAATGCTCACATAGAAAAATAAGGAAAAATGGGCTTACCGGGTACCCGATCGGGTTCTGGGTTCCCGCCACCGCCCACGGCGGTTCCAGCCACCAGCTGCCGTCCTTAGTCCTCCTCTCTCACCCACTGGTCTCAGTTATGGTTAGAAGGGAAGGGTTTGGTGTTTGGGTGAGAAATGGTGATCGGGTTGGTTTGGGAAGAAAATGGGAGAAATGGATGAACGGGGAAGGGTTTGGTGCATGAGTGGGTGAGGTTGGCCAGTGGATGGGTGACAAGTGTCACTCATCCATTGGGCCTCCATTAAATATCTTGGCCCACTAGAGACAAAACTGCACTTTTTGTCTCGTAAAACGTGTCGTTGTGAATAGTAACTGGGAACTTCCGTGAACCGTAATTTCGCCGTCGAACGTCCGAATTCGACGTGCCGCTTGTCTACGGATTCGTATCGTCCTTATCTACCTAACGGTCTTTGGCCCTCGGCCATCGGACCTTCCGGTCAAAAAGTCAACATTTGACCCCCATTTAACCAAAATTACCAAAATGCCCCTAAACTTCCGAACGTCATAACTTCCTCCACGAACGTTGGAATTGAACGTGCCACCTGTCTATGAACTCGTGACGTCACGAACTACGTCACGGTCATCGGTCAAAGTCCATTTGACCGCCCGATTGAAAAGTCAACGTTTTGCCACCACTAGGGGCAAAACGGTCATTTCGCATCGTTCGTCCGATTTCGCTCTACTAATCACGGATTAGCCTCACTAATCGTGATTAGTCACTAATCTAATCATGAAATTCGGGACGGGTCGTTACATTAGTGACACGTGGTAGCCCATTATTGGCCCACGTCACTGACATGTCAGTGCTAACTATGCTCTCACATGTGACACGTGTCACCCTACTATTGGTCCCTATCTGACAACTGTCAGATGATGACGTCATCTCGTCTTCAACCTCCGTCTGGATCTGCAATTTGGTCTGTTTTCAAGCTCCAAAACCTTCGATATCAGTTCGTTTTAATCCTAGTTTCTTCCTATGTGATCATCTCGTCCATCCTAATCAATCTATGGACTCAACAACGTGAAACCAAGCTTAGATTTTACTTGCGAACCCTTAAACAGTACAACCAAACTTCCTCCGTTGATTTCTCTCCGTTCCGGCCACCGGGATCCTGGATTCCAAGCCCAACCGACTCACCTTACCTCCAAGAACCTCGTCCAAGCCACCAAATCGGTCAGAAATCGTCGAAACCAAACCTACCATTTTTTAACTAAAAAATAGAGTTTTCGGGTTTCCTTACCCCTGCCGTCGTTGCTCCACCGTGGCCACCATTCAGATTGTCTCGACGCCCCCTTTCATTTTAATAGGTCTTCAATTAAACATTATTTTATATTATTTTATACCCTTTATACTTGATTTTTTTTATTAAATTAATAAAAAATTAGAGAAAATAATATATTTTGTGGGATTTTTGTAGAAATGAATAAAGCATGAAATTCTAAGCATTTCGGCGAAAGAATCATCTCAATCGGAATTTTAACTAAAAAGATATGACTAAAAGAAATGAGGTAACCAAAATTTGCTTGGAATTTCGGTAGGAAGCTGCTGAAATCCAGAAGCCCAAGCCAAAAACCAGCAGCCCTATTTCCTCATTTTTGAACCATTTTGGCTGATTTTTCAAACATCTTTTCCCCAAAATCAACATCTTTTCCTCAAAATCAGCATCTTTTCCCCAAAAATCACCCAATCTCATCATTTCCATCACTTCTTCATGTATTATTTTATTGTTATTTTTATATTTTAATTTTGTACTTTTATTTAAACAATTGTGGCACTCCCTCTATAAATAGGGAGGCCATTTCATGTATTTGGAGTCCCCATTAGTCTCATTTTTCCATTTCTTCCATTTTTCTTAGTTTTTAGTTCTTGGTTTAGTTTTTTTGTTTCTCTCTTTTGAGAGACATTTTTGGGAACCATTTTAACTTTTTTTAGATTTTCTTATTAATTAGCTTTCTTTTAATTCTTGTTCTTAATTTCATTTCTTCTTTACTTTGTTCTTGTGATATTTTTTTGAGATCTCTTAAACACATTTTTAAGCTTTCCTTAAGAAATACCTAGGCCAAGTAATTCTAAGGCAATTCAAGAGTTTTAAGACCGAATTCTTCGTATTTCTTCTTTCATCTTCACAAATTTGCTGCCGTTGTTCGGTGATTCTTGTGAAAATCCATATTTTCTACTTAAATTCTTGTTATTGTTATTGGTTTTACTTATAATTCAATATATGTGTTGGTATTTTCTTTCTAACATTTGTAAGTAAGAATGCAATTTCCAAGTGTTTTACTTTTTGATTTTACTTCATATGTTTTAGTTCTTAAGCTTCAATTCGAAGCTAAATGTTGATCCGTTGTTCGGGGCATTTAGAATAGAGTTGAAGAGATTTAATGTTTGATCGTTGTTTAGCGCATTAAATCATTAGTTTAAGGTGAATCATATTGTAAGTAATAATCCGTTTTTCGGTGCATTTATAATATGAAAAATGTATGCATGTATTTGAGATGATTAATGTAGGATTTCGTGATTGGTTCATTATGAGCATGATGTTAGAGTGTTGGTAAAAATATGTGTTTGAAAAAGTTCACTAGTACAAAAGTTAAAGTAGAAGTAGAATTAAGTATTTAATTATTTTTATTTATTTTCTTTAGTTTAGATTACAAATCATTTCAAACCCCCCATTTTTAATTCTTTATTCTTTATTCTTTTATCCCTTTATTCTTTAATTAATTAATTAATTCTTTGATCATTTAATTCTTTAATTATTTTATTCTTTAATTCATTAATTTATTCATTATTCTTTTATTTATTATTCTTCTCACTAACATATTATTAATGTTCCTTAATTTCCCCGGTTAAGAACGATCCCTATTTACCAATACTACATCTACACAAAAAAGATTTAAATTACATAATACTCGAATTACGTGTTTAATTTAATGCGTCGTTTGGGCGTTGTCACATTTTCATTCACGGGTCAGTAGCGACGGATGATGATGGGAGGGTGTTTGTGTGGGTTTTGGTTGTACGGGGTATGAGTTTCACGGCTAAGGGAATGAAAAACAAATGAAGATGATGACTGATAAGGGTGAGGATAAACCCAAAATATTGGGTTTTGGGCCTATCAGATGGGTGACACTTGTCACTCAACTGGTGGGTCCTTCTAGATTTTCCCTAATCAAATCATGTCACGTGTCAAAATCCTCGGTTTGTGTGAATAGTATTGTAAAACGTTCTAGACCCGTAACTTTCCCGTCGAACGTCCGATTTTGACGTGCCACTTGTCTACGGACTCGTGACCACCTGATCTACGTCACGGTCATCGGTCAAAGTCCATTTGACTGCTCGGTTTAAAAGTTAATTTTTTGCCCATTCCTAGGGGCAAAATCTTCATTTTGCGCCGTCCGTTTGAAATCTCACGACTAATCCTTGATTAGTCACGTTAATCCGCAATTACTCACTAAACTACTCTCGAAATTTGGGACGGGTCGTTACAAGTTTCCCCCCCTTAAATAATTTCGTCCTCGAAATTCCAACTACCCTAAGTCCACATCCAACTGTGGAAATCCACGTCCTAAGTAGGAGTCCACAAATTGACCACACCTTCTAAGCTGGTACCATTTGACAAACGCTGACTCAAACGACATTCTGTAAATCAGACTAACCTTCCTCGTCTTTTTAGTCTACCATTCTAACATTTGCCAACTTTTGGTCATTAGATTGAAATACATACTGCCACTGAGGGTTAACACATCTCCAACTCATTCCCAAACGTTCCTATTTCCACCTCCAACTTATGGAAATCAAACATGCCTCACACCTGGGCCTCACATTTAGTGTACACCACCTGACAATTCTGTTATTATACAAACACCTCCCAACTATCATCGCTTGACAATACCACATTGGTATTAGAGCTCAAACTGTTATCTCCAATCGGCATTCAATCACTGATATCACCTTGACAATCCATTACTTGAGTCACGACACCAACCTCGACCCACACTGGAGTCATACTAAGGGTACCTCGTACTAACTCCCTTAATGTAGCATAAGATTCTGCCGTCACAATGGCACGAATCTCACCTCGCAGAGCCAAGCTCAAATGGCGGAATTTATCGGTTTCGATACTCACCTCAGCCAACTCCCTTAGCGATCCATGCTGACTCAACCAGCGTCACAAGGCAGTCGCTTCACGCAAAGCAACCTGACCTCGCATGTGGTTACACTAACCACCAACTCACTCAACCTGTGGGTACACCATCCACATCTCACTCTACTTGTGTGTAACTAGACCCCATCGAATACCTGCCTAGCAATGATAACATATCTCCTCTCTAGGGTTCCACTAGTCGTCAATGGCCCATAGCCACCTGAGCATCCACGGCCCTAAGCCACCAGAGTACCAGCTCGCACAATCATTGAACCCTACAAAATCACTCCGGACGAGCACACAGTATCCAATGTCCAGTCCACATCCTCACCAAGCTAACTACATCCACCAAGAAACCACTAGTGTATGCCCCAAGCACACACCACATCCTCGTACCTAAAACATCCACTATCTGGCTGGGACACCAATCACGCTTCAATTCTGGAGCCCATCTGTCCAATCCAATACTAGACAGGTCACCACTCTAGACCCAAACATATCCTCCAGGGTGCACCAACTCCGAATCACGTCCACCACTATGTATCTATTCAAGCCCAATGGGTATCCGATAGGTTTGGATATCAGCCCAACTTCCTACTCATTTCTCGTCTATTAATTTTTTCCTGATTTCCACCCTAAGTATCGTCTTACTCGCCAAATCATTCATAATTACCATCACATACTGATCGGCTTCGAAAGGAAGCCAATCCCACCAAGGCACATATCCAATCTCTATCTTGTCTTCTCACTAACTATTCCAAGAGATTCTTCAACTATCCTACAATAGGATTCTCCTCTGCTCATAGCTTAGCATAATCAACAAGGAAATTCTTCCCTATGATTCTCCTATGTTGTCACATCAGTCTGCAACACCTTTTCCACAACTAAATAACTCAATGAAAGACAGAACACGTCTAGACTGTGGGTTCTCATCGATTACCTCATATCGATCAGTTATCGTCACTCCTTGTCATCCTTACCTATCGGGACTCCCTCGTCATCATTCCCTATGTTAGAGTAACCCTGACACCTTCATAGGGAAAATCAAGGATGATCCAAGGCGACGACATCAAAATTCATCCTACATGAGCGTAACACAATCCCCACTACACCAACCACGTTCACCACTCTCACCAGTTATTCCCAATTAGTACTCACATCCACCACTTCTCTTGTCCAATGACCACTAACCAACAGAAAATGAGAAGTCGCCCTCCTTGAATTTGGAATCAAGAGAAGTTGCAACCATGTTGGAATCAACTTAGGTATGCTTCCAAGTCCTCAACTCACTCGGACAACCACTAACGTGTTTGTAAGCAATCTAACGCTCTACCCAACTCGCCTGTCGGTTAATACCATTTATGCACATCCAAAATGATGTCAATCCCCACCTTACCTGATGTACCACTTGACTGAAGAGTCACAACGAACTCCTGTTGTGATCTGAAGCCAAATCTCTGCATACCACCATATTTGACAAATCGACCACAAATCCTCATGATAGTACTTGCATCGTCCCTTTATACTGTTTTGTCCAATCACCACTTACTCATCTCAATCACTTATGTCCTCTCAATCACTGTTGGGAAGAGTCCCAACACATCTGAACCACTATTGGGTTCCATTCGGTCCATCCCTAACCGAGATCCCGCTGTGGAAACTCAAGTCTCACCATCCTATTGACAGCCTAACCTGAAGCTCTGACCAACCAATGGAAAAGAGAAGTCACCTCCTCCGACTAAGAGTATCCTATGATAATTACTATAATACTTAATCATTTTCTCCCAACTAAACATTTTCATTAATTATCTTCAGCTTCTTCCAACTTCAAATAAATTCTTAGTACTCCCTCAACTCACCAATTTCTCTTGATTAATGACTCAAAACCAAGCATGGGTCCACCACGCTTTCGTTGTACGACTCTGATAAAACCACCATTACAAAGAATATACGAAAAGGAAACGTTCCGACTTTATCAGATGTTCTCGTTCGGTCCACATCGATCACGAGCACATCACCACAGAGTCATAACCTCAGCTCGTGGCTCATCATCTTGTATCTAGTGCTCGCATCACACCAACTTGAATCTCTGCTCATACCGAGCTAAAACCGTTAATCTATACTCGGATTGGAGGAACTCGTCTCCCTCGTACCCCATAACTCTAGGTACAACTACTCTGACAAACCATACCAGAAAAAGAGAACAGGAAATGTCCCTCAACGTCACCCAATTCTCACCGGCTCAACTAACTCCACTAGGTTCACTGGACTCACCAGGTCCCCACGTCAGCACTACTAATCGGTCCAAGGCTGGACCTCCAAACATCAACTCAATGGTACATAGGAATCGGATCCCACCTTTTCACTTAGTGTCAAGCCAACCAATCCCTATTGTCTCCAATAAGACTCAACTAGAGTTGCCCACTAAGGTTATCCACTAACTCTGCAGCACAATCTCCAACATGACCGATCCCCCGGTCACAACCCTCATCCAACTATCCATCTCGCATTCCAGACCAACCACTCGAACTAAGGTGGCCCACTAATGGCATATACTAGCTCCGTTGAACTCATATTCTCCAAACCATCCTACTCAACTAGGGTTCGAATTCAAAAAGTTGTCCAATCCAACCAAATTATCTAACTCACAAATCTCCCACCATCAACTAGGGCTCCTCGAACCCAGCTGTCGTCACGACTTCAGCTGCAGGGAGAAGTAAACCAGCCAAGCATGACCAATAAATAGTCTCAACTCCGTAATCCTGTCACATACGACCCTTCTCGGGTCCCTCTCACCGATTCACGGCATATCGGGTCAATCACAGCCCATCTACTATTCATTTCCACTAACTTTCGTACTATTACCCTAACGTTCAAGTTGATGACGAGCTGATCCTCATAGAGACATCACATCCCCAGCACCTACGCTAATACTCTAGTTCCAAACTAACCAACCTCACTCTGATACCACCTTGACACGACCCATCCCAATTCTCCCAGGATTACGCGGAATGTGCCATACTCCCGTCTAACCAGCGTGCGACACAAAGGTCAAACACTCATCTAACCCACGTGTAACACGAAGGCCAGACAATGGATACCTAGGCCTACAGCCCAAACGGGCTTCTAGAGCGCGCCAAGATCAGTGGAGGAGTGTGATGTCTCGACCACTGCTACAGTCCGCACCGCGATCAACCTGAAGGGCATTAAAAGTCATAAAAGCTGTGAGTGGACAAAAATAAATAACTTAATAAAAAATCATTTCAGAAAAGACACACATTTATGCCCTTCACTTAAAAACTATGCATGCATTCATAAACCAGTTAAATTAATTAAATCAAATATAATGAAACCGTTTATAAAACCAAAGTCATTTCTTTCCTCAAATCATTAGGGCCTTAACCCAAAACCATAAAATAAACCAAGTGTGGGAACTCAACCCAAACCGTAAACACCGAAATCTGTAAATCCAAATCCATGTGGGCTACTGTCCAAATCCATTTAGTAAACACAGAAACACCGTTGCATAAATCCAATCAATCATGTTTACCAAATACCAATCCTCGACATCCTAGATGCCTAGCGTCCTAGACGCTTGACGTCCCAGACGTCATATCACGGTCTAAGCAACGCGAGCTGCCCGGGGTCTCTCCGGGTCAATCTCTGACATCCCAAATGTTTGACTTCTCAGACGTCTAATCATAGCAATCCTGCTCTTGAGTCACTATACGGTCTGGTCGCTCCGTGCAATGACCCCTTGCAGGAAATACGCGGTGACTTTTCGAGTGTCACATACATCTGGAGGAGACCATCCACATATCCTCATAAAAGGATGGTATATGGGAAACATCTTTATAAAATCATTTCAAAATATCTCAAAGGGGTCATGCCTGGAATTTCCATAAAAACCATCACAAATCGAGAAATCTGATTCCTCAAATCCAAATCTATTTAGGGTCTCCGAACCCGAAATCACATTTATAAACCACAAATAGGACTCATGCCCGATATCATACTCAACTGGGCCTCAAGCCCGATATCGTAAACTAACTGGGCCTCTAGCCCAATATCTCATTAAATCAAATAGACACCAAGTCTGATAGTTTCCAATTAAATGGGTCTCATGCCCGATTTCCATATTTCTAAATCCAAAACCTTTCCATTAAACCATCATAAAAAACTCAAGCTCGTATAAACACAACATAAAATCATAAACCTCGAAATACATGCAAATACGTAAATCATAAATACCACAATCATAATCATAGAAATCACATATATAAAGAATATAAAAGAGTTATGCATGCATCATATTTCGAAAACAAAAGTCCACTCACAGACCGTCCTAACTGTCGCCTCGATACGCATGCGATAAGCCTCTCCGAGGCTAATCCGCCGTCTCCGGAACTTCCGATCCTGTCCAAATCATACCTGAAGGTCACTATATAAGTTCATAGGATAAAACCCCATAACTCCTAGAAAAGTCAACATGTCCTGGACACGTTTCTCGAGGTGAAAAACCTCAATTTGACCAACCTAACTATCTCCGATCGACCCGAAACCACCACCATTGGATTTAGATCATCAAAACCCTTCGAATGACATTGGCCCACCACAAAATTCGAGCTCATACACCCCCACGCGCTTGGTCAACGCAGTAAAAGCTAACGTTGCTCACGTCAGCGGTCAACGGTTGACGGCTGATGTCAACATGACGTCACCTGACAACTCTAACGGCTATCAGATCTGACAGTACCACATGTCACATGCGTACTGGTCCACATCACTGACATTTCAGTGACACGTGGCAGCCCGTGATTAGCCTACATCACTGACATGTCAGTGCTGACTATGCACTAACATGTGACATGTGTCACCCTTCTATTAGTCTTTTTTTGACAACTGTTAGATGATGACGTCAGATGATGATGTCATCTCGTCTTCAACCTCTGTCCGGGTCTGCAATTCGAGTCGTACAGACCCGTGGACCTGACCCGACTCCACAACGTGAAACCAGGCTTAGATTTTACCTGTGAACCCTTGAACAGTACGACCAAACTTCTTCCGTCGATTTCTCTCCGTCTCAGCCACCGCGATCCTCGATTCCAAGCCCAACCGACTCACCTTACCTCTAATAACCTCGTCCAAGCTACCAAATCGGTCAGAAATCGTCGAAATCAAACCTACCATTTTGAACTAAAAAACAGAGTTTTCGGGTTTCCTTACCCCTGTCGTTGTTGCTCCGTCGTGGCCACCGTTCATATCGTCTCGATGCCCCCTTTCATTTTCATTCACGGGTCAATAGCAACTGATGAGGATGAGAGGGTGTTTGTGTAGGTTTTGGGTGTACGGGTTATGGGTTTCACAGCTAAGTGAATAAAAACAAATGAAGATGATAACTGATAAGGGTGAGGATAAACCCAAAATATTAGGTTCTGGGCCTATTAGATGGGTGACACTTGTCACTCATCTGGTGGGTCCTTCCAAATTTATCCCCAATCAAATCATGCCACGTGTTGAAATCCTCGGTTTGCATGAATAGCACCGTAAAAAATGTTCTAGACCCGTAACTTTCCCGTTGAATGTCTGAAATCCTCGGTCTACGTCACGATCCTCGGTCAAAGTCTATTTGACCACCCGGTTTAAAAGTCAACTTTTCGCCCATTCCCAAGGGCAAAATCGTCATTTTTTGCCATCCGTCCGAAATCTCACGACTAATCCCCGATTAGTCATGTTAATCCGCAGTTACTTACTAAACTACTCCCGAAATTCAAGACGGGTTGTTACACGGAACCCCTGTTTGTATAGGACCTTATGGAATTGTTGGAAGAGTAAGTTAAATAAAAGCCATCCCGATGAGGTTTGGTGTTATAGGAACTTGGAGCGTAGTCAAACATCGGTGGTGAAGTGACAGTTAGATAATTATCGGAAAAAATCAAAGAGTTTAGGAACAAATTGTACAGATTTGAAACGGATAAGACAATGAAATAGGAAATAAAGTACTTTTTTGTCATGTTGAAACTTTTGAGTTTAACTAAGGCATGGAGATTATGGACTCTAGGATGTTGATGTTAATTTAGTAATACTTTTTGCGTGGTATGACATAACGTGTGGGTTATTATCATTGTTGTGATGTGTGCGGAACTGTAACTAAGTTAGTTAGTTTGGCTTGGTGCCTATAGACATATAAATCCTTAGTAGTCGTGATGATTGTTAGTATAAATCGAGGATGGGTTGTGTATGATTCAGATTATGGAATTGGTTATAATATCATGACATAATGTGACTATGTGTTATTCAGAGTACTTATTATGATC
Organism: Prinsepia uniflora; assembly: GCA_032719365.1. Lineage (NCBI taxonomy): Eukaryota > Viridiplantae > Streptophyta > Magnoliopsida > Rosales > Rosaceae > Prinsepia > Prinsepia uniflora. Next base: position 52,709,434 of record CM064862.1, read on the forward strand.
TAAGTCTGGTAATGTTTGGTAAAGTTTAAATTCAAGGAGTAAATTGGAAGCTGAATAAAAACTGAGATTCAACTTAGTTACGAGATTGTATGTGAATATTGTACTTATGGTATGAACTTGCTGCTTGGTATGATATAATGTGTGAGTAATTGTTATCATTGGGATGTGTGTAAGGGTGGCAATTTTTGACACGACCCGATACACGACTCGAAATCCGCACGAAATTTATCCGGGTCAACTCGCACGATTAAAATTTCGGGTCATTTTCGGGTCAACCCGTTATGACCCATTATTAAACGGGTGGGTTTCGGGTCAACCTGTTAACCCGTATAATGACCTGTTAACCCGTTTAATAAATGGGTAGATTTCGGATTAACAGGTTAACCCGTATATTGGCTTATATATTGACCCATTTAATAAACGTGTCATTACCAACCCATATATTTACCCATTTACCTACCTAAATATCTATTAAATATTATAATTTAAATAGGTTAAACGGGTTAAACGGGTCAAATGGGTCATAGGTTAATTGGGTTTTGAGTATGACCTATTTATTAAATGAGTTAAACGGGTTACACGGGTCATTAACAGGTCGGGTTCGGGTTGAACATTCTTGACACGATTATTAAACGGGTCGGATTCGGGTTGGGCATAAATGGGTAAAATAGAATACATGACACGACACGAACCCGACACGACACGACCCATTGCCACCCCTAGATGTGTGCATGAGTATCACTCAGATAATGTGTAGAATCATGTTCGAAGTACTTTGCAACCCATTTATTAAGTGTAGTACTTACGTGTTATAGACTAGGTGGTTATGTTATTAAGTTTAATTCCGAGCATTTTCATGATTGTGACTAAGTTCGAGATTGGAATATAGGAGTTTGTTGATTTCCACCTTGAGGAGTACTAATGTTTTCAAAGTTTAGAATTATGAATTTGACTTTCGAGGTTAAAATATGATATGAACATTATGAGGATTGTTATGGTGGATATGGTTCCAAGTACCCTGATATGTGGCTGATGATTTCACCCTACGTCATAATTGAATTGTTGGAAGTTGGGTGAATATAATTGAAATACAAGTTTACATCTGGTGGCATTGCTTATCATGACATAAGCTTAAATCGGTCACTTATTCGATTTGGCTGGCTTTTATAGTTTATATATAAACATGTACTATCGTGAGATGTTTTGGTTGAGACTTTTCCATGTTAGTATAGTCGAAGTGATGAGATGGCCTTGTGATTGTGAGTACCAGTAAGTGTTCGGTGGTTGTGAGTGCATGCCACGAGCTGGCCTATGTTCAGTTTTGATACTGAGACATTATGCATTTGATATATGCACTTGTGAGTAGTGATGTTGATAAGTGTGATTGAAATTGAATATTGATGGTCGATTTGTCATTGAGACTATTGGTTATGATTTAGATGTTGTTTGGCGTAGTTCTCAGGGTCAACGGAGTTACCACCGATGATGTTTGAACCTTACTAAAAGAACGTAGCAAGACAACCCCCATATTGACTCGAGAATTGATAGTTATTATTGCTGATTCTCCATTGGGAGGAGAGCAATCACTTGGTTATGGTACTTTGGGAAGTACTTGTGTACTAGGAAGTATTATCGCTTAGCATTAAGAACTCAGTTATTTTAAGAGTTAGTCTCTATTGGGAAGTTGTGAGTTTACCTAAGCTAGTGATTCGAAATTTCGAGGATAAATTTTTTTTAAGAGGGGGTAGATTGTAACGACCCGGACCTTTAACGAGGGTAAAATCGGAAAGTTGGATGAAATAGACCATTTTGCCCTTGGAAGTCAAAAGTTGACTTTCTGGTCAAAGTCAAAAGGTTGACTTTGACTAAGGTCAAAATGTTGACTTTTGATCATGGCGGTTTTTGGTAATTCCGAAAATGCTGTTACGAAGGTCTCGGCCTCCTGAGTCCGTCAATAGGCGGTACATCAAAATCGGAGACCGTGTGAGGTCGTTTCGGGTCAGGGACCCCTAGGGCATTTTGGTAAATTATACATGAAAGGCAATTTGGTCATTAGGCAATGTCAACTAATTGGAATTTGACAAATGTCCCACTCTGGATTATTCTAATATGCCCTCCCCTTCACCTACTTACCCATCTACATATAGACGTGTGATTGTGTGCTGGTGAAGGTTCGGTGGCCATGGGTCGAAGCCATGGATAGCTGGGAACTGTGAGTGAAAAATTGAAAAATAGAGGGGGGAAAGCTAGGAAATGATGGGGAGAAAGAGGAGAAGGAGAAAAGGAAGGTTAGAGGGAGAGATTTCTGTGAAAACCGTGAGGAGAAAGGGAAGGAAAACGTGAACTAGAACCTGGAACCCGTGAACTCAAGAATTGGGTTTTGAATTATGGGTCAAGAACAACGAGGATGAGCAGCCCGTGTCTTTCTGGGGTCTCTATGATCGTTCTGGGTTCAAGATAACAAAGATTTGATCGTTGGATCATCATGGCAGGAACTGGAATGCGTGGCAGTGAGTTGAGGTATGCAATCTTGACCTTTGATGTGGTTTTCTTAATTTGGTTGTTATAGACTTGTTTCTGGGATTACTATGAAGAAGATTGATGAAGGATGCATGGAAAATAAACGTAAAACGAAGAAGATATTAACGGGTCTAAGTTGCAGGTTGGGACGATCTAGTTGCAGGAAACCGAGTCGAGACCCTAGGTTGAAGATGAACAGTGTTAGGCACGTGGTTCCCACGCGTAGCCACTTTGGGTGGTACGTGGGGGCACATGAGGGATAATTTCAGTGTGATATCAACATTGTTTTTAATGTATTCGATGTTACGAATCCAACAGTACAATTTTCGAGGCGATCAGACATCGTCTCGAGGCAGTTTTGACAGTCCGAATGTTTAGGGTCCATTTTTATTCGTTTCAAAATCCCAGAAAATTATGGGATTAAATAGTGAGTTAATTAAGGTGATTGGTGACCCTTAAAAGTGATTTTTGGCAGGAATTGATGTGCTCGGATTTTATGGAAAAACTTATGGTTTAGTTCGGTAGCGTAAAAGGTACTTGTGAGTGGACGTTTAATTTTACTAAAATATTATGCATGCATATTCCATTTTTAAGTACGTTTTATGTGTTATTTGTGGTATTTGAGTGATTGGACTTTTATATAAATTTTGATGATTTCATAAATATTTAATTATTATTTTATAACGGGTTTTTTCGAGATTTTGTAAGTTATGTTTTTCAAATATCGTTTCGATTGTGGACTTGCATTGAATGTCATTATGACATGCGAATTGGTTATGAATTCTGAATGGTTCTCGAATATGTTTTGAGGCACGTTATACGATGAATTGTTCAATGTTGTTTTTTGACTTGATAATGGATCGTGAGAATTAGTTTTTATACCCGACATGACTTTCACATGTGGTTCTGGTGGTATTAGATTTATTGGATTTTACGAATTTTAATGATTTTACAGAAATCGTAACTACACACTTTTTGCGAGGATATTGGGTTTATTGAGTTCGGGACTATTACTGAGTTTTGAAAAATGGGGTTTTACTTGCTATGCCATATTTATCTAATTTTGCTGACGATTGATGATTTAGGAGTTGACACGATTTTACGGATTATTTAATGGTTTGTTTTACGTGGTTTTAACGTATTTTGTGAATCGGGCTTAAGCTCGGGTTTTATCATTTGATCCGGATTTCTGAATTTGGTGTTGGATTATGATTTTTTCGGGAATGTCTAATGCGGGTTGTAAAGTATGTTTTCTCGATATTGATGATTGTTGGACGATTTTATAGTAAGTGTTTGAGACACGTGTTTTAAGGAACTCGTATATGTGGTATATTTGATATTTTGGTCTTTGAACTTGATTTCAAAATTGATGATGGTTACGCGATTATCTTTCCTTGGTAATTGAGATGAGATTCTGGATATACATATTTGTGATGTGATTGTATTGTGAATAACCCTCATCGGGATGCCATCTTGGCTGACTAGTCTCGGACGTCGAAATAATGCTCATTTTTTTCGAGACCGTTATTATGATGAGTAGTTTTGGACGTTGAGGTAAAACTATTTTTCCTGAGACTAGGGACGACTTGCAGACGTTAAGGTGAAGATCCTTTGCCTGGGTCGGTCTCTACTCTAATGTCAAGGTAAAAGTTGATTTCCCCAAGTGCTCAGCCTACTAGTAGTCCAGATGCGATATGATATGATGTGATATAGCTTGCAGGCCTCGAGGATAGGTTTCTTGTGAGGTTATGGTTATGGTACTTTTAGTATAGTTTTTATGACTTCTTTGATTTATGATGTCATTGGGTTTTACTATTATTACACATATTCCTAGGTTATGTGTTTTACTGTTGTTATCGGGAATTTTAAAAATTCCTTATGCATGCATAACTTTTATAAAACGGAGGGTAAATAGTGTCTTCAAATAGTTTGTTTAAAAACTTTATTTTGTCCACTCACACGATTTTCGTGTTTTTGAAACCTTCTAGGGCCACTGCACGGGAATTGAGGCTACTTATGAAGCGGAGGTATGAACTTACAGGTGTACAAGTATCCCTTGTCTGACAAGGTATGAGGGCATACTTGGTGCCTAGTCTGTAATGCCCCGTCCCGAGTATCGGGATTGAATATTAATTAATTATGGTTTAGAATGACTAATCGGGGATTAGTTGAGTGAAATCGGACGAATCGTGCAAAATGACCGTTATGCCCCTAGCGTGGGCAAAATGTTGACTTTTAGTTTGGGCTGTCAAATGGACTTTAACCAATGACTGTGACGTAGTTCGGGACGCCACGAGTTCATAGACAGGTGGCACGTTCGATTCCGACATTCGAGGAGAAAGTTATGACGTTCGGAAGTTGAGGGGTATTTTGGTAATTTGGCATATTAGGGGTCAAATGTTGACTTTTTGACTGGGAGGTCCGATGGACGATGGCCAAAGACCTTTACGTAGGTCTCGTCGATACGAATCCAACGACAGTCGGCATGCCGAAATCGGAGATTCGACGACGAAGTTATGGCCACGGGAACGGACTCGATTAACCGAACGAACCGGGATTAAAATATTATTTTATTATGAACAGTACCCGGTGACTGAGCACACTTGGATGAGTGACAAGTGTCACTCATCCCTTAAAATCAGGCTTAAAACCAGAATCCTTGTCTTAGGGGAAACATAATTATTATGTTTTTTATTAATTAATTAAACTTAATTATTCTTTTAATTTCCATTAAACCCTGTTTGTCTACAAACCGTACACAAAAATTGGGAATCAAATTTGGGAGAGTTGGCTGCCTTCTCTAACCGGGTTTGTGAGGAATTGAGAGAGTATTGAGATTGAATTGAACTGAGGATTACACGGGGGATTGAGAGGGAGAAAGAAACTAGGAATCGAAAATTTGGTTTTTGGGAGGGAAATTCGAATTGGAAGAATTGAGCCGTGATGATCGAATTGGAGATTGGAATTAGCCTTCTGAGGTTGTGACGAGTTGTTTCAGATAAAAAACGAAGGCAATTGAGGCCCAATTGACTCTGAACTGGGTCTGGTAACAGTGTGCAAGTTCGAGCTTGAGTCGTGGAGTTTGAGGCTTGGATTGATGCAATTGAGTTAGGGAAAGAGTTTAACGGAGTCCATTGAAGCTTCTGGTTGCATCAATTGAAGGAAATCGTGTGACATTGAAGGACTTCGAATGATGAACAGGGTTCGAATGTTCTTCGAATAATCACCTTTGATCTTGAGGTTTGAGGTAAGGTCGATTGTAATTAAGTTCACAGATCCTTAATTCAAACTAATTCGATGCTAATGGCCGTTTAAATTACTGAAAATGGTGTAGAATTAACGGACATTGAACCGGGTCGTCTCGCAGGCAAAAGGGACCCGTTTATCAGACAAACGGGTGAGGACGATGGTTACTGTAGCAGGCGCGTGGGCTTCACGTGCAGCTACTCAGGGCGGCGCGTGAGGGCGCGTACGACCTAGTTTCAAGGTGAGGTCAACATGACTTTTGATCCTCTCATTGTAACAAACATTTTGACGCTGGTTTCGAGGAAATCGGATATCGTTTCGTTAATGTTCCGCGTATCCGATGTTTTGTTTTACGTTAAAAATACGTATTTAAATTCCGGAAAAATTGGGGAAAATTATATGAAGTATTTTGAGATGTTAGTAACCCTCTATAATGATTTTGGACAGGAGTTGTGATTTCCAGAATTTACGAAAAAACGTGCAACTCGGAAACGGACCGTTTTGGACGGTGTGTGTGAGTGGACTTTGTTTTCTAACCGTGATGCATGCATATATGATTTAAATGCCTTATTATATGATTTTATATGCTTTGGCATGATTGACGTTTCAATCCGGTGATTTCTCGATTTTATGGATTATTATATTATTATATTTGGCACGATTTTCGAGAAATTATGAATTTGGTTAAAAATGATGTTTGGACTCGGGTTATGAGTCCGGTATTGAATTTGATTGAAAGTAATGTTTGGACTCGGATTATGAGTCATGGATTGAAAAATGATGTTGTGACTCGGGAGTGAGTCAAGGGTCAATTTCGTGGATTTACATGAAAATAGCAACGGAGGTTGCAACGCATGGATTTGCGTGAAAAGGATATTTTGGGCGTGAGAACCTAAGTGAATAGTAATTTTGACTCGGATTTGGAGTCACTTGTGAATTTGATGAAATTAATGATTTTTGCGATTTATTGATTATTTTAATCAGTCTTTCGGGCACGTTTTACGAGGAACGTGCAAATGATGTTTTTGGTGAGGCCCGGAGTTTAAATTATTTCTAAAATGATATTTTGACTTAGTTGGTCAGTCAACGATGATTTCTGGAGTATTTTATTGTTTTAAAATGAGATTTTAACGGTTTATGTGTAAATGGTATTTTGGGCTTGAGACCCAGTCGAGAATGATCTTGACTTTGTATGAAGACAAGATTTGATTGAAATATTTTGGGATGTAATTCCCGAGATGGTTTTCATTGTGATTGTGAAATGCCCAGACGGTCGGAGCTTGGGGGGGATTACCTAGACGACCGGAGCTTGGGGGATGTGATTGTAGGATCGGGAGTTGATCCTATGGTAGTCAGCTTCTCGGATGTGACTGAGTCTGGATGTACCACTCGGATGGGTCTGAGCCTGGGGATGTGTTCGCCCAGATGTGACTGAGCCCGAGGGTTGAGCTCAGAGGTGTCTGTTCCCGAGAGAGTGACTGGATATTGGCCTACGCGTAGTGCCACACTTGTGAGTAGTGCAGTTGATGGTTTGTTTGTGCACTTGTGAGTAGTGCGGATTGATTGGATTGATATATTTATTGTGCACTTGTGATTAGTGCTGATTGATGTTGTTTGTAATGACGTACTGGTATTGAGTACGGGTTTTTGGTCTTTGTGGCCAGATGATTATGTTTTCACATGTTTTGGCTTGAGAGCCGGGATTTGACGTTTTTTAATATGAACTGATTTGGTGAACATGAATTTTACGGACCATGGGAAAATATGTTTTGATTTTATTGGTCCACTGTTCATACTTGAATGATTTCATACTATTACTCATATTTTACGATATGCATGCAAGTTTGTGAAAACTGGAGGGTAAGAATATGTTTTGGCAAATGTTTTTATCAGAGGTCATTTTTGCCCACTCACACCTTTTCTGTTTTGTGACCCTCCAAGCCGTGGTACGACGTTCGGGACTGATCGTGAGGCAATGGCAGCAGCAGAAATCAGCGCAAACATCCCTTGTCGGGCAAGCACTGAAGGGTAATTGCGGACCTTTGGTTGACTTGTCAGACGGGAATAGGACCGGGCACGGTTTTTGACGTCCAGTTGGGAACGGTCCTGTCATAGTCTACCTGTCGGATGGGAGCAGGACTCGAATTTGGTATATTAGGTGTTTCTGGGTTGGGTCCTGTTAACACGCCTACACCTGAGTTAAAAGGCATATTTGCTTCCTGGTCCACCCATCTAGGAATCGACCGTAGTTTAAGACCCTTCACGCTCAACCCATCTAACATCTTCATATTGCATTGAAGCAAAAAAGATCCCACGAATGGTCCGCCTCCCTCGCCCCGCAGAAAAAGGTTCCACACGGAGGTCCAACTAGGGTTTCCTCAAAGCATCTCGGCTCTTAAAACGAGCAAAAGATTTCGGGCAAGAACATTAATATTTGTTTGATAAATTTTAATATAGTGATAATATTTGTACAAAATTAATATACAAATTGTATTTGGAAATTTATCATTATTTTTTTCAAAATGAACGGTTAGTAATAATTAAAATCAATTTCATTTCTAATTTTAGAAAATCTAACTCGTATCAATTCATTAAAAATGAAAGATTAATATAATCAAGATATAGTGTCAAAACATACCTGCAAAATTGTAATGGATTATCGAGCAAAAATGCTCTCAAAATTTATCAGCCCTTTATTTTTCACATACCCAGCATTCCAGCAACTTCCATCAAGTGAGCCGTAAAAACCCATCAGCTGACGGTTGAGGGTTTAAGCGGATTTCCCACAGAAACCTGGCTGCGATGCTGCTTCGCACCCTTTGTGCCAGAAGGCCTCCATTGCTTTTCCACAAGCCCAAAGGTATTCTCCCTGTCTCTGCAGTGAACCCATGTGAGTTCTGGGCATCTCTACTTGAAGCCCCTTTCTCCACACACATTGTTGGTGACAAACCGATTCTTGTAAGGCATTCTGCATTCACACTCTGTGTCATTCCATTTCTCAAGGTCTAATTTTTATGCAATTCAAGAGAATAGGTCTGCTGGTGTAACCAAGTTCATAAGTTCAATTGGACAGGTCCGTGATTTCATTCATTCTGCATTATACGATCCCAAACATGGGTATTTCTCTCAAAGATCGAAGTCGGTTGGAGTGCTTCCAAAAGCCATTAAGTTCAATCAGCTTGAAGGTATCTAGCTTTATTTTTTTCTTTAGTTTAACCAGAAAGGCATTCATTTTATCAAACAGAAAATTTTACAATAACATCAGCTTTCACTTGAATTTAGAAAATTTTACAATAACATCAGCATTCATTTTATATTGGGTTGGGATTTTATAATTTGTATTTAGAGATTTTGAGCGTGTTAGCCAGAAGTTTGAATGAATTTAGTTCTAGTTTTAGTGGCTTTGACTCTTTTATGTGATTATGCTTGAATTATATTGGAAGGGAAGGAACTTGAATTTAGCGGTCACTTGAAATGGTTATAGCGATATTCCTGAAAAAGGTGGGAATTGAAGCTGTTTGTTTCAATTTTTAAGAGATTTTTTATTTACTGAATTAGAGTGGAGTGGAGTGAACAGGAAACATGATTTTGGGATTTTTAACCAGCTAATACTCAAATTCCTATGAGCTGATTCTCTTAACAGTTTGAGAGGAATATAATGCTGGTTATGGTATAAGTTATTAAGGACCCTGCCGAATCACAGGAGATTGAGAATTCTTCTCCCTGATTCGGCAAATCATATCTCTACAGGAATCATGCTTGATTCCTTCCTACTGTATTTCTTTACAGGACCCTGCCGAATCACAGGAGATTGAGAATTCTCAATCTCCTGTGATTCGGCAGGGTCCTTAATATAAGTTACAAAATGAGTATTTTCAGATATGATATATTTAAATATGTTTGAAGTATGTTGAGATGGGCTAGATGAGTGGAAGCGGCATAGAAGCTATATTTTCCAGCTTATAATAGCACAAAGGACCAGGTGTGTTTTTTTATGCTTTTGATGGGGGCTAAGGAAACAAGACGAAGATATGCTAATTTTGGGGTAGGTGGTGAAACCAACATGGCTTGTTCTTTATTTTTTTTTTCTTAGGATTTAGTTCTCAATAGTCATAGGCCTTAGAAAGATTATTGTGGCCATCCTCAAACAGTTAAGTACATGGCTTTATTGAGTTTTCCAGGTTTCTAAATTGTTATCCAATTTATTCCTTAGTATTGAACGTATTGCTAACTAGGTTGTTTGTGCAGGCTGGATGGTAAATATTCATCGCCAAATGACTTACAGTAAAATTCTTAAAAAGTGCAGATTATACTTGTATCACTTTCCTGTTCTCCCTATTTGTCTAATACTAGGTGGTGATTTGTAGAAGGGATATATTCTGAACTCTTTACATATTATAGGTAGAAAAGCATATATGAAATACTTGGACAAAGTTTACAAGGAAAATGAGATATCATGGTTTACTCCTGTGGAAATTTTTAAGGTACTGTCTCCCTCTCTCCCTCTCCTTCTCTCATTGTCTAACATTTTACTGATTTCAAACGTATACCAAAGTAGACATCATTTCTTCAATTTAGTATTCTCAATGATGTTCTGTGTTGTCATCGTGTCTGCTTTTGAAAAACCTTCCATTTATCATTGTACAGATCCTGTAGAATCAGAGGAGATTGCAGATCAATCTCCTCCTTAATACTTAGTTTGTATCTTACCTAGTTAGGCTCTTGTTTATATTTTACCTAGTTAGGACTTTCCTAGAATCTGACCTAGTTAGGACTTTCCTAGAACTTGTATAAATCTGCCACCATTGTACAACTTATTTTATTGAAATATAATACCAGAAAATTCAATACATTATATGGTATCAGAGCCCTAAAAGCTCCATCGAGCAAACCCTAGAAACAAACCCTTTCCATCTTGGCCTGCCCCAATATCTCATGTGACAACATTGGCACCACCTTCTACTGTGCCAATCCAGCCCTACACTCTCGTATGAAGCACGTGGACATTGATTTTCAGTTTGTCCGTGATCATATCTCCCGTGGCCTTCTCACTGTCTCCCATGTCGCCACTGATGATCAGCTTGCTGATGCCCTCACCAAGCCCTTATCAAGACCCCGGTTTCAGCTCCTACGTGACAAGATTGGTGTCTCAGATGGCTCCACCTTCTTGCGGGGGCTTGTTAAGGATCCTGTTACAGATCCTGTAGAATCAGAGGAGATTGCAGATCAATCTCCTCCTTAATACTTAGTTTGTATCTTACCTAGTTAGGCTCTTGTTTATATTTTACCTAGTTAGGACTTTCCTAGAATCTTACCTAGTTAGGACTTTCCTAGAACTTGTATAAATCTGCCACCATTGTACAACTTATTTTATTGAAATATAATACCAGAAAATTCAATACCTTATAGGCGTCCTAAATATAATGTTAGGGAACTAGAGGAATTTTGTATTCATATGGTCTTGAAGTTTACACCCTATATGATTAATGGTTTTTTTCTTTTCTTCTGCCTGTCTTATTTGAGTTCACTGCTAACTCTATCATCAGAGATTCAGAATTATAACACATAGTTTTGGAAGCAGGAAAATTCCTTAGTAAAGCCTCCTCCAAATTTTATCTTGTATGAATTTTATACTAATTACTATACATAATTAGGAATGAGGAATGGGAATCTGTTACTATATCATGTTTTGGCACAGAAGGGCAAACATAGCTTGCAAATGAAAGAAATGAAGGGAAAAAAGCGATAAAAAGAAGGGAAACCAAACATACACCAGGTAGCTAACACATATGTCTAGTACAGCCACAATTAGGTGTTCACATTTGTCTGGCTCTACCTGAATTCATGGTGAAATGAAACTTTTCATAAGGGTTACATTTTACATATAAAATATTTTTACACATGCTTCCACTAGAAAAGTAGAGTACTACTTTTAACTTTTAAATACAGGGCTTCCTGATTTTCATCCAGTCTATTAATATCTTCATAAGCCTAGTTAATTTTGCATCATTTGACAACTAAGGAAGCAGGATGTACACATCCTACTCTAATATGGCATTTCGTGTTCACAAATAATGCATGTGCAGCCGCATCTTTTTCATTTTGATGTACAGTGCAGTGGCACTACAAAATGAAATAAATAATAATAGTGCTTCAGATCTCCCAAACCAAGCTTCAAGCTGGCATTTATCTTATTTTACTCAAATACATGTCATTATTGATTTCAATACGTCATGAACTTTACTTTCCTGGTAGCCTTGGTATGCTCATGGGATTGCTGAGGCCATACTGCGTACTGCTAATCTTTCAGTTCCCCTAAAGGTAAGCTTTCCTGTTTAATGATCTGGCAGTAGGCATTATTACTCTAGAACTTTCTTAAGTTGTTGTATTGAATGCTTATTGTTTTTAGTATAAGTGCAGCGCGGATTTGATAATCATTTAAAATTTTGTATCCATTTTATTTTAAGATATTTTGAAGCAATTCAATTTTCATCAATGATCTGTTCGTCTAATTGAAATATGAATGTAATCAGTACATATTATGATTTGATATTGCTTTCATTAAATGCAGCATGTGTTAAATAACTCTAGCTGGATCTAGTTCTTTAATGTAACCAACGGCAATAGACTAAAACTAGAAAAATTTAGGAAACTTAGAAACACACAAGAATTATACTGGTTCGGCAAAACTTTTGCCTACATTCAGTTGTGATTTCTCTTGGTAGAGAAATCACAGCTCCTTTTATTAATAATAGAGATTACAGAACTTTTGTAACCCTAGAACTAATCTCAAAAACTCTTAGCTGTTCTAACTGTTTTTCCTCTCTTAGAAATAAGCCTTGCCCACACCCTATTTATAGATATAGAGTTAGCATACATGTCCCAAGGCTGATTGAATTCCTCCTCCTAAGAGGGATAAGAATTTAGACTTATTTTAATCCTAATTGAATAGGGAAACCAGAAATTCTTTCCTAATCGTTTTTGGATAAGAATTGGTATACCTCTAATTTTCCTAAAACAATCCTAAACCAACTAGGACATAATTGACGAGCCAAAAACCTAACAATCTCCACCTTGGTGAGTCAAACCAAGTATTGATCGTTGCACCCCAGAGTATCTTTGAACTTCCTTGAAGCAGCTTTGGAAATCTTCAAGAGTCTTCACCTTGGCAATCTTCATCTTGCCTCATTGCACCTCAAGTGAGGAGATGCTCTACTTTAATCAATCAAGTTCAAGCAATACTTGAACTTCTTGGCCGACACTATCTTTGTAAGGTAATCTGCGGGATTGTCATCTGTATGGATCTTTTCAATCCAAATCTCCTTAGACTCCACCTAGTTTCTGATTTTGTGATATCTTACTTCAATGTGCTTTGATCTTCCTGAGAAAACTTCATTCTTTGCCAAGTGAATGGCACTTTGATTGTTACACTTCAGGTTCACACAATCTTGAGTGATTCCCATTTGACTTACCAAACCACTGAGCCAAATTGCTTCCTTTCCAGCTTCAGCCAATGCAATATATTCTACCTCTGTGGTTGACAAAGCTGTAATTGGTTGCAGTAGTGCCCTCCAACTTATCGGTCCTCCTGCGCATGTAAACACATAACCAGAAGTTGACCTTCTCTTGTCTAAGTCCCCTGCATAATCGGCATCCACATATCCCAATACCCCTGCATGTTCTTTTTGCTTTTCAAACATAATCTTTTGTCGCCAAGAACCCTTCAAATAACTCAAAATCCACTTCACTGCTTCCCAATGTTGCCTTCCTGGATTTGCCATGTATCTGGAAACGACAATGATTGCTTGGGCTATGTCGGGACGTGTGCATACCATTGCATACATGAGGCAGCCCACGACATTAGCATAAGGCACCTTCTCCATTGCTTGCTACCCTTCCTCAGACTTAGGACAATGTTGCTCACTTAACTTCAAGTGGGCTGCCAAAGGAGTCGAAACTGCATTTGCTTCTTGCGTGCTGAACCTCTCAAGAACCTTCTGAATATGCATGGCTTGCGATATCCAGGTCCTTCCTACGGTCCAATCTCTCTGAATTTTCATGCCAAGGATCTTCTAAGCTGCACCTAGATCCTTCATGTCGAACTCCTCATCCAACATCTTCTTCAAGTCTCGAATTCTAGACTTGTCTTGACACACGATTAACATGTCATCCACATATAGCAATAACAATATGATCATCCCATCTTGGAATACATGATAGTACACACAACAGTCATATAAACATCTTCTAAAATTAATTTTCAGCATGAAGTAATCAAACCTTTTGTACCACTGTCTTGAAGACTGTTTCAGGCCATACAGAGACTTCCTTAGCTGACATACTAAGTTTTCTTTCCCATTCTCAACAAACCCTTCTGGTTGAGCCATGAAAATTGTCTCCTCAAGATCCCCATGAAGAAATGCTGTCTTCACATCCATCTGCTCAATCTCCATGTCATGCTGAGTTGCCATTGCTAAAAGCAATCTGATAGAAGTATGCTTGACCACGGGTGAAAAGATCTCATCATAATCCACTCCTTCCTTTTGTGAGTACCCTTTAGCCACAAGTCTTGCTTTGAATCTTACGGCTTCTTGTTCATGTAGTCCTTGCTTTTTTCTAAATACCCACTTGCATCCAACTAGCTTTCTGTCTTTGGGCTTAGGAACCAATTCCCAAATAGAGTTTTTGTAAAGAGACTCCATTTCTTCTGTCATAGCACTTATCCAACTAACTCGCTCATCACTTGCTATAGCTTCTTGATAAGTAGTTGGATCTCCTTGACTAATGTTGAGAGCATAATTAACTTCGTCTTGGTAAAACCCAAATTTGTCAGGTTTCTTCTTGTTTCGATTAGGTTTGTCCAGTGCTATGCATCTCTGGAATGCAGGTGGATTGTTGGTTGGAGTTTGAACCCTTTGGGATGTCTGGCGGATTAGAGTGCCTTCAATCTGCCTTGTTTCTTGCTCCACCTGATTCCTAACTGGTGAATGATGCTGATGCTCATCTTCTTCCTTAAAACCATCAGATTCTGTATCTTGCTCAATTTGCTCCACCTGAGCTTCTTCCTTATTTGACTTTATTAATGGAATCCTTGTTGCTTCAGTTTCAGCATCATCTTTCTTCTCGCTACTGCTCTCGACTTTATTCAGAGGCATGGTTGTCTCATCAAAGACAACATCTCGGTTGACAACCTTTTTCCTGTTGTTGAAGTCCCAAAGCTTGAAACCCTTTACTCCTTTCTCAAAACCTAAGAATATAGAATGCGTAGATTTTGGTTTGAGCTTGGACCTTTCATCACTTGGAATATGTGCGTAAGCACTACAGCCGAATAGCTTGAGCTTGGAATAGTCCACTAGCTTCTCAGACCATACCTCATCGGCACTATCAGGCAATCCTGCATGAAATCGCATGCTCCTCTCTCTCTCCATAAGAGTTCGATTCATCCTCTCAGCAGATCCATTTTGTTGGGGATTTTTCTTTACTATGAAGTGCCTTATTATGCCTTCTTGCTTGCAGTAATCCGTAAACTCATTACTTGTATATTCACCTCCATTGTCACTTCTCAGATATTTGATCTTTCTTCCAGTTTGATTCTCAGTTTTTGTTTTCCATTCCTTGAACTTTGCAAAAACTTCGGATTTCTGCTTCATGAAATAAACCCAAATCGTCCTAGAAAAATCATCCATGAAAGTAACAAAGTACCTAGCTCCACCTTTTGACTTGGTGGGTGCAGGTCCCCAAACATCTGAGTGAATGTAGCTGAGTTGCTCTTTGCTTCGGTTATCTGCACTGCTACTTGTGAATGATACCTTCTTTTGCTTTCCAAGAACACAATATTCACAAAAAGTCCAGTTTGTAGGATGACACGCCTTCTAACAGGCCTTGCTTGTGTAGTTCTTGCAATCCTTTCTGACTTATGTGTCCGAGCCTATGATGCCAAAGTTCAGTCTTGTCTTCTACACCTTGAGAAACAGCTGCTCCCCCGATTATGGTGGTCCCAATTAACTTGTACAACTTATTGGGTTGTAGGTCCCCCGCATTACCACCAGTGATCCTTTGGCTACTCTGAGTCTTCCGTCTTTAGACTCATACCCGTAGCCGGCCTCATCTAAGGTACCCAAGGAAATCAAGTTCTTCCTTAGTCTAGGGACATATCTAACGTTCCCCAAAACTCGTATCATCCCATCAAACATTTTGATTCTAACAGTGCTAATTCCTTTTGCAGGACATGAAGAATTGTCCCCCATTAAAACTTCCCCATTGTTGACTTCTTTGTAAGTATCAAAATATTCTTTTATTGCACACATATGAAAGGTGCATCCGGTATCCAAAATCCAATTTGTGAGAGCCTTGGAGCCTGATGTTACTGAAAGAAGCTCCCCGTCACTCTCATGCTCGGTGACTGCACTAGCTGAACCTAAGCTTCCTTCCATCTTGGCTTTCTTCTCTTTCCAAATCCTGCAGTTCCTCTTCCAATGATTAGCTGAACCACATTTGAAGCCGCCTTCCTTCTTTTCCTTCTTCTTCTTGGATTTTGACCTACCCCTATTGCCGGTTCTCTCGTCCTTTGTCTTTTCCCGCCCCTCTCCTTGCCTTTAGCATAAAGACCCTGAGAGCTTTCAGTTATATCATCTAGTTTAGCATATGACTGAAAAGCTTGAATTACGTCTTCAAGCTTTAGAGACTCTTTTCCAAACATTAGGGTTGTTCGAAAGTGCTTGAAAGACGATGGTAGAGACCTCAGTAAGATGATAGCCAAATCATCACCTTTGTACGTTTCTCCGACCTTTTGAAGATTAGCTATGTAATTCTGGAACCTGCATACGTGATCTTCAATATCACCTCCTTCTTCCAGTCGAAGTTCGAATAGTTCATCCTTTAGAAAGAGTTTATTGGACACGGTTTTGCCCATATAAACATTCTCCAATTTTTTCCATGCTTCCTGGGTAGTCATCTTTTCGGTGATGTGTGACCGAACTGATCTTGTGAGATGGATCTCAATAGAACTCTTGGCCTTCTTGAGAACCTTAGTCCATGCTGCATCTGCCATGTTTGACGGCTTCTCTCCGTCGAGTGCATCATCCAAGTCTTGCTGTATCAGTACGTTCTTTATCATCCTTTGCCAGTTCGTGAAGTCATCCTTGCCGTCAAAAGGTTTTAATGCAGGTCCTAGATTTGCATTCATCTTTCCTTTGGACATTGCAGAACCCCTTGAGCCAAGCTCTGATACCAATTGTTAAATAACTCTAGCCGGATCTGATTCTTTAATGTAACCAACGACAATAGACTAAAATAAGCAAAATTTAGGAAACTTAGAAACACACAAGAATTATACTAGTTCGGAAGAACTTTTGCCTACGTCCAGTTGTGATTTCTCTTGGTAGAGAAATCACGGTTCCTTTTATTAATAATAGAGATTACAGAACTTTTGTAACCCTAGAACTAATCTAAAAAACTCTTAGCTGTTCTAATTGTTTTTCCTCTCTTAGAAATAAGCCTTGCCCACACCTTATTTATAGATATAGAGTTAGCATACATGTCCCAAGGCTGATTGAATTCCTCCTCCTAAGAGGGATAGGAATTTAGACTTATTTTAAACCTAATTGAATAGGGAAACCAGAAATTCTTTCCTAATCCCTTTTGGATAAGAATTGGTATACCTCTAATTTTCCTAAAACAATGCTAAACCAGCTAGGACATAATTGACGAGCCAAAAACCTAACAGCATGCACACATTTGATTATAAGGCAAAAAATAAAACCTGAACATGTGGTGCAATTTTCTTGATGCTTTTCTTAAAAGTCGAGTTTTCCTTTCAACAAAGGATTAGAATTTTATGAGTAAAACCAAAATGTTCTGGGCTTTAAGTAATTTTTGTGATTTAAAATTCGTAGTATGATTATAGGATCCAGATGTTATCTTTTTTCACATAATTACTCTTATTTTCATTACATATTATCCGTTTGTTCAGTAAAAGAAAGCTATAATTTAATCAATCATTGTACACTCTGCACTCAGATATATGAAATTGGTGGTGGATCAGGAACTTGTGCAAGGGGAATTATGGATTACATGATGCTGAACGCACCCCCAAGAGTTTATAACAATATGACTTACATGTATGTCCTTGATTATACCTCCATTTAATATGAATAGAGATATATCTATATTCCTAATATCTGTAACCCTCAAAGAACCTCCTGGAACTATTGTAAAAAATTTGTTTCACTTCAAATGCCTTTTTTTGAATTGTTCTGACATGATTTCATGCCTGCAATTTTAATCTGTCAAGTATGCTAGTTACTTTGTTAGTAAATGTCTGGAAGTTATTATTTTAGTTAATAAATATAAGTGCTTTCTGTTGCTTGTTAAGGTGGATAGGCTGTCAATGTACAACCAGTAGGCTATAAAAGTTTTATTTTCTAGTGGTCCTCAATCTTTGCTCTGTGAGAAATAAGGCAACATTAGAAGGGCTCATTATTTGTACATAGACTTCACTATGAAAATAACCAGGCTCAATGTTTATAACTGCATTTTTCAACTTTATAAAAGTTTAGTATCATATTCAGAAATAATTGGACATAAAATTCTGTTATATTCTAGTGTTGAATATTTTTTAATGTAACTTTGGTATTAGTTTAGTAAGTTTTTCCATCCATATTCCTTGTTGATGCATGCGTGTATTTTCTGACTATAACCTTGTAAACTGTAGCTCAGTTGAAGTCAGTGCCTCGCTGGCTGACATACAAAGGGAAACTGTTGGAGAAGTTCGTAGTCACTTATCAAAGTTTAGAGTAGAATGTCGTGATGCTGCGGACCGGAGTGAATGGGGTATGGTGTCTTTAATTTTTCTCAAATTTCATGTTGATTGATTTTTCTTGTACTGGACCAATCATTGCTATGTATACATACATGGTACATGTACTTTATTCTTATACATATAGTATATCATTATATAAACTTTTAACATGACCGATAAAATAAGCTAAGATGTAGGCATTTTAATGCCTTGCTAAATGTAAATATATGGAAATTATTTTTGAGTTCCATCCTATGAAATGGAAGAACCATAAATCTCCAAAATAAGAGCTTGGATTATCCAAAAAGAGCCATTGTGAGACCCAACAGAACATTAGTTCCCCATTCAGGATCTACTTTACTAGATAATGAATTCAAATGTTTCAGCAAACTCCCTACAGCTCTAGCCTTCTGTTCCAGACCCCTAATACTTTTCCTGTTATCATCATATTTGGTTTTCATATATCATTTGGGCTTGCTCATCCCAGTTTGGTTTTTCTTGTTATTTTACAGTGCAGCTGCCCTGTTTTCTAACTTTGTACATGTTTAATTATTTGATAGGGGATGTAGAGCGACAACCTTGTTGGGTAATAATGCTTGAGGTATGTTCTGTCCTGCATTGACTCCATTGCGCTTTTGGCTGCTAATTGTTCTATTAGAATAATAGGATGAATAATAGAATAACAGGCTGGATTGGTTTTTCCTCCTCAAGTTTAATTGGTTTCAAAATAAAATCAATGCTATGAATAGATGTTGCAAGTAATGAATGACATTAGTGTCAAACATTAAGCAATATCAATGGGATATGTGGATTCTAAAGTTGTAAGTAGGATTTATTGGCAGTATCTTTAATCTATATTTAAGGAAAAGTTTCTTGGAATAATCTATCACAGAAGAGCTAGTACTTCCCTGCTTTTCGCATGGATATGGTACATACTATCTATATCTACTGATGCAAAGACTTCTACCCTAACATATGATATTGAACTATGTACCACAGTTCATCTTCCTTGTGTCTTTTGGATGTTGACATACTGATTATTATATAGTGATTACGCAAATGCGTTTCCTTCTCTCACTATTATCTATACCAATGATGGTAATGTCAGTGGACAATAAATACTGTTACTTGAAGTTTCTATAATTTCTTTGTAGGCAAGTGCCGACAATAAATACTGTTACTTGAAGTTTCTATATTTCTTTGTAGGCTAAGTGCCAGTTCATCAATATTTGTGGTCCAAATGTCAAATTTGTCTCTTTGTACGTATAGGTGCTTGATAACCTACCACATGATCTAATCTATTCAGAAAATCAAATTTCCCCATGGAAGGAAGTATGGGTTGAGAAGCAACATGATGGGTAAGCAGCATGGTGTGTTAGTGCTTTAATTTAGTAAGAAAAAACTTATGAAAAAGGTGGAGTGTTAGAGTATAGGCCCGAGCTTCTTACATTAGCTTTGTTAGGGTGATTGTTCAATATGAACCTATATTCCTATTTTTCTAGACTAAGATTTTACTCATTTGTGCAATGGAATGTTACATGAATGCCTATATTTTGTCAACGATGTATACATGAATATCTGTATGTTTCTTTGGTATTTGTATGCGTATGGGGGTTGGTGCTGAGGATGGCAGTTGTTACTGTAGATAAAGAAACTATAAACGCTATTGCTGAGTGTCTTTTGTCGAGTTTTATACTCTATTACAAATTTTACTATTCACGAGTGTTGCATCTTTTGTTGATTTACTCGGCATTAAATTGTACTGGTTAATGAGATTGCTCATTCCAGCAGATTTTGATAATTCTAGTTGTTATTTCAAAGTTTTTCCAACTCAAGAAAGTGAAATATATTTATATCCAAGCAACAATGACCAACCATTTAAAGTGCATGCTTCTAGTTGTGGCTTTTAATATCCAACTTCAAGATACTATATCGAGCTTATGGGTGGCATGAAAAGTCACAACTTAAGTTTATTTGGGGAGCCGTGTCTGCTGCACCTTTCATTTCTATTCCAGCATGCCATTTATGGAACTGTTTTCTGTTAGAACATGAATTCATTTCACTGATCAATTTGGCTATTGATAGGGAAACACTCTCTGAATTGTACAAGCCATTGCAAGACTTACTAATTAAGCGATGCATTGAGATCATTGATTTGGACAAAAAAGATGATTCTCAAAGCAGTGCAATGTTGAACGCAAGAAGTGTTTGGTCTAAAGTCTTTCCTAAACCTCGAAGGTGTTGGCTACCAACTGGTTGCTTGGTAAGAGAAATTTGTGGTAATTCAGTTTAGTATTTTGTATTTTAACTAATTTCTGGCAGTAACATTGCTTTTGACCATCCAGAAACTACTTGAAGTCTTACATGAGGTACTGCCAAAGATGTCCTTAATTGCTTCTGACTTTAGTTACCTACCTGATGTAAGAATACTTGGTGAAAGAGCTCCATTGGTTTCAACCAAGGTATAACGATTGAAAATGCTCACAATTATGTTGGTGTTTGACACTTTTCATAATAGTCTATAATTATTTGGGTGTGGTCAAGTTTTCTCTTTGTGATTGGAAGTAATGAATAACAAGCCCTCGATTATCTATTATTTCTATTTATCTAATTTATAGAGAATTTGTGTGCTTGGGAGTCCCTGATGATTAATGATTAAGTAAACCAAGATTTTACCATGAACGCAAGTATACTTTGAGTATATATCTTTCTGGGCTGCAACACTCACCTAAGTTTAGGTTAGCGTTGCATAGCTCCAGAAAGGAACAAGGTAATAAAAGGTCACTCGTGAAATCCACTGTCATCCTTGTATTTATCAATTGTACTATAGTTTTTTAGGCTAAAGTAAAATTCATGAACATTTCAAATTTCCAGATCTTGCATTTATAATAATAGAATTGGAACGGTATGCCTAGCAAAGGAATAAATGAATAGAAAAAGGGGCATAGAACATACCATGTGACCTAGGAACTTGATGAATGAACTAACAGTAGTGGATGCATGCTATGTTTCTCTTGTTGAAAATGGGCTCCTTTGGGTTGAAAGTGCCTGCTATAATCTGTTATTATACATGCTAATTTAAATCTGGTTGACAGAATTTTAAAAGCATTCAGTAACAATTTGATGATCTTAGCTTGGTCCTTTCTATGTGCAGAAAGATGGAAGCAGCACGGATTATAGCAGTTATCTGGATGCAAGGGTACGCTAATTTTCTAGTTTCGACAGCTTTCATTTTAATTTATCCTGGTTGTATAAAATTCTATAAATGGGCCGTATTTCTTTTGAAAGAGGATATACGATCTTTTTGTTCCATTCCTTTATCGGGTGGGGGCTTATTGTTTTGGGCTGATTTCCTGCAAGTAAAACAGATCTAGAAGTGTGATAATGTAATCAGTAATGTTGTATGGATACATCTAGTAGTGTACTTGTATAGAAATATTCTTAGAGTTTGAATGGCCTGAAAGTTGAAAGTATGGATTTCAGCCTTGCATTGCTTTTAGTCTTTGTTTTCTCTTTTCATCTCCGTCTTTTCCCTGGAACCTAGTGTTAGATGGGTCAGTCAGTTGTTGAACTTTATGCTACTTATTCCATACTCCATTTTGCTTAAAATTTAAAACCTGGAGAAGCTGAAGGACGTGGCATTTGGTGGGGGACCTTAAAAGTTTCGTAAATCGTAATTGTGGAATATTTCAATAGTGGGGCGGGCACAATCTATGCAATGATATTTCTAATATAGCAACCTCTCCTGATATGTTAGATCCTAAAAGTTCATCTCTGAGCCTATGACTACTAGCATCAAGTTTTCCTCTTGCCTCGTCTCCTAAGAGCTTTTTGGTTTCCAAATAATTTATCTTTTTTTATCTCAGCCATAAAACCTCATGGCATTAGGATTGAGTCCTGAATAATCTTTTTTTAAAACAAAATAAAAAAATCAAAAGCAGTTGGTCATTTCTGTAACTCACGGTTTGAAACATTATGTAATGATTTTTCATATTCTATGATATGCCAAAAAAAAAAAAAAAAAAGTTCACGACAATAGAACAAAGTAATGTACTATATATAGTTTTCTGATATCCAAAATTCCTCATCATTGTGCCCTACCAATTTAAACCTTCTTTATGAGGGAGAAGAAAGTAAGCTACAGATTTATGGGGATATTACTTTTAAAAATAATATTAGCTGCGGCTCTTGAATCTTCAGAAGTATAATGTTTACAAAGTACTGCTTCCTAGGGGCAAATTCCCTATACTCTCAACTATGTTCTGTTTGCAAGGACACTTTGCACTCTCTTTCAAAATTATTACTATTTCTCTTTTTTTGTACTTGAGGTAGCAACTTTTTGTATAACTACAGTTTCTGATTTTGGTTTGTCAGCAGGGGGATGCTGATATCTTTTTCCCAACTGCATTTTGGCTTTTGGAACGCATTGACCATTTTTGTTCTGGATGGCGGAAGCTGCAGAAAGATATATCTTCCAAGGGAGGGAAAAAGAGGCGAACAATTACAGTAAGTTTTGTTGTATATTCATGTAGACTTTTCGTTCTGGAAACCATAAGATAAATTACAAAACGTGAGGACAAACCCATTTGGTCATAGGTAGCTTGATTTCACAAATACTTGGTGACAGTTTGATCCTTTAAGAAGGATCTGGGTAACTATCAACATTTAACGTTGAGGAAGTGCATGCAATTACCTAAATCTTGGTAGGGATTGTGAGACTTCAGGCCATAGGTTCTTACTTTCCTAGTTGTATAGGAAAAAATAGAGGAGAAGCTTTGCTACCATAGAGGGATTGTGAGACTTGTTCACGTATAGACAGGGTTGTTCAACCTTTAGTTATATTATACAGCTTGTAAGTTCATATCAACATTTTCCTTATGCTATGAATCCTGCTGCTGGGTTATTAGTCCCTTGGAAGAGTTTGAGCACTTCAAATTTTCCACATATAAGTTTAAGCCTGGAGCATCAATCACACTGCCAAGAATCAATCATAGTGCCTTTGATTAATTAAATTTTCATAATGATGTAGCTTGATACGTCATCATTCATGGAAGAGTTTGGCTTGCCCTCGAAGACAAGAACCCAGGACGGATACAATCCACTTTTGGATGACTTCAAGAATACGAAAGTTTATCTAAGTGTTCCAACACATAATACTGTTTAGAAGTTGGTGTCAATCAGCAACTTTGTTTCCAAGAAATTATTTGGTTCTGAGTTTCTGAAGTCGGCAGTGCTGTCGAACTGATTCCTGGGCATCTGAACCATATGGCTAGTACACCTGCAGTTCATCTTTTACATGTATTTATCTGCATTATTCTGCATGATCCGTCGGTCAGAGCTTATAGTCAGATTGTTAGCTGTAGCAGGCATTAAAGCTGAACGGTTATTTGTAATGCGTATAATAGAGACGCAGATACAGTTATATAGGATGCAACGTAACGCGGCGTGCAGCTCTTCATGCCCGCGATCAGAAGAAATTCAATGATTTTGACAACTGAACATGCCAGGGAAGCTGGGCATTCACCGTTTTGTTTTAGTTTTTACTTATCTTTTCCTATTGATTTTATTTAATAGTCTTTTTCATTTGTAATTGCTAGAGCTCATATTGTTATAGCTCACCCTGCATTTGAAGTTTTGACGGCTATGAAGATATCTGGTTACTCCAAAGATACCACATTTGATCTATTATTATATAGGTAACAGGCCAATGGATTTTATTATTTAACGATGGAATTTTAGCATTATTTAAAGAGTGGGACTGGGGTATAGGTTTTGGGTGCTCTTACTTATTTTTCCCAATATAAACAAGGGAAGTATTATCACACCCCGCTATCCTCCTCTACTTTTTTTTTTTTGGTTTTTCTGTTGGTTGATTTTGTTTTAAGTTACTCAATCTGCCGGCTAACAAACATAGAGGAGTGCATTAGTAGAAAATTGAAGTGCGAAAATTAGCTCCCCGAAAAAGATTAGATTGCTGCCTTCCAAATTAATAAGAAAATGAAAACAAAGAAAAATTCATGGTAAGTTAACATTGTGTGACTTGATCCGATCGAGCACTTGAAAGTTACCAAGCAGATTGTTTTAGTTCGAAATAATTTTAAAAGATGATTGAAAGCACGTTACAATAAAAATCATAACTCGTATTTCTAAAATTAGATTAAATTAACGAATAACTTTAATACATATAACTTAAAAAATTAATTTAGGATGAATTCTACACAATTGATACGAAAACAATGAGTTATCGTTGGCAAAAAGTTTGACAAGATTTGCAGAGGTTGATTTCAGAAATCAAGTGTAATAAAAAAATAAAATTAGAAAGGTAGGTCATGGAGCCACCCATCAGTGTTAATGAAATCCAAACTAGTTAGCTCCTGCAGAGTACCAATATCAAGTTTCTTTTCCCATTTCACGCGCCTTGAAGTGTCAGCTCCTGGCCCATAACACCCTTGCTCTGCATATGTGAATTGCTCCCTGCAATTCCATGAACGCGTGCTGAGAGGCTAGTCTAATGAACGGTGAAATTAAGACTGAGATGGAGATGGAAATGGAGATCTTACTCATTGCCTTCAAAATGCCAAGCATCCCAGCCTTGAGGAACCACAACTTGTGAAAAATTGGAGTTGTAAAAAATGACCCTAGAGTAGCCCCTCCATGGCCTGCCCAAGTAAGTTGAACCTGCTCCAAACACATGGCATTCCTTGAACACAAACCCATTTGCATCATTCGGATCTTCTCTTCCCTGCGCCGTGATGTACCCCGCGGATCCCGGCTCCAGAGCACCCCCGAGAACCGATATCGAACATCTCTACAGGTATCAGAAAAATGTTTAGCATCCATCATTCTTTGTATCAATTTACAATACCGAATAATATGTTGTTGATATTGGTTAATATCGATAAAAATATAAACAATCTATCAAGTAGTACTATTGATTGAGATCATGATGATCTCTTTCAACACAACAGATGTAAGTACGGTAAACCTACGTACTAGTCATGTAGAGTTTATATGGCACGTACTAAAATCAAAACCGTTTACTCTTGAAAATATAACAATTTCAAGGTCATATATATGTTGCAAGAAAATCTTTAATACGTCATTTATATATATATATTAAATAAATCAACGTCTCTAGCAACAACGAAGCTCCTTAATTATTATTTCTCATCCAAATATGAATTTTGTTTTTGCTTTTTGCTTTTTTTAAATATGGAAACAGAGTGGACCTCAAAAATGGACTGGGCAGTGCCAAAGATGAAATCAACAGCACCCTGGATGGTGCAAAGCCTGTAGTAATGGCGTCCTCCAACATCCCACAGGGTATCTTGCAAACCAAAGAAACCACATCGATAGAAATAGGACTTGTCACCATCAATCCTTGCAGCAACTGCTGGCACTCTAGGGTTGCTAGGGTTCTTGTTGTATGAATTCTGCATGTTCCAATCCCTCTCTTTGCAGTTTAGTTTAATAATTTAAAGCAGAATATTATAAAATTATTATTATTATTATTATTAGTAGTAGTAGTAGCTATATATATTACCACAAAGCTGATGCATTTGACAATAATATTATCTGCCAAAGAGGAAAAAGTAGGGCTTTGATCAAGCGAGTCATGGTCATCCCAAACAATCTGTGTTTTATGCCTATTTTTTCCTTTGATAATTATGTATGGCTTCTCCATGGGGATCACAACCTTTTCCCTGCAATAAAAATGTTAACAATATTAGGTTTCTAAAGTGATGGAGGTGACACCACTTGGATCACGTACTCCATCTTTTAATGAAGTTTTTGTACGTGTAAAGTGACAAATATATTGAAACTAGTGGCCGCTACGTGTAACTGCTCGCTCAATATTTGACGTTAACATGGATCATATATATGATGTATCCAATTCCCCTCAAATATACATACCTATAAAAGCCTTCCATGACCTTGATAATAACCCAATTTCTGTTGTTCATCGGAACGGCGTCTATGGCCGCTTGCACGGTTGTGAAATGTCCCCGGCCAGATTGATCAACCGTGATGGTGTCATAAACCAACTTGGAATGGCTCTGTCTTGTGTACGCTTGCCCATTTGCTAGTTGCCCTAATAGTATGACCATGAGAGCCACGCCTGAAAAATAAAGGAAAGGCGCCATCTTTGAGCCTCGGAGACTAGAAGAAGAAGAAGAAGAAGAAGAAGAAGAGAGAGCACAGAAATGGAATTGATAATATTTTTTTTCTTTTATATATTTTGTTTTGTTTAATTCATTTGGATTTGGTGATGTGTGTGCATTTATGCCAACGAGAGTAGCTATGAGATTTGGAGGGAAAGTGGGAAGTCAAAGGTCTCTCCATAAAATATATATATATATATATATATATATATATATATCTCTAATAACAAAACAATAAAATCCCTTTTATTTTTTCATTTGAAAAATGGAGTATCAAATATTTGTTATTTTAGATTTCGATTTGATATATTTCCCTTTTTTATGTATTTTATTATTTATCCAATCCCTAATTTTGAATAATCCTTCAATATATAACCTTATTTTAATCCACTTATATACCCTAGACGGATATCTATCCTCTGAGCAGTGAGCAAAATTGTATTGGATTCAATAACTGCACAAATTCAATGGAACTCAAATTAGTAGAGAAGGATAAATATAAAAGAAAACTATCCAATCTAATTCCTTCAGAATGGTCTTGACAAAAATAAATCGCTCCAAATTAGTAGGATTAAAAGGGATAAGTTTTTTTCTTCTTATTTTATATCTATAATCTCATCTAATCTTCCCCATCAATTTATATTTCATCCAAGTAAATGCTTGTCCATGTCAATATATTGGTATTTTTTTTTTATTTATCTAAATCTTAGGAATTGATTATATTTCAATAGGGTATTATTTTATACGTTTCTCATGTGTACGTCTAAATGAATATTTTATGGGTGTTCCGAAATTTTTTCCTCATGCAAGTCGAAGTTTGAATTATTGAAAATTCAAGAATGAGGTCATCTTGCTTAATAGAAATTATGAAAAAAGCTGCTGAATTGAACTATTTCTTGTGTGAAATAATTTTTCTCATGATTAAAAGCTCACATTTGAGTGACAGGTTTACTTGCAAGTTAAGAATATGATAAAAAGATGCATCATTCCCATACATTATTAATACAGAAAGAACAACATATGACAAGTTTACTTATAAGTAGGGTATCAAATTCCTTCAAACGCAAACTTACTAGCCTTATTGGTTTATTGGTATTTTTGTATTGTTTATTGTGCAGTAAAAGATTTCAAATTCAACTCTCGTAAAAAGTAAGACATACTTATATATATATATATGTATAATTTCAATCTTTGGATTAAAATTAGAAAGTACATATATAAGCAAAACCATGGGAATGAATTTGGCTCACGTACTCTCCAGTTTGGTAATGGTTGAAGTTTACTGAATCGATGAATTTCTAGAGGGAGGGAGAGATGGCTTTATATTGAAGGAGGAGGAGACCGCACTATCAAATTAGTGTGTTAGGTTTTGAAGAAATTTGTTAATAATAAAAAGAAAGAAAAAAAAAACGAGAGAACAGAAGACTAAAAACAATCAAACACCGTAACGTCTTTGTGGCCATGATTATAGATTAGATCGTGAACCTTACCTACTCTTTCTAATTTCTTGCTTCCTTAATTCAATTACGTACTAATTTTGTAGAGACGAATGGGCCGGCCGGGGGGGTCATATAATCTTTTTTAATTGTCGTCGCAACAATCATGAGGGTTTCGAATATTGGTTTTTTCTTTTTTTCGGTGATCAAAGTTCGTTAGGGGCCGGCCAATATTAAACTACCATTGTGGGTCATTTTGTTAGGCCACAAAAAGTCTATACATAATGATATATGTAGAGATATATACGAATTAGATGGGGCCGACGGGCGGGGAGGGCCTTCTCTTCGATCTCCCATGTCTAGGAAATTAGGAGATCGGATGATCGATTTTCTCAACATGCTTGCCTAATTAATGGCTACATGTATCATCGTGCCTGCGAACTAGATGTATAGCGGCCATCATGCTGGACTCGAACAAGTTTTTCAATTATTTAATTTATTTGTGTTATTTTAGTTAGTATTATTTTAAGAAATTTAAAAATAAGGTTTTTTTTTATTACAGGCAAGAGGGGAATTTATTGGAAAATATAATATGTTATCGGAGTTCCAACTTAAGACAAATTGTCTACAAGTCAACACTAAAACCAACTGAACTAAACTCACTTGACAAATTTAAAAATATGTTCGATAAAAAGAACTTATAAAAAAATCAAATTAAGTTGAAATTGATTGAATTCATTCTGTTTAATATTTATTTTTCCCCATATAAAAAAACATTTATTTATTTCATATAATGTTTAGTTTATATTAATTGACAAAAAGAAGTATACCATATATATGCGCACAATTCTTGCATATGTTTATGAAAAAAATTCCATTATAAAATAAAAAGAAAATAAATTATTAATTATGATGAATGAGTTAAAATTCCTTACACCATGATAATAGTGTACGATAAAGATAAAAAAAGGGAGAGGAATGAAGTCAAAATGAGATCATTCTTTAGTTTTTAGTAATTGGCACACTTGAGGAATGAAGTAATTAGTTATAAAAAGGAGAGAAGCCATTGTGGGCACGGCACAATCAACATAGGAATCATTGATCATCATCATCGAGGCCGTGATTTGTAATTTTACTAAAGCTTATTACACTGTTTGCACTATGAACACGCCACGAATTCTCAAAATGCACCAGAAACGGAAATTTGCCTCAGTCAACTGTGGGAACGGTAGCACCATCAATACCGTTGCACCATTTCATTGATGTTGTCCTTGATGTCGTTTATGTTTGCAGACGTGGAGCACTGTTTGCTGAGCAAATGACTGTTTGCATAGGTGGAGTCGTCGTGGCTCAGTAGGACCCAATTTGATGACCACGTGTGTGGGAAAATTGAAATCGAAACATTGAGAATTCGAATTGGGACTAAATTTTGTCCGTTAGGGTTTCAAGGAAAGTGGGATTTGGGGCAGAATTTGGCTGTAGAATCGCGGGAGGTTGTAGGGGTTTCAATCGGAGGGAGAGGCGAGCTGAGAGGAATCGGAGTTGAAGGATGCCCATTCGTCGAGAACCTGGTGCAGAACAACCTGATTATGGTATGTTTTGAAACGGTTTTCCTTTTTATTGGGTCTTGTCTGTGGTGTTTTCTTAGTTTCCTAGTGTCGTTAAGGTAGGGTGAAGTCGGTTTTCTTGCTTTAATCAAATTGATATCTTACATTCACATTCATCACAAACATTCATAACATTCACATTCATCACAAAAGTTCATATCTTACCAAAGAAATTCATATCTTACAAAAGAAGTTCATATCTTACAAAAAAAAGTTCTACCAATCTACCTCATACCAATCTACCAAAAGAAGTTCACATTTGCACTGTCCACTAGCTCTACCAATCTACCTCATACATAACAATTCAGTCCAAGCTGAAATTCACCTTAAGGCAATCCTAAGCCTAAACATATATAAGCCCTAGGATAAAGCCAATCAGTACAACCCAAGTCACCATAAGGGCAATTCTAAGCCTAAACACCTTCCTCTCTCATTCAGAAATTTCTCTTCTCCAACGTCAAGCTTCCGAAGCATCCCGGGAATTATTTTCGTCGACCTTTTGCACAATTTTGGGTCCAACCACTCCCAAAAGTCACACCCTTTACCACAAGATCTCTGCCACCGAGCTTGCATTATCAAACCCATCAGTTACCCAAGTATCAAACGGTTACAAACTCAGAATTTATGAATTCATTCCAAAAATTTCAACAATTATCAATTAATTTGCAACAAGTATCAAACGGCTACAAACCAATCAATTATCAATTAATTCCAACAATTCCTAATCTCTAACCTAGAATTTATGAATTCATTCCAAAAATTCCAACAATTATCAATTAATTTGCAACAAGTATCAAACGGTTACATGTACCGACCCATCCTGGAATTCGGGATTAGATTGGTAACTAACCATGATTAATGGGGGTTAATCGGTGATTAGTTGGGTGGAATCGGACGAACGTGGAAAAATGACCGTTTTGCCCCTAGTCGTGGGTGAAACGTTGACTTTTTATTCGGGCGGTCAATGGACCTTGCCCGATGACCGTGACGTAGTTTGGGGCGTCACGAGTTCATAGATAGGTGGCACGTCCGATTCGGACGAACAGGGTGAAAGTTATGACGTTCGGAAGCTCGGGGGCATTATCATAATTTGGACGTTATAGGGGAAAAGTTGACTTTTTGTTTGACAATTGATATCCATATGACTCGAAGACCGTTATGTTCGTCTCGACGCCCTGAGTACTACGACAGACGGCACGCGGGGAACGGACATCGGGTGACCAAGTTACGGGTCACGGAAGGTGAGGGGCAATTTGGTAATTTGTCAATTGAGGGTACAATTGTAATTTTGGCTGATATTTTGTGCGACAGCCGTGTATGGGCTGAGTATATTTTCTTTCTGAATTGGAAAACAGAGTGGGTAATTGTTTAATCGTCCTTGATCAGAGTGTGTGGGCATGGAGTGGGATTTTGAATGGTTAGGCTTGGCACGGGTGCTGGGCTGTGCTTGGAGTGGGAGGCAGGCGTGCCCTGGGACCATGAGGAACTGAGCAGCCTTGTTTATTCCCCTGGGTGTTGAGGCAGAGCACCATTCGGTGATTACTTCGACTGAGTGGGGAGTGGAGATGCAGAGACTCGAGAGAACTCCTTCAAACCTTTGTGTGGGGCTGAGGACAGGGAATTGACGATGGAAGTTGGGGGACGGCGACGGCGGAAAGGAAATCAGAGGGAATGTTTGAAACGGTTCGTGAGAGAAACAGAGACCAGAGAAACGGGGGAGATCACGGAGCCCCAATCCTCTCAAATTTGGTCGAATGGTGGTGGAGCGCGAATGAGAAAAGGGATTCGAGCCGTACATAGTATGGTGGGCTGACACCTTACGCTGTCGTGGGCGGTGCTTGAAGACTGGGAAAAATATCAGTGAAGGTCCGTAGCCCCTGTTCTTGAAATTCAAAGTTGAACTCCTAATTCAGGCCATTGAGGAAGGCTCTTATCGACTAGACGGTGATCAGGAGGGTGTGAGGCGCCAGGGAACGTGGAGTGGTGGCTCGCCATGGACGGTGACCGTGGAAACACGAGGTGAGGCTCTGTGATTCAAAAATGGACATTTCGAAGTTGTTAGATGTTGATCAATTTGGTTAATCTTGTGGTGATCTGGAAGTCCAGGGGAGTTCGTGGGAAGTGAAACCACGGCCAACGGTGGCCGGAATGTCGAGGACGCAGAGGAGGGAATTTCGTGGTTCAAGCTTCGTTTGGACAGGTAACTTTCAGCCCAGAATGTCGTGTTTCATTTAGCAAATTGATCATTGACGTCCAGACGAGTCGAACGGGATCAACAGTGAAAGCAAAGGTGCAGGATTGAGGCTAGACGGTCTTTGAGCTCAACTGGTGAGATTCCAGTTGGGGTGGAATGGTTAGACGATTTGGAGTTTGCAATTGAGGTCGAATAACGGTTTCTGGTGATCCTGCAAAGCTCCTGGGTGAGCCAATTTAAAGAAACCACTGTGAATCAACGAAGTCAAGCGTGGAACGGTAGTCGGTGTTCTTCAAAGAAAGTCAAGCTGATTCGACCGGATTGAGGTAATTTTTGAGGTAATCGACTTCACAGAACATTGATTGGATTATTGGCGAGACTAATTGACAGTTGCATTGTTGAAATCAAGCTGTAATTAAGAGAAATTTAACGGGTCATGTCGCGGGTCGAACAACCCGGATTGCAGGCTGGTCGGGTTAGGACGATAATTGTAGCTACTACTGTAGCAGGCGCGTGGATTCACGCGCAGCCGCTTGCGGCGGCCCGTGACGGCGCGTGGGCTCGATTTTCGAGGTGAGTCCAACATGACTTTTGTCCTACACATTGTGACGAACATTTTAACGTTGATACCGAATTTATCGGACACCGTTTCGATGTTATTCCGAGGGTCCGAAGATTTATGTTACGTTTGTAATTAACGATTAATTCCCGAAAAATTATGGGAAATTAGTATGTTGTTATCTAAGCCCTTAGTGACACTAAAGTATGTTTTCGGGCAGGATTTGGAATTTCTGGAAAATATCAGGAATTACGGAACCGCGTGCGCGCGTAAAACCGAGCCCTATTGAACGGTGTGTGAGTGGACGTTGCTTTCAAATTTAATGCATGCATAAATTATTTCTATGATTTTATGATTATGATTATAAGTTATGATTGATTTTGGTTTCCGTATTTATACGTATTCGATTTCTGTATTTATACGTATTTTTACTATACATGTGAAATTACACGTATTTCGAGACTATGGTCACTCATGTGCTTAATGATGGTTTAATAAAAGAAGTTATATGAAATGGGCGTAAAATGATTTAAGAAGGTTGTTTATGAGTTGCGAGTGTGACTTACGATTTTGACACGTTTTTCGAGAACGTTCCGGATTTGCACGTTTTACGAGATTTCGAGTTATTGTGATTTGATCACTGTTGATGTTTGAATCGGGGAATTAAAATGAGACTTGTGATTTTGAGGATTTTAAAAATGGGTTTTGAGTATGTTTTGCTTGGATTGCGATTTTGGTGATTTTGGTTGTGGTTTTGATGTGTTGAAAATGAGATTTGAGAAAGAAGTGATTTCTAAGAATTAAAATGGATTTGAAAAAGGTGATTTCGGGCTTGATGCTCGGGGCATAAAAGTAACTTTGATTTACGAGATTTCGATTTTCGGAAATTTAAAGTGGATTCTTGGTTTGGGTTCAGGATGATGCTTCCGGATGCCGGCTTACGGAATCATTATTGCGAATTCGAATTCGGGAATGAAAAAGGATTTAATAAAGTGATTTGGTCTATTTTTGCATGCCCCGTGTTTCATGATGATTTGATTATGTTTGTAAAGTATGATTTGGGGAAAATGAATGTGAAATTTCGGACCATGGGTCCTGTTGTGAAAAATGTGATTTTGGGATGGATCCCACGTGGTCGTGATTGATGAACTGTTTTGGGGTTTAAAGACCCGCTGAAAACTGCTTTGGGTTTGAAGACCCGTTGTTGTGTTTGAAAACTGTTTTGGGTTTAAAAACCCGGTGCTATTGCTGGAGCACGTTTTGAGTTTAAAGACTCTGTTAATTGATGATGGGGGAGGGCTCTTATTGAGTTTAAAGACTCGTGAGTTTAAAGACTCGGTTATTGTGATACCCTCGAGGCCTATTGATTCTGTTTTGAGTTTAAAGACTCGTTGAAATCCCGGGAAGGCCTGATGATGCGCATGATTTTGAGTTTAAAGACTCGGGCGCACTTGATATCCAGAAAACTGATTGATTATGATTCATTGATATTCTCGGATGATTGGGTGTGTTGGGCAGTGGCCCGGTTTATATGGTTGATGGATTGGTTGATGTCGTATACTTGGATTTGGATTTTGTGGTTTTGGGCTGTGGCCCTGTGTTTATAACTGCGGGCTATGACCCGAAGATTTAGAAAAAGGAAAATGATTTTGATCCTCATATACTGATTTCTTATGTTGAAATGTTAACCGATTGCGAAATGATTTTTGTATGCATGCATTGGTTTTTACTTGGAGGGTAAAAACGTCTTTCCGTAACTGTTTTGTGAACTGAATTCTTTTCGTCCACTCACACCTTTTGGTTTTTATTGACCCTCCAGGTCGTGGCGCGTTGTTCGAGGCTGTACAAGGGGCGGAGGCATGAGTAAGTACGTGTGGCTATCCCTGGTTTGGCAAGTATTGAGGGTAACTTGGGATTTTCAGTCATCTTGCCAGACGGGAGCAGGACCGGGCACGGCTATCGATGCCCCTTTCGGGGGCGGTCCTGTCATTACAAATCAATCAATTATCAATTAATTCCAAAAATTCCTAATCTCTAACCATCAGTAAAACCAGAAATTCAAACCCAAAAATTCAAATTTAGAAATTCAAACCCGGAAATTCAAACTCAGAAATTCAAACCCAGCAATGCAAACCCAGAAATGGAAACCCATAAATGCAAGCCAAATTGAGAGGGATAGCCTTCTTACCCGAGTATCTGTACAAACGAGAAACCTCCTCCCTGGGTTATCATCTGTCCACGAAGTCTTCATTGTGGCCACCTTCCCACAAAAGCATCTTCGATAATCTTTCATTCCTCGACTTTCTTCCATACTGCCACCTTCCCACAAATTCGATCCTAGCAATTCCCCCAAAATTTTGAAACCCTAGCAGAGGAATTATCCCCAATTCGAATTCTCTCAATGTTTCGATGTCCCTGGTACACTTCATTTTACACGTCCACATCTACTCAGCAAACAGCGCTCCACGTCTACAAAGAGTGCTCCACGTCTGCAAACATAAACGTCGTCAAGGGTGGCGTCAATGAAATGGTGCAACGGTATTGACGGTACTACCATTCCCGCAGCACACTGAGGCAAATTTCCGTTTCTGGTGCATTTTGAGAATTCGTGGCGTGTTCCTGGTGCAAACAGTGTAATAAGCCTTTTACTAATTTGACAATCTCACTTTCAACAGCTAGTATTAAATTCGTTGGTCTATTTTGTTGTTCATATTATGAAAATTTACATCGACTACTTTTTACTATTTTTGTGAGCCTACATCTCATCTAGTTCATATCACTTTATATGGTAAACCATAGAGAAATCAAATTCAAAAGAAGAAAAATTCAAAATTCTTTCTCAAACTTCTAGTATCAATTATCAAATACTATATTTCATATTAATCTTATAACTTAAGAATCCAAAATCAAAATTTTGAAGGAAAAAGTTTGAACTTCGAAACCTCAATATCAAGTTATAAGAATTTAAATCAATTTATCATGTAAAAACTAAATTCAAAAAGGTGAAAATTCAAAAAAAAAATTCTCCAATCAGCAATATCAAACGTAATGCCTCGTTTGGTATGCCGTATTGTACTGACTATTTCAGTCGGATAGACTAATCTGTCCACCGGATAGACTGACTATTTAGTCAAGTGTTTGATGCTCAATCAGATTAAAATGTTGACTATATTATACGAGCCAGACTATATTATACGGTTAGTTTATATTATACTGTGCATAGTGCAGGTTTACAAATTTTTTTTTTTTTTTTTACATAAAATCATTTGTTTTTTATTATAAAAAGTGGATTAAGTCCAAGCACATATTTTTTTTATACTACATTTTTTAGGTGTTCATCCTAATGAAATATTTGGCAAGTATGTATATATATATATATATATATATATATATATATCTAAATAACAGTTGCATAGGGAAACAAATTAAGAAGCTTCACAATGTCATCAAATTTAAAATATTCTCACACCTTCAACATCATTAAATAACATTCGAAAATACATAAAAAAACCATATGCATGAAAGAAAGAGTTCGTACAATAATCAAAACAAAGATGCAACAAAATTTATTGAGTTCATCAACTTCTCATAAAATTTGGAATCAATTAGGGTTGCTTCGCTTAAGTAGCATGACCACAAATGCTTTTCTCATTGTACCCTCCAATGACAAGAATGTTCTCTCATTCTGTGGTTTTTCAAAAATGATATTAAGCGCTGTAATTTGGTCTTCAATAGACAAATCCATCTTTGCCAATTCAGAAGCAATTTCAGGCTTGGGCTCCAATCCATTTCCAAGTGTAGTTGTTAAAACTTGACTCAATCGATCAACAGATTCAGTAAGCATTTCTTTAAATGCTAAAGTAAAATCATTTTGATCATTATCAGATGTTAATCGCTTCCTCTTTCGACTAATTGAAGTAGTAGAGTTTTGAGCAATTGGTGTTGATAGAGAAGGAGAATGATCGAGATCTACCGCATAAGGATCTTCATTAATAGGATCATCCATCATCTCCGAAGGAGTTACAGATCCTACCCCGGTTGCTCGGTCTTTCCCAAATATGAATTTTAAGCGATCATACATGGGATAACTCTTTCCTAACCAATTTTCCGCATATGGATTATGCTGCATGAAAATTAAGAATATATCAAAAGCATAAACAGAAACATGTGTGTGCACATACTAGATATATAAGATTTCATACTAGGAATTTTAATAATATTATTTTAAATGACAAAGCTAGTAAAATTTAATAATTTTATACTTATATGAGTAAAATTTCTTTTACTAACCTGAACATAAACTTCCCATACCTCTTTGCTATCAACTTCAATGCATTTCAACACATCATTCCAGGCAAAACCACTTTTATTAGCCATGTCATAAATTATCCCATATTCTTTTTTCCACCTTCTCATTTTGGATTCAATATGTGGACTCGCCTTTATATTCGCATTGGGGCATTTTTCGTTTATAATTTTTTCGAACTCGACCATTGTTCCTGGTTTGAAAGAGCCATTATCACATCGCTTACCATGGTTGACTGCATTCTCCAATATCGATAGCAATACCTCTTCTTCATTTTTTCTCCATACCCGTCTGCTTCCTTTTCCTTGACTAGTTTGTCCACTTTCCATTCTTGAAATTCGTACACATTATAGATATATAAATAATGAATAAATATTAACAATACATAACAAAGATAGATAATCAAAATAATTAATATCTTCAGACTTATTCTACCACGAAATTATCAAAAACATACTCAAATCACAGTTGTTCAATCCACTCATTGTACATTTGCATTGCCAAAGTGTCTCTCCATGTTGTCCATTGGTTTGAAGGTTCAATAGTACTAATGATATCGTCATCTTGCACAGTTTCATCATTTTCTGCACTATTCATTTTGTTGTCCATTGGATCAAGGGACATCTCTCCTCTAATTAGATTATGCAATAGGCAACAAGCTGTCATAATTTTAAATTGAGTTTTAACTGGAAAAAAAGATGGACTTCTCAATATTGCCCAACGCATCTTAAGTAACCCAAAACATCTCTCAATTACATTTCTTGTTGCAGCATGTTTCATATTGAAATACTCCTCATGATGCGAAGGTGCCCTTCTATTTCTCCATTCTGAAAGATGATATCGTACTCCCATATACGGTGCAAGGTATCCTTCACCATTCGTATACCCACCATCCACAAGGTAGTAACACCCTAGAAATTAAAATAATAGTATGAATATAAGGAAGATACCTAGTTTAATGTTACTAATATAAGAACACAAATAGTCATTTTCAGTACCAGTAGGAACTTTTAATCCGGTTGGTCTACTTATCGCATCTCTAAGTACTCTAGAATCAGAAGCTGGACCTTCCCAACCTGGTAACACAAATATAAACTTCATATCCGGAGTGCAAACTCCCAACATATTGGTTGCTATCTCACCCTTCCTTGTTCGATATCTTGGCTTATCTTGTTCGAGTACCCGAACCCTAATGTAAGTGCCATCCAAGGCCCCCAAACAATTCTATGCAAGTACAAAATCATTAGTAAAGTAAACTTCCACAAAAAAAAAATACTAATCTTGATTAATTAATTTAAAAATACCTCAAACCACCTCCATCTTTGATTTGGGTAGTTATTAGCAATGGGTTCTGGCATCTTCAATAGTGTTCCTTGTAGCCTTAGCACTCCATGTAGGACTGAATTGAAATACCTACTTATAGTCTCCCCTGATCTATTAAACCTACTTCCCATGGTTCAGTTCTTTACATGATGTGCAAGTATATGTAAAAACATACATACTTGTTCTTCCATTGTTACTGAACCGTTTGTTTTTACTCTTCCATCATCATGAAGCAACTGACATAGAGAATGAAACGTTCTCCTATCCATTCTAATTTGGTACACACATTGTATATCATCATGTCCTATTATACTTTCTAGATAACTCGACCCACCAAATCTCCTAAGAAATGTGCAATTTCTAAGTGCAAGCCGTTCATTGCGCCTTCTTTCAGAATGATAATTCATCATGAACCACATCATGCACCAAGTCACAATATGCAAGTACCACACTTTAACCATGAAGCATGCCAAAATCTTTCTTTTATCCATATTTAAAACAATATTGAATAAATTAAATCCCCAAATTAAAAAAATTCAATAATATAATGAAACTATCATATAATTCTATATTTGGATAGATATTATCAAGTGTGGGCAGATATTAACTTAAGGGCGCCCATAACTTAAATATTTGGACAACTCATTCTGGTCGATATTGAAAACCTTGCTAATAAATCAAAAAATGGATGCTAATGTTTCTCCCTTAGGGCTAATCTCTCTCTTTTAGCTAATATCTCACCCTAACTTTCACAGACCTGATATATATCCCCGAGTAGTCCTTAGGATGGGCTTGGGCCAAAAGGGAGATCATATGGGATGTCGTTAGTGGTGATAGGTGAAGTAGAAAAATTCGTCATTCCCATCACGTACTCATATTCATAATTTAATGATCAAATATGGTCATCAGTATGGCTGACTTAATCAGAGCTTGTCTCGCCCTCTGTTCGTTAGAAGTATAAAAACTTGCCTGCTTTACCATCTTTCATGGGCCGCAAGTGTAACACCAAATTAAACATGGAAAAAATTAACGAACAGCCATAACATAATTTTGAACATAGAGAGAAATATTAAAGATGGTTGAGAAACACCAACTATCCAATGGTTGTATGAGAATTCATAAATTGATTAGGCAAATCTACTAAAGTTAGGCGTAATTGGTTATATTAACCACATATAGGTCATAATATGAAATATCATAATTAAAAATTAGTTTCGCCGACGATAGTTCACAATAAATCATAGCCTGTGTTTGGCATGATTATCCAATTTGATGATTAAGTAAAGATGGCCTATTGTATGTGACAGAACCTGTCCCAACTGGACGTCAAAAACCGTGTCCGGTTCTGCTCCCGTCTGACAAGTCAACCAAAGGCCCGAAACTACCCTTCAGTGCTTGCTAGACAAGGGATGTTTACGCTGATTTCTGCTGCTGCCACTGCCTCACGATCAGTCCCGAACGTCGTACCACGACCTGGAGGGTCACAAAACAGAAAAGGTGTGAGTGGACAAAAATGACCTCTGATAAAAACATTTGCCAAAATTACAATCTTACCCTCCAGTTTTCACAAACTTGCATGCATATCGTAAAACATGAGTAATAGTATGAAATCATTCAAGTATGAACAGTGGACCGATAAAATCAAAACATATTTACCCATGGTCCGTAAAACTCATGTTCACCAAATCAGTTCATGTTATAAAACATCAAATTCCGGCTCTCAGGCCAAAACATGTGAAAACATAATCACCTGGCCACAAAGACCAAAAACCCGTACTCAATAACAGTACGTCATCACAAACAACATCAATCAGCACTAATCACAAGTGCACAATAAATATATCAATCCAATCAATCCGCACTACTCACAAGTGTACAAACAAACCATCAACTGCACTACTCACAAGTGCTTCACAAGTGCGGCACTACGCGTCGGCCAATATCCAGCCACTCTCTCGGGAACAGACACCTCTGAGCTCAACCCTCGGGCTCAGTCACATCTGGGCGAACACATCCCCAGGTTCAGACACCTCCGAGTGGTACATCCAGGCTCAGTCTCATCCGAGAAGCTGACTACCATAGGATCAACTCCTGATCCTACAATCACATCCCCCAAGCTCCGGTCGTCTGGGTAATCCCCCCAAGCTCCGACCGTCTGGGCATTTCACAATCACAATGAAACCCATCTCGGGAATTACATCCCAAAATATTTCAATCAAATCTTGACTTCATACAAAGTCAAGATCATTCACGACTAGGTCTCAAGCCCAAAATACCATTCACACATAAACCGTTAAAATCACATTTTAAAACAATAAAATAATCCAGAAATCATCATTGATTTACCAACTAAGTCAAAATATCATTTTAGAAATCATTTAAACTCCAGGCCTAGCCCAAAACATCATTTGCACGTTCCTCGTAAAACGTGCCCGAAAGACATTAAATAATCATAAAATCACAAAAATCATTAATTTCATCAAATTCACAAGTGACTCCAAAACCGAGTCAAAATCACTATTCACTTGGGTTATCACGCCCAAAATATCATTTTCACGCAAATCCATGCGTTACAACCTCCGTTGTCATTTTCACGTAAATTCACGAAATTGACCCTTGACTCATTCCCGAGTCACAACATCATTTTTCAATCCATGACTCATAATCCGAGTCCAAACATTATTTTCAATCAAATTCAATACCGAACTCATAACCCGAGTCCAAACATCATTTTTAACCAATTTCATAATTTCTCGAAAATCGTGCTAAATATAATAATATAATAATCCATAAAATCGAGAAATTACTGGATTGAAACGTAAATCATGCCAAAGCATATAAAATCATATAATAAGGCATTTAAAATCATATATGCATGCATCACGGTTAGAAAACAAAGTCCACTCACACACACACCGTCCAAAACGATCCGTTTCCGAGCTGCACGTTTTTCCGTAAATTCTGGAAATCACAACTCCTGTCCAAAATCATTATAGAGGGTTACAAACATCTCAAAATACTTCATATAATTTTCCCCAATTTTTCCGGAATTTAAATACGTATTTTTAACGTAAAACAAAACTTCGAATACGCGGAACATTAACGAATCGATATCCGATTTCCTCGAAACCAGTGTCAAAATGTTCGTTACAATGAGAGGATCAAAAGTCATGTTGACCTCACCTTGAAACTAGGCTGTACGCGCCCTCACGCGCCACCGTGAGTGGCTGCGCGTGAAACCCACGCGCCTGCTACAGTAACCATCGTCCTCACCCGTTTGTCTGATAAACGGGTTCCTTTTGCCCGCGAGACGACCCGGTTCAATGTCCGTCAATTCTACACCGTTTTCAGTAATTTAAACGGCCATTAGCATCGAATTAGTTTGAATTAAGGATCTGTGAACTTAATTACAATCGACCTTACCTCAAACCTCACGATCAAAGGTGATTATTCGAAGAACATTCGAACCCTGTTCATCATTCGAAGTCCTTCAATGTCACACGATTTCCTTCAATTGATGCAACCAGAAGCTTCAATGGACTCCGTTAAACTCTTTCCCTAACTCAATTGCATCAATCCAAGCCTCAAACTCCACGACTCAAGCTCAAACTTGCACACTGTTACCAGACCCAGTTCAGAGTCAATTGGGCCTCAATTCTCCTCGTTCTTTCGATGTAATTGATCGTGGAAATCCCAGAAGACTCAAATTGAACCCCATTTTGATCGTCACGGCTCAATTCTTCCAATTCGAATTTCCCCCAAATTTTCTAAAATCCGAAATCCAATTCCTCAGCTATCAATCAAT
This sequence comes from Prinsepia uniflora, assembly GCA_032719365.1. Classification (NCBI taxonomy): domain Eukaryota; kingdom Viridiplantae; phylum Streptophyta; class Magnoliopsida; order Rosales; family Rosaceae; genus Prinsepia; species Prinsepia uniflora. Next base: position 52,751,391 of record CM064862.1, read on the forward strand.
CCCTCGTGTTTTCCCAGTTCAATCAGTCCCACAAATCTCACAATTCTCACTCAAAACCGGCAGTGGAAGGGAGCTGAATTCTCTCAATTCTGTTTCCCCCAAATTGTGCACGGTTTGAAGAACAAAGAGGGTTAATGGAAATTAAAAGAATAATTTAGTTTAATTAATTAAGAAAACATAATAATTATGTTTTCCCCAAAACATGGATCTGTGTTTAGGCCTGAATTTAAGGGATGAGTGACACTTGTCACTCATCCAAGTGTGTTCAGTCACCGAGTACTGTTCATATTAAAATATTATTTTAATCCCGATTCGTTCGGTTAATCGAGTCCATTCTTGTGACCATAACTTCGTCGTCGAATCTCTGATTTCGGCATGCTGCTTGTCGTTGGATTCGTATCGACGAGACCTACGTAACGGTCCTTGGACCTCATCCATTGGTCTTCCCGGGTCAAAAGTCAACATTTGGCCCCCTTTTTGCCAAATTACCAAAATACCCCTCAACTTCCGAACACCATAACTTTCTCATCGAATGTCGGAATCGAACGTGCCACCTGTTTATGAACTCGTGACGTCCCGAACTACGTCACAGTCATCGGTCAAAGTCCGTTTGACCGCCCGAACTAAAAGTCAACATTTTGCCCACGCTAGGGGCAAAACGGTCATTTTGCACAATTCGTCCGATTTCACTCAACTAATCCCCGATTAGTCATTCTAAACCATAATTAATTAATATTTGATCCCGATATTCGGGACGGGTCATTACAGTATGGGTATATTATCTGCAGTGGATTGCTGTCATGCTAAGTATCAACTCAACATCAACAAAACAATGAAAATCCAAAGTGTATTAGGTTACCAGCCAATGCATACAATAAGAATTAAGGATATGGACTATGATTGTCAAAATTTATCATCTTTCAAAATCACAAAACCAAAAAATTGCGGAAGCATACCTTAGATGATAGCTCAATGTGCAATACTGATTTAATCGGTGGCCCTGTGGACAAAAACATAAAATTAATCAATATTAACAAAAAGATAAACAAAGTGAAGAAGCAACAACAAAAAAAAAACTGCAACACAAAAGCACAGATGAAAAATCAATTTATCGCTAAAATAAACGAAGTGGGATGCATATGAAAATAGGTCATACTACAAAATATGTATCCTATAAAAGGCTTCTAATCTTGAAGGCACACAAACAAATTATAGTGTTTATCACACAAAGTTGAATAGTGATCACAATGTTAATCATGCAAAGTTCAATAATGATCACACAAAGTTTTGATATTATTAGCAAGTATGCTCCAATGTCTCATGTATAGTGAATCTCCAAAATGAAAAACAAAAATGGCATTGCATGTTTTTTCAGTTATACGTAGTCAGTATGTGAATGGTTGTATCTCATACAACAAGCAGCATAAACTCATTATTGCACTAGCTCTCTAGTCAAGCTCAACCAGCATGATTATGATACCTTTTTCTTCAGACACAAGTTTTTCTGTTTGATCTAGTGGATTTGAAGTGGATTGAATTATTATGCAGATGGCCCAAGCATTGACAGGCATAGAAACAAAAAATGAAATCAGTGGACAATTTTATTAAAGGGTCCAAATTCAATTATTCAAACGTTGTGTCTAATGTCCATGGCAGGACAATAAACTAACTAAATTTTAAGCCTTAGTTTTGGTGTAACTGGAAAATGGTGTGCAGCTTCAACGTGTAGCATTGGTCTCTAATGATCCTGCTGGTTCTTTCGGCTGGCTTGGGTGAAGAGACTTATCTACCACTGGTGGAGATTATGGGATACGAAAGTTCCTTGTTTTCATTCATAGGAAGGTGAAAAATATTCAGCTTAAGAATTTGTGCTCCAACAGAAGGATCATCATGCTGTTTTCCAGAGATGGTTCACTAGGGGACCTTGAACTGTCGGCTGGATGTTACTAGGCTCAAGAGTAAGGATCATTGTATTGTTATGCCGACAATTTCTTGGAGCATTGATCATATCTGGATAGAACGAAATTTTTTCTGTATTATAAACAGCTCAGAACTTCTTAAAGGGGCCATCACAGACGTTACCCAACAGGTGAGGCCTTTGGGACACATAAAAAATTTCAAGAGCAACATTACTTACAGTGAGCTTGACACAAATAAAAAGGGTGCAACAAAGGTGTGGAGATGCCTAGGATGGGAGGAGGGAAAAAAGAGGAATTCTAAAGGCTGGCTTCTCTTTTAAGTTTCACAATGGAAAACTCTCTTTTAAGCAGTGCGTGTTGTTTCCACTATCTCTAAAAAGAGAGTATGCAAACAAAATTATTCAAGTGAAAAATTACAAAAGCAAGGAGAGGCTTAGAAAAATGCATGTGACTACTTGAGAAGGTAACTTCCAAACGAACACTAAACGATCAGAAGGTAAACAAATGACGTTCTTTAACAACCTCGTAACAACCCATATCGCAAGCAAAAGTCCTAATGCATAACCAAAGTCTTCAATCAATATCAAAATTTAATTGAAAGTAGTTGCAGAAGAATATCCAGACAGAGTTGATAAGTGAAATTCCACAACTTTCAATGGTGAATCAACGATAAAAAAGCAGGCCTCTCAGAACACCATTCTATCATACCAATTTTTCAAAATCAATACGAAGACGCCAAATCTAACGACAAGTTAAAAAAATTTCATTTCAAATATGGAGTATAGAGAAGCAATAGTCGCATACTTTTTGTTTGAGGAGATCCGCTAACAACCCAAATGTTGGCAGCAATAGATGCTTGAACTGAAATGTACAAGGAAACACCATCAACTACATAAAAAAATAAGTAAAACAAATTGAAACACCATCAACAAACAATTACATGTCTAGAAAGTTATTCAAACTTTGAGGTTGGCTTACAGTAAAAACTACTGGTTTAGACTATTATCCATGCTAAAACTCTTGTTTTTCTTCTTCCTCTTATTGCTATTTGCTAGTGTCGAAATAAAGTTATGCAGCAAGCCATGAAAATATGCAAATAGATTGCTAATGTTGAATCACATTATCACAATTTACTATTGAACCAAACGAAACTTCAAACTAATTGACACATCCCACAAAGCAAGTTAATGTTTGAAGATGGCGATACCAGCTGTTGTATAGAATAGAGCCCATAGACAGAATAGCTGTTTCTATGATGCTTGATTTTAATTCATATCAGACATCAAGAATTGCATCCATAACATTACGTCCAAATGGTGGCCAAAGTGTTGATATTTGAAAATAGCATTTTTTTGCCGTAAAATCATTGTATTTAGCTATGAAACACAATCTTGTAAGACAATTTCATCTGATTAACATTTAACCCACAAAACAGCGCAACATAACTTCATTAGACTGAAAGCTTCGTAGATAAATATACGTATTCATCATATTCCCAAAAGTCCAAACTTTACTCAAATTTTCCAAATAAAGTTTCGAATTTTCCATAGAAGAAGCTTTTGTGCATCCAAATTCCAAAGCTTTGTTAGAAACATGGAACAATCATCCAAAATGGCTACTAATTTCCATAACAATACAATTATAAAAGGAATATTAATTCTTATTATACTGACCAGAGCGAGAAGCAGGAGGGTCTTTCTCTGTAACCCAATTTTTATGCAGTTTCCATCAATTACACCAATTGGAAAATTCCATATAATTGGCAGGGGCAGCAAAGCAATTTCAGACGAAAATTAGGGTTCGGTATTTGGGAAACTTACCCTTTTAGCTGGCTGCCTCTTCTTGTTGGTACTAAAGCGGCAACAGAGCAAATATGGTGGTGAGCGATGGTGAAGGAGAGGCAACAGAGCAAATATGGTGGTGAGCGATGGAGAAGGGACTAAACAAGCGAGAAAAATAAGTCGACTAACTTATACAGCTTTTTTTCTCCGGATGAAAAAGCGGGTTGAAGGCGTATTAAGTTGCCTCGATCTGCATACTTAAAACAATGGTTATTTAATACATGTATATATCAAATATAGATTTCGGATTATTTAACCTATATGGAATCTAATAGAGCATACCAAATACAGCCTAAGAGTCCAAATTAACCTAATCATTCCAAAATCAAACCTTGAAATTTTTCAATTCGATTTTTTGAAAATAAGAATCCAAATCAAATATTTTTCACATTTTAATTTCCTACTGTAAATGTTTATTATAGACCCTACCTCACTATATCTATAAATCCTTACTCATTTTATTCTAATTTTGAATTTAAATTTAATTTTAACGAAATAAATTATTTTAGAAATTTAAAATACCAGAATTTTTTATTGATTTATTACTTAAAATGCACCCAGAATACCTAATTTAATCTTAAAATGCACGCGAAACTGCAATTTGTTCCATGAATAGTTACATCCTCGAAACTAGTTCATCAATACCCATTACTAACAATGTATGTTTAAGATGCTTAGGTGGCAGGGTACTTCAATTATTTGCAGCAACTCATTAAATTTTATATTAAATATACAACAACTCTGTTGATAGCTGACACCTAGCTAGCTGAAGCAAAACAGAACCTGGTCAGAACCCACTAGACAACAATACTAAAACCTCACAGGCCCCACAAACGGGTGGAACCTGAGCCCAGCCCAAGACTAAGCATGTAACGCCCCGGAAATTCGGAAAATGTAATATTGTAAAATATTGAATAAAATGACGTTTTTACCCCTACGTTAAACTGTTGACTTTCTTATTGGAAGGTCGAACGGACGTTGACCGATGACCGTGACGTAGTTCGGGACGTCACGAGTTCATAGACAAGTGGCACGTCCAATTCCGACGTTCGTGGTGAAAGTTATAACGTTCGGAAGCCCAGGGGCATTATCGTAATTTGGACGTTATAGGGGAAAAAGTTGACTTTTTGTTTGACAATTGATTTTCACATGACTCGAAGACCGTTAGGTTCGTCTCGAAGCCCCGAGTACAACGACAAGCGGCACGCGTGAAACGGACATCGGATGAGCGAGTTACGAGTCACGGAAGTTGGAGGGTATTTTGGTAATTATTGCCCTGAGGGCATTTTGGCCATTTGCACGGCGGTTACTGTAGCACCACCGTGAAAAACAGAGTGCACGGCCATGTCGTGGTGTTTTGTGCGTGCAAATTGTTTATGGCTTTAGTGGACTGATGAGTTGTAATGACCCGTCCCGAATATCGGGATTGAATATTAATTAATTACGAATTAGAATGACTAATCGGGGATTAGTTGAGTGAAATCGGACGAAACGTGCAAAATGACCGTTTTGCCCCTAGCGTGGGCAAAATGTTGACTTTTAGTTCGGGCGGTCAAATGGACTTTGGCCGATGACTGTGACGTAGTTCGGGACGTCACGAGTTCATAGACAGGTGGCACGTTCAATTCCGACATTCGTAGAGAAAGTTATGATGTTCGGAAGTTGAGGGGTATTTTGGTAATTTGGCATAGTAGGGGCCAAATGTTGACTTTTTGGCCGGGAAGTCCAACGGACGAGGGCCAAGGACCGTTACGTAGGTCTCGTCGATACGAATCCAACGACAGGCGGCATGCCGAAATCGGAGATTCGACGACGAAGTTATGGTCACGGAATCGGGCTCGATTAACCGAACGAACCGGGAATAAAATAATATTTTAATAATGAACAGTACCCGGTGACTGAGCACACTTGGATGAGTGACAAGTGTCACTCATCCCTTAAAATCAGGCACAAAACATGGATCCATGATTTTGGGGGAGACCTAATTATTATGTTTTATTATATTAAATTAATTAATTAATCCTAATTTCCATTAACCTCCCATATTTTCTTCAACCGTGTACAACCCACAAATCAGTTTTCTCCCAACCTCCAATTCTCTTCCATTTCTGAACCAAAGTGTGAGCATTTGAGAGTGAATTGAACTGGGAAAAACGAGGGATTAATTGAGAGCTGAGGACTGGGATTTCGGGTTTTAGAAAATTTGGAGGAAAAATCGAATTGGTCGAATTGAGCTGTGATGATCGAATTGGACATTGGAAATAGCTTCCCGAGGATGAGACGAGTTGTTTCAAATCAAAAACGAGAGGAATTCATGCCCAATTGGCTCTGAACGGGTTTGGTAACAGTGGGAGATATCGAGCTTGAGTCGTGATCAATGCGTGATCAAATGACGAAATTGAGGTGGGGAAACAATTCCTCATGGTCCATTGATGCTTCTGGGTTCGTCAATTGGGAGGAATCAGTGGCCAAGGTGGAAACTCCATGGTTGCACACTGTTCGGATGTTCGAGTTTGAGTCGTGAAGATTGAGCAATGATTTGATCCAATTGAGTTGGGGGAAAGGTCTACCTGTGATCAATGAAGCTTCCTGATGAATCAATTTGGGGAAATCTTGTGGAATTGAGGTAATTCGACTGATGAACAGTGGCCGGAGGTTCTTCGATTGTTCATCCTTAATCGTGAGGATTGAGGTAATGTTTCAAGTAATTAAGGTTACAGAACCCTAATTGAACTTATAACGAAACTAACTGGATGCTCAATTGATGAAAACAGTGTGGAATTGACTGAAAACCAGCCGGGTCTGATCGCGGGTTGAACGACCCGTTTACCAGACAAACGGGCTTGAACGACGACACTGTAGCTGGCGCGTGGGTTTCACGCGCAGCCACTCACGGCGGCGCGTGAGGGCGCGTCCGGCCTAGTCTCAAGGTGAGGTCAACATGACTTTTGATCCTCTCAGTGTAACGAACATTTTGACGTTGATTTCGGTGAAATCGGATATTGTTTCGATAATGTTCCGCGTATCCGAAGTTTTGTTTTACGAGTTAAATACGTATTTAAATTCCGGAAAAATTGGGGAAAATTATATGATGTATTTTGAGATGTTAGTAACCCTCTATAATGATTTTGGGCAGGAGTTGTGATTTCCAGATTTTACGGAAAAACGTGCAGCTTGGAAACGAACCGTTTTGAACGGTGTGTGTGAGTGGACCTTGTTTTCTAACCGTGATGCATGCATATATGATTTAAAATGCTTTATTATATGATTTGATATGCTTTGGCATGATTGGTATTTCAATTCGGTGATTTCTCGATTTTGTGATTATAATATTATTATATTCTGGCGCGATTTTCGAGAAATCATGAAATTGGTTAAAAATGATATTGTGGGCGTGAGAACCCAAGTAAATAATGATTTTGACTCGGATTTGGAGTTACATGTGAATTTGATGATTTTTGGTATCCTCGTGATTTTGTGATTATTTTAATCAGTCTTTCGGGCACGTTTTACGAGGAACGTGCAAATGATGTTTTGGGCTAAAGCCCGGATTGAAAATGATGTTTTGACTCGGGTTATGAGTCAGGAAGTTGAAAATGATATTTGGACTCGGATTATGAGTCAGTGATTGATTTCATGGATTTACGTGATCGTGGCAACTCGGGTTTACAGTTGCACGGATTTACGTGATATTGATATTTTGGGCTTGAGACCCAATGGAATTGTGATTTTGGTTGGAATTGTATTTCCATGTGATGACATGATGATATTAATGATTTTCGGATTTATAAAGTAAATCGGGACTTGGGGCTGAGACCCTGTATTGATATATGATTTGGTTTTTAATGCAACTGTTTTTCACTGGTTTTTGTGATGGTGTTATGTTGCGGATATTTAGGGCTTTCGGGAGAAAATATGTTTTTCCCCGGAGTGCACCCTGGAGATAACGCTCGCCTTCGGGATGGAAGTGTTTACCCCGAAGAGGTCACGTAGCACGATCTTTGTCTTGCAGCCCAGGGGAGGCTTGACTCAGATCAGATGTGCTGGATTATATGGATCGGTAAGTGATGTGTTCACGAGATCCGGATCGTCGGCTGGTGAGGTTTTTCCCAGCGACGGATTGCTGACTGATGATGTGTTCACAGCAGCGGATGCTCGGATTTTGAGCGGTCCTTGAGCCTATTGATATGCACGCGTTGCAGGGATAAACGTGACTCTAAGCAACAGGATATGGAAATAAGTCCCGTGGTTTATGGAAAATGATTTTGAGGAAACCGTGGTTTAGCGGTTAAAATGATTTAAAGAAACTGTGAACTTTTTGAGATGTTAAACTGATTTGGTGAACATGAGTTTTTGTGGACCATGGGAAAATATGTTTTGATTTTATCGGTCCACTGTTCATACTTGAATGATTTCATACTATTACTCATGTTTTACGATATGCATGCAAGTTTGTGAAAACTGGAGGGTAAAAATGTATTTTGGTAAATGTTTTTATAAGAAGTCATTTTTGTCCACTCACACCTTTTCTGTTTTGTTAACCCTTCAGGTCGTGGCGCGTTGATCGAGGCTATTCCAGAGGTGGAGGTATGTGCGGGCACAGGCGCAAAAATTCCCTTGTCTGGCAGGTACTGAAGGGTAGTTTCGGACTTTCAGTTGACTTGTCAGACGGGAGCAGGACCGGGTACGGTTTTTGACGTCCAGTTGGGACGGGTCCTGTCAAATTGGTATCAGAGCACTAGGTTGCTGATGCTGTTGCCATGCCATACCTCCGGAATGTGAGCCTCGTGCGCGACCTGGTAGTGAGATGGGTATAGTAGGGTATTTGAGACCTTGTGATGAATCTCGGAATGTAATTGACCTTGGTTTGTGAGTCAGATATTAATTTGTGTAGCTACGGCTTACTAATTGTCGAATCGGTATTCTTGTGGGTCCTAGGATTTGCTGGATCCAGAGGCTTGGAAGGTAGCACAATTGGGTAGGTTGGACCCAGGATGAGATTATTCTCAGTAATTCCTTGTGCGAAATGTGAGTTCCCAACGTCTAGAGTGTGTTGGGGGTATTCCTAGGTTTGGAATGTGGTATTGATGTGGTTCACCGGCGGTAATTTGCTGGGTGACCGGGTATGCCAGGGATGGCGTGGATGATTGGGGCAAGAATTCGGTTAGGACTCGAGATGAGTCATGGTAATATCTTAAGTCTCAGGAGCTGTCGGGTTTTGAGGGACCCTAGGTAATAATCGCGGAACCTAAGGTGGGATGTTTGGTTCGGAAATGTGTGCTGGCGGGTGGTTTGACTCTTAATGACTTTTCGAAGTCGGGACCGAGTGACGATTGTGTCAGGTCTAGTCATGTCAGCTTTAGTGGTGGAACTGCAATCCACAGTCGGGGTTGGTACTTGTCGAAGGAATCCCAGAGTGGGGATACAGGGTAGTCGTCCGAGTACTTGATTCCATTGGATGTGGAGTCTCGATAGTGATGTCTGATGGTTGGGTCTGCACAAGTCTGTGGCAGGCACTCATACCGAGAGTGGTTGTTGAGAATCGGGGGGGACGTCAGGGGACGTTTCTTTTTCTCACATGAGTTGTCAGGGTGACTGTACCCAGAGTTGTTAGGTGCGAAGGAGGCAGAGTTTCTCCTATTCGAGCAGAGGTACGGGGTCGTCGCTTGTTATGAGCGGAGATCCAGGGTTGTCAGTTTTGCACACGGTGTGCTCATACTGATACTGTTGTCTGTGTACTGGTGTGGGTGCCGGTGTGGTGCTGACGATGGGTCACGAGTCGGGTTGTGACTTCGTCGAGTTGGGTATGTGTCAGTAACCAGTCCAAAGGGGACACGTGGTTGGTGTCCGAGTCCGATGGTTCCAACATGGTTGGACCTACGGAATCATGAGAGGTTGTGTTTGAAGAGGATTGCGGGTTTTCCGCATGGGGATTAGGTATTCTGAAGTCATCAGGGGTGATTTCTTATTTTCTGCTGGGTGGCAGACAATGTTGGGTTACCTGGCATGGGGAGTGCAGTGAGTTTTGTTTGCATCCACGTAGGATGAATATTGGTGTCATTGTTTTGGATCATCCTTGGTTTTCCCTAGGTGGGATGGCAAGGATAGATACGAGGTAATCAGTAAGGGTGTAAGACCCTGTGGTTCCTAGTTGTTGACTGTGTGGATCCTAGGTGGATCGGGTTTGTGATGTCGTGGACGTTGGGCATTGTGACGATCTAGGATCGTGATGTTCACGGTCGGCTGACGTCGTAATGGATCTGGGTCGTGATTTCGATGGTCCAGATTGGGTGAGAGTTTATCACTCTTACGTCAGTATGTGAGTCATAAATGACGGGACTGAACTTCTTTTCGAAGTGGAGCCCCTTATGGTATGTTACTCGAGCGAGTAGGGTTCAGACGGGGTTGAATTTGTTCAGCCTTAGAGTTGTGACGGATGGGATTGGCTTCCTTATGAAGTCCATCAGATGTAATGTGTTACTCGCTTGAACTGATAACCGATAGGTTCGGTTTTGGTGTGTCCGAGTGGACGTGAACCAGATTTCGGGTTTTGGAATCGAATTTCTGGGTGACGATTCAGGATTCGATTCAGGAACTTGAAAGTGGAATACCGGATTTGGGTGCGGAATGATTATTCCAAATGCTAGCTTACGGAATAATGATTTCGGATTCGGATTTGGACATGAATTAAAAACTGTGATGTATGGATTTGGATTCGGGATTTCTTACGAAATTGCGGATTCGGATTTGGTATTGAAACTAGCTGATTGGTGGAGTTTCGATTTTTCTCTTGCTGGTTTGGGCAAATGGACTCCATTATTGGAACGTGTTTGGCTATGACCTAGGTGGTTGTAGTCTGGTCAAGGGATAGATGTACGTACCTTATACGTGGTTTGGGGTACGATATTTTGCAGATTTGTGGTGGCCGGGGTTGATGTGAATCCCGGGAGAACTCGGTGTTTTTCCCTGTGGACACGTTGATGTGTCATTTTGAGTGTTGTCATTTGGCGAGGTGTGTTGGGTAGCATAGGACAAGGATTGTCGATGTTAGCAAAAACCCTCAGGCTTTTTACTTTTGCCTTACCTGGTTTGGGATCGACCATATAGGTCTATGGGTCGAGTACTGGGGTCCAGCTGTAGGATCATGCTTGGTGTACAATGTACGGTATCGTATGGACGAGGGTACTTGATACCTAGTGACGGTACATGGGATGTACCAGTGTTGTGTCGATAAACGTGTTGGTGTTTTGGCTTAGTTCCAATACCATTGGTTGTGGATGTGAACGTGAACTGGACATTGAACACGATGCACTGGGCAGAGTGATTCTGACGATTACAGTGATTGTTTGAGCAGGAGCTCTTAGCCAAGGTTGGCTAGTATAACTCTAGTGTTGAGTGGTGTGATTACTGCTAGGCTTGTGTTCAACGTGTTCCAGATGCACCGTCTGATTGAGTGTGATGACGGTATGCGTATACTCAGGATGAGTGAGTTGGTGGTTGGTGTGACCGCAAGTTGCTTTGCGGCGAGATGTTACCTTGTCGTGACCTTACCAGCATCTGGGATCGCTGAGGGGGTGACAATTGTGGTAACTACTGTAGGTATTTGTCGCAAGATTGAGTTTGCCCTGCGAGGGGAGATCATGTTGATGATCATATGCTACATTGACGGACGTTGTAGTATGATGTGTTGTCACTGATTTAGTACTGATTGGCGCTTTACTAGGGTGGTAAAGCTTGGTAGTGACAGTTTGGCTTGTGGTGTCGGCTTGGACTGACTAGTGAATTTGGTGACTCTCTATGAGAGCGAAGATCAGGGTACATTAGTGAGTATGTGGGGCTGTCAAGCTGAAGGAGTCAGCTTAACGGTGACATTGCCAATTTCTGGTAATCAATTTCATTCGAGGTAGTCGAGTGTAGTCAGTACGACGTGCATCTGTGATGTGACGTCTGAGTGCAGACGAGTTCTGTGTTGGCTAGTGGGTGTACAGGTGTATACGTGTTGTGTGGCCATTTGTTCTCCACGAGGTAGTTGTGGAATACGAGTAGTTGGAATTTCGGGGACGAAATTCTTTAAGGAGGGAAGGTTGTAATGACCCGTCCCGAATATCGGGATTGAATATTAATTAATTACGAATTAGAATGACTAATCGGGGATTAGTTGAGTGAAATCGGACGAAACGTGCAAAATGACCGTTTTGCCCCTAGCGTGGGCAAAATGTTGACTTTTAGTTCGGGCGGTCAAATGGACTTTGGCCGATGACTGTGACGTAGTTCGGGACGTCACGAGTTCATAGACAGGTGGCACGTTCAATTCCGACATTCGTAGAGAAAGTTATGATGTTCGGAAGTTGAGGGGTATTTTGGTAATTTGGCATAGTAGGGGCCAAATGTTGACTTTTTGGCCGGGAAGTCCAACGGACGAGGGCCAAGGACCGTTACGTAGGTCTCGTCGATACGAATCCAACGACAGGCGGCATGCCGAAATCGGAGATTCGACGACGAAGTTATGGTCACGGAATCGGGCTCGATTAACCGAACGAACCGGGAATAAAATAATATTTTAATAATGAACAGTACCCGGTGACTGAGCACACTTGGATGAGTGACAAGTGTCACTCATCCCTTAAAATCAGGCACAAAACATGGATCCATGATTTTGGGGGAGACCTAATTATTATGTTTTATTATATTAAATTAATTAATTAATCCTAATTTCCATTAACCTCCCATATTTTCTTCAACCGTGTACAACCCACAAATCAGTTTTCTCCCAACCTCCAATTCTCTTCCATTTCTGAACCAAAGTGTGAGCATTTGAGAGTGAATTGAACTGGGAAAAACGAGGGATTAATTGAGAGCTGAGGACTGAGATTTCGGGTTTTAGAAAATTTGGAGGAAAAATCGAATTGGTCGAATTGAGCTGTGATGATCGAATTGGACATTGGAAATAGCTTCCTGAGGATGAGACGAGTTGTTTCAAATCAAAAACGAGAGGAATTCATGCCCAATTGGCTCTGAACGGGTTTGGTAACAGTGGGAGATATCGAGCTTGAGTCGTGATCAATGCGTGATCAAACGACGAAATTGAGGTGGGGAAACAATTCCTCATGGTCCATTGATGCTTCTGGGTTCGTCAATTGGGAGGAATCAGTGGCCAAGGTGGAAACTCCATGGTTGCACACTGTTCGGATGTTCGAGTTTGAGTCGTGAAGATTGAGCAATGATTTGATCCAATTGAGTTGGGGGAAAGGTCTACCTGTGATCAATGAAGCTTCCTGATGAATCAATTTGGGGAAATCTTGTGGAATTGAGGTAATTCGACTGATGAACAGTGGCCGGAGGTTCTTCGATTGTTCATCCTTAATCGTGAGGATTGAGGTAATGTTTCAAGTAATTAAGGTTACAGAACCCTAATTGAACTTATAACGAAACTAACTGGATGCTCAATTGATGAAAACAGTGTGGAATTGACTGAAAACCAGCCGGGTCTGATCGCGGGTTGAACGACCCGTTTACCAGACAAACGGGCTTGAACGACGACACTGTAGCTGGCGCGTGGGTTTCACGCGCAGCCACTCACGGCGGCGCGTGAGGGCGCGTCCGGCCTAGTCTCAAGGTGAGGTCAACATGACTTTTGATCCTCTCAGTGTAACGAACATTTTGACGTTGATTTCGGTGAAATCGGATATTGTTTCGATAATGTTCCGCGTATCCGAAGTTTTGTTTTACGAGTTAAATACGTATTTAAATTCCGGAAAAATTGGGGAAAATTATATGATGTATTTTGAGATGTTAGTAACCTTCTATAATGATTTTGGGCAGGAGTTGTGATTTCCAGATTTTACGGAAAAACGTGCAGCTTGGAAACGAACCATTTTGAACGGTGTGTGTGAGTGGACCTTGTTTTCTAACCGTGATGCATGCATATATGATTTAAAATGCTTTATTATATGATTTGATATGCTTTGGCATGATTGGTATTTCAATTCGGTGATTTCTCGATTTTGTGATTATAATATTATTATATTCTGGCGCGATTTTCGAGAAATCATGAAATTGGTTAAAAATGATATTGTGGGCGTGAGAACCCAAGTAAATAATGATTTTGACTCGGATTTGGAGTTACATGTGAATTTGATGATTTTTGGTATCCTCGTGATTTTGTGATTATTTTAATCAGTCTTTCGGGCACGTTTTACGAGGAACGTGCAAATGATGTTTTGGGCTAAAGCCCGGATTGAAAATGATGTTTTGACTCGGGTTATGAGTCAGGAAGTTGAAAATGATATTTGGACTCGGATTATGAGTCAGTGATTGATTTCATGGATTTACGTGATCGTGGCAACTCGGGTTTACAGTTGCACGGATTTACGTGATATTGATATTTTGGGCTTGAGACCCAATGGAATTGTGATTTTGGTTGGAATTGTATTTCCATGTGATGACATGATGATATTAATGATTTTCGGATTTATAAAGTAAATCGGGACTTGGGGCTGAGACCCTGTATTGATATATGATTTGGTTTTTAATGCAACTGTTTTTCACTGGTTTTTGTGATGGTGTTATGTTGCGGATATTTAGGGCTTTCGGGAGAAAATATGTTTTTCCCCGGAGTGCACCCTGGAGATAACGCTCGCCTTCGGGATGGAAGTGTTTACCCCGAAGAGGTCACGTAGCACGATCTTTGTCTTGCAGCCCAGGGGAGGCTTGACTCAGATCAGATGTGCTGGATTATATGGATCGGTAAGTGATGTGTTCACGAGATCCGGATCGTCGGCTGGTGAGGTTTTTCCCAGCGACGGATTGCTGACTGATGATGTGTTCACAGCAGCGGATGCTCGGATTTTGAGCGGTCCTTGAGCCTATTGATATGCACGCGTTGCAGGGATAAACGTGACTCTAAGCAACAGGATATGGAAATAAGTCCCGTGGTTTATGGAAAATGATTTTGAGGAAACCGTGGTTTAGCGGTTAAAATGATTTAAAGAAACTGTGAACTTTTTGAGATGTTAAACTGATTTGGTGAACATGAGTTTTTGTGGACCATGGGAAAATATGTTTTGATTTTATCGGTCCACTGTTCATACTTGAATGATTTCATACTATTACTCATGTTTTACGATATGTATGCAAGTTTGTGAAAACTGGAGGGTAAAAATGTATTTTGGTAAATGTTTTTATAAGAAGTCATTTTTGTCCACTCACACCTTTTCTGGTTTGTTAACCCTTCAGGTCGTGGCGCGTTGATCGAGGCTATTCCAGAGGTGGAGGTATGTGCGGGCACAGGCGCAAAAATTCCCTTGTCTGGCAGGTACTGAAGGGTAGTTTCGGACTTTCAGTTGACTTATCAGACGGGAGCAGGACCGGGTACGGTTTTTGACGTCCAGTTGGGACGGGTCCTGTCATAAGTGGGATTAGTTTATGGACTTTGAGGTTGTGGGAGGCATTCAGGCGTGTTTGGGCAGAGTTTCAGAGCACGAGTTGGTTTAAAAAATGGCCATGATTTCTGTGTTTGCGGGAAACCATTTTCAGAGACCTCAGTTGGTCTCCCACGAGCTACTGGCTGCACTGATCGATTAACCGTGTAGGGGAGTGGAGAGAGGATTCATTTGGCATCATTTTGCATCAATTGAGAGGGCTGAGATTGAGAGAAACCGAGTCGGGGAGAAAACCCAGTTTGGAGGGAAAATTCAAAGGTCGAGTTTTGAGGTGAGTCGAGCCAAACCGTGAGTTGGATTAGCCTTCTGAGATCATTTCTAACACCACCGTGCAAAAATCGAAGGAGGAGGAGGACTGGCTGCCCAGGAACCTGAGTTCCAGTTTCAGAAAAAACCAGCGTTGTGGACGACTACTTCCAGGTAACGGCAGGTTCAATTGATTGGATGTTTCGGTTCTTCTAGGTTCCCTTAAGCTACTGGTGAAGTTAATTTGAGTTTGGTTTAGAAACCATGGAGTTTGGGTGATCAACCCGTTTGGTTGATCACGGGTCGACGGTCGGATTTAGGGACAGTCGAGGTTAATTCATGGCACAGACCTAAGATTAATGGATTAGAGAAGATGATAGGATTGAAAACGGGAGGAATTGATGGAGAATTGAGGGTTAACTAGTCGGGTAGAGTCGCTGGTAACAGACCCGTTTAACAGGCTAGTCGGGTAGGAGAGACGACACTGTAGCTGGGCGCGTGGCCTTCACGCGCAGCCACTTTGGGTGGCGCGTGACGGCGCGTGTGATGTCATCTCCAGTCACGGTCAACATGAAACTTATTCCTTTCAGTCTAATTCACATTTTATCTTTAGAGTTCGAGTCGATCGGGAGTCATTCGGGATAATTTCGGAAGTTTAGGTCCTTAAGGTTAATTTCGTCGAAAAATCCGGAAAAATTAAGAAAAATCCTACGAGTTATTTGGGGATAATTGTAACCCTCCTTGTACGTTTTTACAGGCCCGGACATTTCCGAAGCTACTGAGGAGCGCACGGGGCGCGATTGACACGTCCTAAAACCGTGAGTGGACTTTTGATTTCCAAATTGTGCATGCATGACTATTTTACTTATTTATCTTGTGTTTTCACTTATGATTTTATGATGATAAATATGATATTTTGGTTCTACGTGATTTCACGCTTTTCGAGATATTCATCGTATTTCACGCATTTCGAGGTTACGGTTTTCGCCTATGCATGAATGATGTTTTGATGAAGTATTTGGATATGATTATGCATGTTACGTATTTATGATGTTTGATTATATTTGTGAAGTGACTTTCGGGAATTGCATGTTTTGGAATTTGCATGTGATTTCGGACATAAGTCCTATTATAACAAGATATGATTTTCGGAATGATTTTTGGAAAATGGATCATGATGAATCCTGGTTTATTGTGTTTATAAATGGTTTTGGGTTTAAAGACCCGGTTGATTGTTGGATCTGGTTTTGGGTTTAAAGACCCGGTTAATTGATGACGGGGGCAAGCCCGGAAAATTGGGTTTAAAGACCCGGATTGAGTTTAAAGACTCGTGAGTTTAAAGACTCGGTTATCGTGATACCCCCGAGGCCTATCGATTATGTTTTGAGTTTAAAGACTCGTTGATATCCCGGGAAGGCCTGATATTGAGTTTAAAGACTCGGATGGATCCAACAGTTTAATTGTGATTATTGATTCACGTTTTACTTGATTTGCGTAATTGATGTTTCACAATGACGGTTTCTGGATTTTGGTAATATTATATTATTTTACACGAGTTATGATGGTTTTCTGCAAGGTTTTCCACGTGTTTCGGAAAAAGGGATTTCAAATGTTTAATACGTGTTTTTCAAATATCTTGTTATGCATGCGTGTTGTAAAACTGGAGGGCGAACCCCGATTTCCTAAACTGTTTTCTGCAACTTTTGTTTCGGTCCACTCACACTTTGTTGTTTTAACTACCCTCCAGGTCGTGGTACAAGTTAGGGGGCTAGCGCCGAAGCAGAGGCAGAGGCATAAAGTTTTCCGTTGCGGAGTAGTTAGTTCACAGAGTAGGATTTGTTCTTTAATTTGTTTTGTAATATTATGCTCTGTGAAACTATGGACTTGATGTCCAGTCGGTTGTATTTGTTTAATCTCCCTGGTATGACAATGGGTGTGATGTAATATTATTTGGTTTTCCGGTCTTTTGGGTTCGATTGTCAGACGGGAGCAGGATGCTTCCCGATTATCGAGGCGATAATCGGGGTGGGTCCTATCAAAGCAGACCCATCAAAATGCCCAAAGTTGGAAGAAGGAACGAGGGTACTTGTCCGCTTTAGGCCCAGCCCTCACGATTTTCTTTCTTGGAACTCACATGTAACTTCCCAGTAGGTCACCCAACCTGAAATTGTTCCAAGTAGGTCACCCAACCTGGAATTGTTCCAGCCTCTACTCGCTTAACTTTGGAGTTCCCTAGGAATCCAAGCCAGTGAGCTCCCAAAAGGTCTTGTGCTAGATAGATACGTGCACACACGTATAAAACACTTCACATTTCCCTCCCCAAGTGATGTGAGATTGTTTGGATTGTAAGACCTGTGTCTTGAGAAGAACAATGAACAATCCCACATCAGGAAGGGAAAGGTGAAGTGTCTTATATGTGTGAGCACATACCTTCTTAGCACGAGACCTTTTGGGTGCTCACTGGCTTTGGATTCCTTTGGAACTCCAAAATTAAGCGAGGTTGGATTAGAGTAATCTCAAGATGGGTGGCTCACTGGGAAGTTGCGTATGAGTTCCCAGAAATAAAACCGTGAGGGTTGGACCCAAAGCGAATAATATCGTGCTAGGGGTCGGGTCGTGACAAAATGGTATTTGAGTTGGACCCCAATCAGAAGTGTGCCAGCGAGGACGCTGGGCCCCAAGGGGAGTGGATTGTAAGACCCGTGTCTTGGGAAGAATAGTGAACAATCCCACATTGCTCAGGGAGGGAAATGTGAAGTGTGAAGTGCCTTATATATGTGGGCATGTATGTAACGACCCGTCCCGAATTCCGGGATTAGTTTAGTGACTAATCCTGATTAGTGAGGTTGGACGGTGGTTAGTAGGGCGGAATCGGACAAATTGTGCAAAATGACCGTTTTGCCCCTGGTCGTGGGTAAAATGTTGACTTTTTGATCGGGCGGTCAAATGGACTTTGACCGATGACCGTGACGTAGTTCGGGACGTCACGAGTTCATAGACAGGTGGCACGTTCGATTCCGACATTCGTAGAGAAAGTTATGGTGTTCGGAAGTTGAGGGGTATTTTGGTAATTTGGCTTATTAGGGGCCAAATGTTGACTTTCTGATCGGGAGGTCCGATGGGCGAGGGCCAAGGACCGTTACGTAGGTATCGTCGATACGAATCCAACGACAGGCGGCATGCCGAAATCGGAGATCTGACGACGACGTTATGGTCAAGGAAACGAACTAACGAACCGAGGCCGGGATTAAAATAATAATATAATAATGAATGGTGACCGTTGACCCTACACACCTGGATGAGTGACAAGTGTCACCCATCCCTTGTTTCCAGCTCCTTGTTTCCCTCCAAACATCATCATTACTACATCATCATCATCTAATCCACCAATTCCCCTAATTTCCTCTTCTTTGTTCCTAAACCGTGCACAAAATTGGGGGAATCAGATTGGGAGAATTGGCTCCCTCTCTCTGCCGTTCCTGAGAGAAAAATGGGAGACTAAGATGAGGGAATTAACTGGGAAACACGAGGGTTTGAGTGTGGGTTGAATTTTGGATTTTGGATTTCGGGAAAATGAGAGGGAAAATTCGAATTGAAGGAATTGGGCTGTGATGATCGAATTGGAGGTTACAAACATCTTCCTGAGGTTGTGACGAGTCGATCCACATCAAAAACGAGAAGGAATGGTGCCGTTTTGGCTCTGATCGAGCTTGGTGACAGAGGAAGAAATCGAGGCTGAGTCGTGGAGTTTGGGGCTGTGATTGACTCAATTGTTATGGGGAAATGATTTCTCATGATCCCACGATGCTTCTGGGATCATCAATTGAAGGAAACCGGCTGAGATCGATGAAACTCCATGGTTGCACAGTGGACGGTGTTCGTACTTGTGTCGTGATCATTTACTGATCAAACGACGGAATTGATGTGGGGGAATTGTTCCTCGTGGTCCACTGATGCTTCTGGTTGAACCAATTTGGGGAAATCAATCGAGATTGAAGGAATCCCATGATTGAACAGTGACCGGAGTGTTCTTCGTGTTCATCGTTGAATCGTGGAATTGTAGGTAATGTTTTGTGTAATTGAGATTACAGAACCTTAATTTAACTTAAAACGAAACTAATGGAATGATCAATTGAAGGAATTAGGATCGAATTGACAGGATTGGAACCGGGTTGTGTCGCGGGTGAGTTGGACCCGTTTACCAGACAAACGGGTTGGGCTGGTGACACTGTAGCAGGCGCGTGGGTTTCACGCGCAGCCACTCACGGCGGCGCGTGGCGGCGCGTGGGCACGGATCTCGAGGTGAGGTCAACATGACTTCTGTCCTATTTAATGTAACGAACATTTTGGGATTGGTTTCGGGTCGATCGGACACCGTCTCGATAGTGTTCGGGATGTCCGAAGGTTTTAAATTAAGTTTAAAAATAAGTAAAAATTTGGGAAAATTACGGGACTTTGATAGGATGTTAATAATGAGGTTAGTAACCCTCTAATGTGATTTGGACAGGATTGGGAGTCCCGGTGATAGTGGTGTGGCCCGGGAGGGCCGGTGGCACGCGTATCGAGGTACACGGTTAAAACGGTCTGTGAGTGGACTTTGGTTTTATAAATTCTATGCATGCTTAAATGTTTTACATGAATTATGATTGTGATTGTATGATGTTGGTTTGGTTGTTGGTAAATTGTACGGTTTCACGTATTTCGAGGCGATTTACGTGCTTGCACGTAAATCGAGGTTTCCGGTTTTACATGGATTTTCCATATTTATGACTTGGATATAATGTGATGAAATGGTTTTGAAATTGGAAATATGAACTCGGGCTTGAGGCCCAATTATGTTGGAAATTTCGGACTTGGAGTCCATTTGAATATCGGGCCGGGGGCCCAGTTGGTTAATGAAATCGGGCCAGGGGCCCAGTTGGTATGAAATCGGGCTGAGACCCATTTGAGTTATGTTATCGGGCCAGGGGCCCAGTTGATTTGTGAATTCGGGCCGTGGGCCCAGTGGGTTTATAAGTCGAGCTGCGGGCCCAGTTGGTTTACAAATCGGGCCGTGGGCCCAGTGGTTCATAAAATCGGGCATGAGGCCCAGTTGGATAATAAATGTGATTTCGGGTCAGGGACCCTATATTTTATAATGGTGATTTTGGGTCAAGGACCCTAAATGGAATTATGTGGTTTTATGGAAATTTCGGGCAGGGCCCAATGGTAATAATGTGATAAAAGGATTAAATAAAACTGTTTTCCATATACCATCAGGATACAAGGATATATGATGGTCTCCTCCAGATGTCTGGGACACTGGGGAAGTCACGGTGCATTGCCTGCGAGGGGTCATTATACGGAGCAGCCGGACCGTATGATGACTCAGGAGCAGGATTGCTATGATTGACGTCAGGGACGTCAGACATCAGGGACGTCAGACATCAGGGATGTCAGATATATGGACCCGGAGAGACCCCGGGCAGCACGCGTAGCTTATGAAACCGTGAGATATGACGTCAGGGACGTCTAGCGTCTGGGACGCTAAGCATCTGGGATGCTGGTGATGGTAATGGTAAAATATGGTTTAATGAATAAAATGGCTTATTGGTTGGATATGTGTTATGTGGTAAAAATGGATTATTGGTTATGATATGGTATGTAGGGTCGGGGACCCTAAATGGTTTTGGATTTTTGAATTGATGTTCATCTATGGTCGTGGGTGGTGACCTACATGGTTTTAATATGTATGGTGGTGGTATTCCACGGTTTTGGGCTGAGTTCCCACACTTGGTTTTTGGTTAACGGTTTTCGGGCTAAGGCCCTAATGGCTCGGTTGAGCAAACGTTTTGGTTACTGGTTTTTGGTGGCATGCATACGTTTTTATTGGAGGGCATAAATTTCTTATAAATGCATTTGGTAAATTTATTGGTTTTTGTCCACTCACAGCTTTTGGTTTTAATGCCCTTCAGGTTGATCACGGATGCGATTGCAGCAGGGACTGGGACATTGCACACCTCCTCCATCGATCCTTGTGCACTCTGGATGCCCCGTTTGGGCAGTGGCTCTTGGTCATCCCTTGTCTGACACCCCTGGTTGGACGGGAGCAGGGCACATTCCATGGTAATCCCGGGGGGATTGGGATGGGTCTTGTCAACTTGGTATCAGAGCACGGTTGCTCTTTTGTGTGCGCAGGTCGAGGGTGTGATGTCTCTTTGGGCTGCAATTCGTTATCAACCTGATAGATAGTTTTTGGGTTTGGATAGTGGATGGAGTGTGATTGGCCCGATACGCCGTGCATTTATGTGATTCGACCCAAGTGGGGTTGATTGTGGTGAACTGGTATAGTGGGACTGTCGGTTCGGTCATGTGAGATTGGATTGTTGTGCTGCTAGGTGCAGCCAGGTTCGGGGAACCTCATGTGAGTAATGGTTTAAAATGTGAACCCTTGTGGTGGTTGTTGGTGTGAGAGATGTTGGTTCATCGGAGTTGGCCGGTGACCTTAGTGGTGGAACCCACATTGAGTTGATGGTAGGATTGGATTTGACGTCTATTCGATGTCAGGACCGCGGGGTCGGTCAGGTTGTGGATTTTAGATTACGGAGAGCTGTTTGGTTCAGTTGAACCATAGGGTGTGATTGTGGAGCCCTAATATTAAAAAGGTAAACCTTAATTGTGACTAGTGGATGAGAACTTGTGCTACGACGAGCGGCTGAGGTCATGGATGACCATGTGGATGGCTCTGGTGAGTCTAGGCAGAACTATGGGATCCGATTTACGGATACGGTTCTGAGATAAATTATGGAATCCCGTACTGGATCGGGTATTAGTGTGAGGTATGGATGCGGATCTCGATAGCAATGACAGTTAGTCGGAAGTCATATGGAGATGACTGGCTATCGAGGGTAATTAGTGTGGTTATAATACTTGGGGATCAGGGGACGTTCGGGGAACGTTCATTTTCCTGATGTGGATTGTCAGAGTGGTGGTACCCATAGTCGTGAGGTACGGGATCGTCGTTCCGTATGAACGGAGATCTAGAGTTGTCATATATGCACACGGTGTGCAAGTATGAATGTTTGTATGTTAGCACTTTTGTGTCGATGCTAGTATGGATGCCTGTGTGCTGATACTAGTGTTGTAGCTAGTGTGTTGGTGCCGGTACTAGTGCTGGTGCTAGTGTCGGTAATGGTGTTGACGATGAGCCACAAGTTGGGGTGTGACTCCGTCATGATGAACATATGTTCGGTCCTTGAGATTCGGTAGTGGTTGAGTGATGGACTGGATGGGATCCAGTTAAGATTGCGCTGTGTTGGGATAAGTCCCAATAGTGGTGAGATAACCAGTAAGGAGTGGATTAAAATGGTATAATTAAGACTTAAGAAATTTTGGGATGATTAGTGGATTTGGGGAGTTGTTGGCAACTCCAAAATTAGTGTGATTTATGTTTTAATATCCCTAAAAAGTACATGGAAATGATTAAAACTGGAAAAGACGAGGAAAACCATTAGTGGTATAAAGGTAGGAATTTGTAATTGAGAACTTGGGAAACCGAGTGTCGAACCTGTAAAGGTCGGGATGTGCAAAAGGGACAATAACAGATCGATTGTGGACACGTAGTTGTCCAAGTAAGTTGAGGAGGTAGGAAGTCTAGTGGTTAGGCTTGACGTCTTGTTGGGAGCATGCCTGTTTCCAGCATGGTTGGAACCTTAAATTCGAGAAGCGTTGTGATTGGGGAACGAGAGTGGTGTTCGTTCTTGGTGATTGGAATTCCGAAGTCATTGGGGTTGACTTCTTGCTTTCTACCCTGGCAGACATTGACTGTAGTTACCAGTACGTTGAGCGTGTATTGGTTGGTGAGCCCATGTGTGTTGTGAGGTCATTAGGAGGAGCTACGTGTTCGAAATTAGGTAAACGAGATTTCTCATTTTCTGCTTGGTGGCAGACGATGTTGGGGTACATGGCGTGGTGAGTGCAGTGAGTTTTGTTGCATCCACGTAGGATGAGTTTTGGTGTCATCATTTTGGATCATCCTTGGTTTTTCCTAGGTGGAATGACAAGGATCGATACGAACTTGGGTATGTGAGTCGTAATGACGGGATTGAACTTCTTTTCGAAGTGGGGGCCGTATGGAATTCTACTCGGGTGAGTAGGTTTTCAAGGTAGTTGATTTTGTCAACCTTAGACGTGTGGAGGATGGATTGGCTTCCCTATGAAGTCAATCAAGTGTTTTGAACGGGTAACCGATAGGTTTGGTTTTGGTGTGTCTTGGTAAATGTGAACGAGATTTCGGGATTTGGAATCGAATTTCTGGGTGACGATTCAGGATTCGATTTTGGAACTTGAAAGTATATTTCTGGATTTGGGTACGGAATGATTATTCCAAATGCTAGCTTACAGAATAATGATTTCGGATTCGAATTTGGATAAGAATTAAAATTTGATGTCTGGGCTTGGATCCGGGATTTCATACGAAATTGCGGATTCAGATTCGGAATTGGAACTAGACGTTGGGTGGAGTTTCGATTTGTCTCATGCTGGATTGGGCAAACGTACTCCATTATTGGAACGCGTTCGGCTGTGACCTAGGTGGTTGTAGTCTGGTTATTAGGTAGATGTGTGTACTTCGTACATGGTTCGAGGTACAATACCTTGTAGACTTGTGATGTCTAGTTACGGTATACGGGATATACCCGAGGTGTGTTGGTGAACGTGTTGGTAGTCGGATTGGTTCCGATACCATGGGATTGGTTGTGGACCGGACATTACTATGCAATGGGTCATGGTAATTCCGATGTGTTTAATTACACACAGGTCGTGTGAAATGTCGGTAAGGGTGTTGGTGAGTCGAGTACGTTGGTGGCATGTGTAGCCACGAGTGAGTCTAGTGTCAGTTTTCGACTGACAACAACTGTGTGGTGACAGATTGTCAGGATGTGTCAACATAGATTGTTGAGTGGGTTCAGCTGACTCCTAGTGGGAGTGGGAAAGGAACCGTCGAGTTGTTGCGTCAACGAGAGGGTGGATTTGACAAGTGGTGTCAAATTCGAAACTAGTAGTTTCAGTCATTCGACGGGGTCGAATGTAGTCGTTGCGTTTTGAGTACCAGTGATACGTTTGAGTGCAGACAAGTTTTGCCTGGTTAGTTGGTGTACGGGTGTACACGTGTTGTGTGGTCGATTCCACTTTCCACGGGGTGTTTGTGGAATCAGGGTAATCGAGTTTCGAGAGCGAAACTTTTTAAGGAGGGAAGTACGTTGAGTTTAGATCGGTTGGAATTTCGAGGACGAAATTTATTAAGGAGGGAAGATTGTAACGACCCGTCCCGAATTCCGGGATTAGTTTAGTGACTAATCCTGATTAGTGAGGTTGGACGGTGGTTAGTAGGGCGGAATCGGACAAATTGTGCAAAATGACCGTTTTGCCCCTGGTCGTGGGCAAAATGTTGACTTTTTGATCGGGCGGTCAAATGGACTTTGACCGATGACCGTGACGTAGTTCGGGACGTCACGAGTTCATAGACAGGTGGCACGTTCGATTCCGACATTCGTAGAGAAAGTTATGGTGTTCGGAAGTTGAGGGGTATTTTGGTAATTTGGCTTATTAGGGGCCAAATGTTGACTTTCTGATCGGGAGGTCCGATGGGCGAGGGCCAAGGACCGTTACGTAGGTATCGTCGATACGAATCCAACGACAGGCGGCATGCCGAAATCGGAGATCTGACGACGACGTTATGGTCAAGGAAACGAACTAACGAACCGAGGCCGGGATTAAAATAATAATATAATAATGAATGGTGACCGTTGACCCTACACACCTGGATGAGTGACAAGTGTCACCCATCCCTTGTTTCCAGCTCCTTGTTTCCCTCCAAACATCATCATTACTACATCATCATCATCTAATCCACCAATTCCCCTAATTTCCTCTTCTTTGTTCCTAAACCGTGCACAAAATTGGGGGAATCAGATTGGGAGAATTGGCTCCCTCTCTCTGCCGTTCCTGAGAGAAAAATGGGAGACTAAGATGAGGGAATTAACTGGGAAACACGAGGGTTTGAGTGTGGGTTGAATTTTGGATTTTGGATTTCGGGAAAATGAGAGGGAAAATTCGAATTGAAGGAATTGGGCTGTGATGATCGAATTGGAGGTTACAAACATCTTCCTGAGGTTGTGACGAGTCGATCCACATCAAAAACGAGAAGGAATGGTGCCGTTTTGGCTCTGATCGAGCTTGGTGACAGAGGAAGAAATCGAGGCTGAGTCGTGGAGTTTGGGGCTGTGATTGACTCAATTGTTATGGGGAAATGATTTCTCATGATCCCACGATGCTTCTGGGATCATCAATTGAAGGAAACCGGCTGAGATCGATGAAACTCCATGGTTGCACAGTGGACGGTGTTCGTACTTGTGTCGTGATCATTTACTGATCAAACGACGGAATTGATGTGGGGGAATTGTTCCTCGTGGTCCACTGATGCTTCTGGTTGAACCAATTTGGGGAAATCAATCGAGATTGAAGGAATCCCATGATTGAACAGTGACCGGAGTGTTCTTCGTGTTCATCGTTGAATCGTGGAATTGTAGGTAATGTTTTGTGTAATTGAGATTACAGAACCTTAATTTAACTTAAAACGAAACTAATGGAATGATCAATTGAAGGAATTAGGATCGAATTGACAGGATTGGAACCGGGTTGTGTCGCGGGTGAGTTGGACCCGTTTACCAGACAAACGGGTTGGGCTGGTGACACTGTAGCAGGCGCGTGGGTTTCACGCGCAGCCACTCACGGCGGCGCGTGGCGGCGCGTGGGCACGGATCTCGAGGTGAGGTCAACATGACTTCTGTCCTATTTAATGTAACGAACATTTTGGGATTGGTTTCGGGTCGATCGGACACCGTCTCGATAGTGTTCGGGATGTCCGAAGGTTTTAAATTAAGTTTAAAAATAAGTAAAAATTTGGGAAAATTACGGGACTTTGATAGGATGTTAATAATGAGGTTAGTAACCCTCTAATGTGATTTGGACAGGATTGGGAGTCCCGGTGATAGTGGTGTGGCCCGGGAGGGCCGGTGGCACGCGTATCGAGGTACACGGTTAAAACGGTCTGTGAGTGGACTTTGGTTTTATAAATTCTATGCATGCTTAAATGTTTTACATGAATTATGATTGTGATTGTATGATGTTGGTTTGGTTGTTGGTAAATTGTACGGTTTCACGTATTTCGAGGCGATTTACGTGCTTGCACGTAAATCGAGGTTTCCGGTTTTACATGGATTTTCCATATTTATGACTTGGATATAATGTGATGAAATGGTTTTGAAATTGGAAATATGAACTCGGGCTTGAGGCCCAATTATGTTGGAAATTTCGGACTTGGAGTCCATTTGAATATCGGGCCGGGGGCCCAGTTGGTTAATGAAATCGGGCCAGGGGCCCAGTTGGTATGAAATCGGGCTGAGACCCATTTGAGTTATGTTATCGGGCCAGGGGCCCAGTTGATTTGTGAATTCGGGCCGTGGGCCCAGTGGGTTTATAAGTCGAGCTGCGGGCCCAGTTGGTTTACAAATCGGGCCGTGGGCCCAGTGGTTCATAAAATCGGGCATGAGGCCCAGTTGGATAATAAATGTGATTTCGGGTCAGGGACCCTATATTTTATAATGGTGATTTTGGGTCAAGGACCCTAAATGGAATTATGTGGTTTTATGGAAATTTCGGGCAGGGCCCAATGGTAATAATGTGATAAAAGGATTAAATAAAACTGTTTTCCATATACCATCAGGATACAAGGATATATGATGGTCTCCTCCAGATGTCTGGGACACTGGGGAAGTCACGGTGCATTGCCTGCGAGGGGTCATTATACGGAGCAGCCGGACCGTATGATGACTCAGGAGCAGGATTGCTATGATTGACGTCAGGGACGTCAGACATCAGGGACGTCAGACATCAGGGATGTCAGATATATGGACCCGGAGAGACCCCGGGCAGCACGCGTAGCTTATGAAACCGTGAGATATGACGTCAGGGACGTCTAGCGTCTGGGACGCTAAGCATCTGGGATGCTGGTGATGGTAATGGTAAAATATGGTTTAATGAATAAAATGGCTTATTGGTTGGATATGTGTTATGTGGTAAAAATGGATTATTGGTTATGATATGGTATGTAGGGTCGGGGACCCTAAATGGTTTTGGATTTTTGAATTGATGTTCATCTATGGTCGTGGGTGGTGACCTACATGGTTTTAATATGTATGGTGGTGGTATTCCACGGTTTTGGGCTGAGTTCCCACACTTGGTTTTTGGTTAACGGTTTTCGGGCTAAGGCCCTAATGGCTCGGTTGAGCAAACGTTTTGGTTACTGGTTTTTGGTGGCATGCATACGTTTTTATTGGAGGGCATAAATTTCTTATAAATGCATTTGGTAAATTTATTGGTTTTTGTCAACTCACAGCTTTTGGTTTTAATGCCCTTCAGGTTGATCACGGATGCGATTGCAGCAGGGACTGGGACATTGCACACCTCCTCCATCGATCCTTGTGCACTCTGGATGCCCCGTTTGGGCAGTGGCTCTTGGTCATCCCTTGTCTGACACCCCTGGTTGGACGGGAGCAGGGCACATTCCATGGTAATCCCGGGGGGATTGGGATGGGTCCTGTCAATGTACCTTCCTAAGGTGAGCCTTTTGGGAGATCACTGGATTTGGATTCTTTTGGAACTCCAAAGTTAAGCGAGGTTGGGCTGGAGTAATCCCAAAATGGATGATCCACTGAGAAGTTGTGTGTGGATTCCCATAAACAAAACTGTGAGGGTTGGGCCCAAAGCGGAAAATATCGTGCTTGGGGTCGGACTGTGACATTACTGCTCTCTCAGAAGGTACCGCTCTCGCGCCTCAAGGTACCGCTCTTTTAGAGGGCACTGCTTCCACCAACTAAGGTACGACTCCCCACCAGCCAAGGTAACGGCTTGATAAGATAACCACAGATTTTTTGGATAACTGGAAAATAGAAGACACCTATCACCAATGCAATGGAATAAGAGGTCTAATGTGACGACCCAAACTTTCAACTAGGGTAAAATCGAAATTCAAATGAAATTGACCATTAAATTCAAGGGTTGACTTTTTGATTAAAAGTCAAACTGTTGACTTTTTTATAGGACCTTTTTGGTAATTCGAGAAGACCCGGCGAAGGTCTCGGGATTCTGAGTTCGTACACAGGCGGCACGCTAAAATCGGAGTTCGGACGAGTTCATTACGGGTCTAAAAAGATTAGGGGCATTTTAGTAAAAATTAAGGCAAAGGTATTTTGGTCTTTTCCTAGTGAGATATTCTATAAAAAAGACAGGTGTCCAGATTTTTTCCCCTCTCTTATCATCTCGATCTTTGTTCACCGACTTGGGTTTTGATCAAATATATATATATACATATAGGAGATTTTGGTTGTGATTGGTGTGGGTGATCAAGGTGTAACCAAGAGAATTGAAGAAGGAAAAAAAAAAGGATTATGTGTAACGACCTGTCCCAAATTCCTAGATTAGATTAGTGACTAATCACGATAAGTGAGGTTAATCCGTGATTAGTTGGGCGAAATCGGACGAACGATGCAAAATGACCGTTTTGCCCCTGATGGTGGCAAAACGTTGACTTTTCGATCAGGCGGTCAAATGGACTTTGACCGATGACCGTGACGTAGTCCGTGGCGCCACGAGTTCATAGACAGGTGGCACGTTCAATTCCGACGTTCGAGGAGGAAGTTATGACGTTCAGAAGTTTAGGGGCATTTTGGTAATTTTGGATAAAAGGGGTCAAATGTTGACTTTTTGACCGGGTAGCACGCGCGTAGCTTTGGATACCGTGACAGGATTGGTTGTATGACTTATATGTATATATGATATATGATATGTGGTGTGCACAGGTGTGCACAGGATTTGAGCAGTGGCTCGTGTACTTGGTTTCTTTATGGTTTGGGGCCGAGTCCCTTATGGATTTGGGCAGTGGCCCGTATGGTCGTTTTTATTGTGGTCCTTTCGACCTTGGTTTATATCTGCTTTGGGCTTAGTCCCACATATGGTTTGTTTTGGATAAATGGTTTTCGAATGCATGCATGCTTTTTAGTGGAGGGTACAAATGTCTTATGAAATGTTTTTATAAACTCTTTATTTTTGTCCACTCACAGTTTTTAATGTTTTGACTGCCCTTCAGGTTGACATCGGATGTGGACTGTAGCAGAGACCGAGATATCACATACCTCCTACGGATCCTGGCGTACTCTGATAGCCCGGGAGGGCAAAGGTCGGAAATATCCCTTGTCTGACACTTCGTGTCAGACGGGAGCAGGGTCATCCCGCACTAATCTCGGGGGGATTGGGATGGGTCCTGTCATTATGGGAGTGAAACAGAGAGGGGGAAAGTAACTGAAAAGGGGAGCAATTAGGGGAAGTGAGGAACATACCTCATTCATGAAAAACCCAAAAGTTTCATGAATATTGGAATTTTTGGGTTTGATAAATTGGACCTGTGTTGTTTAAATTGATGGTGTAAATCTCTTATTTGAGCTACTACGAGTAGAAACATCAAAAGATAGAAGGAAATTACGCAGAGTTAAGCTCGTAACAAAGTTCGAATTTTGAGCTTGAGGTTGGGTTCGAAATTGGGGAAATCAAGGTAAGGAAACATCAAATTGAGTCTATAGTTTTGTTCTTGGATTAAATCGGAGTAGGATAGTGATTAAAATGGTGAAAATTAGTTGAGAATTGGATGAATTCCAATCGAGTCAAGCCGCATGTTGAATGACCTGTTTTGCAAAGTTTCTGACCAGGGAAGAAGATGAACAATGATGTGGCGTGTGGGCTCCACACGCAGCCACTTCTGGTGACGCGTGGAGGTGTGTGCCATGTCATCTGTGATAGGCCTTTAATTAAGCTTTATTTTTTATTATTTTATACCCTTTATACTTATCTTTGATTGTTAAAATACCAAACAATTGGAGAAAATAATATATTTTATGGAAAATTTACAGAAATAAATAAAATTTGGAATTTTGAGTATTTTGGCCAAAGAATTGTCTCAATCAGAATTATAACGAAGAAATTATGATTGAAAAAAGAGAAGCTACCAAAAATTCTCAAGGAATTTCGACCGTGGCCTACGGAAGCCCACATACATAGCCCGCTGCAGCCCAAAATCCAATCCATCTCAACGGCTTGCGAGCCCAACTTATTTTGCGCGTCCAGCCCAACGACTCCACAACCTAGAAGTGCCTTCGGCTAACGCTTGTCGATCAGACCCAATGGTTTCGGAGCGCGTGCGCCGAACCCCACATACCTATGTCAGTGCATTAGCCGCTGCAGCCTATGTCCATGTTCGATGTAGCCCATGTCCGTGTCAGCTGCAGCCTATGTCCGTGTCAACTACTGCCCACCTCGATCAATGACCCACCTAGCAACCTAGCACTCATCGATCTCGTCACCTCCATTACCATCATTGAGATCATCCAGATTAAAGACTTAAACTTTCTTTCTTCTTCTTGCTTCTTGCTTCCTACGCAAATAAAAAAACTATAACTCAACCAAAATGTTTCCTCTCCTCTAATCACATCCCTCTAGCTCAAGCTCTGACTTCATCTTCACACATCTCAACCTTCATGACCTTCAAATCCTCCATCAAACCTGACATGACCCACCCCGATTATCGCCTCGATAATCGAGAAGCATCCTGCTCCCGTCTGACAATCGAATCCCAAAAGACCGGAAAACTAATAAATACTACAACACGCCCATTGTCAGACCAGGGAGATTAAACAAAATACATCCGACTGGACGTCAAGTCCACAGTTTCACAGAGCATAATATTACAAAACAGGTTAAAGAACAAATCCTACTCTGTGAACTAACTACTCCGCAACGGAAAACTTTATGCCTCTGCCTCTGCCTCGGCGCTTGCCCCCACGCTTGTACCAAGACCTAGAGGGAATTTAAAACAACAAAGTGTGAGTGGACCGAAACATAAGTTTTACAGAAACAGTTTTTCCGAAATCGGGTTCGCCCTCCAGTTTTGTAACACGCATGCATAACCAAATATTCAAAATTTGCATATTAAACTTTTGAAAACTCTTTTTTCCGAAACACATGAAAAACGTTATAAAGGATCGTCATAACTCATGTAAAACCATTTAATAATGCCAGGTTCCAGAAACCGTCATTTTGAAACATTATTTGCACAAATCAAGTAAAACGTAAATCAATAATCACAATTATGCCGTTGGATCCATCCGAGTCTTTAAACTCAACATTAGGCCTTCCCGGGATATCAACGAGTCTTTAAACTCAAAACATGATTAATAGGCCTCGGGGGTATCATAATAATCGAGTCTTTAAACTCACGAGTCTTTAAACTCAATTCGGGTCTTTAAACCCAATTTTCGGGCCCGCCCCCGTCATCAACATACCGGGTCTTTAAACCCAAAACCAGATCCAACCATTAACCGGATCTTTAAACCCAAAACCGTTTTTAAACATAATAAACCAGGATTCATCACAAACCGTTTTCCCAACATTATTCCGAAAACATTTCTCATCATAACAGGACTTATGTCCGAATTCACGTGCAAATTCCTACACATGCAATTTCCAACAATTACATCACAATGTGATCAAACATCATAAATCCGAAACATGCATATTCATATCCAGGTACTTCATCAAAATCATCACGCATGCAATAGCAAAAACCGAAATCTCGAAATGCGTGAAATACGATAAATATCTCGAAAACATGGAAACATGTAAAACCGATATATCATATCACCATCATAAAATCATAGGTAAAACCATGAGATAAATGAGCAAAATAGTCATGCATGCCCCATTTAGAAATCAAAAGGTCCACTCACTGTTTTAGGACGCGTCAATTGCGTCCCGCGTGCTCCTCCGTAGCTTCGGAAGTGTCCGGGCCTGTAAAAATGTGCAAGAAGGGTTACAAACATCCTCAAATAGCTCGTAAGATTTTTCCCTAATTTCCCGGATTTTTCGGCGAAATAAACCTTAAGGACCTAAACTCCCGAGCTCCCGAGATTATCCCGAACGACTCCCGAACAACTCGAATCCTAGAGGGAAAATGTTAATTAGACTGAAAGGAACAATTTCCATGTTGACCGTGATCGGAGATGACATCGCACGCGCCATCACGCGCCGCCCAAAGTGGCTGCGCGTGAAGGCCACGCGCCATGCTACAGATTCATCGTTCTTACCCGGATAGACTGATAAACGGGTCTATTACCCGCGACTCAACCCGACCAGTTCAAGCCCAATTCTCAATCAATTCCTCTCGTTTTTTATCCTATTATCTTATCTAACTCATTAATTTCAGGTCTGTGTTAGTGACTAGCCTCGACTGACACCACATCGACCCAACTCAAGCTTGAACAATCGAACAAGTCGACTTCTGGAACTCACCCTACACGGTTCCATTTCCAAATTAATTCCACCAGAAGCATAAAGGGACCCATACGAACACAATAGCACAAACAATTGAACTCGTCGTTACCTGGAAGTCGTCGTCCTCAAGCTCGAAAATTCTCAAAACCAGGGAGCTCCGTTCTTGGCCGATTCGTGAGTGTCGTCCTTCGAATTCGACGTGGTTGGTTCCCTCTTGCTCCCAGAAGACTAGAATGGCCCTTGGTTTCGATCAACAAGCCTCCGAAATCGAATTCAAATTTTTCCCTCCAACTGGTTCATCTCTGAACAGGTACCTGAGTTCCTGAGCAATCCTTGCTCAATTTGCTTGATTTCGTGCACGGTTATGCTGCTGCTGCTCCCAGAAAACTCTCAGTGTGTCTAGTGTGATCCCTAAGCCAGTAGAAACTGAATTCTGAGATTTCCCCCCAAAAACCCGAAACTGATTTCTCACTGTTTCTCTCAAACTCTCTCAGTCACTCCTCGGCAGCATGATCCCAAATGAGTTCCCAGACTCAAAGGCGACCAGGTAATCGATCAAAGCGGCCAGCAACCCGTGAGAAACCGTCTGAGATTTTTCTGAAAATGTTTCCCACGCACGCAGAAACCATGGCCAATTCAATCTCCCCCGTGCACTGAGCACTGCCCAAATCGTGCACCAAAGCCACTCAGTCCAGCACCACTACCTCAAACGACATAAACAAAGCCCTGAGCCTTCCACTAAACCTTAAACAATTGAACGCACAAGACCCATGGCCGTTGCTCTGTTTTCCACGGTGGTGAACAGTACCCCGTGCGGAAATTACCAAAATGCCCCCAGGGCAAAAATTACCAAAATGCCCTCCAACTTCCGTGACCCGTAACTCGGTCATCCGACGTCCGTTTCAAGCGTGCCGCCTGTCGTTGTACTCGGGGCGTCGAGACGAACATAACGGTCTTCGAGTCAAATGCATATCAATTGTCAAACAAAAAGTCAACTTTTCCCCTTAATAACGCCCAATTACGGTAATGCCCCTGAACTTCCGAACATCATAACTTCCACCCTGTTCGTCCGAATCGAACGTGCCACCTGTCTATGAACTCGTGACATCCCGAACTACGTCACGATCATCGCTCAACGTCCGTTCGACCCCCCAATCAAAAAGTCAACAAATTGACCACACAAATCACAGGGGTAAAAACGTCATTTTATTCAATATTTTATAATATTACATTTCCAGAACGTCCGGGGCGTTACAAAACCCCTCACCATTCCACTGCATTCATGAATCATGCCTAGTCTCACTACAAGAAAACATGGATTCGTCAACAATGTTCAGTTGTTTCTAAAAGTCAAAAGTCGTAACCTAAAGTGATAGGAAACAAAAATCAACTAAGCATAGGTTTATATATTATGTGTCATTGATTCCCCTCCACCTCCAGCCAAATAATGCAACATTCACAACAATGCCTCTTCTTATTCTAAACTATTCGATAAATTCCTTCGGTACCAAAATTTAGATTTTCAACTAAAATTTGAATCAGAAAAAGCTGCTGGTTTCTGAGAAAATGCAAGAAAAATAGAAATATTAATTATATCTAATTTCCAACAGCTAAGACAAAATAGCAACAAAATGAACGAGCAACGATTGGTAGCTGATTCTTCCTAAATCTAGGTTTCTTAGTAATTTTCCCAATGTTTCGCGCCAACCAAACAAAAGTTAAGTAAATTGGACAAATTACTCACTCATTTCCAGAGCTCAAAGTAGAAACGAATTGTACCTTGAAATTTGACTGGGCGATGGTCTAGATCTGGAATTTAAATGTACCATCACAATTCTTGCTTATGATGTCAACCATACCTAAATATAAGGATGGCAATTCATATATGATATCCATAAGACATGACATGAATGTTATACCTGAATAAAGAAGATGTTCCATATTTCAAGCGGATGTGAAGGCAGAGGAGAGGAGAAGAAAG
This sequence comes from Prinsepia uniflora, assembly GCA_032719365.1. Classification (NCBI taxonomy): domain Eukaryota; kingdom Viridiplantae; phylum Streptophyta; class Magnoliopsida; order Rosales; family Rosaceae; genus Prinsepia; species Prinsepia uniflora. The sequence goes on from CM064862.1 coordinate 52,786,237, forward strand.
AGAAAGGAGAGAAGAAGAAAAAGAGAAGTAGGATAAAGAGGAAGGGAAGAGAAGTTGAAGCGGAATCCATCAACCCAAGCCAAGCTAGGGTCGGTGGCGACTTAGTGTGTAACGCCCCGAAAAATCCAAAACTTGTAAAATATTAAAATAATGTGAAAATGACGTTTTTACCCCTGAAGGGATATGGCTAAAAGTTGACTTTTGTTCGGAATACTTTTGAATATTTTTCTAGTGCCATTGTGTAGGTCTCAGAACGCTGAATCCGTAGACAGGTGGCACATCAAAAATGGAGCTCGTATGAAGAAGTTATGAGTCTGAGAAGTTCAGGGGCAAAATGGTCATTTGTGACCTCAAGGGTAAAATGGTAATTTTGTGTGGATTATGATTAAACGGTGGAAGGATGATTATCACCTCACCTTAAATGCTGATTCAGCCACTATATGAATCATATACCTTATCAAGTGACACATGTCACTTGTTGTTGAAGATTAGTGGCACTTAGGGATTTTAATTAATTAGTTAATTGAAGTTAAAAAATAAATGGGTATTGTTAACTGATGAACAGTGTTCGACTAAGACCAAACACAGAACAGAGGACGTCCATACTTCTTCTTCCACCTTGATCGATTTCTGTTGAAACAAGAGTAATTGAACAATCAATTGGCTTAAGTGAAGAGTGAAAAACCGAAGAGGTGTAACAACCCGTGCCGAGAATTGGGATAAGTGGAGTGATTAAGGTGTGATTAGTAAGGTTAATCAGGAGTTAGGTGGTCCCGAGGGGTCCGGGAACCTAGAATGACGATTTTGCCCCTTGCTTTGGGCAAAAATGTTGACTTTTCTTTTGGGAGGTCCGATGGACTTTGACCAATGACCAGGACGTAGTTTAGGACGTCACGAAGCCATAGGCAGGTGGCACGCCTGATTTCGACATCCGTGGAGGAAGTTGTGATGTTCGGAAGGTCGAGGGCATTATCGTAATTTTGGTAAAATAAGGGGAATAGTTGACTTTTTGAATAATCGGGTTTTGGTAGATTGACCTAGGATGGTTAGATAGTTCTTGTCGTCCTGAGTTCGATGACAGGCGGCACGTGTTCATCGGACTTACGAGGCGAGAGTTACGGGTCTAGGAAGTTTCGGTAAAACCGTAAAATGAGTAAAACAGGAGGGTATTTTGGTCATTGTGGCACATTGGGATTTGTGCACAGAGGAAAGGAATGGACGGCTGGGATTAGGCCATGTGGGAGTGTGTGGAGTGGATGGTGACACATGGCATGTGTGTAGAGGATTCTGGTGGAATCCTGTGCATTCACGGCCCAATTAATTGGGGTGCACCCGTGCTATGCATCCTGGTGCTTCGACATACACAGAGAAACAGAGTGAGAGCTTGAAGGGAAATCGACCGATCTGGGTGCAAGGGTGAGTGACTGGTGAGTTGTGAGAGTGACAGTGAAGCAAGGAGGAGCTGCTGGTCGTGTTTTGGCGGTGCAATTGTGCACGGCGGCACGACGGAGGTGAGGAGAAGAATTGGGGGAAACAGGGAGGCCGTGAACGTTTGGTGGTGGCTACGCCGTGAGGCGGTTCAAATCAAGACAAGGAGAGGCTGAGGAGGTTGCAGGGAGTCCAACGACTACCGTGGTAGGCGGCAGTGCGCACGGCGGAGCTGCAATCGAAGGGTAAGTCTTCCTGCTCTGTTTTCCCGTGGAATTTCATTTAGAAAGTCGTGACTCTGGGCTGAGAGTCGAGAGGATTGGAAGTCAGGGTGAGGTTCAGGAGAGTCCTAGGCGTCGACTAGGATGGTCGCCGTGACGGGGAGGTACACGGCGGAGCTCAGACGACGGCAGACACTCTGGTGCTCTGTTTTGCTGTGATGTTTGAACCCAAAGTCGTGACGTTTGGGGTTGAGTCGAAGGTCTAGGAGAGTTGGTTTAGGTTCAGTGAGGTTCAGGGAAGAGTTTGGTGAAGCCACCGTGAAGGGTGGTGAGCTGGGTGGTCGGATCGTGAAACAGAGTTTTGGGGAGGTTTGATTTCGAGCTTGAGACGACGGGTAGGAGGTTGTGTCGAGGTGATTGGAGGATGGGGATGCTTAGAGTAAGGTTGGACGAAGCTATAGGAGAAGGAAGGAGGTGTTTTAGTGCAGGCACGGCGGAGAACCGTTGACGCCGGTTCAAGCTGTAGCTTACTGTGTTGAACCGGGTCGACGTGAGGTTGAAGGTGCACTGTAGCTGGCGCGTGGGGCCATGCGCAGCCACTTTGGGTGGCGCGTGGAGGCGCGTGCGGCGGTTCTGGGAGAAACGGTCAACATCGTTTTTGGTCTAGGAGTTGTTGTGAGTTTAATGGAATTGGTTTCGAGTCAATCGGAAGTCGTTTGAGCGTAGTTCCGCGAGGGTGAATGTGTAGGGTCCCGGGGTTTTAAGTCTTTGGTTCGGGGATTTTTGAGGGCCTTTAGGTGAGTGTTTGTAGACGTATTAGTGATGTAATTTGACGGTGTTTGACAGGATCGGGATTTCCCGAGGAAGCCGAGGAACGGGCTGGACGTTCGGGACGCGAGTAGGGCTCAGTACTGTGAGTGGACCCTTTCTCTAAACTCGAACATGCATAACTGTTTTCTATAATTGTTTTATGGTTTTAATCATGATTTTATGTTTATCGAATATGTTTGGTTGGTTTTGCGTTATTACACGTTTTTCGAGGAAAGTGGTTTTTAGCACGTTTTACGAGAAAGTGGTTTGTTTCTGAAATGGATGCAATGGTTTTGGATTTCAAATGATACGTGGTTTTCAATGGTTATAAGTGGAGTTTGGGAACATGATTTCGATGATCAAAGTTTTCGATTTTAGAATCGGATTTCACTAATCGGAATTTGGTTTTAAGATTGGAACATGGACTCCGGATTTGGGTTCGGAATGACGGTTCTGAACGCCGAAAGGGCGTCGGACCAGTGATTTCGGATTCGGGTTTGGATGAGGATTTGGTAAATGGTTTTCAAATGGTTTTGGGATTGGATTTGCTGGATCTGGATATTGGATTTAAAGACCCGGATATATGTGACGGGGGACCGGCCGGATTGGGTTTAAAGACCCGGATTGAGTTTAAAGACTCGGGAGTTTAAAGACTCGGATATATATATTGATTTTTCCCCCGTAGGCCTTGAGTTTAAAGACTCGGAAGTTTAAAGACTCGGATATGATTAAGACCTGGATTGAGTTTAAAGACTCGGGAGTTTAAAGACTCGGATAGGTCCAGCAGGTTTGATCGGGAAAATGATGATTTGATGTTTATGGTTTTTGGATACGGTTTCTGATACTCATGCTGTGGTTTCTTAAGATATTTTATAGTGTTTCTGTTTCTTATGATGTTTATAATGATTATTTTATAAATGTATTTATAACTGTTGGTTATGCATGTGGTTTCAAAACGGAGGGTTAAACTTGGTTTTCTTATAAAATGGTTTTTGAACTTTTGTACCTTCTGGTCCACTCACATTTTCTGTTTTAATTGCCCTCCAGGTTGTGGAGCTAGCGCGGGGTCTTGACGTCGAGGCAGAGTCTGAGGCATAGAAGCGACGTGAGGGATCCTAGAAGAGTTTAAAGGCTTCTGTGTGCGTGTACTTTCTCGGTTTTTATTTTTCTTGAAATGTAGTGCTATGCTCTGTAAACGATAAGGATTTTGGGATATTTTGTAATTACTCCTGCGTTTGACTGGGTTCGAGTGAGTGTTCCTTAGGTGTTGTGTCGGGGAGTCAGACGGTAGCGGGATTTACCTCGGGTTTCGGGGCGAAACCGGGGTGGGTCCTGACAATTGGTATCAGAGCATAGGTTTGTCGAGTTTGTTGGGTCTGTCGGTTTGTGAGGTTGTGTTTTAGTTTCTTAACTACTTCTATGCCTCTTTCAGCGTGCGGTTGACGATGCCTCCGAGACGTAGACCCTCTCCACAACCGGAAGAAGTAGCAAGAGAGACGGAGAGTGCCACGATTGAGCGAGCCCAGCGGCTCGGGGCTACTACCTTTAGTGGTGGGGCTGATCCTGAGGAAGCCCAGAGGTGGATTACCCGACTTGAGCGGATTTTTGCGGTGATGCATTGTCCGCCGGAGGAGCGAGTATTGTTGGCTACCTTTTTGCTAGATGGTGCGGCGTACGAGTGGTGGTACACCCTCGAGTTGTCAGGTTGGGATGTCCATAGTGTGACTTGGGAGACGTTCAGGGAACGGTTTCTGGAGCAGTATTATCCTCGTTCTTTCCGGGATGCCAAGGAGGCGGAGTTTTTGCATCTCCAGCAAGGGAATATGACAGTGGCAGAATATGAACGGAAGTTTCAGATGTTGTCTCGGTTTGCTCCTGCTTTTGTGGCCACTGAAGCCGAGAAGTGCCGTAGGTTTGAGTTGGGTTTGCGCGGTGAGATTCGAGCCGTAGTGACAGCTGGATCTTTTGCTACCCTCCGAGACTTGTCGGATGCTGCGGTGCGAGTTAAGGCTAGTTTGCCGGTGCGACGCCGGGAACCCTCTATTCCTGGAGTTTCGAGCTAGCGGACACCGAAAAGAGGTAACTTCGGTGGATCGTCCTCGTCGGGCGATGATCGTTTTGGTAGGCCTGGTAGTGCCCAGAGTTCAGGATTTTGGGGTTATCGAGTACCGCCGACTCCGCAAGCGAGTGCGACATCGGTAGCGTCCACAGGGAGACCGAGCAGTGGACCAGGCTGGAATGTGTGTTTCTACTGCGGGGAGCGAGGTCATTTCCGACGTGAGTGTCCACTGTTGCCACAGGAAGGTGGTGTAGGTAGAGGAGTAGCGGAGTCCGGACAGAGTACAGCATCAGGGACAGCGGGCACTAGAGGAGGTGGTGGCACAGCCACGAGTAGTTCGAGGGGACGTGGTAGAGCGTCGGGATCTCAGGCCTGGGTGTTTTCGATGACTCAGCAGGAGGATCAGGCGATATCAGATGTGGGGACAGGTACTTGTTTCACTTTTGGTTGTCCTGTTGGTTTGGTTGTTGGATTTCGGGGTAGAGTCTATGAGTTTTCCTAGAGGACTTGGAGTGTACCGTAAGTTCCGTAGCAGGTTGATGGGAAGTAGAGGAAAGGAGTGACTATAACTGATCGATTGGAGACTGTGGAAGGAGAGAACCCACAAGCTAGAGTTTGCCTTTAGGACTTTGTGAAGTTAGTCCGACCGTGGCCGGAATAGTAGCCGAGGGAGATGGGTGGTTGTATACGAGGATATACTCTATGACTTCTGTCGGGTATTGTGAAATGAGGTATTTTATAATACCTTTGTTTTATGTTCATAGAGTTTCCCTTGCGTACACCATGAAGTTGTTACATAGCTAGAGTTGGCTGTGGTAACAGTAGCTGGGGACGGAGTGAAATACCCAAGGTGGAGATGATAGAAAGGAAACCTAGGAGAGGTTGTTCCTTAGGAGACCCTAGGTGTTGGGAACTAGCTGTGGAATTTCGGGGACGAAATTCTTTTTAGGTGGGTAGATTGTAACAACCCGTGCCGAGAATTGGGATAAGTGGAGTGATTAAGGTGTGATTAGTAAGGTTAATCAGGAGTTAGGTGGTCCCGAGGGGTCCGGGAACCTAGAATGACGATTTTGCCCCCTGCTTTGGGCAAAAATGTTGACTTTTCTTTTGGGAGGTCCGATGGACTTTGACCAATGACCAGGACGTAGTTTAGGACGTCATGAAGCCATAGGCAGGTGGCACGCCTGATTTCGACATCCGTGGAGGAAGTTGTGATGTTCGGAAGGTCGAGGGCATTATCGTAATTTTGGTAAAATAGGGGGAATAGTTGACTTTTTGAATAATCGGGTTTTGGTAGGTTGACCTAGGATGGTTAGATAGTTCTTGTCGTCCTGAGTTCGATGACAGGCGGCACGTGTTCATCGGACTTACGAGGCGAGAGTTACGGGTCTAGGAAGTTTCGGTAAAACCGTAAAATGAGTAAAACAGGAGGGTATTTTGGTCATTGTGGCACATTGGGATTTGTGCACAGAGGAAAGGAATGGACGGCTGGGATTAGGCCATGTGGGAGTGTGTGGAGTGGATGGTGACACATGGCATGTGTGTAGAGGATTCTGGTGGAATCCTGTGCATTCACGGCCCAATTAATTGGGGTGCACCCGTGCTATGCATCCTGGTGCTTCGACATACACAGAGAAACAGAGTGAGAGCTTGAGGGGAAATCGACCGATCTGGGTGCAAGGGTGAGTGACTGGTGAGTTGTGAGAGTGACAGTGAAGCAAGGAGGAGCTGCTGGTCGTGTTTTGGCGGTGCAATTGTGCACGGCGGCACGGCGGAGGTGAGGAGAAGAATTGGGGGAAACAGGGAGGCCGTGAACGTTTGGTGGTGGCTACGCCGTGAGGCGGTTCAAATCAAGACAAGGAGAGGCTGAGGAGGTTGCAGGGAGTCCAACGACCACCGTGGTAGGCGGCAGTGCGCACGGCGGAGCTGCAATCGAAGGGTAAGTCTTCCTGCTCTGTTTTCCCGTGGAATTTCATTTAGAAAGTCGTGACTCTGGGCTGAGAGTCGAGAGGATTGGAAGTCAGGGTGAGGTTCAGGAGAGTCCTAGGCGTCGACTAGGATGGTCGCCGTGACGGGGAGGTACACGGCGGAGCTCAGACGACGGCAGACACTCTGGTGCTCTGTTTTGCTGTGATGTTTGAACCCAAAGTCGTGACGTTTGGGGTTGAGTCGAAGGTCTAGGAGAGTTGGTTTAGGTTCAGTGAGGTTCAGGGAAGAGTTTGGTGAAGCCACCGTGAAGGGTGGTGAGCTGGGTGGTCGGATCGTGAAACAGAGTTTTGGGGAGGTTTGATTTCGAGCTTGAGACGACGGGTAGGAGGTTGTGTCGAGGTGATTGGAGGATGGGGATGCTTAGAGTAAGGTTGGACGAAGCTATAGGAGAAGGAAGGAGGTGTTTTAGTGCAGGCACGGCGGAGAACCGTTGACGCCGGTTCAAGCTGTAGCTTACTGTGTTGAACCGGGTCGACGTGAGGTTGAAGGTGCACTGTAGCTGGCGCGTGGGGCCATGCGCAGCCACTTTGGGTGGCTTGTGGAGGCGCGTGCGGCGGTTCTGGGAGAAACGGTCAACATCGTTTTTGGTCTAGGAGTTGTTGTGAGTTTAATGGAATTGGTTTCGAGTCAATCGGAAGTCGTTTGAGCGTAGTTCCGCGAGGGTGAATGTGTAGGGTCCCGGGGTTTTAAGTCTTTGGTTCGGGGATTTTTGAGGGCCTTTAGGTGAGTGTTTGTAGACGTATTAGTGATGTAATTTGACGGTGTTTGACAGGATCGGGATTTCCTGAGGAAGCCGAGGAACGGGCTGGACGTTCGGGACGCGAGTAGGGCTCAGTACTGTGAGTGGACCCTTTCTCTAAACTCGAACATGCATAACTGTTTTCTATAATTGTTTTATGGTTTTAATCATGATTTTATGTTTATCGAATATGTTTGGTTGGTTTTGCGTTATTACACGTTTTTCGAGGAAAGTGGTTTTTAGCTCGTTTTACGAGAAAGTGGTTTGTTTCTGAAATGGATGCAATGGTTTTGGATTTCAAATGATACGTGGTTTTCAATGGTTATAAGTGGAGTTTGGGAACATGATTTCGATGATCAAAGTTTTCGATTTTAGAATCGGATTTCACTAATCGGAATTTGGTTTTAAGATTGGAACATGGACTCCGGATTTGGGTTCGGAATGACGGTTCTGAACGCCGAAAGGGCGTCGGACCAATGATTTCGGATTCGGGTTTGGATGAGGATTTGGTAAATGGTTTTCAAATGGTTTTGGGATTGGATTTGCTGGATCTGGATATTGGGTTTAAAGACCCGGATATATGTGACGGGGGACCGGCCGGATTGGGTTTAAAGACCCGGATTGAGTTTAAAGACTCGGGAGTTTAAAGACTCGGATATATATATTGATTTTTCCCCCGTAGGCCTTGAGTTTAAAGACTCGGGAGTTTAAAGACTCGGATATGATTAAGGCCTGGATTGAGTTTAAAGACTCGGGAGTTTAAAGACTCGGATAGGTCCAGCAGGTTTGATCGGGAAAATGATGATTTGATGTTTATGGTTTTTGGATACGGTTTCTGATACTCATGCTGTGGTTTCTTAAGATATTTTATAGTGTTTCTGTTTCTTATGATGTTTATAATGATTATTTTATAAATGTATTTATAACTGTTGGTTATGCATGTGGTTTCAAAACGGAGGGTTAAACTTGGTTTTCTTATAAAATGGTTTTTGAACTTTTGTACCTTCTGGTCCACTCACATTTTCTGTTTTAATTGCCCTCCAGGTTGTGGAGCTAGCGCGGGGTCTTGACGTCGAGGCAGAGTCTGAGGCATAGAAGCGACGTGAGGGATCCTAGAAGAGTTTAAAGGCTTATGTGTGAGTGTACTTTCTCGGTTTTTATTTTTCTTGAAATGTAGTGCTATGCTCTGTAAACGATAAGGATTTTGGGATATTTTGTAATTACTCCTGCGTTTGACTGGGTTCGAGTGAGTGTTCCTTAGGTGTTGTGTCGGGGAGTCAGACGGTAGCGGGATTTACCTCGGGTTTCGGGGCGAAACCGGGGTGGGTCCTGACAAGAGGAACCAAACAAACCCAGTTAGAACCTTACTGAACCTACCCGGAAATTTACTCAAAATCTTCATTTACAATTTGAATTTCTAGACGGTTTCGTTCCAATTTGAAGCGATATTAAGCCTTCAAAGAACCAGGCGACTCGAACCCAATCAACTGGAACAAAAATTGGAGCTGAATTGGGGATGAACAGATTCTGTAACTAGTTCGGAAAATCGAGCTTGAGTTCAGTGACTTAGAGGTAATAACTCATGAAATTGATCTCGATTTCGTGTATATAATAGTCCTATGATGCTTTTGGTATGAACAATTGAAGGAAACAGGTGATTTTTGGATAGGACCCGAATCCAAACCCGACGGGTGTTCATCTTGAGTCGAGACGTTCTAGGGCTTATTTGATTAAATTGAACTTATAGAACTGTAAATTAGATTGAACTGATATGCATGAATGAAAGAACAGACATAATTGAGTTGAAATTGAAGGAAATCGAGTCGGGTCTGATCGCGGGTTGCAGACCCTTTTATCAGAGAAACGGGCGAGTCCAACAGCAATTTTGATACTCTCGATGATACGGACCTATTAGCGTTGGTTTTGGGTCAATCGGATGTGAACTGACAGTAGTTTTGCGTATCTGAAGCGTATAAGTTACGTTTAAATAATATTATTTTATTCCGACGATTCGGAAATTCGTACCTAAGATTATATGATACTCTAGTAACCCTATATTACATGTTTGACAGGCCGAAATATTCTCGGGACATCGGACGAGAACGAACAGCTCGAATCCGAACAATCTGGACGGTGTGTGAGTGAGCTTTTGTTTTCTACCCTAAATGCATGCATATATGTTTTAACTGCTTTTAAATGCTTATGATATGATTTAAATCGCTTTGCTATGATTGATGATGTGATATGATGATTTCCGAATTTTGGGAATATTATATTATTTTATATTGTTTTTGGGCACGATTTTCGAGAAAATCATAAAATTGTGATTTTGGGCGATGGCCTGAGATTTGAGATGGCTTTTGACTCGGAATTGAAGTTATGTGATTTCATTGATGCAATTGAATTATAAATGATATGTTAGACATGGATTTATGGAATTTACTTGTGCTTTGGAAATGCTATATTTCGGGCAGAGGCCCTATTGAACTATTGATTTGACTGTGAGATTTAAATGGTTTTGAAATGAGAATATTGACTATTGGTACCATCCTCTGTGATTTGATGGTCTCCTCCAGACGTCGTAGATCCTGGAGTAGTCACGATCCACTGCTTGGAGATGAGTAGCTTCGAGGGGAGGCTCAGTCTCAGGAGTGTAAGTTTATGATGATATCCTCCAGACGTCGTTGATCCTGGAGATGATATCACCCCAAACGTCGTTGATCCTGGGGAGGTACTCGGACGTGAGACACCCGAGTTGCACGCGTTGCATTGATATCGTGACGGGTTATTGGATATCGAAATTGGATGTTGAGGATGGTGTTATCATGATTGATTTTGCATTGTATTAGTCGTTTTCTTTTACCTTTGATTTATATAACTCATGTTTTATATGATATACATGCATGTTTGTGAAAACTGGAGGGTAAGACTATTTTGATAAATGTATTTCTAAACCCTTATTTTCGTCCACTCACACCTTTAATGTTTTTTTTTTGTATCCTCCAGGCCCGTGCACAGGTACTGAGGCTCATATCGAGGCAGAAGAATAAACAGACCGTTGCGTACTCGAGTTCTGACCGCGTAGGACTTTAATCCTTGTTTGTAAATATTTCTTATGATCTGTAAACCGATTGACAACTGAGGTAGTCAACGGTCCTAAAGACGTACCTATCCCTGGTCTGACTATGTGTGTTGTTTGTTGTGTTGTGTATTTATATATATATATATATATATATATATATATATATTTGGACTACTTGTGGTATTTTAAAGTCATGGTCAGACGGGAGCAGGATCTTTCACGGTTATCAAGGAATAATCGGGATGGGTCCTGTCATAGTGTGATTTTGGTTCCTGCAAATTGCAAGAACGAAAAGAGAGGATATGTGCTTAAATGCTAGTTCTTAAGTCCCCAAAATTGAGTCTTGCAAACGATTCAAATTTTTAGCTCAAATTAAAACACTCGAAATGCCCTTCTTGTAAGACCCGTGTCCTGGAGGGAACGGTAAACGATCCCATATTTCTGCGAGGGGAATGGTCTGGGAGGGGATTGGTGGTGTCCCTTAAAGGTGTAGGCACACACCTATCTAGCACAATGCCTTATGGGAGCTCACTGGCTTTGGATTCCTGGGGAACTCCAAAATTAAGCGAGTTGACGCTGGTGCAATCCCATGTTGGGTGACCCATTGGGAAGTTGTACCGTGAACTCCCGGGAACAAAACCCTGTGGGCTGGACTGGTTTGGCTAGTGAGTCTAGAGCGGAAAATATCGTGTTAGGTAGAGTGGGCCACTGCGCAACTCTGATATAAACGAGGTCTCTTAGGAGCTCTCTGCTTTGGATTCCTAGGGAACTCCAAAGTTAAGTGAGTGGAGGTTGGTGCAATCTCATGATGGGTGACCCCCTAGGAAGTTGCACCGTGAGCTCCCGAAAACAAAACCGTGAGGACGAGGAGGCCCAAAGCGGTCAATATTGTGCTAGAGTCGGGTCCTGACCGATGAGAGTTGGGTCTTGACACTTCTTAGTTGTTGCTTTATCTCACAATTTTTGTTACTTTTATTTTGGACAACAAAAATAAAACCTTGCCTATTATGTACTACAAGTTGTTGCCCATATAAAAAAAGATTGTTGCCTTGCAAAATATGCAACACTTTTATGGTGTTGCATTAAGCAATAAGCAACCCTAACATAAGTCGTTGCCTATGATTTTTCATTATAGCGGCAAGTTTCACGCACTCAGTGCATTGACAATAACTCCAAAAAATCAAAAGTGCCAATGGATCCCGCACATGAATTTTTTAAGCTTAAGCAACAACATTTTCTAGTTGTTGCCTATTGTTACTATAGGCAAGGAAATTTCAGTCATTACAAATTTTGTTGTTGCTGAATCCATGTTTTCTTGTAGTGCCTCTTGGGATTTCACCACCAAAGCTTGCTTGCTCCCTTCCCAAACCCACTTCACATGCAGCCTCACTTACTCACCCGACTCCACTCAAGTCACTTAGATCACCCTTGACTTGGTAGCTTACCTCGGCACCCTTACCCCATTCATTTCTCACCACACCCAACCTTTTCGACAACTCCTTTTTTGACCCACCCCTCCTTTATTTCCTCTCTCCCCATCCTCCAAAGTCCAAACTTTCTGGGATTATGGGGCCCTCCCCAACATTTCCAACCTCAAATCCCTCAATTTCTTAAACTATTTCCACATTTTTAACTAGGTTTCTCCCAAATACTATGAATTCGCTCCCCATCTTGAGAAGGCTCCATATGAGCTTTAACTGCCTTTAATTGCATTACGCCCTTCATTTTTAGCAATTTAGCAATTTAGGAAGTGAAAACAAATCACATTCTCCCTAAGTCCTTGTTTGTTATGAAAATGTCCAAATTGCCAAACAAGTCTCCACTATTGTTTTGGACAAATTTTTAATTTTATGCCCAAGTTGGTAAATTTTTGTGTCGTTTCAATTTTATTGAATGTCAACCTCCACATAATTTGAATGCCCTACCTCAACCCGTCAAGACACGTGTGGTACTTATGAGCAACTACAATATGTGCCCTTAGCATATCCAATAAAATTACCCCAGCCCAGTCTGCGTTTCAAAAGGCACTAAGGGTGCTGAATGAATGGGTAACATCATGGAGGTGATAGGTGGCAGTGCGGCGGATGTGAAGGCCAAAAAGCATTGTGCCCTTGAGGTAGCGGAGAACACGCTTGAGGAGGAACATGATAATGGGTAGGGGTGCTTGGTTGGTTTGTTGATTGGAGATATGATGGAGATGTTCGTGAGATGGTGACGATGGATGATTGATGATGGTGGTGATGGATGAGGCTAAAATTATGCCATTTTAGGTAGTTGTGTATCTAATATAAAATTCAAAAATTTGCTACAAAATGACCGAAAACTCCTGCCATAGCATCTTAAATGGCAATAGTAACCGGTGTAACTAAATTAGTGCAATAGTGTTGACGATGTAACTGTTCTCATAGAGCAAATTGAGGTAAATTGTAATTCTTGGTGCATTTTAAATTATAAGTCTTTTTTATTTGTTGATATGTATGAATAAAAAATTTTAAGTCGATGAATGAAATGTTGACATGAATGTTAGCATTTTTGAAATGCTGATACTCTAGATGAGTCTTTTTCATGAAATTCACGAAAATTTAATGCTTAAACTATCAACATAAATCAAATCCAAAATGTTAATAATAATTTGGATTACATTCCAAATCATGTCCACCCCTACTTTGAAGCCCCAAAACATTTGGACCACAAAGTCAATTTTCATGGAGCCTGTTCTAGTTACCTTCCAGCCCACCGTCGTTGGTGTTGGTTTGAGTAGATATGGTTATGGCATGGACAACAAAATGATCATCAAAGTACATGATTTTTAGGAGGCTTATTATTCAAAATGTTCACCGAATCAGACATCAAGTTTCAATTTGCTCCCTTAATGTGAAATTGTACAATGTACTTTACGAACCCCCATTATGTCAAGTTCATTGCACCAAAAGTTATAGTTAGTTACTAACGACGATTATAAGAGAAGTATTTTTGTCAAAAATTTAAAACGATTACGCTAAAATAAAAATAAAAATTATTCTCATATCCACCCCCAATCCTCCCAATTCTCTCTTTCAGGCTCAATTCTTCTTTCTATGACAATTACAACCTAACCCAATATCCACAAAACTAGCACCGTCATCATCATCTTCTTCATCTTCTCACAAACCCAACACCACCACCATCTTCATCTCACAAACTCAGCACCATCATCGTTTTCCTCTCCACAATTGCTTGCCAATGAGGTCAGGTACTAGGGGGTCAGGAAAAAAATTTTGGGCCAGTTCACGCTAGAGATCTAAGACCCACGGAAAAAGACCTGGGTCTGGCCGTAGAGGCGCACCTCAAGCAGCCTGAGTTCCATAGTCGAGTCATTCAGACACACCCAGTCGCCATCTCAGTCTACAGTAATCGCCGCAGAATTGTCATTGCAAAAACGACAGCTAAGGACTCCTCTGATGGTTCCTAAGTACCGCCACAACGACTACTACTTGTCCTCCTCAGTTGTTGAAGACGACGGGGGCTTTGTCGAGTCGTCATTGTTGGCAAGACCCCACTTCCCTTAGATCTCAATCCTACCTTGGACGAGGAGGGTGGCCTGTTTAGCAGTGAAGACGGTCATGAATCTCTGATGTACGTCGTTATGCATGTGATTGTATGTTGTTACTACGATGTTGGTGATCGTATGATGACGATCAATGATTCATTTTTTTCCTCTTAAAAATCGTTTACAAATTCTTTTCTCTTTTCCCTTCTCAATTATTGTGTGGAGGAAGAGGATTAGATAAGTAAGATTATGATAAGATGATCTTATTTCTGTATGATCCAATGGTGGAGAGGAACGCGACGGTAGTGCTGGGTTTGTAAGATTAAGATGAAGGTGGTGCTGAGTTTGTCAAAAGATGATGGTGATGTTGGGTTTATGGATATCGGGTTGTTTCAGATTGTGATGGTCGTAGAAAGAAGAATTGGACATGAAAAAGAGAGAATTGGGAGAGTTGGACCAGATATGGGAATAATTTTTTTCTTTCATGTAAAAGTTCAAATTTTTTTGAGAAAGTACTCCTCTACTAACTTCTACAACGAACTTCAATGGACGAGCCTTAAAAAAGCCTATTATTCTGATTTGAGGTTGAAAGAGCAAATTAAGACTGACTACTTAAGGGAGATTAGGACCCATTAGTTTTCTTTGATTTCTCAGATTGTGACAAAGGGTGAAGGCTTAACATTCTAACAAGATAGTAACAGAACACTTCTTAAAAACAAACAGAAAGCCTTAGATTTTCCGAGGGAACAAAAACTACTAAATATTTAGTTTTCCCCATATCGATGTAGTTCCTAGGTTGGGGAGAGGGTTTACTACTGTAATTATGGTTCCTACCACAGGGGTCTCTTATCACACTAATTAAGTGTAAATAGACACTAAATGGAATTGACAAAACAGACGATAAGCTAATTTATAAATACCGCATACAAAATGTCCGACTATCTATCAAAATGAATACGCAAAGATTTGGACCACCACAGCAGCATAAGTATCATAACGCAAAACAAAATTCAACTTCACTGTCAACAACTCTTCTATCTTAAAACAAGAAAATCTCTAATCATCTCAATATTTAATAGGAGCAATGGCCTCTAGGTGAGGACCAAGCTTCTCCTCGGCAGCCTTTTCTGCCTTCAACCTCAGTTTGTTCAACTGTTTCTTCCTCTCATATGCAACCTGGGCTCTCTCCTTCCTCTTTTCCTCAAGCTCCTGCAACAATAAATGGTTTGATGAATGGGCGCATTCACAAGAAAGTGAAAACAGAAAGGATCAAGCTTCTCAATCATTTTAACAAGAAACTTTCAATTAAGCACTCAAAAAATCCCACACATAAATAGAACGGAGTAAAAAATATACTCATTCTTATATGCATTTGCAAGTAGTTGTATATAACTCTTAAGTGAAATCAACAGGCATCTCGAGTGGGCAAATACGATCCTAACCCACCCTACAATTTGTGACCCGGGACTAAAGTGTTGCATTTTGCGCTTTAAATGCAACACAGCAAACACCACAAATACTAAACACAATTTACATATAAAATTACAACTTGACGCGGAACTATCAAACATAATTTAAGAATAAACCACAAACCATCTATAAAAAAGAGAGACAAATTTTATGTATAAGCATATGAACACATGCACATTCATGCCTACGGATATAATGTAATTAGAGATCAGAGCCAAGCTATAGCATAATCACTTAAGGGACAAGAGGTAAATACACTTTAGGTAAGAATGCAGAAGGTTCCACTTGAATGGAGCTAATCATAATAAATAATAGTCAACTCCACCACCTGGCATGTAAGTTTAAGCATATAACCAACTGCTCACTCATCATTTAAGAGAAGGCACACCTCAATCGTAGAAAATATCACATTCTACAAAATACATACGGATGCAATGTAATAAAAAAATACACAAACTAAAAAGAACAAGTCAATCAAATGTGCAAAAACGAGTCAGTAGAAGCGAAGGATGAAAACAGATCATTCTCACCTTGATGGTCTCGTAGTGATTCCATCCAACCTCAGATGAAAGCTGGCCCAACAAACAGTACTTGTGCCCTGCTTGAAGCCTCAAGACCCTGATGATTTCAATAACTAAAATAATAAGCATTCAATCGACAAAAAACATAACCAAAAGAAATGCAATAAAACTACTATATCTGAAATGAAAAAGCTCACTTGAGAGCATCAGGAATGACCATCCGCTTGATCTTATCATATGGAGGTGGAATACCCTCGTACGCCTTCAAACGAGCAAGCGCAGTTGCACCACGCTTGGTCTTATGTGGGATCATCCTGCAAATCAAAACAAAAAGTACAAATTTCCATAAAGTAATTTAAACAAGGGATCCAATATTCAGCGGAATAAAGCAGAAGAGATCATTCCTGTTTCCATTCTAGTAAAAAAGAAAACTAGATACTATCGAATCAAAAGTAGTCAAAGAACAACGATGTAACAAAAAATTCCAACCAATAAACAAATAAAAGTTCATCATTCTTTAAAAAAAAAATTACCAGGAAGACGGAAAGCATCAGACTTTTCAGCTCCCATTCTATTCCAAAAATTCATTACAAAACATAACAATCAATATACAAAAACAAGAAGTAAAGAGATTCCAGCTACCAGATGGTTTCAAATGACTTATCATGTATTCAATTTGGTGAATCAGAAAATGTTGGAGAATCAAACAAGCCCAGTAAAACACGATAGCTGAAGCTCAGGAAAACGTGCATAAATTAAGAAATTAGCAAATACAAGGGGGAGGGAAGAGAGAATGAAGAACGATGACATACCCACGGATGGTACGCCAGAGGATCTTGGCGGGGGCACGAAAGTGGATGGGACCGTGAGAGGGCTTGGTGTTCATGCGCTTGCGCAAGAACCTCATGTACTTCATCTTCTGCCTCACCAGTCCACCAGAGATACAGATCTGCTCAGCACGGACAACCACAACCTTCTGCCCATTGAGGAGCTCTTTGGCGAGAATCGATGCCAGGCGACCGAGCATGTGGTGGCGAGCGTCTACCACGACGCGCTTAGCGCAGATTCCTGAGCCGGACACCATTGTTGCTTTCAAGCTCTCTAACCCTAAAGCGGCTGTGAAGTGAGAAATTGGTGCTACAAAATTAGGGTTTTGGGAATGTGTTATTTATAAAGGGGGTTGTTTGCCTTCCTTATGATGGAGCGTTTAATCGGCTGCTGGCAGGTCTACGGGTATATATCATAGGGCAAGATTTGCCGTGTTTAATTTGGGCTGTGAGGGTAACCAGAAGGCCCATTCCAAGTTTTTTTTTATCAGAAGGCCCATTCCAAGTTTTTTTTATCAGAAGCCCCATTCCAAGTTAGGGTTATGCTTTTTGTTGTTTGGGTCTTTTCTGGCTCTTGCATTGATCTCATTGTTTGGATGAGCCCAATGATAAAAATATCGATGAAATGTCGTCGATATTTAGTTAAAATTGATTGGCGGCATATTTAGGGGTAGGGGGGGGGGGGGGGGATATCTCACGAAATTTTCAATCTTTTTTCTTGTTTCAAGGAGATAGATCTCATTATTTACTTAAAATGATCAAGATCGGCCTAAATTTGGTGATAATCGGACGTAAAATGAGCTTAAACCAGTCGGGTCATGCCGTCGGGTAAAAAAAACCCGAATCGCAAATCCGCGAGAGGTAGGAGATGACTGCTTTTAAGTTAATATTTGTACTTTATATATCATTCAGTTGTTTATATTTTTAATATGGCTTGTTAGTTGAGTTGGTTGTGGTTTGTTTTAAATTTCAAACCATCTGGGTTCGACCCCAAGCAAGCTCTTGCTAATGTTTTTTTCTACTTGCTATTTTTTTTTCTACTCGTTATTTTTTTTTTGCTAGCTAATGTTTTTTTTTCTTTCATTTTTTCCTTATTTTCAACTATATTTTTTTCCAATTTTTTAATAAAGATTGACTCTATTTTTTTATCCTTTTTTTCAATTTTAAATATGTTTACTCATTTTATAATTTTTCTTCCATTCAAATTTTTTTATGCTTATTGTTATGTTTTTAATTATATTAACATTCAATTATAGTAATTCACTTCAATTTGTATTTATATTTAAATTTTTATATTACTAGTCATTGGTAGAACTCTATTGTATCATATTATTCATCATATATTTATTATATCAAAGTCATTTTATAGTTTTTATTAGTTCTATATAACCATCATTGGATACTTAAGTTTTTCCCAAAGTTTCATTCCAAATTTCCAACTTTTAGACCGAATTTCTGTCATTTTTGTTGACCGTAAACGTGTTGATGCAGAAATCGCCAGGCTTTGTAAAGTTCCTTCTCGATCCCTACACATAAGAACGAAAATCAAACAGGGTTAATGTTGAATCCCGGGGGAGGGGGGGTGGTTCAACCGAAAACGTTCCGATACTTAAGTCAGTTTCGAAAGAAAAATCTCAAGAGTTTAAGTAGCGTTGAATTGAATTACCTTTATTGAGAAATGTGTACCCCTTATGTGGGGGTGAGTGAGATGTTCAATTATCATAGTTTCAATGTGGGACAAATGCTCCTTGATTTGCATGCTAACACATGTTACGCAAATCGAGGGTGAGAGACTTCCACATGTCATCCCGGTTTGGACCCAATGTTTGGGCTATGTAAGCATTGTGGGCTTGAGTCATGTTGGGTGCTTCGGCTTTAAGTATTATTGTTAGGGGCAATTTGGTCATTTCGGGAATTATGGGCCACGTGATAGCTCCACATTCTTCCGGTGATATTGGGTTCCACAAATGCCCCCACATTGCTTAGGAATTCAGGGAATCCTAAGGGATGTAATTTGTATTGTGATTCCGATAAATTATATATGGGAGTAGGAGTCCGCTTGATCTTCAATTTCGTTGTACTTCTATCTGGGAGTCTCTAATGTCGCAGTAAGCTCCACGCTTGTCCGATAGACTTTTGAATATTTCTTTAATTGTTGAGCTTTACATTTTTGCACATTCAGAGAGCTGTATGAGTCCAATTGCAATGATTCAAGCAGCCGTTCGCTCTACTCTTCAAGACGCTCATTTCAAGATGTATGAAGGCATACTTTTGTTGTAGTCTTAAAGACCTCACTTTGTGGAGTACCATCTAGTGGCGTGCCCGGGTCTTGTTAGAGCTTCTAACTTCAAGAGATGGCGGACTTGACATCAAGACGCTCCTCCGGTTGACATGCTTGTAGTGATTTTTGGATGGAAGAACTTAGTGCATCGACGCACTTGTCATCTTCAAGTGCGGGCAGAGCCAATATCAAGGCTTTCAATGGGGGAGGTGCAGCAGAATGCGACGCAAGGTGTAGTAGAGTGCAAGACGAGGTGCAACAGAGTGCAAGGCGAGGTGCAGCAGAGTGCGAGACGAGGTGCAGCAGAGTGCAAGACGAGGTGCACCAGAGTGCAAGGCGAGGTGCAGTAGAATGCAAGACGAGGTGCAGCAGGGTGCAAGACGAGGTGCAGCAGAGTACAAGACGAGGTGCAGCAGGGTGCAAGACGAGGTGCAGCGGAGTGCAAGGCGAGACATGCTACAAGTGAGAGGCGATGAGTCCCATCACTTGGAGTGTGACGTGCCACAACCCAGTATATGGCTTGTTCCAACTACAAGGTAATGTGTGTTGCAGCTACAAGGCGAAATGTGCTTCATCTTCAAAGCAAGGCTTCCCATGACGTGAGGCGAAGTGCATGTGGTGCCATGAAGTAACTGAAGTTTTCCAAGGAGTTGCTTTGGATGATGGATGACCTTCTAGAGACTTGATCTTCAAGGCCTTGTTGAGCTCAAAATGGGGTGTAGTAAGGGGGAACAAAGAATGGAGGATCGATCATGCCCCTCTGCAAAGCTCAAGACGTCGTACATCATCGCCTAATTGAAGGAAGAGAGCTTGGAGATGCCATCATCTAGACGTTGAAGCCAAGTGGTGTGAAGACACATGACACCAAACCATTGTTTCGTCTTGGAGTTGAAAGTCAAGCTGCTTTGTAGCCGTCGCCGAGTCAAGAAGTGGTGAAGTTGATTTTGTGAAGCCAACTATGCCAAGTAGGCGATATTGAGGAGGTTGCCCTCATTGTTTGAAGAAAGTCATGGACGATGTGTCACTGGAAGTCCACGATGGGATGATTGAAGGCCTCCAAGGCTTGCTCATAGGTTGATGGAGAGACTCTGAGGTCGTGCTGGTCCTGATGATGAACTTCATGATTCTTGTTGGATCGTAGCTTGATTTTAGCATTGAATACATGTTTGAGCATTCAAATTGTGAATTGCCAACTTCTTTAATTTTCATTAATAGAAGCCTTCCATTATTTTTTGAGTGTTTTGTGATTTTCGGCAGATTTGACCTTTTTGTAGTAAATTTGGTCTTCTGACTTCGTTTTAGCTCCGAATTGAGTTCCGTTGGTGGCGTTGGAAAGCTGACTTCCGTACCTTTTTGGCTCCATCAAGCTCTCTTCAAGGAAGTAAACTTTGAGCTTGGTATGTTCGAATCAATCTCGAAGTTGTGTGTGTGCTGGAATTTGTAGTCGCATGCACTAAGACGTTTGCCCAAGATTTGTCTTGACATGACTCCGGCTGTTGCTCCCCTTGGTGGGGTCGGGAAGCGATATTTAGTAGTTTTTCCAATTCCAGCAAGCCCATTTGTTGGGTATGAGTGACAGATCCTTGGGAATGAGCTTGAGTAGTATGTACCTCATTGTTGGTCAATCGCATTGAACTTAGCCGTCAAGTTGCTTGAGGTGGTGACTTAGCTCTTTGAGATGAAGGCTGTACTTTTCCCTTTGGAGAGGAGCTTCGAGTCCTTCAGAGGTGATGTTTTTGAGTGTTCCGTCAGTAGACGCCTTTGGTGATTCACAAGGCGCAAGTGCTGATAGGTTGCGAGCTGAAGGCATTATGGCTTTAACGAACAAGGATGTTTATGTGTCACATAGCAATTGCCTTGATGCGTTACAGGGTGATTGCCTTGATGTGTCGCGGGGCGATTGCCTTGATACATCGTGGGGCGATTGCCTTGATACGTCGTGGGGCGATTGCTTTGATGCTTCGCGAGCGATGCTTGGCTTCTTGTGTGAAGTCTTAGAGTGCTTCGCTGGGCAAAGGCTTGGATTGCTTGGCGGGGCGAAGGCTAGGAGTGCTTTGCGAGGCGAAGGCTCGGAGTGCTTCGCGGGGCGACGGCTCAGAGTGCTTCGCGGGGCGAAAGCTTGCAATGTTTCGCGGGGCGAAGGCTTGGAATGCTTCTCGGGGCGAAGGCTTGGAATGTTTCGCGGGGCGAAGGCTTGGAATGCTTCGCGAGGCGAAGGCTTGGAATGCTTCGTGAGACGAAGGCTTAGTGACAGGACCGCTCACGAAGGGACATTGACGACCGTGCCCGGTCCTACTCCCGTCTGGCAAGTCGACTAAAGTTCCCAAATTACCCTCAGTACTTACCAAACCAGGGATAGCCACACACGTACTCACTCATGCCTCCGCCTCTCGATCAGCCTCGACCAATGCGCCACGACCTGGAGGGTCAATAAAAACACAAAAGGTGTGAGTGGACAAAAATGAATCAGTTTATAAAATAGTTACAGAAAGACATTTCTACCATGCACGTAAAGCCAATGCATGCATTCAAAACTCATTTCGCAATCCATTTCATTTCCAACATAAGAAAACCGTGTATGAAAATCAAAATCATTTTCCTTTTCTTAACCTTTGGGTCTTAGCCAGCAATTATAAACACAGGACCACAGCCCAAAACCATGAATCAAATCCAAGTACACAACATAATCCATATAAACCGGGCCATTACCTAACACATCCGAAAACATCGGAAATAGTAATCCAGAAGTCAGTCAATCTGCTAGATCTCAAGTGCGCCCGAGTCTTTAAACTCAAAACCATGCGCATAATCAGGCCTTCCCGGGATATCAACGAGTCTTTAAACTCAGAACATAATTAATAGGCCTCGAAAGGGGGGGGGGGGGTATCATACCGAGTCTTTAAACTCAAAACAGTAACCGAGTCTTTAAACTCATCAAGAGCCCTCCCCCATCATCAACTAACCTAGTCTTTAAACTCAAAACATGATCCAGCAATAGCACCGGGTCTTTAAACCCAAAACATAATCCAGAAATAATACCGGGTCTTTGAACCCAAAACCATTTGTAAATCACAACAATCTAGGATCCATCGTGATCCAAATTCCAAAACCAAACCGAAATCACATTTTGTCATAATAGGACTTATGTCTGAATTTCACATTCAAATCCCCAATCATATCCGTCATCCATTCTAGAATTCGAATTCGCAATAATGATTCCGTAAGTTAGCATCCGGAAACATCATCCCGAACCCAAACCCGGAAATCCACTTCCACGTTTCCGAAAACCAAATCGCGTTCATCAAAATTACTTTTATGCCCTAGGCATCAAGCCCGAAATCAACTTTTCCAAAATCCGTTTAAATCCTTGAAATCACATCTTATTTCAAATCCCAAGGTCAAAGCATCAAAACCATGATCAAAACACAATATACTCGAAATCTCGTAAAATGCGTAAATCCGTAATAATCTCGAAATACGTGTCAAAACCGTAGGTCATACTCATAATCACAATCAAAACATCCTTAAAACATCATACTCATAAATCATGTAAAATGGTTCATCAAACCATCATCAAAGCATAAGAGAAACCGTAGTCTCGAAAATATGTGCAGTTACGTATTGCATACCAAAATACGTATAAATACGAAAATCGTAATTATCACAAGTCATAATCATAATCATAGAAATCATAGAAACATTTATGCATGCATTAAATTTTGAAAACAAAGTCCACTCACACACCGTCCATAACGTTCGTTTTCGCGCTACACGCGTTTCTGTAATTTTCGACATTTTTCAGGAATCTCGAATCCTGTCCGAAAACATTCTTTAGTGTCACTAAGGACTCAAATAACATCATACTAATTTCCCATAATTTTCCGGGAATTAAATATTAATTAAAAACGTAATATAAACTTTTAGACCCTCGAAACAATATCGAAATGGTGTCCGTTTAACTCGAAATCAATGCTAAAATGTTCGTTACATTGTATAGGACAAAAGTCGTGTTGAACTCACCTCGAGAATCGGGCCCACGTGCCATCACGCACCGCCGTGAGTGGCTGCGCGTGAACCTCACGCGCCTGCTACAATGCAAGCACTGTTCATCGTCCTCAACCGGCCGTCTGCTAAACGGGCCATTTAACCCGCGTATTGACCCGTTCCAATCCCTGCGATTCTCAACTTGTATTCTTCAATTGATTCAGTCAAAAACATTGTTATGAATCTAATTATGGGTCTGTAACTTTAATTTCAATAAACCTTACCTTAATCCGTCCATTCTAGCTCGAGTTTCTGATGAACATCCGACCACTGTTCATTCCTTGAAGTTCATCAATCCTCATCGTTTTTTTAATTGACCCAGCCAACAGCTTCGTATGATTATCCTAAACTGATTTCCAAACTCAATTGCATCTTCTAACTCCTCCAATTACGCGACCCAATCCTTGGATTTTTGAGGCGTCGCGGTACTCCGTTCACGGTCAAAACGACCTCATCTTTCTTCGTTTTTGAAGCCATTCAAGTCGTCTGGGTTCCAGAGAGCTATTTACAACCTCAATTGTAGCCATAAATCACAAGACCCATCCCGATTATCCCTCGATAACCGTGACAGATCCTGCTCCCGTCTGACAATAACTTGAAAGTACCAAAAGTAGTTTCAAATATATACATATAACACATATAAACGATAACATGTCAGAAAAGGGATAGTTCAGTATTCCGAGACCGTTGACCTAGTCAACAGGTTTGCAGAGCATAGGAAATATTTCCATGTAGGGAGCAAAATCCTACGCTACAAAGTGTCTGAGTACGCAACGGTCCGTTTATTCCTCAGCCTCGATATTAGCCTCAGTACCTATGCACTGGCCTGGAGGGCAAATAAAACATCAAAGGTGTGAGTGGACAAAAATCAAGTTTAGAAATACATTTATCAAAATATAGTCTTACCCTCCAGTTTTCACAAACATGCATGCATATCATAACTCATAAATCAAATAATTAAGATATGAATATAAATCTCAAACATCAATAAAAACGCAGGATCCAGGTCCATTATAGAGTCACGTTATCCCTGCAACGCGTGCAAATCAATAGGCTCAAGGACCGCTCAAATCCCGAGCATCCGCCGCTGTGAACACATCACCAGCCGGCAATCCAGGTCGTCATGAACCTATCACTGACTGACCTCCATAATCCAGCACATCTGGTCTGAGTCGAGCCTCCATTTGGCTGCACGACAACAGACCGTGCTACGTGACCTTTCCGGGGTAAACACTTCCATCCCGGAGGCGAGGGTTATCTCCAGGGTTCATTTCGGGGGAAACATATTCCACACCGAAAGCCCTAATATATCATCATCATGAAAATCAGTGAAAAACAATTTCATTTCATATCAAAACCATTTATCAACATCTGTAAACCAGTTTCACGCGAATCTTTGCAATCACAATCTCAATCATAATATAAATTCATCACATCTAGTGCCAAACTCATAATCCGAGTCAAAGTCAAGCTCAAACCCCGGGCCTTCGCCCAAAACATCAGTTTTGTAATTTTCTCGAAAATCGTGTACAAAAGCATATAAAATAATATCATATTCCAAAAATCCGAAAATCATCATATCGAAACATTAATTATACCAAATCATTTCCAATCATATTATAAACCATTTAAAACATATATGCATGCATTCAGGGTAGAAAACAAAAGTCCACTCACACATCGTCCAGATTGTTCCGTTTCGAGCTGTTCGTACTCTTCCGATGTCCTGAAAGTATTCGGGCCTGTCAAACAAGTAATATAATATTACTAGCTTATCACATAATCCCCTGTACGAATTTTCTAATCGTCAGAATAAAATAATATTATTTTAAACGTAACCTATACGCTTCGGGTACACAAAACTACTCTCAGTTCATATCCGATTGACCCGAAACCAACGCTAATAGGTCCGTATCATCGAGAGTATCAAAAAGTGTGTTGAACCCTCCTTCAGATTCCCGGTCACGCGCCCTCACGCGCCGCCGCAAACGGCTGCGCGTGACAGCCACGCGCCGTGAACAGTGCCTGCTACAGTGCTTCTCTCTCACCCGTTTCTCTGATAAACGGGTCTGCAACCCGCGATCAGACCCGACTCGATTTCCTTCAATTCCAACTCAATTTCTTACGTTCTTTCATTCATTAATATCAGTTCAATCTAATTTACATGTCTATAGGTTCAATTTAATCAAATAAGCCCTAGAACGTCTCGACTCAAGATGAACACCCGTCGGGTTTGGATTCGGGTCCTATCCAAAAAGCACCTGTTTCCTTCAATTGTTCATACCAGAAGCATCATAGGACTATTATAAACACGAAATCGAGATCAATTTCATGCGTTATTACCTCTAAGTCACTGAACTCAAGCTCGATTTTCCGAACTAGTTGTAGAGTCTGTTCATCCCCAATTCAGCTCCAATTTTTGTTCCAGTTGATTGGGTTCGAGTTGTTCAGGTCCCAGGAAGCTTAATATCACTTCAAATTAGAACGAAACCGTTTCAAAATTCAAGTTCGAAAATGAAGATTTTGAGGGATTTTCGGTTAGGTTCAGTCGGGTAGTTCTTGGGTTTATCTGGTCCCCCTTCGGGTTTTCACTCTTCAATTGGGTTAATTACTTGCTCAATTACTCTCTGGTTGCAACAACATTTGATCAAGGTGGAAGGGAAGTATCGGTGCTCTCTGTTCTGAGGTGACAGGACCCGTCCCAATCCCACCTGGGACCACCCGGGGACGTGACCCGCTCCCGTCTGACAATGACTCTAAACATACCAAAAGTACCCTTAAATAAAAACCGAAGACTCACATAGATAGATAATGTACAAACACAGTGTTTAAAGTGGTACTGTCAGACAAGGGAAAGTAAAATACAACATGTGAGCACACTAGTCAGAGTACATTTATTCGGTGCTCAACCTACCCACAAGTGGGTGTACAGGTGCACAGCTAGGCAAACTAAACCTCTGCCTCCTCCTCCGGATCCTCCTCCACTATGGCCGTGTCAGGGTCTGGAGGGGTCAGTAAAACAAGGGTGAGTGGGCCAAAAATAACAGTTTAGAAATCAATTTAATAATAAAATAATCACAAGGTTTTACCCCTCCGTTTTCCAAATCTTGCATGCAGTGAAAACATCATATATAAACCAATGAACCACAATAATAATCGTAAGGTGAAACTAACATATCAGTGCACTGTAAAAACCCAACCCAAATGATGTCACGGTTCTAAGGCTACGCGTTGCCACTCAGGGTCTCACACCCGAGACTCTCTAGGTACATCAGCTCCCGGTATCCCGGTCACTGCCCGAGGTATATGAACATGCCTTCCTGAGAGTAAGCAGCCCAACGGGGGTCAACTCCACTCAGTCAGAGCCCCGTGACTACTCCAGGGTCCACCCAGGCCAACGACCCTCCCTGGAGGAGACAATATACACAGGTAGGAAAGTACAGTACAATAACAGTATAGTTTACCCTATGTCCCCCGGACATCCCAAACAAAATCCACATATAATCCAGACGGGTCTCATGCCCAAAACATTGTAATAACATATATAAGCAGTTTATAAGACTCATCAGTGGAAATAGTAAAACAGTTTATGCATGCAAGCCTTTTATAAATCAAACAGCCCACTCACACTCGGTCCTTGCTGCTCAACGATCTCTATAAACCTGTATTAGTATTCCTGAGGGTTACTTAAGGACCCTACAATATCAATACCAAGACCCTAGAACAGATCCGCCTCAAAAACGCGTCCCGGGCACTAGTCCCGGTGCTTCAAACCCCCTTTTGACCAACTTAACGATCTCCGATCGACACGAAACCACCGCCATTGGATCCGTATCGTCGAAACCTTGAAAATGGTACCGGCCCCACCAAAATTACTGTTCACACGCGCCCCCACGCGCCTGGTCAACGCGTGGGTCAACGCTGCTACAGTACCGCTGACGTCAGCAGTGACGTCATGCTGACGTCAGCATGACGTCATCACTGACACTTGTCAGGTGACACGTGGCACATTCTGATTGGTCCCTGGTCTGACAACATCTGACAGGATGACGTCATCATGACGTCAGAAGTGACGTCAGCATGATGACGTCATCATGCTACAGTACCGGGTCGACCCGTTTGATTGGAACCGGGTCGCCGTCGACCCACGGTTTGACCCGATTCCATCACACAATTCCGGCCACCATTTTCGACGGGGTTGATCCCTATGGGATCGTCTAGGTCTGTCCTACGGTTCTACAACCTCAAAACACGAAGAAAGTGGAAGGAAACTCACCAGAATATCTCTGAAACTCACGGTCACGGTCCGGTTGTCGTCTCCGGTGATCCACGACGTCTCCGTCGTCCAACCCGGTCCCAAACGACTCGTCACTCACCCTAGGACATGTCTATCACCTAACAATCCATTTCTAAGCATTAAACACGATCGGGTCGAACAGGGAAGGAAAACGGGCTTATCGGGTTTTGGGTCTTACCGCCGCCGTCACGCCGCCGTGGCCCTCGCCGTCGTCCAGTTAGGCTCCTAGAATCCCCACGGTGCAGACTGGAGCTCCTCCCGCGTCGAGGTGAGGTGGTTTTGGAGGTTTGCTTCCTGGATCGGTTTCCTTGAGGTTTTCGGGTCGTGTTTTGGACGGGATTTTCAGGGCTGGGAAAAGGGGTGGTGGCTGCCGGTGATGCTCAGGGATGATGAGTAGATGATGGTGATGCAGCTGGTGATCGGTTGGTGGTGTGAGAGGGGCTGGTTCGATCGCCTTGGTTTGAGAGAAAAGGGGAAGAAAAGCACGGGTTTGTGAAGGGGGAATGGATGTGTTTGTGTGTGTTTGTATGCAAAGCAGAAAACAGAGAGGTGAGAACGTGCATGAATCAGAAAAATCAGACAAAATGAAGGGCCAAGATGCATTTGAGTAGATGATCCAACGGCTAGGGTGAATTGGAGGGAAAAGAAATAATATAAAAATTGATTAAATAGTGTTAATAGCTTTATTGGAATAGTAAGCCTTTGGATGGGTGACACTTGTCACCAATCCATCGGTCCGATTTAAATATTAATTTGGCACGGATTCCCGTAATTAATTAATATTTTATTCCGTTGTTCTCGGTTCGTAAATTCCGCTAAAACGCTTCCTTGACCATAACTTCTTCATACGAACTCCGATTTCGGCGTGCCGCCTGTCTACGGATTCGTGACGTCCCGATCTACGTCATAGTCATGGGTCAAAGTCCAAATTATTTCCCGAGAAAAAGTCAAAGTTTCCCCCCCAAGGGTAAAACAGTCTTTTTACATTAAAATATTATTATTTTCGGTTCGGGTCGTTACAACCTACCCTCCTTACAGAAATTTCGTCCTCGAAATTTACTCAAACAAGTATGGGTACTGCCCTCTCATCAATTCCTCGGGTTCCCATGTCGCTTCCTCCACCTCGTGGTTCCGCCATAGTACTTTAACCAAAGAAATCGTCTTGTTCCTTAAGACCTTTTCCTTCCTATCCAGAATCTGCACTGGCCTTTCCTCGAAACTCAAATCGGTCATCAGTTCCAGTGGTTGCTCTGGCAGTGCATGAGAGTCATCCCGAAGATACTTCCGTAGCATCGATACATGAAACACGTCATGTACTCGGGAAAGCTCCGAAGGTAGTGCTAAACGGTAAGCCACCGGACCAATCCTCTCGACAATCTCATATGGTCCGATATAACGAGGACTCAATCTCCCACGTCGTCCAAATCGAAGAATCCCTTTCCACGACGATAACTTTAAAAAGACAAAGTCACCAACCTCGAACTCTAAATCTCGGATCCGTCGATCTGCATAGCTTTTCTGACGATCCTGGGCCGCCTTTAATCTCTCCCGTATAACCCGAACTGTCTCTTGGGTCATATCCATCAGATCCGGCCCCACTGCAGTTCTTTCTCCGATCTCCATCCAGCATACCGGTGTTCTGCACTGTCGACCATACAGTGCCTCATATGGTGCCATCCCTATACTCGCATGGTAGCTGTTATTGTAGGCAAACTCCATCAATGGCAATCGATCAGCCCACGAATCCTGGAATTGCAATACACAAGCTCTCATCATGTCTTCGAGCGTCTGTATCGTCCTTTCAGACTGCCCGTCGGTCTGAGGATGGAATGCCGTACTGAAATGCAATTTCGTGCCTAAGGCAGTTTGCAGACTCCTCCAAAATCTGGATGTGAAACGCGGATCCCGATCCGACACGATTGACTCTGGGGTACCGTGTAGTCGGATGATCTCATTAATGAATAACTGGGCCAAACGGTTGAGCTTGTACGTCTCACGTACAGGCAGAAAATGTGCTGATTTAGTCAACCGGTCCACTATTACCCAGACTCCATCAACTCCACTCCTTGTTTTCGGTAACTTGAAGACAAAGTCCATTGTAATATGATCCCACTTCCATTGTGGAATTGGAAGTGGCTGCATAGCCCCATACGGACGCTGCCGTTCTGCTTTGACCTGCTGACAGATCAAACATTTGCTGACAAACTCAGCTATCTCCCTCTTCATCCCTGGCCACCAATAATAGTCCCGGAGGGTACGGTACATCTTTGTCCCTCCTGGATGCATAGCATAGGCCGAACTGTGGGCCTCGTCTAAAATCTCTCTCCTCAACTCTGGTACCGCAGGTACACACAATCTCCCAAGCTTTACTAATGCTCCATCGCCCCTGACGGAGAAATCTTGTCTCTGTCCGGATTCAACCTCGTTCCTGTAATCACTAAGTATCTGGTCCTGTAGTTGAGCTTCGATGATCCTGTCGACCAACATGGGTCGCACATGAAAGCTAGCCAACAAGGCTCCCTGATCGTCCATCTCTAACATAACTCCGCTCTTCCGGAGTTCCACTAGCAAAGGAAGATAAACTAATCGCAAATGCGCAACTGATCCCGCCGACTTCCTGCTAAGTGCATCAGCTACAAAATTTGCCTTGCCAGGATGGTACTCGATGGTACAATCATAATCCTTCAACAACTCCAACCATCTCCGCTGTCTCATGTTGAGTTCCTTCTGAGTGAACAAATGTTTAAGACTCTGGTGATCAGTAAATATTCGGCATGTCACACCGAACAAATGATGTCTCCAGATCTTTAGAGCATGAACCACCGCCGCCAATTCCAAATCATGAGTAGGGTAGTTCAACTCGTGCGTCTTCAGCTGCCGGGATGCGTAAGCAATCACTTTTCCATTCTGCATCAATACACAACCCAAACCCTGCAGCGATGCATCACTATATACCACAAACTCTCCACTACTGTCCGGTAATGCAAGGACAGGTGCAGTGGTTAATCGGAACTTTAATTCCTGAAAACTCTGTTCACACAGATCGTCCCATACGAACTTCACCCCTTTCCGGGTTAACCGAGTCAATGGTGCGGCAATCTGGGAGAAACCCTCTACGAATCTCCGATAATAGCCTGCTAACCCAACAAAACTTCGCACTTCCGTCACCGTGGTCGGTCTTGGCCAATTTGTCACAGCCTCCGTTTTCTGAGGATCCACCCTTATCCCCTCGGGTGATATAATGTGACCTAAGAATCCAATACTATTTAGCCAAAACTGACACTTGCTTAACTTAGCATACAGCTGCTCCTGTCGTAGTTTACCCAATACCCTTCGTAAGTGCTCCTCATGAGCCCTGACACTCTTGGAATACACCAAGATGTCGTCGATAAACATGATCACAAATTTATCCAAGTATGCTCGAAAGACTCGATTCATCAAGTCCATGAATGCCGCTGGTGCATTCGTCAATCCAAAGGGCATCACCAAGAACTCATAATGCCTATACCTCGTTCGAAAAGCTGTTTTCTGAACATCCCCCTCGGCTATTCTCAGTTGATGGTATCCTGACCTCAGATCTATCTTGGAGAAATATCGCGCTCCTCGTAACTGATCGAACAAATCATCGATCCTGGGTAAGGGATACTGGTTCCTTACCGTAGCCTTGTTCAACTGCCGATAATCCACACACAACCGTAAACTACCCTCCTTCTTCTTCACAAATAAGACCGGCGCTCCCCATGGTGATGTACTGGGTCGGATAAACCCTAGATCCACCAATTCCTGTAATTGGATTTTCAATTCCCGTAGCTCCGCCGGTGCCATACGATACGGTGCTTGTGAAATCGGTCGAGTCCCGGGGAGTAACTCGATCGTAAAGTCGATCTCCCTGGGTGGTGGTAATCCAGGTAAATCTCCTGGAAAGACATCAGGAAATTCCCGCACAATCGGAATATCCTCAATACGCAAAGATTCATCCGTAGACTCTACCACATATGCAAGATAACCCTGACACCCCTTCTGTAAAAGTTTAGTAGCTGTGAGTGCAGATATTACCTTGGGTGATGCGTCTCCACACTCTCCTTGAAATATTACTTCCGGTAATCCTGGACCTCTCAAAGTCAACCGCATGTTACTACAGTCGATGAGTGAATTGTACTCCGACAACCAATCGACTCCAAGTATCACATCGAAATCGTGAACATTCATCAGGATTAAGTCTGCCGGAAATTCGACTCCCTCAATCTCCACAGGACAAGCTCGTATCTCCTGGTTCACCCGGTAAGTCACACCCATCGGTGTCCCCACTCCCATCTCGTGCTCAAGTGCGGTCACCTCACGGCCCAACAGACTCGCACAACGCGGTGAAATAAAAGAATGAGTTGCCCCCGAATCCATCAATGCACGAACAACCATGCCATAAATATGTACAGTACCTGTCAACACTCCCGGAATGGATCTGGCCTGCTGCTGGGTAACAGCATAAACACGAGCCATAGACTCTGCAGGTCGTCCCCGTCCTCTAGCCCCTCGATCACGGCCACGCACAACACCGCGTGTCCGGCTGCTGTCAGTCTGGGATGCTGTGCTCTGTGCTGGCGCAGTACTGCTGCGAATCAGTGGACACTCAGAAGCATAATGCCCCGGCTCCCCACAAGCGAAGCATGTGACCTCCCTAGGTCGACCCGAGTATCCTCCCGGTGAGATGCTCATCGGTGAGTAAGATCGCTGCCACGCTCCAGAACGCTGTCCAGACCTCTGAGGACTCCTGAACTGACCAGAACGTCCTCGGCTGCCAGAAGACGAAGATCCACCAGAATGTCCTCCCTTCGAGCCACGACGGCCCGAAAATCCCAAGTGTGGGCGATCACGTCGCCGAGTCTCCCCCTCAGCTCGTTGACGAGCCAGGATACTGTTCTCAACCCTGGTCGCCGCATCAGTCAGATCCCTCATGGAAGCAAAGGGTGTTGCGGTCACCATCGCCTGAATCTCCGGTCGCAAGCCCCACTCAAATCTGCGACATCGGTCTGCCTCGGTGATCACGAAGTTCTCAGCAAAGCGAGACAACATCAGGAAGGTCTCCTCGTACTCTGCTACAGTCTGATCCCCCTGCCGGAGTTGCAGAAACTCCGCCTCACGGGCGTTGCGGAACGACCGCGGATAGAACTGGTTGAGAAACCGCTCTCGGAAGGTCTCCCATGGGATGGTGTGAACAGTCCAGCCGGCCAAAACAAGGTTGTGCCACCATCGGTAAGCGCTCCCATCCAGTAGGAAAGTCGCCAGTATGACACGCTCCTCCGGAGGACAGTGCATGACCTCGAAAATCCTCTCCCAGCGGTCAATCCACTGGTGTGCTTCCTCAGGGTCGGTTCCCCCACTGAAGTGCGTAGCACCCAGGCGCTGAGCCCGCTCAATGCTCGCAGTGTCTCCATTTCCTCCATTGCCCTCGTCAACACGTGCACGGGGTTCACGTCGGGGAGGCATATCCAACTGTGAAGAGGCAAACAGGTTAAAAGACATCGAAAGCGACCATGTACAAAGTACAAACCGCTAACCTAGTACTCTAACTACTAATCCTAATGCTCTGATACCAAGCTGACAGGACCCGTCCCAATCCCACCTGGGACCACCCGGGGACGTGACCCGCTCCCGTCTGACAATGACTCTAAACATACCAAAAGTACCCTTAAATAAAAACCGAAGACTCACATAGATAGATAATGTACAAACACAGTGTTTAAAGTGGTACTGTCAGACAAGGGAAAGTAAAATACAACATGTGAGCACACTAGTCAGAGTACATTTATTCGGTGCTCAACCTACCCACAAGTGGGTGTACAGGTGCACAGCTAGGCAAACTAAACCTCTGCCTCCTCCTCCGGATCCTCCTCCACTATGGCCGTGTCAGGGTCTGGAGGGGTCAGTAAAACAAGGGTGAATGGGCCAAAAATAACAGTTTAGAAATCAATTTAATAATAAAATAATCACAAGGTTTTACCCCTCCGTTTTCCAAATCTTGCATGCAGTGAAAACATCATATATAAACCAATGAACCACAATAATAATCGTAAGGTGAAACTAACATATCAGTGCACTGTAAAAACCCAACCCAAATGATGTCACGGTTCTAAGGCTACGCGTTGCCACTCAGGGTCTCACACCCGAGACTCTCTAGGTACATCAGCTCCCGGTATCTCGGTCACTGCCCGAGGTATATGAACATGCCTTCCTGAGAGTAAGCAGCCCAACGGGGGTCAACTCCACTCAGTCAGAGCTTCGTGACTACTCCAGGGTCCACCCAGGCCAACGACCCTCCCTGGAGGAGACAATATACACAGGTAGGAAAGTACAGTACAATAACAGTATAGTTTACCCTATGTCCCCCGGACATCCCAAACAAAATCCACATATAATCCAGACGGGTCTCATGCCCAAAACATTGTAATAACATATATAAGCAGTTTATAAGACTCATCAGTGGAAATAGTAAAACAGTTTATGCATGCAAGCCTTTTATAAATCAAACAGCCCACTCACACTCGGTCCTTGCTGCTCAACGATCTCTATAAACCTGTATTAGTATTCCTGAGGGTTACTTAAGGACCCTACAATATCAATACCAAGACCCTAGAACAGATCCGCCTCAAAAACGCGTCCCGGGCACTAGTCCCGGTGCTTCAAACCCCCTTTTGACCAACTTAACGATCTCCGATCGACACGAAACCACCGCCATTGGATCCGTATCGTCGAAACCTTGAAAATGGTACCGGCCCCACCAAAATTACTGTTCACACGCGCCCCCACGCGCCTGGTCAACGTGTGGGTCAACGCTGCTACAGTACCGCTGACGTCAGCAGTGACGTCATGCTGACGTCAGCATGACGTCATCACTGACACTTGTCAGGTGACACGTGGCACGTTCTGATTGGTCCCTGGTCTGACAACATCTGACAGGATGACGTCATCATGACGTCAGAAGTGACGTCAGCATGATGACGTCATCATGCTGCAGTACCGGGTCGACCCGTTTGACTGGAACCGGGTCGCCGTCGACCCACGGTTTGACCCGATTCCATCACACAATTCCGGCCACCATTTTCGACGGGGTTGATCCCTATGGGATCGTCTAGGTCTGTCCTACGGTTCTACAACCTCAAAACACGAAGAAAGTGGAAGGAAACTCACCAGAATATCTCTGAAACTCACGGTCATGGTCCGGTTGTCGTCTCCGGTGATCCACGGCGTCTCCGTCGTCCAACCCGGTCCCAAACGACTCGTCACTCACCCTAGGACATGTCTATCACCTAACAATCCATTTCTAAGCATTAAACACGATCGGGTCGAACAGGGAAGGAAAACGGGCTTATCGGGTTTTGGGTCTTACCGCCGCCGTCACGCCGCCGTGGCCCTCGCCGTCGTCCAGTTAGGCTCCTAGAATCCCCACGGTGCAGACTGGAGCTCCTCCCGCGTCGAGGTGAGGTGGTTATGGAGGTTTGCTTCCTGGATCGGTTTCCTTGAGGTTTTCGGGTCGTGTTTTGGACGGGATTTTCAGGGCTGGGAAAAGGGGTGGTGGCTGCCGGTGATGCTCAGGGATGATGAGTAGATGATGGTGATGCAGCTGGTGATCGGTTGGTGGTGTGAGAGGGGCTGGTTCGATCGCCTTGGTTTGAGAGAAACGGGGAAGAAAAGCACGGGTTTGTGAAGGGGGAATGGATGTGTTTGTGTGTGTTTGTATGCAAAGCAGAAAACAGAGAGGTGAGAACGTGCATGAATCAGAAAAATCAGACAAAATGAAGGGCCAAGATGCATTTGAGTAGATGATCCAACGGCTAGGGTGAATTGGAGGGAAAAGAAATAATATAAAAATTGATTAAATAGTGTTAATAGCTTTATTGGAATAGTAAGCCTTTGGATGGGTGACACTTGTCACCAATCCATCGGTCCGATTTAAATATTAATTTGGCACGGATTCCCGTAATTAATTAATATTTTATTCCGTTGTTTTCGGTTCGTAAATTCCGCTAAAACGCTTCCTTGACCATAACTTCTTCATACGAACTCCGATTTCGGCGTGCCGCCTGTCTACGGATTCGTGACGTCCCGATCTACGTCATAGTCATGGGTCAAAGTCCAAATTATTTCCCGAGAAAAAGTCAAAGTTTCCCCCCCAAGGGTAAAACAGTCTTTTTACATTAAAATATTATTATTTTCGGTTCGGGTCGTTACATGAGGTTTGGTGTTAAGCGAATACTGTTCATCAATTATCAACTCATTAACCTCCATTAACTAACTAATTATAATTCCTAAGTGCCACTAATCTTCAACAACAAGTGACATGTGTCACTTGATAAAATACATGAATCACCTAAGGGTTGAATCAGCAATTAAAGTGAAATGATAATTATCCTTCCACCGTTTACTTATAACCCACATAAAATTACCATTTTACCCTTGTGGTCACAAATGACCATTTTGCCCCTGAACTTCTTAGACCCATAACTTCTTCATACGAGCTCCGTTTTCGACGTGCCACCTGTCTACGGATTCAGCGTTCCGAGACCTACACAACGGTACTCGAGAAATGTGCAAAAAGTATTTTAAACAAAAAGTCAACTTTTAGCCACATGTCATCAAGGGTAAAAACGTCATTTCACATTATTTTAATATTTTACAATTTTTGGATTTTTCGGGGCGTTATAATAAACGTCCACAATTTTGAATTCGACTATTTATCACAATGAATTTTGAACATGGGCTTTCGGGTCTCACAACAGCTCTTCCCTCTGGTTTCTCCCACAATTCTCCTCTCCGTTTCTCCCAAACCATCCCAGGGACTGATCAACCTCTTCAATTAATCAAGCAAAAGCAACCTGTGCTCTGCTCAAGCTCTCAAATGAATAAAACAATTTCTTGTGCTCTGTTTCTCTCCATTTCCAACAGCACCAGCGCACTCTCTCATTTTTTTTAAATTTCCCACCATCACGCCATGTAACGACCCGTCCCGAATATCGGGATTTAATAATATTTCATTGTGATCTACTAATTAGTTGGGCGATTTCGGACGAATTGTGCAAAAATGACCGTTTTGCCCCTGGGTGTGGGCAAAACGTTGACTTTTAATTCGGATGGTCAAATGGACTTTGACCGATGACCGTGACGTAGTTCGGGACGTCACGAGTTCATAGACAGGTGGCACGTTCGATTCCGACGTTCGTGGTGAAAGTTATGATGTACGGAAGTCCAGGGGCATTTTCGTAATTTGGACGAAAGAAGGGGAAATGTTGACTTTTTGACCGGGATGTCCGATGGCCGAGGGCCAAGGACCGTTACGGAGGTTTCGTCGATGCGAATCCAACGACAGGCGGCACGTCGAAATCGGACTTCGTACGAGGAAGTTATGGTCTGGAACGTGAAATCGGGGAAGTTACGTCTCGGTAACTGTGTGGATTATTTTATTCTGAAATGGTGGTTGGAGGACACTTGGATGAGTGACAAGTGTCACTCATCCGACGGCTAGATTGGATCTTGATCCACTAATCATAAACTATATACTAAAAGTTTCCACTACATAATAATCTAGGATTTAATTCCTGCTTTTGATCTGAGCCATCCATTCCACCCCCAGATTGCATCACAGCCGTCCATCTCATTTTCCCCCCTTCTATTTCTGATCATTCCTCCCTCACCGTGAACAAGCAAAAATGAGAGTTGGGTTCTGGCCATTGCCAATCTCTCTTCCACAATTGATTGCACAAATGGTTAATGGGTGATTTGGGGAAGGTTCTGGCTGAGGGAGAGCACGGGGGACTGAGTGGGGTGGTGTAATTCGGGAATCAAAGTTTCGGGGAATTGGAGGGAATTTCGAATTGGAGTAATTGGGCCGTGTCGATCAAAATGGGGTTTAGCTGGAGTCTTCTGGGATCAAAACGAACTGTCTTGCAGCAAGAACGACAGGAAACCGTGTCGGATTGAAGGAGAACGGAGCTTCCATGGCAGCTTCATTTCGAGCTTGAGTTCAACAGGTTAGAGGTATGAATTCATCAAATTGATTGTGCAGAAACATCCCTTACACTCTCACGATGCTTACTATATGAATTAATTTGGAAATCAGGGACGGAATCGGTGAACCCGAATTGGAAACCCGTCAAGAATCGATCGAGAGTCGTAAGGATTTGGACCCTAAATTGTGTAATTCAATCTACAGAACTTAATTGGTGATTGATTACAAGGGATCAGTTGAAAGAACGGATGGATTTGTTGTCGAATTGGGTGTAATTGGACTGGGTCTGTTCGCGGGTTTTTCAACCCGTTTTACAGACAAACGGGTGAGAGGGATGACTGTGCGGGTACTGTAGCTGGCGCGTGGCTTCCACGCGCAGCCGCTTGCGGTGGCGCGTGGGGGCGCGTGAGTGCGAATCCCGAGGTATGATCAACATGACTTTTGTCCTATACAATGTAACGAACATTTTGGGATTGGTTTCGTGTCGATCGGATCTCGTTTCGTTATTGTTCGGGATGTCCGAAGGTTTTAAATCCAGTTTAAAAATACTTAAAAATTCGGGAAAATTACGGGACTTGAATAGGATGTTAATGATGAGGTTAGTGATCCTCTAAATTGATTTGAACAGGATTGGGAGTCCCGGTGATAGTGATGTGGCCCGGGAAGGCCTATGACACGAGTATCGAGGCACTCGGTTAAACGGTCTGTGAGTGGACATTGGTTTTATAAATTCGATGCATGCATAACTGTTTCATGATTGTTATAAATTGTGATTAAATGATTTGTTTTGGATATCGGTGAATTTATATATTTTCACGCATTTCGATGCGATTTACGTGTTTGCACGTAAATCGAGATTTTTCTGGATTTACACGGATTTCCAAAATGTGGTTGGATATGATTTCATGAAACGGTTACAAATTTGATAAAGTGAAATTGGGCCAGGGGCCCAGTTGATTTATGAAATCGGGCCAGGGGCCCAGTTAACTTGTGAATCGGGCCAGGGGCCCAGTTAACATGTGGATCGGGCTAGGGGCCCAGTTAACTTGTGAAATCGGGCCAGGGGCCCAGTTGATTTCTACCTGTGATTGCGGGTCAGGGACCCTAAATGGAATTGAATAAATGTTTTCTGGTTTACATTTTATATATGTTCACATGCTGGAATCTATAAATGGTTTTGATGATGTTTCGGTCATGGCACGTTTCACGGTTTTGGGCATGAGACCCGTTTGATGAAACGTAACGATCAGTTCGGATTTTACCTATGTATACCTATATGTTTTGCATGTGGATATCAATAAAATGTATTTAGTACTGCACTGTATAGATCCTTCCATATTATATTGTCTCATCCGGCGAGGTACCCCGGAGAGGTCACGGGCGTCTAGTACGTCCAGCATCTATGACGCTAAGCATCAGGTGATGCTGCATCAGGTGATGCTGTACCCGAACGGGGTTCGGGGATTTAACTCGGAAATTGAGACCCGAGTGGCACGCGTAGCCTTGTGATTGTGACCTTATTGACGTCAGGGACGTCAGACATCAGGGATGTCGGATTGGAGTGTATAGTGCAGTGGCTAAAATAATGGTTATGGTTTATATTATATGCCTTATGGTTCATATTACTGGATTTATGAAATAACTCTTGGATTTACTTTTGGAAATTGAAACTATGCTTTGGTTTCCGGGCTAAGGCCCTAATGGTTATTTCTAAATAAATATGGGATTGTTGGTTTTGGTGCATGCATATGATTTTACTGAGGGGTATAAATGTCTTATAAATGTTTTAAACAGACTTGTTTATTTTCGTCCACTCACAGCTTTTGTTTTCAATGCCCTTCAGGTTGATTCCGGATACGACTGCAGCAGAGACTTGAGCATCGCACACCTCCTCCATCGATCCTTACGCACTCTGGAAGCCCGTTTGGGCAATGGCAATCGGTTATCCCTTGTCTGGCGCCTCTTGTCAGACGGGAGCACGTCACATTCCATGGTAATCCCGGGGGGGGGGGGGGGGGGGATTGGGATGGGTCGTGTCAAGTGGTATCAGAGCAGGTTTTGCTCTTTTGTGCGCGAAGGACGAGGGTGTGATGTCTCTTTGGGCTGCTGTTTCGTTGTCAACCTGATAGATAGTTTTGGGTTTGTATGGTGAATTGGGTGTGTTTGGCCCGATACGCCGTGCATTGTTGCGATTCAACCCAGGTGGGGTTGTATACGATTAACTGGTAATGTGGGACCGTCGGTTCGGTCATGTGATTATGGATTGTTGTGCCACTGGGCACAGCCGGGTTCAAGGAACCCCATTGGAGTAATGTTATGGAAATACGAAACTCAGTTGAGTATTGGTCTATGTTTTGGACCCTGGTAGTGTTGGCTAGTGTACGGGGTGTTGGTGCATCGGAGTTAGCCGATGACCTTCGTCGTGGAACCCACGATGGAACCCACGTTGAGTTGACGATTGGATTGGATGGGACGTCTATGCGATGTCAGGACCGCGGGGTCGGTCTGGTTGTGGATTTTACTGCAAAAGGCAGTTGGGTTCGGTGGAACCCTAGGGTGTGATTTTGGAACCCTAATTTATAATTGATGGGCAGGAAAAGTGAACTTTAATTAAGGATTTGTGCTGCGACGCGCGGCTGGGGTCATGGATGACCATGTGGATGACTCTAGTGAGTCTAGTCTGGATTATGGGATTCGATCCACGGATGCGGTTATGAGATAAAATATGGAATCCCGTGTCGGATCGAATATTAGTGTGATGCGTGGATACGGATCTTGACAACGATGACTGTTGGTCGACATTTGTGTCGAGATGACTGGCTATGGAGGGTATTTTGTGTGGCTTTCACACTTGGGGATCAGGGGATGTTCAGGGAACGTCCATTATCCTGATGTGCCAGTGGTCAAATTGGAGGTACCCATAGTCGTGGGGTACGAGTGCTGTTACGGGATCGTCGTTCGTAATGAACGGAGATCCAGGGTAACAACTTAGCACACAGTGTGCTGGCATGGGTGTTCGTGTGCTAGTGTGGATGTTCGTGTGTTATGTATGGATGTTGGTATGGTGATACCTTTATGCCTGTGTGCTGATACTAGTGTTGATGATGGTGCGCTGGTATTGGTACTAGCACTGGTGCAGGTGTCAGTAATTGTGATAACGATGAGCCACCATTTGGGGTGTGACTCTGTCATGATGGACATATGATCGGTATCTGCGACTCAGTGGTGGTTGAGTCTTGGACTGGATGGAATCCAGTGGAGGTTGTGATGTGTTGGGATAAGTCCCAACAGATTTATGATGACAAGTGATGAATGGATAAAAAGGTATGATTGAAACTTGAGGAATCTAGGGACGATGTTCCCTATGTCATGAGAATCAGTGGATTTGGGGAGTTGTTGTCAACTCCGAGATTGGTAAGATTGTTTACCTCTAATATCCCCTGAGGGTGCAAGGAAATAGTTGAGATAGGAAAAGTCGGGGAAAACCATTCGTGGAATTGATGTGTGATGTTGTGATTGTGAATCACTTGGAACCTGAGGATCGAACCTGTAATGGTTAAGATGAGAGACGAAGGTAGTATGGTATGCACATCCAGGCAGAGTTGAGGAAATTTCCGTTCGGAATCGGGATGTGTGCATACATGAGTATTGGCGGACGTGAGGTCCGAGTAATGAATTGATTCTGGACACGTGGTGGTCCAAGTGAGGTATGGACGTGGGCAGTCCAGTGGTTGGACTTGACATCTCATTGGGAGCATGTCCGTTTCCAACATGGTTGGAACTCCCGTCTCGGGGAGAGTTATGATTGGGGGAAACGAGAGGAGTGCTCATTTCCGCATCGGTGATTGGTATCCTGAAGTCTTTGGGGTTGACTTCTTATTTTCTGCCGTGGCAGATGATGATTGTTGCTACCAGTACGTTGAGCGTGTATTGGTGGGTGGACCCATGTTTGGCTTGGGGTCATTGGACACAAGCAGTTGTGTATGATTTTGGATTTGGTGGTGAAATGCGAGGTCATCTTTCCACCAAGGGAAATTTGGCGAATGATTCAATGAGGGTGTAGGACCCTACGATCAGCTTTCAGATGGATTGTTAGCTATGTGAGCATGTGTGGATCCTAGGTGGATCTTATTTGTGATGTTGTCGACTTTGGTCGATGTGACGATCTAGGATCGTGATGTTACTTGTCGGGTGACGTAGCGATGGATATGGATTGTGATCGTGATGATCCAAATTGGGGGGAGAGTTTATCACTCTTACCTTGATATGTGAGTCGTAAATGACGGGACTGAACTTTTTTTCAGAGCGGAGTCCATATGGTTGTTACTCGGTTGAGTAGGTTTCCAAAGTGGTCGGATTTTGTCAAACTTTGACGTATGGATATTGGGATTGGCTTCCCTATGAAGTCAATCGAGTGTTTGGTGAGGCAACTGATAGATTCAGTTGTGTTACGTCTTGATGGACGTAAACGAGGTTTTGGGTTTTGGAACCGAATTTCTGGGTGACGATTCAGGATTCGATTGCGAAGCTCGAAAATGGATTACCGGATTTGGGTGCGGAATGATTATTCCAATGCTAGCTTACGGAATAATGATTTCGGATTCGGATTTGGAAATGGAATAAAAATATGATGTTTGGGTTTGGATTCGGAATTTCTTACGAAATTGCGAATT
Source organism: Prinsepia uniflora (assembly GCA_032719365.1). Taxonomy (NCBI): domain Eukaryota; kingdom Viridiplantae; phylum Streptophyta; class Magnoliopsida; order Rosales; family Rosaceae; genus Prinsepia; species Prinsepia uniflora. Next base: position 52,828,207 of record CM064862.1, read on the forward strand.
CGGATTCGGAACTAGAACTGGATGACGGGTGGAGTTCGCTTTGTCTCATGTTGGTTTGGGCAAGGGTACTTCATTACTAGTACGTGTCTGGCTATGACCTGGGTGGTTGTAGGCGGATTGTTGGATTGATGTACGTACAGGGTACGTTATACGAGGATTGTTACGGGTTAGGCCGAGTGGTGCCTAATGGCGGTACATGGGATGTACCAGTGGTGTGTATTTAAATGTGTTGGTAATCGGCTTGGTTCTGATATCTTTTGTTTGGCTGTATTGTGGACTGGACATTGGATACTGTGCGCTGGGCAGATTGATCTTGTCGGGTTCAGTGATTTTATGAGCAGGTGCTCTTAGCCATGGTTGGCTTGTGGAACCCTAGTATTGAGATGTGTGTTCACTGCTGGGCTGGTATTCAATGTGTTCCAGTTACACCACTTGATGGAGTAAGTTGACGGTATACGTACACTCAGGATGAGTGAATTGGTGGTTTGAGTAACCACGAGTAGCCTTGTGTGATTTTATCACACCGTGATTTCCCAGCGTTTTGGTTCGCTGAGGGAGTCGGCGATTATGGACATTGAGATTATTTTGTGTCGCAGGATTGGGCTTGCCCTGCGAATTGAGATCATGTGGTTGATCTTACGCTACATCGAGGGTGGCGTAGTACGTGGTGTTGTCACGGACGGACAGATGGATGGGGCTTTACTAGGGTGGTAAAGCTTTGTGGTGACAGTTTGACTGATGGTGTCAACATGGACTGACAAATGAGAGTTGGTGACTCCCAATGGGAGCAAATGTAAGGATTTATTGATAATGGAAAGGAACCATCTAGCTGAAGGAGTCAGCTAAATGGTTAGACGATTTTATCGCGGATCAGGTGATCTTTTCCACTCGAGGTGGTCGAGTGTTGTTGCTTTTATGACGTATGACTGAGATGGTATGTCTGGGTACAGCCGAGGCTGGTGTTGACCCAGTGTGTGGGTGTACAAGTGTACACAGATGTGAGGTCGAATTGTTTTCCACAAGGTGGTTGTGGAATAAGGTTATTGGTAATTTCGAGGACGAAATTCTTTAAGGAGGGAAGGTTGTAACGACCCGTCCCGAATATCGGGATTTAATAATATTTCACTGTGATCTACTAATCTGGGATTAGTTGGGCGATTTCGGACGAATTGTGCAAAAATGACCGTTTTGCCTCTGGGTGTGGGCAAAACGTTGACTTTTAATTCGGATGGTCAAATGGACTTTGACCGATGACCGTGACGTAGTTCGGGACGTCACGAGTTCATAGACAGGTGGCACGTTCGATTCCAACGTTCGTGGTGAAAGTTATGATGTACGGAAGTCCAGGGGCATTTTCGTAATTTGGACGAAAGAAGGGGAAATGTTGACTTTTTGACCGGGATGTCCGATGGCCGAGGGCCAAGGACCGTTACGGAGGTTTCGTCGATGCGAATCCAACGACAGGCGGCACGTCGAAATCGGACTTCGTACGAGGAAGTTATGGTCTGGAACGTGAAATCGGGGAAGTTACGTCTCGGTAACTGTGTGGATTATTTTATTCTGAAATGGTGGTTGGAGGACAATTGGATGAGTGACAAGTGTCACTCATCCGACGGCTAGATTGGATCTTGATCCACTAATCATAAACTATATACTAAAAGTTTCCACTACATAATAATCTAGGATTTAATTCCTGCTTTTGATCTGAGCCATCCATTCCACCCCCAGATTGCATCACAGCCGTCCATCTCATTTTCCCCCCTTCTATTTCTGATCATTCCTCCCTCACCGTGAACAAGCAAAAATGAGAGTTGGGTTCTGGCCATTGCCAATCTCTCTTCCACAATTGATTGCACAAATGGTTAATGGGTGATTTGGGGAAGGTTCTGGCTGAGGGAGAGCACGGGGGACTGAGTGGGGTGGTGTAATTCGGGAATCAAAGTTTCGGGGAATTGGAAGGAATTTCGAATTGGAGTAATTGGGCCGTGTCGATCAAAATGGGGTTTAGCTGGAGTCTTCTGGGATCAAAACGAACTGTCTTGCAGCAAGAACGACAGGAAACCGTGTCGGATTGAAGGAGAACGGAGCTTCCATGGCAGCTTCATTTCGAGCTTGAGTTCAACAGGTTAGAGGTATGAATTCATCAAATTGATTGTGCAGAAACATCCCTTACACTCTCACGATGCTTACTATATGAATTAATTTGGAAATCAGGGACGGAATCGGTGAACCCGAATTGGAAACCCGTCAAGAATCGATCGAGAGTCGTGAGGATTTGGACCCTAAATTGTGTAATTCAATCTACAGAACTTAATTGGTGATTGATTACAAGGGATCAGTTGAAAGAACGGATGGATTTGTTGTCGAATTGGGTGTAATTGGACTGGGTCTGTTCGCGGGTTTTTCAACCCGTTTTACAAACAAACGGGTGAGAGGGATGACTGTGCGGGTACTGTAGCTGGCGCGTGGCTTCCACGCGCAGCCGCTTGCGGTGGCGCGTGGGGGCGCGTGAGTGCGAATCCCGAGGTATGATCAACATGACTTTTGTCCTATACAATGTAACGAACATTTTGGGATTGGTTTCGTGTCGATCGGATCCCGTTTCGTTATTGTTCGGGATGTCCGAAGGTTTTAAATCCAGTTTAAAAATACTTAAAAACTCGGGAAAATTACGGGACTTGAATAGGATGTTAATGATGAGGTTAGTGATCCTCTAAATTGATTTGAACAGGATTGGGAGTCCCGGTGATAGTGATGTGGCCCGGGAAGGCCTATGACACGAGTATCGAGGCACTCGGTTAAACGGTCTGTGAGTGGACATTGGTTTTATAAATTCGATGCATGCATAACTGTTTCATGATTGTTATAAATTGTGATTAAATGATTTGTTTTGGATATCGGTGAATTTATATATTTTCACGCATTTCGAGGCGATTTACGTGTTTGCACGTAAATCGAGATTTTTTTGGATTTACACGGATTTCCAAAATGTGGTTGGATATGATTTCATGAAACGGTTACAAATTTGATAAAGTGAAATCGGGCCAGGGGCCCAGTTGATTTATGAAATCGGGCCAGGGGCCCAGTTAACTTGTGAATCGGGCCAGGGGCCCAGTTAACATATGGATCGGGCCAGGGGCCCAGTTAACTTGTGAAATCGGGCCAGGGGCCCAGTTGATTTCTACTTGTGATTGCGGGTCGGGGACCCTAAATGGAATTGAATAAATGTTTCCTGGTTTACATTTTATATATGTTCACATGCTGGAATCTATAAATGGTTTTGATGATGTTTCGGTCATGGCACGTTTCACGGTTTTGGGCATGAGACCCGTTTGATGAAACGTAACGATCAGTTCGGATTTTACCTATGTATACCTATATGTTTTGCATGTGGATATCAATAAAATGTATTTAGTACTGCACTGTATAGATCCTTCCATATTATATTGTCTCCTCCGGCGAGGTACCCCGGAGAGGTCACGGGCGTCTAGTACGTCCAGCATCTATGACGCTAAGCATCAGGTGATGCTGCATCAGGTGATGCTGTACCCGAACGGGGTTCGGGGATTTAACTCGGAAATTGAGACCCGAGTGGCACGCGTAGCCTTGTGATTGTGACCTTATTGACGTCAGGGACGTCAGACATCAGGGATGTCGGATTGGAGTGTATAGTGCAGTGGCTAAAATAATGGTTATGGTTTATATTATATGCCTTATGGTTCATATTACTGGATTTATGAAATAACTCTTGGATTTACTTTTGGAAATTGAAACTATGCTTTGGTTTCCGGGCTAAGGCCCTAATGGTTATTTCTAAATAAATATGGGATTGTTGGTTTTGGTGCATGCATATGATTTTACTGAGGGGTATAAATGTCTTATAAATGTTTTAAACAGACTTGTTTATTTTCGTCCACTCACAGCTTTTGTTTTCAATGCCCTTCAGGTTGATTCCGGATACGACTGCAGCAGAGACTTGAGCATCGCACACCTCCTCCATCGATCCTTACGCACTCTGGAAGCCCGTTTGGGCAATGGCAATCGGTTATCCCTTGTCTGGCGCCTCTTGTCAGACGGGAGCACGTCACATTCCATGGTAATCCCGGGGGGGGGGGATTGGGATGGGTCGTGTCACGCCATGCCACTAATCCATCAGTTCTCAGTGACAAATGTCATTGATTTACTAAACAATTCCCTAAAAAAAAACCACCCAAAGCACGGTGGCTCAGCCCATACTGCACTGTAACAGTGCCCTTGGGAATTTACCATTTTGCCCTTCTACACAAAATGACCAAAATGCCCTTCACGCTTCTAGGCCCGTAACTCGGTCATCCGAACTCCGATTGACGCGTGCTGCCTGTCTACGGACTCAGCGTCTCGAGACCTACCCAACGGTTCTTGGCTTACGTGCAAAGTCCATGTCGTTTGAAAAGTCAACAAATTTTTCCTTTTCGTCCTAATTACGAAAATGCCCTTGAACTTCCGAACGTCATAACTTTCTCCTCGAATGTCGGAATCGAACGTGCCACCTGTCTATGAACTCGTGACGTCCCGAACAATGTCACAGTCATCGGTCAAAGTCTATTTGACTGCTTGAGCAAAAAGTCAACCGTTCGCCCAGATTCTAGGGGCAAAATCGTCTTTTCCTTCAATTTTTTCCAAATTTTCCTTTTCCGAAGGTCCGGGTCGTTACAACCTACCCCCCTTAAAGAATTTCGTCCTCGAAATTCCAATTAGTGGGACCATAATATTTTCCCAAGGAAACACGTCTAAGATGAACTCGAAACATAATCTTTCTCAATCGGGTATACGTCATACCCAACTTATAGCAATCATACAGCCAGTCTCAACCTCTGTATAAATCCCTGCCCCATGGGCAGTCATACCACATGCAGGTTCGGAATACGTAGCCTAGTTCCCGTTCGAGTTCTCACAATCCAAGATCACGAAAATCCGTCAGATCTTCTAGTTTATGTGTCATCCACTCGTGACATGATCCCATGGCTAAATCCGCACATGTGTCATCAGGCCACCAGGCCAATAAATTCATAACGTTCAACAACTTAGAAACTTATTCCCCTCACTAGGTCAATTATACCATATCCCTTTTCCCAGGGTCACTATGTATAATGATTTCTACATTTCCTCCTGATTCCTTCCTATTGCCAATAAGCGCTCAATACAATCTCATTCGTACTATATCGTAAATCACACCCTTCTCTTAACCTCGACTCCACCATACACCAAGTATGGTCCTGTAGTTGGACGTCAGCCGTCCAAGTCATCAGAATTACGTGCTACTCCAGTCCTATGGAGTTCCATAACTAACAGGATTTCACCTATCCTCAAGTTATCAAACATTACAATCTTTTCCCTAATAGTACCTGATCCGCCAAAGTGGTCGTAATCCCAATTTATTCCTACCATCTCCTTATCATGCATTAAGCCTTTCTTTTTATCCAATCTTACTAATCCTGATGGTTGACGCCGTACTCGTACATTCCTTTCCAAAGGCATATGACCTCTGCATTCTCAACCCCGTGGGTCGATCTTAACTCATACAAGGAAGGTCAACTTCTAAGGGTTTAACTAGCATCAACACTCGACTCACCGAATCCCCAAACTCAAAGTGAGAGATCGAACATAAGTCACCGTCTCTCCACTTATAACCATCCTAACTCAGTTCTTATTTCCATTGACCAATACGTCTGTTTTTCCTAGGATTCACGCTAATCCAGACTGTTAATTGTTCGACTAGAACTAACACTTATTTAACCATAAGTTTCGCCCTAAGGAATTCGCTACATCTGTCCAGTATCTCATACACTCCTCTGTACATAGGAGGACACCAACCAATCAACACTCAGTTCTTAGTTCCAATAACTCTGACCTCCTTCCGAGTCAATCTCCATAACTGGAGAAACGTGGTAGAGAACCCCCTTACAATCCTCTGGGGTCTCCTACAGTCTCAGACCAGCTCACGTTCCCCAAACCTACTCTGGTCTATGAGACCTAACACTTATTCAACCATCTCTTTCTCCGAGGGCACATTCAACACCCCTATTCAGTACATCACACGCCCAACGGTACATGTAAGTACTCCAACCAATCATCAATCATGGTACCATACTTCGTCTAAATGTGGTCAGACTACCCGACTCCTCCTCTCTCATCTATGACTAGCCCAGTTGGTTGTCCAAGGGTATCACCATCCACTAACCTTAGCCATATCAAATCCTAACATTATCATTTTATCTCTTTTACTCAAAATAGACAATCTCCACCCTGTTGGCCTCTCTTAATAAGGTCACTAACCACAACCTTCCCACGAAACCACAATTCCTTAACTCGTGATACGAAATCCTTATTCCATACCGTTACCTTATTTAGTCGTCCATAACCAACATGTAACCTCAAATCATCGTAAACTAAATTCCTCATCCTGGAAAAACCTCAGGAATATGTTGAGAAATCTGAGCATCCTCAGCCCTCACTAAGCGTCTTATACACGAAGCTCATACACCACACATGTGACTAACAAACTTGAATACCTCATACCAACCACCTATTGGTTGTGAGGATCAAAATCATCCTAGAGGGTAACACCCTCGAGTCTCCCTGAAACATAACCTTTGGAATCCTGGACTCCACATGTCACTCTCTAATCTTCATACTCGATAGAGGTCTCATGGGTCATCAACCAATCCAATCCAAGGATGACATCCAAATCATCCAAATCTAAGTCAGCCACTAGGCGAATAACACCAGTCATCATGGGTAACCTCACATCAAGAGATCCACCCCCCCCCCCCTTTATGTCTCACCAATTTTACCATATGTAAATACCAAGGTTACTACATAACTAATATCAAGTATCACATCGGTAACTCTAGTCAGTTCAACGACTTCCATACCAAAACCAATCACAACAACACCAAATCCGACCAATAGCCCATCTCAAGGCATGGAAGAGTGGATAGGTCGGGACCTACCCGATACATATGTCCTGGTTAATCTTACATCATGACCACAAGTAATGAGTATCCAGGTCATCACCCCGGGGCTACTCAGGCTCCCTACGAAGAAATTGTGAATTCCTGGCCATGTGGTCCCAACTAACCACGCCCCTAAGGTCTATCACGGGCCCCACCAACTCTTCCCTCGCCTGTTATCTCAACAGTCGATATAGGAGTCAATCCTCACTCTATCACACCCCAACAGTGCCATCTCACTTGTATCCATCAATCTACATCGCCATCTTTATGACGTGACAAGACAACTCACACTCACAACTATTACTATATCAATGCCCTTATCACTTTACCTCCCAGTGGACCCGACTTGCGTCCCACTGAACTGGACTATCTCCTAAGTCCAAATCCTTGTATACCTCAGGTCCCCGCCCGAACCTCAGTCACTAAGGAAACTCACCCAAAAGTCCAATAAACAAAGTTAACCAAGACCAAGCCACAATTTCCTAACTCAACAGTATCTGACCATATACCCGTCCTTGGCATCCCAAGTGCCAAACGTTCCTCACTTAGCCTTTCTGGCTCCTCTCGAGCCTTGATACCTTACCATGACTCATCTCACGTTTCTAACCCATATCCGGACTCATTTTGAGTCTCGTACCCATATCTCGACTCCTCTTGAGTCCAATCTCATATCCAACAATCATGTCATCACTGACATACCCAGTCCCCAAGCAAATACCAATGGTCATCCGTATCTTATACGACCGATAAGGCTTAAGAAGTATCCCATTACATTTTAGACTCTTTCCACACATTCCGCTTACGAAATCCAGCGTGAATAATCCCATCACGAGTGCAACTTGCGCGATTATGCCACATTTCTAGCCACTAGGCTCATTCGTCCTTGCGACCCACATAATTCTACGTCTAACAAACAGTAGTTCACAGTGTTTTCTACATGACATATGACCCTCAATCCAGGGTCAATCTCATCCGAGATCTATCACGAGGTCTCGTACACCCACATCTACTCGTCACACTACCAGGTCGCGCACGAGGCTTGCGCTTCGGAGGCATGATGTTGCAACAGAATCAGCAACCTAGTGCTCTGATACCAAATTGACAGGACCGCACCCGAAGGGATATTGATGACCATGCCAGGTCCTGTTCCCATTTAGCAAGTCGACTGAAGTTCCCAAATTACCCTCAGTACTTGCCAAACCAGGGATAGCCACACACATACTCACTCATGCCTCCGCCTCTCGATCAACCTCGACCAACGCGCCACGACCTGGAGGGTCAATAAAAACACAAAAGGTGTGAGTGGACAAAAATGAATCAGTTTATAAAACAGTTACAGAAAGACATTTCTACCCTCCACGTAAAACCAATGCATGCATTCGAAAATCATTTCTCAATCCATTTCATTTCCAACATAAGAAAACCGTGTATGAAAATCAAAATCATTTTCCTTTTCTTAACCTTCGGGTCTTAGCCCGCAATCATAAACACAGGGCCTCAGTGCAAAACCATGAATCAAATCCAAGTACACAACATAATCCATATAAACCGGGCCATTGCCCAACACATTCGAAAACATCGGAAATCAACAATAATCCAGAAGTTAATCAATCTGCTAGATCTCAAGTGCACCTGAGTCTTTAAACTCAAAACCATGCGCATAATCAGGCCTTCCCGGGATATCAACGAGTCTTTAAACTCAGAACATAATCAATAGGCCTCAAGGGGTATCATACCGAGTCTTTAAACTCAAAACAGTAACCAAGTCTTTAAACTCATCAAGGGCCCTCCCCCGTCATCAACTAACCTAGTCTTTAAACTCAAAACATGATCCAGCAATAGCACCGGGTCTTTAAACCCAAAACATAATCTAGCAATAATACCGGGCCTTTGAACCCAAAACCATTTGTAAATCACAACAATCCAGGATCCATCGTGATCCAAATTCCAAAACCAAACCGAAATCACATTTTGTCATAATAGGACTTATGTCCGAATTTCACATTCAAATCCCCAATCATATCCGTCATCCATTCCCGAATTCGAATTCGCAATAATGATTCCGTAAGCTAGCATCCAGAAACATCATCCCGAACCCAAACCCGGAAATCCACTTCCACATTTCCGAACCCCGAATCGCGTTCATCAAAATTACTTTTATGCCCTGGGCATCAAGCCCGAAATCAACTTTTCCAAAATCCGTTTAAATCCTTGAAATCACATCATATTTCAAATCCCAAGTTTAAAGCATCAAAACCATGATCAAAACACAATATTCTCGAAATCTCGTAAATCCGTAATAATCTCGAAATGCGCGTCAAAACCGTAGGTCATACTCATAATCACAATCAAAACATCCTTAAAACATCATACTCACAGATCATGTAAAATCGTTCATCAGACCAGCTTCAAAGCATAAGAGAAACTATAGTCTCGAAATACGTGCAGTTACGTATTGCATACCAAAATACGTATAAATACGAAAATTGTAATTATCACAAGTCATAATCATAATCATAGAAATCATAGAAACAATTATGCATGCATTAAATTTTGAAAACAAAGTCCACTCACACACCGTCTATAACGCTCGTTTTCACGCTGCACGCGTTTCCGTAATTTCTGACATTTTTCAGGAATCTTGAATGCTGTCTGAAAACATTCTTTAGTGTCACTAAGGACTCAAATAATATCATACTAATTTCCCATAATTTTTCGGGAATTAACTATTAATTAAAAACGTAATATAAACTTTCAGACCCTCGAAACAATATCGAAACGGTGTCCTTTTAACTCGAAACCAACGCTAAAATGTTTGTTACATTGTATAGGACAAAAGTCGTGTTGAACTCACCTCGAGAATTGGGCCCACGCGCCATCACGCGCAGCCGTGAGTGGCTGCGCGTGAACCTCACGCGCCTGTTACAGTGCAAGCACTGTTCATCGTCCTCACCCGGTCGTCTGGTAAACGGGCCATTTAACCCGCGTATTGACCCGTTCCAATCCCTGCGAATCTCAACTTGTATTCTTCAATTGATTCAGTCAAAAACATTGTTATGAATCTAATTATGGGTCTTTAACTTTAATTTCAATAAACCTTACCTTAATCCGTCCATTCCAGCTCGAGTTTCCGATGAACACCCGACCACTGTTCATTCCTTGAAGTTCATCAATCCTCATCGTTTTTCTTTAATTGACCCAGCCAACAGCTTCGTATGATTATCCTAAACTGATTTCCAAACTCAATTGCAACTTCTAACTCCTCCAATTACGCGACCCAATTCTTGGATTTTTGAGGCGTCGCGGTACTCTATTCACGGTCAAAACGACCTCATCTTCCTTTGTTTTTGAAGCCATTCAGGTCGTCTGGGTTCAAGAGAGCTATTTACAACCTCAATTATAGCCATAAACGTCCACAATTTCGAATTCGACTATTGATCACAATGAATATTGAAAATGGGCTTTCGGGTCTCACAACAGCTCTTCCCTCTGGTTTCTCCCACAATTCTCCTCTCTGTTTCTCCCAAACTGTCCCAGGGACCGATCAACCTCTTCAATTAATCAAGCAAAAACAACCCGTGCTCTGCTCAAGCTCTCAAATGAATAAATTCTTGTGCTTTGTTTCTCTCCATTTCCAACAGCACCATCCCACTCTCTCATTTTTTTTAAATTTCCCACTATCACGCATTGCCACTAATCCATCAGTTCTCAATGACAAATGTCACTGATTTGCTAAACAATTCCCTAAAAAAAACCACCCAAAGCACGGTGGCTCAGCCTATACTGCACTATTTCAACAGTGCCCTTGGGAATTTACCATTTTTCCCTTCTGCACAAAATGACCAAAATGCCCTTCACACTTCTAGACCCGTAACTCGGTCATCCGAGCTCCGATTGATGCGTGCCACATGTCTACGGACTCAGAATCTCGAGACCTACCCAACGGTCCTCGACTTACGTGCAAAGTCCATGTCATTTGAAAAGTCAACAAATTCCCCCTTTTCATCCTAATTACGAAAATGTCCTTGAACTTCCGAACGTCATAACTTTCTCCTCGAATGTCGGAATTGAACGTGCCACCTGTCTATGAACTCATGACGTCCTGAACTACTTCACAATCATCGATCAAAGTCCGTTTGACTGCGCGAGCAAAAAGTCAACTGTTCGCCCACATTCCAGGGGCAAAATCGTCTTTTCCTTCAAATTTTTCCAAATTTTCCTTTTCCGAAGTTCCGGGTCGTTACACTTGGAATGCTTCACGAGGCGAAGGCTTAGAGTGCTTCCCGGGATGAAGGCTTTGAGTGCTTCATGTGGTGAAGGCTTAGAATACTTCACATGGCGAAGGCTTAAAATGCTTTGCGGGGCGAAGGCTTGGACTGCTTCGAGTGACGAAGGCTCGGAGTGCTTCGTTGGGCGAAGGCTTCGAGTGCTTCATAGGGCGAAGGCTTCGAGTGCTTCACTGGGCGAAGGCTTGGAGTGCTTCATTGGGCAAAGGCTTAAAGTGCTTCACGGGGGGAAGGCTTTGAGTGCTTCGCGTGGCAAAGGCTTGGGTGCTTTGCATTGCAACGGCTTAGTATGCTTTCTATACAATAGTGTAGGTGATAAGACAATTTCATTAGACGTTGGGACAAAACATCTTGAATCTTATTAGAAGATATTATGTGAGCAAAGTAGGCATTGAGCCGAATTTTAATCACAAACTTCATGCATTTGATGATGACTTGGTCACTGATTCAATTTCCTAGTTGTTTCCTGCAACTCGGACTCGGCAATGACGGTGTCCACGCATATCATCTTTTGTGCAAGTTCCTAGCGGCCTTTAACTCCGAGATGTTCCGTTGCCTTTTTTCTGACATACTTGGTGTAGTGTCCTTCCTTCAAGAGGTCCCAGAGGTATCTTTTGAAGGTCTGGCAGGAGTTTATGTCGTGCACATAGCAAGTGTGATATGCACACCATTTTGTCTTGTCAGCCCTCTCTTGGTCGCTTTTAACGGGAGCTGGTCTTTCGAACCACAGTTTTTCCTTTATCTGATTGTATATTTGGAGGACGGGTACCGAAAATTGTGTGTTTGGCTTTGCACCAGCGAACGTATCGGGTTCCCTTTGGGCTTTTTGGCTTTCTCGACTGAGTTCTCGGTATGCGCGTCATCGTTTGGCTGTGCAAACACCTTTGTGGGATGTCCATCTTCCTCAATGTGGTTGGCGGCATGTGTGGTGTTTTTCTCGTCCTCCCAGCATGCATGTCGTTCTGCTAGGGATAACATCTTGGTGAGACTTCGGGCATTGCTCATGACGATGTCTCCGTAGAGTTGGCTCTCCCGCGGTAGGCCCTGACTGAATTCCATGGCCGCCACGAGATCGCTGCATCCTACGATGCAAAACTTTTCTTTGCAATACCTCCAGATGTATTGCCGCAAGGTTTCCATAGACTTATTTCGGATGGTGAAGAGGTTGTCATCCCTGACTTCGACGGTGAGAAGTTGCGAGTACTCTTTCATGAAAGCCAGGGCCAACTCTTCGAAGGAAGCGATTGACCTCTGGGGGAGATGGTTGAACCAGGTCGTTGCTTGACCTTGCAGCGAGGTTTGGAAAAAATTTCACATGAGCGTGTCGTTGTGCTGTGAGGTACCATGACCCTCCGATAGTAATTGATGTGCTTCACTAGGTCGGAGGTTCTTTTGTAGTGATTGAAGTTGGAAGTTGAAAATCGATGCGGGAACGGCTCTTCCTCAATGTCCCTCACAAATGGTGAAGATGATGACGTCTGAATCTGGCGCCAAAGGTCATCCTTAAAGTCTCTATCGCGTTGAACACCTTGGAGGCGTCGGTCTAGCATCCTTCAAACGTCCTCAGCATGCAATGGACCTTTGTGACAGGGATTTCCGCGTCGGGTCAAGTGACGTCGACTTCTTCGAGTTGCAGCGGGAATGGCACTCGAGCGTGTTGGCGAGTATGTCTCGTCCTCTTCGCTGCGATCGTTTGTGCTTTTTGAGTTACGATGGGTCTGTCCATCTGAGTGAGTGCTTGACGCACGGGAGATTGCTTGCTACCGTCTATCGTTGCACGGGTACTCAATGCGCGAAAGTGCTCCAGGGCGTCATCCGAGTCGCTCTCGATCTGGAAGCCTCGATCGTTCTTAGCCTTTTGCTTTGGGTGTGCAGCTTTATTTCCTTGAGTCACTTAGTAACGTGTCTCGGGACATTGTCCGGTAGCGAACATGCTCCTTGCCGGTGCGTCTCGGGATTTCCCTTGGTACCCCACGAGGTTCACTGCACTTCTCGGAGTTCTGGATGTCCCGATGTCTCCTAATAGTTGTTGTAGGAGCTCTGATTAGGCCCGAACTTGGTTGCTCAGTTGCTCAACATGTTGTATTAGTCCAAGTCGCGGAGGCGAGCCCCTAGATGCTTGCTCGTGACGAGTAGCATGTCGGGGCACACGTCGCACGCCTTCAATCGGATGTGATGGGCCACGTCTCTCTGGAGCTTGGGTAGCGGTTTGCTCACGGCAGCAATCGTAACAACGGATGTGGCATCCTCAGAGGCCCGTGCGGATATGCGTGTTCTGGCCATCTGAGGAATGGTAAGTGTTGAAAGTAGAATGGATTTTTTTTTTGAGGAAAAACTAAGGAGCACGCTTTGAGTATTTCTAAAATCGACTCTCAATGAAAGCACCAGTTGTTGACGTAGAAATTTTCCGGCTCTGTAAAGTTCCTTCTCGATCCCTACACATAAGAACGAAAATCAAACGGAGTTAAGGCTGAATCCCGGGGGGGGGGGGGGTGGTTCAACCGAAAACATTCCGATGCTAAAGTCAGCTTCGAAAGAGAAATCTCAAGAGCTTAAGTAGCATTAAATTGAATTACCTTTATTGAGAAATGTGTACCTCTTATGTAGTAGTGAGTGAGATGTTCAATTTCCATAGTTTTGATGTGGGACAAATTCACCTTGATTTGCGTGCTAACACATGTTACGCAAATCGAGGGTGAAAGGCTTCCACATGTCATCTCGGTTTGGGCCCAATGTTTGGGCTATGTAAGCATTGTGGGCTTGAGTCATGTTCGGTGCTTGGGCTTTAAGTATTATTGTCAGGGGCAATTTGGTCATTTCAGGAATTATGGGCCACGTGGTAGCTCCACATTCTTCCGTTGATTTTGGATTCCACAAAATGATATTGATATCGATATTTTGGGAAATATATCCGTCGATATTGATATTTCAATCCTTGAATGAGCCTGATAAGGGATAGGTTTGGATTGGAGCTACCTCACCTTCGACATTCAGTTTTTAAAGTATGAGGCACAAGTTTGTTAGGTCGCCATACGACATTATCCTTTTTTAAAAAAAAAAAAATTATATTTTTTACTTGAAGAAGATATAAACTACATGATATGGTTGTTCAGTTATCAAAATTTTAAAAGTCTTAACCTAATTTTGTAGTATGTCAACTCAACTACCATATCATTTGATTTATAATATATATCTTCCTAACATTTTCCTTTATTTTAAACACCTTAAGATGAAATAAGGATAGATACTAAGATATCAACACCTCAATTATGAACAAGAAGAAAAATAGTACTTCTTAAAATATTTGTGGCATAAAAAATGGACATAAGGTATGGTATTGAGAATTCTATCATACGTTTAGATTTTCCAACATATGGCGTGGAAGATTCTATCATACGTTCCGTAGGACATGAGGTATGGCGTTGAGGATTCCATCATACGCAAGGTAGGACATAAGGTATGGCATAAAGGATTTCCATAAGACTCTTATTATATGATGAGATATGGTAGGGAGGATTCCTTCATATGCTTAATATGACATAAGCTATGGCATTGAGGAATCTATCATATGCTCGACAAGTTATGAGCTACGGCTCAGAATTTCAGTTTCGACCATAGATTGCACCTTTTGCCGATAATTTCGATTTCAACAGTCGATTTTGATTTTGGTCATGGATTTCAGCTTTGGCCATGGATTACGGATTTGGCTAGGATATGGAGATGGTTGGCACGATTGAATGTATCGTGGATTCCACCAAGGTAAATATAGGAGCACCTGGTAAGTTATACATATTCGTATATGTGGATCTTATGGCATGTGTGGTTTGATAATAAGGCGGGATCGGTATTAAGATTATTTGTGTGACTATATTTTTAGTTGGCTCTCTTGCTCATTCACGTTTATTTGGTTTTATGCCTTCCATGCTATATGGGGACAAGTTGACAAGACTATGAGGAGGTGTCATCTTTCTGCTGTGCTACATGCTAATGTAGGATTTTTGTTGGATTTGAAAATTTATGTTTAAAACTTTACTGGTTGTGATTAAAATATCGGGTTCATTGTTGTAACTTATTCTATGTCTTGGTCTAACTTTCGATTTGGAGTAATTAAGGTCATTTGAATTACTTTTGATCCTTCATCTGATAGAAGATAGGTGGTTTACCACTTTTTACTTGAGAGATTGTGCTCGTCTTTCGTAAATTGTTGTTGGTAGCGTGAGGGTATTTCTAGGAAGGTTTTTGGGATTTCAGGGGTTGTGAGATGGGAACGGGATTTCTCACGGATTGCAAGAAAAGCCCGGGAGTGGTCCTAGCATGATCAACGTGATTTGTTCTCAATTTGTATGTATCATGGGCCGATACTGTTAAACACACACAATGTTGATGGGAAGATAGACTACTACAATTATGTTGATAAAGATAAAATGACACCAGATGTAAAAGTTATTGATATATTATTGGACCACAATGATGCAGAAGTCAATATGGTGATAATAGGTGATGAAGATTAAGAACTAGGGAATAATTCAATGGCAATTGTGGTAGGTAATGTTCAAAATGATGCTAGGCACTCCTACGACCACCGATAGGTGCGTAGCGTTTAGGCGGTTAAGTGGGTCTAGGCAGGAACCAAGGCGGTTTAAAAAAAAAATTCAAAAAATTAATAATATAACGAATACTATCCAATAATTCTAGTATAAAAATTAATTATTTAGATAAACAAATTGAGATGAAAATCATAAATATTGATTTTTTTTTTGTTAATTTAACTATACTACATTTTATATTCTTTATTTTATTATCTATTTTTAATTAACAATCATATGATTAATTGAAAATTAATAAATGAAATAAATGATGTATATAAAGGCTCTAAGTTAGGTTTACAAACTAAAAGAATTTACAAGTGAATCCACCTAACCGCCTACCCAATATACGAGCGGTTCCTCACCTTTGAGCGCTTAGGCGCTTGATAACGCTCAAACTACGCATTAAATTAAACACGTAATTCGAGCATTATGCAATTAAAACCATTTTTGTGTAGATGTAGTATTGGTAAATATGGATCGTTCTTAACCTGAGAAATTAGGGAACATTAATAATGTGTTAGTGAGAAAGAATAATGAATAAATTAATGAATTAAAGAATACTTGAATTAAAGAATTAAAGAATACTTGAATTAAAGAATTAAATAATTAAAGAATTAAAGAATAAAGAATAAAATGGGGGGTTGGGGGTTTTTTAACAAAGTGTAATCTAAACTACATTTTTAACCAAATTAAGAATTAAAATGCAAATGCTCATACTAATTAGAACTTACAAACTATAGAGTAGTTTCATAGACAAAACCGACACTTTTACGTAAGTAATTTCAAATTAACAAACACATTATTTAAACTACTCCTAAAAATAGACTTCCTTCAAATACAAATTTACCAACACTCTAACATTTTGCTCATAATAAACCAATCACGAAATCCTACCTTCATCATCTCAAATACTTGCATATATCTTTCAATATTATAAATGCATCAACCATTAATGTGCGTCAAACATCAATATGCTTTAAACATTTACAATATAATTCACTTTAAATTTATAATTAAATGCACCGACAGCGATCAATATTTAATCTCTTCAATTCTAGTCTAAATGCACTGAACAGCAGATAAAACATATAGCATCAAATTGAAGTTTAAGCACTAAGATATATGAAGTAAAAGAAATTCAGAAAGTAAAACACATGGAGATTGCATTCATACTTACAAAAGTTTAGAAAGAAAATACCATCACATGTATTGAATTATAAATAAACCGAAACAATAACAAGAATTTAAGTAAAGGGAATAAAGTTACACTTTCGAAATCCAAGTACAACTTGTGATTCCGAAAGTAGATGGAAATAATGGAATGTTATTCATAAAATTCTCTGAACAACAGAAGGAATCTTATGAAGATGGAGGATAAAACATAAGAATTCGGACTTAAATTCTAGAATTACTTCGGAAAGACTAGGCCTAGGATTTTCTTAAGGAAAACATAAATTCATATTTAAAAGAGAAGTCAAGAAGTTAAAAAGAAAAGTTTACAAAGAAAATCTAAGAACTGAAATTAAAAAGAAATGAATCTAAAAACATAAATTGCAAGACAAGGTTTAAAGAAAAACTAATTAAGAAGAAAAATTACAAGAAGTTACAAATGGTCCCAAAAATAAAGAAGAAAATAGAAAGAAGATGAACTAAAAGAGAAAAAAGAACTAACAACATGAAACTAAAATGAAGAAAATAGAAAACTCAAAAAGGGACCCCCTTTACAAGTGAAATGGCCTCCATATTTATAAAGGGAATGCCACAAATATTCAAATAAAAATAAAAAATAAAATAAAAAAAATGAAATAATGATTAATGATGAAATTGAGGATGGTTTGGGTTGAAATATGGCTAAAAATGTGCTGGAATTGTAGGAAAATCTATAAAAGGGGAGCAGTTGAGCAGCAGGTCATGGGAGACTGGATTTCCGGCAACATGTGGCTGAAAATTAGAGCATGATTTCAGTATGGCCTGGCTGACAGAGTAGGTAGAGGTTTGGTGAGCTGTGTAGGAAAAATGCAGGCTGACTTCAGTGCTTGTTGTGCTGACATAGGAAGTACGTTCGACGCACGCGCGCCGAATAGAAAAAAGGAGCTTCGGTAGTCTGCTGTTAGCCCGCGTCGCAAGCTTGGGTTTGAATGAATTGGACTAGGCGAATTGCTGGGCTTTTGGGCTGAAGTCTTCTGGGCTGGGCGAATTATTCTAGGTTGCTGCAATTTGTATTGGGCTTTATGTAACGACCCGTCCCAAAATTTTAGGATTAATTAAGAATTAATTGAGAATTAGTGAGACTAATCGGGACTTAGTCGAGGATTATCAAACGTTCGAGGTGAAATTACGATTTTACCCCTAGACAAAGGTAAAAGTTAACTTTTAACTCGGGAGGTCCAATGCACGTGGACCGATGATCATTATGTAGATCGAGTCGATACGAGTCCGTAGACAGGAAGCACGTCAAAATTGAACTTCGTACGGGAAAGATACGGGTCACGAAAGATTTCAGGAACTATTTAGGGTGGCACGTTTTACGAGGAAAAGTTGACTTTTTCCTTTTAGTTGGCCCCATATATTTTGGTCATGCCCAATGGATTAGTGACAAGTGTCATTCATCCATTGCCCCTTCTTTTATCATTCATGCATATCTCCCCCTTTTCTCTCTTTCGATCAACCAAACCCGGAAGCCCCAAAAATCATCCCCTTTCCCCCATTCGATTCAGTTTGAGGCCAAGAGAGTGGCTGAGGGTGAGTGAGGGACTGAGAGACGTCGTGGGAAGCTGCAGGATCGCCGTGGACGGCGGAGGAGCCCAGCAAACCAAGGCAAACCCGAAAAACCCGAAACCGATTTTTGGTTCAAAAATTGAAAATGGAATTTTGGACGTTGTTGAAGATTTGGGTTGATTCTAACAGGTTTTGGGGATCAATGCGACCTCAGAGAGATTGGTTTCGAAGACGGTGGTAACCTGAGACGGCTAGAATGGAGGAGGAAAAACTGGGCGACTGTTCATCGAATTAAAGGTAAAGTTTTAGGCTGTCTTTCATCGTTTTGATCACATAGATCGATTAGGGATGATTGGACGAAAGTTTAGGAAGCAACGGCTTCGAAAACGAACCAGAAACTAGAGAGAAAAAACCAGGTCGAGTCGCCGGTATGCTTGACCCGGTACAGTGAACCGAGTTGACCCGAAAAGAGGACATGGATGAGATGACGGCATCAGATGACATCATTTGATGATGTCATTTGATGACATCATCATGTCAGACTAACACGTGTCAGATATCAGATAACGTCACTGCTGACGTTAGCGATGACATCAGCTGTTGACTGCTGACGTCAACGTTGACTTTGAGAACGTCAACGTTAACTTTTACTTTAACCCACGCGTGGGGGTGTATGGGCACATATTTTGAGGTGGGACTAGAACCATTTTAAAGTTTTTGACGTTACGAATCCAATGGTGGTGGTTTCGAGTCAATCGGAGATCGTTCAATTGGTCAAATTGAGGTTTAAAGCCTAGGGAAGCGTGTTCGGGACACATTAACTTTTTCGGGAATGTTGGGGGTTCTTGATTAGGACTTTTCTAGGTTAGTAGTAACCTTTAAGTGTGTTTTGGATAGGTCTGGATGACCTGGAGAGGTTAGATTAGCTTGGAGAGGCTTATGACACGTGTATCGAGGCGTAGCTTGGACGGTCTGTGAGTGGACTTTGTTTTATGAATACGATGTATGCATAAATAAATGTTTTATATGTGTTTATGAACATGATTTTACATGCCATGAGTGCATGTGATTTAAATATGAATTGTTTGGCATTTTCGGAGGAAAATACGTTAATGCACGTAGTTCAAGATTTCTGTTTTATGTGATATTGGGCTTCGACCAAGTATTCTATGTGCATATGTTTTACATGATTTTATATGATTTTGAGGGTTTCATGGAGAAACGTGAAATTGAGGATTTAAGAAACAGTTTTAAAGGATTTCACAGAGATGCGTGAAATCAAGATTCGAGCACGAAACCCAATTGAAAGACCTTGACTTGGCGTGAAGTCAAGGATGATTTGGAAAGTGTTTTGAAAATAAGAAATGGGTTTCGAACTTGGAAATATCTTTCGGGCATATGACCCAGTTGATTTGAGGTTTGACTTAGAGTATAGTCAAGAGTGAGATAAGTCGGGTTGTGACCCAGTTATGAGTTTTATGAAAGATATTTCGGGCATGAGACCCAGTTGTGAGTTTAACAGGATTTGAGGAATCCTAGATTATATTTCGGGCATGAGACCCAGTTGTGGATTTAATAGGATTTGAGGAATCTTGGGATATGAAGTATCGTTGGACACTGGTCTTCAGGGTCTGACCCATTTGGTGATATTTCGGGCTTGTGGCCCTATTGATGATTTACGGGTTAGAGTCTCGGTCAATCGGGTTAGAGTCCTATTCGATGATGACATTTGGGTTCGAGTCCCGGATGATATGATGCTCGCCTCTAGACTGCGGATGTGTTCCTTCTGGAGAGGTCACGATGCATTGCATGTTATCGAGCCGCCGCTAGAGGCTGTGGCCGAGGGAGGCTCAACTTAGGAGTGCAAATGTTATTCTCTAAGATCAATCAATGATGTGTTCACGATGATTTAGAAATGGTTGCGGCAGGTGATGTGTTCACGGCGACATGCTAGGATTGTGAGCGGTCCTTAGCTTATATTTGCACATGTGCTAGGATTGGAATCGTGAGTGACACTGAGATAAGGATGGGATGAGTTCCCACGTGTTCTATGATTCAGGTTGAGGCCTTGTACATGTTTTCTGTTTGGGTTGATACCCTGTTTAATTTGGTTTTGGGATGAGACCTTGTATGATTCGGTTTTGGGCTGAGACTCTATTGAGGTAACGGCTTAGATTGAGAAACATTTTTCATTGGATTTGACTTGGGAAGAAATACGTCTTGCTTTCGAGAAAGTATTTGAAATGATGTTTTATGATGCATGCATACTTTTACGTGAAGAGTATAAATGTATTTTCGATAAACTATTTTTGATAAATTGTTATTTTGTCCACTCACAGCTTTTATGGTTTTTAATACCTTTCAGGTTGATCGCGGATGCAGGCTGTAGTACAGATCAAGAAATCACATGCCACCACTGATCCTAGCATACTCTAACTAACCCCGAGCTGGTGACGAGTTTATCCCTGATCTGACACGCGGCGTCAGACAGGAGCATGCACATTCCACGATAATCGAATGGGATTGAGATGGGTTCTGTCACTTTATCTTGGATTGGGCTTCAAATGTGGGCTGAATTTAATATATTTTAAATTTTAAAAATGGATTTATATAAAATCCATCGAATTTCGTCCATAATTTCTTTGTTCGAACTCCGATCGGGACGATTCTTTCGCTAAAACGCTCCAAATTCCAAGCTTTATTTATTTCTACAAAAATATCACAAAATATATTATTTTCTCCAACTGTTTATTATTTTAATATTAAAAGTCAAGTATAAATGGTATAAAATAATATAAAATAATGCTTAATTAGCGACCTATCAGCACCGCGTAGGCGGACTAGGCGGCCCACGTTTTGAACAGTGGTTGTAATTAGTTCACACCGTTGTAAGTCTGAATATGTAACTGAAAAGGAAAAAGCAGCGGCGAAGGTCTTAGGTTCATATCATAATGATAAAATAAGAGTAAAGGTCCATTGATGGCTGAATATGTATGAAAGGGAGAAAACAACAATAAAGGTCTAGGGTTCATAGTATAATGATAAAATAAAGGGTGAAGATCCACTAGTGTTGAGCTTAAGTGAGCTGGGTAATGTATTGAGCAGCTCTGTATGTTTTGAGCACTCGATATGTGTTGAGCGAGTGTATGCTGAGTAATGTGTTGAGCAGCTCGGTATGTGTTGAGTGTATGCGTGAGTTCATGTATGCTCGACATGAATGGGTACATGTATGCCGACATGTATGAGTTTCATGTATGCTCGACATGTATGGGTGCATGTATGTCAGCATGTACGAGTTCATGTATTAGTGCATGTATGAGTTCATGTATTAGTGCATGTATGTCGACATGTATGCTTATGATGTTTATGATGCTCATAAGTTTACATTTTGAAGTGTTACCTAGTTTTGCGGAGGCGTATTATGAGGTCTTCCGGGTGTGAGCCGAGTTGGTGTCATGAAAGTGTGACTAGAGGAAGAGCAGAGTTCGTGGTGTGAGCTAAGTTGGTGCCTCCAAACTGTAATGGAAGAGTAGAGCAATACCTATTCGGATTATGATCATACCGAGATAGAAGTTGTGGTGGATGAGTTCCTCTGAGTCGGTTGAGTGTGGTTAGCCGAGTTGTTAGGCCGATTGGTGGGCCCAAAAAAGGTAAGTACCCAAACCCAAAAAAGAAAATTTGTTTTTTGTTTTTTTGGGAAGCTGAATGACCTTGACTGCTCAGTGGGTTCCCATGGAACGAGTCCTGGATTCCTTCGTGGCTGAGTTGTGCTCTGTCGGTGGATGGTCATTGAAGGGAAGATGGAGCTAATTGGTTGACTAGTGGGCCCCTACCAAATAGGTCATCCTAAGCCTAGGTGGCTTGCTGTCGAAAGGGCCACGACAGAAGAGCTCAGGTGATTGACAGGGGTGTCAAAACATCAAAAGTCGTGAGTGGACAAAATAATATTTTAATAAAAACATTTTCATACAAATACATTTATGCCCTTCACTAAAAGCATATGCATGCATTCAAAAACCATTTATCAAAAATTCATAAAACCACTTGAAAACATTCTCAAAACCTTTCAATGGTTCATATTCGGTCCCCATAAACCATCATGAACCATAAATCCATTTATGGATCCCCGACCCGAAATCACAAAAACCCGTAAATCCATACATGTGGGAACTCAACCCAAATCAACATACGTGGGTCTCAACCCAGAACCATTCTCAGTGAAATACCAAAACATACAATATAGGGTCTCCGCCCCAAACCATTTCCAAAACATCGCATACGGGGTCTCCTCCCAAAATCACTTTCTAAAACATGGAACACGGGGTCTTTGCCCCCAAATCACTTTCCATAAGAATCACATACGTACGCATACGTATAACCCATCCGCGACACTTCCGAGAAGACGCCAACTCGGGGCACACAGCCCCTAGGGAACACATCCCTAATATATGTCAGGATTCATCATATCTATACTAGTGTGCACACTACTCGGGGTCTCACTCCGAGTCTTCCCCCAGGAAATCTCCATCTGGGAGGCTCTATCCCTAGATCTAGTCCGAGCTCTCTCTCCGGATCTAGTCCGATCATCTCTCCGGAATCTGGTCCGGGACCACATCATAACTTCCACTCCTAGAACGGGATCCCTATAGGGATACCCATTCTGGTCTGTAGATCGTGACTCTCTAGGTCGACGTCTAGAGGAGACCATATAAATCATATGGAGGGTTTGTACATTTCAAATACTTTCTTTCTTTCTCAAAACATATTTCAACTGGGTCTCATACCCGATTCATCTCAACGGGATTCCTCGAATCCGATTCAAATTCATATCACAGGCCTTAGCCTAAATCCACAGTTCAACAGGGTCTCATGTCCGAATTCTCATTTCATAAATCGAACTGGGACTCAAGCCCGATGTTACAATCAACTGGGCCTCTAGTCCGATATCACGACTAACTGGGCCCTAAGCCCGAAACCATAAATCAACGGGGCCTCAAGCCCAATTTCACAACCAATAGGGCCTCAAACTCCATACTACAGTCAAAAGGGCTTCTAGCCCGATATTACAACCAAATGGGTTTCAAGCCCAAATTCGCAAACCCACGGGGCCCTCGGCCCGATCATATACTCAAATGGACCCTCGGTCCGATTCCTTATCAAATCAAATGGACTCCAAGTCTGAGAGTTTGTAAATCCAATGGGTCTCATACCCGATTTCATATTTCCAAATCCAAAACCATTTTATTAAATCATCATTGAAAACCTAGCACGTACAAGCATTGTATAAAACCGTAAATCTCGAAATACGTGCAAATACATAAATCCTAGGCTACCACAAACAAATGCACTCATGGCATCACAAAACATGTATTTAAAACATTTATAAACATTTATGCATGCATCGGTTTAGAAAGAAAGGTCCACTCACAGACCATCCAAAGTCGTGCCTCGATACGCGTGCCATACGCTTCTCCAGGACCAATTGTTGCCTCTGGGACTCCCGAACCTATCCAAATTAATTTAGAGGGTTACTAACCACTTAAATAACCCCTCACTGAAGTCCCGTAATTTTTCAAAATTTTAAACTATTTTTAAACTCGAACCTAAACCTTCGGACAACCCGAACTATATCGAGACGATGTCCGATCGACTCGAAACCAGTCCCAAAATGTTCGTTACATCGAATAGATGAAATTACATGTTGGAATTTTCCCCATCGGATTGTCAGGCGACCTGCACTGTGGATCTTCCTTGAGCTTCAGCAGCTGGTCCGGTCCGGTCCAATTGGACCGGGGCGGGCCCAGATTGGGTTTAAAGACCCAGATTGAGTTTAAAGACTCTGGAGTTTAAAGATTCGGATATTTTGATTTCCCCCGTAGGCCTATTGAGTTTAAAGACACAGGAGTTTAAAGACTCGGTTTATATTGAGGCCTGGATTGAGTTTAAAGACTCGGATAGATCCAGCAGGTTCGATTGGTTGAAAGGGATTTCAAATGTGTTTTGGATTTTGATGATCACAGGTTTTCCAATGTTTTGGGCTATGCCCTAGATGATATGGATTTCGATGGTTTGGGCTGAGGCTCGGGATTTGAGAAGATGAAATGACTTCTGGCTTTTGGTTTTATGAATGGTTACAATAATTTAAAATGAAGTGGTTTTATGACATGGATTTTATATGCATGCTTTGGTTTCTGAATAGAGGGTATAAATGTCTTTTTGATAACTGTTTTCTAAACTTATCCTTTATTTTTGTCCACTCACAATCTTTTGAGTTTTTGATACCCTCCAGGTTGTTGCGGTGCGGGATGTTGCTAGAGAGACGGAGACATCACACAAGCGATCCACAGTAGATTATGCGCGCTCTGGGAAGTTCGGAAGTTTTGGACGGTTCGTTTGGGAATCCCTAGTCTGGCTTACGTGTTACATGGAGGTTGGACGTCGGTTTAGCCTTCGTGTCACGCTTAAGTTAGACGGGAGCATGACTTAGCCCTTAATCCCAGGAGATTGGGTGTGGGTCGTATCATAAGCAATTTGAGGTGATTTCGACCTCTACTGAAAGTGGTCTTCAATCGAGCAGGCTAAGGTGATTTCGGTGGAAAACTTTTAAAAAGTGTGTGGATGCCCCCCCTCAAGGTACAGATCTTGATCGGATTTTGAAAGGTGCGTACCTTGATGATAGGTGACAAGGTTGACACCGATTAGTCTTCCTTAATTGGTGTGGACCTTGGTGATCAGTGCTCCATTTATGCGACCAACCGATTGGGTTGGATTGAAGGTGCTGAGATGGTGAAAGGTGGAGTGTTATCAATTCTGGGTCGAGGCTGACCTGCATGGTTCGTGATGAGAAGTTTCATCGTGACTTCTAGGTCGGTGTCACTGATAGAATGAGTGGCCGAGGGGTGGATTGTATGTGAACTGCTTAATGGGTGCACATAGAAAACCTGCTGGAGCTGCTGGGTCTTGGGACCGAGCGATCGAAGGGACCTGGTGAGGCTCGGTGAGTTTTCGTCGAAAAAATTGCTGCACATGCCTTCAACGACCAGCTGGCGAGTCTCTTATTGACGACGACCTTTGTACTGAGCAGGACAACAACTGAATGGGTTTAGGTGTAGGTTCGTCGATCTCATCAATGGTGAGCATGGAGACGACGTCGAGTTTCTTAGTCGAAGGGACCTAGCGTGAGCGTTCCATGGTGGAGCTTTGAGTGTTTAGTGGGTCTGGCTTCGAAGTTTCTCACTATTTCTTGGCCTCATATATAATGATAATGGTGGTTGAATAGACCTGGTGAGGCTCGGTGAGTTTGCAAGTTTACTAAGTGTGTATATATATATATATTTGAGTGGTGGGCAGTGAGCCTACAAGTTTTCTATAAGTATATATATATATATTTGTGGTGGAAAGACTTGTGGTGGGAAAATCCAAGTTAAAGTATAAATATAAATATTTGTGGTGGGCATGCAGTGATTTTGTAAATGATTATAGATGATAATGATCATGTTCAGTGCAATATATATATATACTTGATTCCCATTGGTTAGCCCTCAATTGTATTGGGCTTGCCGTTGGACTTTCCGGGGATGTATGGATTTGGGCCTCCCATGCTTCCATCGACAAAAAGGAATGAAAAGAAACAAAAAATGTGGGTTAAGGGCGGTCTCTGATGTGCCATAGTGGGCTCTGAGTACGGATTTGGCCGACCAAATGGTAAATGGTTCTTGATGTTATTTGCAGATGTGTACACGGTTATCTACATATGGATTTGTGCCATATGCCGAGTGAATTTTAGTGGTGCAAGGTGTAACGACCCGTCTCAAATCTACGAGATTAATTAAAGATTAATTGAGGATTATCGAGGATGAATTGAGGATTATCGGACGATCGGGGTAAAATGACAATTTTGCCCCTAGAAAGGAAAGAAGTTAAATTTTAACCCAATAAGTCAAATGCACGTGGATTGAGATCCATTAAGTAGATCGATACGATACGAGTCTATAGATATGATGCACGTCGAAATCAGAAATCGTACGAGAAAGTTATGAGTTAAGGATGATTTTTCATACTATTCATGGATGCACAAATTACGAGAAGTTGACTTTGGTTGTTGGAATAGTGGGGCCCAAAATACCTCATCTAGACCAATGAATGAGTGGCAAGTGTCACTCATCCCATTGTCCAATTTCCCCTAATTCATGCATCTCTCATTCCCTTGTTCATTACACCCGAAACCTACCTTCACCATTTTCCAGGGGTGGCAATGGGTCGTGCCGTGTCGGGTTCGTGTCGTGTCATGAATTCTGTTTTACCCATTTACGCCCAACCTGAATCCGACTCGTTTAATAATCGTGTCAAGAATATCCAACCCGAACCCGACCTGTTAATGACCCGTGTAACCCGTTTAACCTATTTAATAAACAGGTCATACTCAAAACCCAATTAACCTATGACCCGTTTGACCCGTTTAACTTGTTTAACCTATTTAAATTATAAGATTTAATAGATATTTAGGTAGGTAAATGGGTAGATATATGGGTGAGTAATGACACGTTTATTAAATGGGTCAATATATAAGCCAATATACGGGTTAACCTATTAAGCCGAAATCTACCCATTTATTAAACGGGTTAACATGTCATTATACGGGTTAACAGGTTGACCCGAAACCCACCCGTTTAATAAAAGGTCATAACGAGTTGACCCGAAATTTTAATTGTGCGGGTTGACCCAGATAAATTTCATGCGGGTTTCAAGTCATGTATCGAGTAGGGTCAAAAATTGCCACCCTTACCATTTTCCCATCTTCTTGCTTCATCTTTTGGGCTACTTGAGAGAGACTGAGAGTGAGAGAGGGCTGGAGAGACTGAGGAAGACGGTGGTGAGAGGTTGAGCCGCTGTGGATTACTGAGGAAACCCAGAGAAAGGTAAACATGTAGCCCGTGATTTTTGATGGGTTGGATTTTGAGTTTTAGGTGTTTGGGTCTGGTTTTAATGTTTTGGTTGTGTTCTGGGAGCTCATATGAGCTTGTAGGGATTAGTTTGGAGAGCGGAAGACCACTAGACAACCGTAGAAGGAAGCAGGAAGTCTAGCCATGGAAGATCGATCTGGAACAGGTAATTCCATTTCTTGTTTCTCGTTTATAAGGTCGTAGAACTATGTCTGGGAGAGAGACAAGTAGTTTGGGCGAAGTAGGGAGGAAAATGGTGGCCGGAAGGTGGAGATACAACCGGGTCAAGATCGTAGGTTGAACAACCCGTTACAATGACCCAGGTCGACCCGTATAAAGGTTGAAGGTGATGACGTGGCAGTGCATGTCATCCCTGTTAGGCCACGTGGCTAACCAGAGGGTAACATGTGGCCAAGTGTCTATCTAGTTAGCACCTGACATGGTAGTGCCACTTCAGACTTGTCAAACCATGAGGACTAGTGAGATGGTCCCATGTGGCAGTGTGTCAGGACTTGTCAAGCGACATGTCAGCTGACGTGGCAGTCAATGTTAGACATGTCAGACCACATGGACCAGTGAGGTAGTGCCACGTGGCAGGGTGTTACAGAAGTGCCAGACTTGTTAGTGACACATGGATCTAATCAGGGAATGACATGTGTCATGTTGTTAGAGCTGTTAACGTCAGTAGTGACGTCAGTTAGGGCTGACGTCAACATGATGTTAGTGTTGACCGTCGTGGATCAAACTTTGATCGGTAGGTGATGGCATGTGGCCACAAATTTCAAGGCCAAACCAGTCTTGTTCGAAAGTTTTCTACAATCTAAATCCAATCACGTTGATCGGAGGTCGTTTGATAGGTCTTTAGAGGTTTTTAATCTCGGGAAGAGTGTTTGGGACATGTTTATTGTTCCGGGAATTTTGAAGGTTTATGATTTGGACTTGTATAGGTTGGTAGTAACCTTTGGATATGATTTGCATAGGTCCGGACGTTCCGGAGATATTGGATTAGCCTCATAGTGGCTTACGGTGCAGATTATGAGTGCGCAGTATGAACGATCTGTGAGTGGACTTTTGCTTTATAAAATGATACATGCATAAATGTTTTATATGTTTTATGAACATGATTTGAGATGCACTGATTGCATATGATTTAAATACGATTTGACATTTTCGTAGAATATGTTATTATGCCCGTATTTCGAGATTTATGCTTTATGTGATACTTGAGCTTAGGCCGAGTTTTTAGTGCATGTGATTTATGTGATTTGAATGATTTCACGGAGAGACGTGAAATTGAGGATTTAACTATCTATTTTGAATTATGTCACAAAAATGTGTGAAATGCTATTTTGGGCATGAGACCCCGTTGATTATTGACTTTGACTTGGATTACAATAAAAGGTGATTTGGAAAAGTGATTTGAATAGTGAAATGGTTTTTGGTTCTCGAAACAATATTCGGGCTTGTGTCCCAGTTAATTTATGGTTTGACTTAGAGTATAATCAAATGTGAAATTGAACGATGTTTTGATTTGGAAATGGTATATCGGGTTTGTGACCTAGTTCTGATTTATGATGTGATATATCGGGCTTGTGACCTTGTTGTGGATTTACGAGATTGGATTACATAGGATTCGAGGAATCTTGAATTTGTGAAATGTTTTTGGACACAGTTTTTATGATGGTATTGTGGAAAATGATTTGATAAAACTATATTTCGGGTGTAGTCCCCATTGAGATATTTTGAGATTTGTGAAATGTTTTCCACAATACCATCCTCTATGATGTGATTTTTCCCGTTAGACGTCATAGATCCTGGCGTGGTAGCCTCCAGACGTCGTAGATCCTAGAGAGGTCACGATGACACTGTCTGGATGTGAGTAGCTCTGAAGGGGAGGCTCAGGCTCAAGAGTGTCAGAGATGGACATTTCTTAGACGTCGAGCCAGGGGTTCCGAGCTTATGAATGTCATGGCTCAAACATGGAGCCAGGGGCTTCGATCCTGAGTTACCACTCAGACGTCGTAGATCCTTAGTGTATACTTGGATGTGTAATTCCTGAGTTGCACATGTAGCGTTAATATTGTGACTGTTGAGATGATTTTCTTGATATTGGGCAAAGAGGATTCGTTGATCATGTTTTCATACGACTCCAGATGTGAGTCCATGTTTCGGGAAAAGGCCATATTGAGATGATTTATGAGATTTGGTTGTAGGCGGAGACCCTACATGATTTGGTTTTGGGCTAAGACCCTTTCTGAGAAACTGAATTTGATTTGATAAGGTTTCACTACGCACTGATTTGAAAAGCAATATGTTTTGCTTTTAAGAAAGTATTCAAGATACTTGTTTTCTGATGCATGTATGTTTTTAAGTGAAGGGTATAAAATTTTATTTTTGGAAATTGTTTTCAAACTGATTATTTTTGTCCACTCACAGTTTTAAATGTTTTTTATACCGTTTAGGTTGTGATAACGCTCAAACTACACATTAAATTAAACACGTAATTCGAGTATTATGCAATTTAAACCCTTTTGTGTAGATATAATATTGGTAAATAGGGATCGTTCTTAATCGAAGAAATTAGAGAGCATTAATAATTTGTTACTGAGAAAGAATAATAAATAAAAGAATAATGAATAAATAATTAAATAATTAAATAGTTAAATGATAAAGAATTAAAGAATAAATGAATTAAAGAATAAATAATTAAGGAATAAAAAAATAAAAAAATAAAAAAATGAAATAAGAGGTTTTAGGAATATTGTAAACTATATTTTTAACCAAACTAAGAATTAAAATGCAAATGCTCATGTTAATTAGAACTTACAAACCATAGTGTAGTTTCATAGAAAAAACCGACACTTTTACGTAAGTAATTTCAAATTAACAATCACATTATTTAAACTACTCTTAAAAATAGTCTTCATTCAAATAAATTTTTTACTAACACTCTAATATTTTGCTCATAACAAACCAATCACGAAATCCTACCTTCATCATCTCAAATACTTGCATATTATCTTTCAATATTATGAATGCATCAACCATTAATGTGCGTCAAACATCAATATGCTTCAAACATTTACAATATGATTCACCTTAAGTTTATAATTAAATGCGCCGACAACGATCAACATTTAATCTCTTCAATTCTAGTCTAAATGCACCGAACAACGGATAAAACATATAGCATCAAATTGAAGTTTAAGCACTAAGATATATGAAGTAAAAGAAATTTAGAAAGTAAAACACATGGAGATTGTTTTGATACTTACAAAAGTTTAGAAAGAAAATACCATCACATGTATTGAATTATAAGTAAACCGAAACAATAACAAGAATTGAAGTAAAGGGAATAAAGTTACACTTTCGGAACCCAAGAACAGCTTGTGATTCCGAAAGTGGATGGAAACAATGGAATGTTATTCATAAAATTCTTTGAACAGCAGAAGGAACCTTATGAAGATGGAGGATAAAACATAAGAATTCGGACTTAAATTTCAGAATTACTTCGGATGTCAGGACCCGTCCAAAATTCCCCGGGATTAACGTGGGATGTGGTTGATCCCGTCTCACACGAAGTGTCAGACTAGGGAAAATTCCAGCTTCAGCCCACTCAGGGCTTCTAGAGCGCGCCAGGATTCTGGGGAGGAATGTGATTTCCCGGTCTTTGCTACAGCCTGCATCCGCTATCAACCTGAAGGGCATTCAAAACATCAAAAGTCGTGAGTGGACAAAACAAAGGATTTAATAAAAACCATTTTCAATAAAAGACCTTTATGCCCTTCACTAAAAAGCATGCATGCATTCAAAAACTATTTATCAAAACATTCACAAAACCATTAGGGCCTTGGCCCAAAACCGTAAATCAAGTACATGGGAACTCAGCCCAAAAACCAATCATGTGGGACTCTGCCCAAATCACATCATGCGGGTTTCGGCCCAAAACTATTCTCAATGAAATACCAACCATTGCACACGGGGTCTTAGCGAAAAATCAATTTCCGTAAACCTCATACATATATACATACATATAACCCATCCTTTGCATCTCATATGCCAACTCGGGGCACACAGCCCCTAGGGAACAAATCCCCGATATCTGTCATGACTCATATCTATACGTATGCATACTACTCGGGGTCTCACTCCGAGTCTACCCCCAGAAATTCTCCATCTGGGAGGCTCTATCCAACATCCAGGATCTACGACGTCTGGATGACTGTCTCCGGACCCAGTTCGAGACCATATCATAACTCCCACTCCTGGAATGAGCTCCCTATGGGGATCACTCATTCCGGGTAGTGGATCGTGACTCTCCAGGTCGACGTCTGGAGAAGACCAATCAACTCATGTCAGAGGGTATATACATTTTTAAATACTTTCTTTAAAATCTCAATTCAATTGGGACTCATACCCGAACATCTCAACTGGATTCCTCGAATCCGATTCAAATCCAAATCTCACAGGGACTCAAGCCCAAAATCTCATTTCAATGGGGTCTTAAACCCGAATTCTCATTTCATAAACCACAACTGGGACGCAGCCCGATACCACAATAATGGCGCCTCGAGCCCGAAACCATAAATCAACGGGACCTCTAGCCCGATTTCACAATCAAAGGGGCCTTCAGCCTGATCGTATAACTTAAATGGGCCTTCGACCCGATTTCTCATGAAATCAAATGGACTTCAAGTCCGAGGGTTTGAAAATCAAACGGGTCTCATGCCCAATTTCATATTTCCAAATCCAAAATCCATTCATTAAACCCTCATTGAAATATCAGCACATAAAGGCACAACATAAAGTCGGAAATCTCGAAATACGTGCAATTACATAAATACTATCTACCACAAGAAAATGCACTCATGGCATCACAAAACATGTAT
The DNA here is from genome assembly GCA_032719365.1 of Prinsepia uniflora. NCBI lineage: Eukaryota > Viridiplantae > Streptophyta > Magnoliopsida > Rosales > Rosaceae > Prinsepia > Prinsepia uniflora. The sequence goes on from CM064862.1 coordinate 52,860,626, forward strand.
TTAAAACATTTGTAACAATTTATACATGCATCGATTCTTTAAACAAGTCCACTCATAAACCGTCTGAAGCCGCGCTTTGATACCCGTGCCATACGCCTCTCCCGGATCGATCACCGTCACCGGGGCTCTCGAACTTGTCCAAATCGTAATAGAGGGTTACTAACTACTTAATTAACCCCTCATGAAAGCCTCCTAATTTTCTGGGATTTTTAACTATTTTTAAAGTCGATCCTAAACCTTCGGACTTCCCGAACTATATCGAAACGATGTCTGATCAACTCGAAACCTGTCCCACAATGTTCGTTACATCGAATATATGAAATTACATGTTGGAACCATCCTCAAAAACCTCCCCACGCGCCACCTAAAGAGCCCTACGTGTGGATTTCATGCGCCTACACAGTCATCCCCTACCTTCGACGGACCGAGTCCGACCAGTCCACCCGCAATTCCGGTCCGACCGAACCAGCGGAATTGGTTCAGGTCCATTCCTTCGTCATTTTTCATCCGTTTTCTTCCCTTTCAATCCCAATCATTTTTCTCAACAAAACCTACCTATCTACACAATTAGAATCAAGAAAATCGATTAGAAATCGATTGTTCAATCCCTCATTCACTGCCCTGTTTTCTCGGCCACCCTCAGGGCTGCTCATCCCTTCTCCGACATCTAAACCCCCTTCTAAATTTCCCTACTAACTCAATAAACCTTCCCCAATCCTCAGAAACAGCCCCTAGCGTTCCAAACCCGAAATGGAAATTTTAAAGGAAAAAGGTTTGCCTTCGCGGTTTCACGGCCACCGTGCACGGCGGCCCCCGATCCTGCCACCGTACAGCACGTCTTGGTCTCATCTCCCTTTTTCCTTCATGGTTCAAGCTCATCAAGTGAGGTTGAGGGGTGTTTGTGAGGGGTGGGTTGCAAGGTTTATGGGTTTCGGGTTGATTTGGATGAAGGGAACATATGAGGGTGGTGGTGCATGAATGTAAGGGAATGGGCAATGGATGAGTGACACTTGTCATTCATCCATTGGGCCTGTTTAAAAGATCTGGGCCCCACTTAGGACAAAAGTCCACTTTTACCTCTTAAAATGCACTGTCATAAATAGTTCCTCGGGACTTCTATGAACCGTAACTTTTTCGTCGAACGTCCGAATTCAACGTGCCGCCTATCTACGGACTCGTATCGACCCGATCTATGTAACGGTCATTGGCCCTCGACCCTCGGACCTCCCGGGTCAATAGTTAACTTTTTGTCCTCGTCTAGGGGAAAATCATAATTTCTCCCTGAACGTATGTTAATCCTCAATTAAATCCCGATTAGCCTCGCTAATCCGTCATTATTTCCTAATTAATCCCGATAATTCGGGACGGTCGTTACAATCTTCCCTCTTCAAGAATTTCATCCTCGAAATTCAAACCGACCAAACTCCACCACCAAACTTTGGAATCCATTCATGTCCCCCACACGGGCACTCTCGTGTACAAGTATGCGTCCGTCCCAAGCGCCGTACTCGTCGGTTCGCACTGTCACCGGAACTTCCCAAGCTCCAACTAGACTCTCACCGACCGCGTTCCAATCGTTGACTCTCGAGAGTCTCCACGTGAGCTCGTAGGTTTTAATCAAGACATCGACACTCGTTGATCTCGCCTGTCACTTTCTCTTGACAGGTCAGCAATACCAAGCTGACATCAATTAGGCTTTTCAGCCTTATGGTTCTTCTTATCTGACCATCAAAGTCAGCTTTTCAGTCTGACAACCTTTCTCATCCGACAACCGGAATTGATATCCGATTCAGCCTCCGATCCGACAATATCCTCTAAATCCTGCCATCACAACAACACGAATCCCATCTCGTAGGTCATCCTCAAACCTGCGACATCTACCGATCTCAGTACTCATATCAGCCGACACTCACTTTTCCTCGTACTCGTACCGACTCCCTCAGTGGTTCTTGCTGACTCCAGTGAGGGTCACAACAATCCGTACTATTCCGAACGCATACTGATTTACTCTCTTACCACGATATGTCACAACCATCGTGACCAGCCGGCAACGCTCGGCTCCACTACGCTACTCTGATCTCAATTCACTCCCGAGTCCTCGTATTGTATCTCACATCACTCAGGGATCTATGTTGACATCTGGACTCACCTCAAGTCTCAACTATCGTACTACTCATCCTGTCAACACACAATCGACGTCTAATCATTATACGAATATGTTGGACCACATCCAATCATAGTACTCATCGATTTGTTACTATTCTGATCACTATTGCATGTCCAACATGCATAATACACCGGTATACTCACATCAAATCAATCATCGAGGTACTACTCGACCTACTCCAGGACTGTACTCTAACCGCGTCCAAACACGTGCCAATCCTCTCTACCCTCAATGTCTTCCCGGAGTCATCGTGGTCACCTGACCATCTCCAGTGATAGATAAACCAACGTCCACCTCCTATAATTTCTCACTCCAACTATGGCTCGACACCCAAACGTTCATCACGAGCCAGCCTCAATCCATCACGATCTCTATCCTCGTATACAATTCGAGGCATCGGCTATTCATTTCTTCTTGATCGATATCTATGTATCGTCCTCGTCTCATATTATTCGCGTATCCAATCTCTATCTTGTAATCTCACCAACTATGCTAAGGAATTCTTCAACAGTCTTACCATATGATCCTCCTCTGCTCCTAGCTTAGCTTAATCAGCAAGGCCATTCACTCCAACGACGACCAGACCTCAGTCCACTTGCCTCAAGGTCGCCCCAGACACCTTAATCATCTCGATCATCCTGATCGTCACCACACGACCCGATCCACGGTGGATCCACTACCTCAGACACACACTCGTCACATGGAGTGACGCTAAATACCTTCTGCTCTTCAAGTTATTCAAATTTGACTCATAGTCTAGGTGTCTCGTTCTTACACCTTCCTTAGAGCCTCTATCTGTCATCTTCTTCCTCATCGACCCACTTGAGGAAAGTCGAAGATGATGACATTAAAGTTCATCCTATGTCATCCTGCGGCACCAATGTAACGACCCGGACTTTCGGAAAAGGAAAATTGGGAAAATTTGAAGTAAATGACGATTTTGACCCTAGATAAGGGGCAAACGGTTGACTTTTTACTCGAGCGGTCAAACGGACTTTGACCAATGACTGTGATGTAGTTCGAGACGTCACAAGTTCATAGATAGGTGGCACGTCCAATTCCGACGATCAGGGAAGAAGTTATGACGTTCGGAAGTTCAAGGGCATTTTCGTAATTAAGTCAAAAAGGGGGAATTTGTTAACTTTTTGATCGACCACTACTTTCCACACAATTTTAGGACCGTTGGGTAGGTCTGGATGCCCTGAGTTCGTAGATGGACGGCACGCTGAAAACGGACATCGGGCGGGTGAGTTACGATTCTAGAAGAGGATGGGCATATTGGTAATTTTGTGAAGGAGGACAAAATGGTAATTTTCCAAGGGCACTGTTTGGAACAGTGCAGCATGGCTGAAACCACCGTGCTTTGGGTGGTCTGTTCAACAAATTGTTTATTCTTGTTAGTGGCATTGGGAGGAATTGTTTGACACTGAGAAAGGCTGAGTGGAAACAGGCAGTTGTGGACTGTGAAGAACACAGAGCACGGGTGCCATTGGAAATGGTTTTGGGTCTGTTGCGGGAAACCAAAACCACAGTGGGTCTGAGGGATTCCTTAGTTAATTGTGTAGGCCATTTTGATTAACAGAGAGGGTAGAAGTGCTTCAGGATCATTTGGAAAGGAAGGGACTGAGAATTTGAGAGAAAACTGAGTCGGGAAAATTTGGGAAAATTGGAGGGAAATTGGAATTCAATTTGTGAGTCGAGAGGAGCTAAACAGAGGTTAGACACAATCTTCTGGGCTCATTTAGACTTCAACCGTACAAACATTGAAGGAAATCGGTCACGGTTTGGCTAAGAACCCAAGTTCCAGATTTTGGAAAATTTCGAGGTTGAGGACGACCACTTACAGGTAAGACTTTGTGAAATTGGTTGTGGTTTATTGTTTATTTAAGTCTTATGAAGCTTCTGTATCAATTAATTTGAAAACTGAGTTGATTTGAATGAGTTTCGAAAGTTCAAACCGTATGATTGATCATGAGGAAAATGATTGGTTTAGGGCTTGATGTGTGAATTTAATAACGGATAACTTAAATTAAGTTCTAGTGGAAGGTTTTCGATGGACAAATTGAAGCAATTAAGCTGGATTTGCAGGAGATTGGACCGGGTTGTGTCGCGGGTTTAGGACCTGTTTAGCACGGAGTCGGGTGAGGAAGATGACACTGTAGTAGCGAGTGGCTTTCACGCGCAGCCACTCACGACGGCGCGTGAGGGCGTGTGGGCCCGATTCTCGAGGTGAGTTCAACACGACTTTTGTCCTATGCAATGTAAAGAACATTTTGGCATTGATTTCAAGTTAATCGGGCACCGTTTCGACATTGTTTTGAGGGTCCGAAGGTTTATATTTCGTTTTTAATGAATATTTAATTTCCGAAAAATTATGGGAAATTAGTATGATGTTATTTGAGTCCTTAGTGACACTGAGGAATGATTTTGGACAGGATTCAAGATTCTTGGAAAATGTCGAAAATTACGGAAACGTGTGCAGCGCGAAAACGAGCAATATGGACGGTGTGTGAGTGGACTTTGCTTTCTAAAGTTTAATGCATGCATAAATGTTTCTATGATTTCTATGATTATGATTATGACTTATGGTGATTTCGATTTTCGTATTTATACGTATTTTGATATGCAATACGAGATTGCACGTATGTCGAGACTATGGTTTCTCCTATGCTTTGGTGATGGTTTAATGAACGATTTTATATGATTTGTGCGTATCATGATTTGAGGATGTTTTGATTATGATTGTGAGTATGACTTACGGTTTTGACACGGATTTCGAGATTATTATGGATTTACGCTTTTTACGATATTTCGAGTATTTTGTAATTTGATCATCGTTTTGATGCCTTGACTTTGGGATTTGAAATACGATTTGATTTCAAAGATTTAAAACGGATTTTGGAAAAAGGTGATTTCGGGCTTGATGCCCAGGGCATAAAAGTAATTTTGATGAATGAGATTCGGATTTCGAAAACGTGAAAGTGGATTTCCGGATTGGGTTTGGAATGGTGGTTCCGGATGCCAGCTTACGAAATCATTATTGTGAATTTGGATTTGGAAATGGATGACGGATATGATTGGGGATTTGAATGTGAAATTCGGACATAAGTCCTATTATGACAAAATGTGATTTCGGATTGGTTTTGGAATTTGGATCACGATGGATCCTGGATTGTTGTGATTTACAAATGGTTTTGGGTTTAAAGACCCAGTACTAGTGCTGGATCATGTTTTGGGTTTAAAGACCCGGTTAATTGATGACGGGGGCGGCCCAGATTGGGTTTAAAGACCCGGATTGAGTTTAAAGACTCGGAGTTTAAAGACTCGATTATTGTGATACCCCTCGAGGCCTATTGATTATGTTCTGAGTTTAAAGACTCGTTGATATCTCGGGAAGGCCTGATATATGGGAGTTTAAAGACTCGGTGATTGATATCCAGCAAACTTATTGGCTTGTGGTTTACTGTTGATTTCTGATGTTTTCGGATGTGTTGGGCAGTGGCCCGGTTTATATGACTTGATGGATTTTGGGTTATGTTATGTACTTGGATTTGATTCATGATTTTGGGCAGAGGCCCTGTGTTTATGATTGCGGGCTAAGACCCGAAGGTTAAGAAAAGGAAAATGATTTTGATTTTCATACACGATTTTCTTATGTTGGAAATGAAATGGTTGTGAAATGATTTCGAATGCATGCATTGGTTTTACGTGGAGGGTAGAAATGTCTTTCTGTAACTTTTTTATAAACTAATTCATTTTTGTCCACTCACACCTTTTGTGTTTTTATTGACCCTCCAGGTCGTGGCGCGTTGATCGAGGCTGATCAAGAGGTGGAGGCATGAGTGAGTACGTGTGTGGCTATCCCTGGTTTGGCAAGTACTGAGGGTAATTTGGGAACTTCAGTTGACTTGCTAGATGGGAGCAGTACCAGGCACGGTTATCAATGTCCCTTCAGGGGCGGTCCTATCAACCAAGCACTATCTTCTAAAAAGCAGAAAACGAGAAGTCCCCTTTACCGACCTCAGAGTACCCATCTCCTTTACTAACTTTGGAATCAAGCATCTTTGTCTTTGTCTCAAACATAGCTTCCCTTGATTCCGAAGTTCCAATCACGTTGAAAACATGCTTTTTTTTTCCAATTACTGAGCTCACTCATTACACGAGCATTCCCGCGTCCTATAGGCAAACGATTTCTAAATTCTCAACTCAGAAGGTATGGTCAACCGTAGTCAACCAAAACCAATCTGCAATGGACTCTCAAGTCCTTAGCTCAACTGTACACCATCCACGTGTCTGTGAATACCGTTTATGCACATCTAAAAGATGTGGAATGTATGACATCTATGGTTATACCCCTAAGCACACCCTCATGTCTCAAGTCTCGCATCGCTAGGGAAACTGGTCACCTAACCAAGCATACCCCTTACCTCGTACTGAGTTACTCGGGATCCTCTCCGTCAGGCTCAGTTCCTTGAACTCAATCTGTCTTCGACTCTAGGCACAACAACCACATCGCTAGGGAAACTGGTCTCACTGGCTTTACCTTACTTAGACACACCTAGTGTCATTCGAAATTTTCTGATCACTATCGGCTTCCTTTCAACTCATCAGCGTCAACTCTCACTCATCACTGCACCTCCACGGAGGCAGCATGGCACACTCGCCAACTTCCAAAGTCAACGTCTTATTCTGCCATCGCACTCAATCGTAGTTGAGTCGAATCCAAAATCTATGCTCGCACTGTGCGTTACTCACGCACCCTCGTATCCTCGTCACGACTAACGAATCTCATCGCCTCAGTCGCCACAATAACCTGAGTCTATCTAACTCGCTAAAACTCGATCACGTCCATCGATAGCAGCGTCTGCCAACACCGCGTGCAGACTAATCTCATAAACATTACGCTATCGAGACTCCAAATCCATACGGTCAACTCCCCGCTGGTACTAACCGCTCAACACGTAGTATCCACCAATCGACCCACCTAGGGAACCGGTCCACAAGTACCATACTCCTGGTAACTTGTTCGATCAATCACCAACTAGGGTTATCACAAACCCAGCTGCTCATCCCAGCATATCTATCTTGACCGATCCATCTCTCTTGACTCCGAAGAGTCGTCATAGTCCAATACTGGTGTCCTACCAACCAGTAACCACGACCCAAGGGTCTTAACCACTCGTACCCTACGGCTTCCTCGGTATCTACCACCGCTTAACCACGGCATGTCATACCATACCACACAACATCTACATTGTGGCATCCTCTACCAGTCGACATCCCTCCGGGATTCGACACACCGAAACATGGCCTCACATGCTAAAAGGATCAAACATTCCTAGTCCCAACAGTCTCACTCGGGTCGTCTATGACCTCCACTGATACCACTTGCCACAATCGTCTATCTGACATTACCGTCCCGTTAAACAATCACAACTCGGTAATATCGTCATACTGTGTCTACTGGTCCAATGGATCCTATCCACCAGTAACACTACGGCTCCAAGCCGTTGGATTCACACGCGCATTGATCCTACTAGGGATCCAACCTCTTGGAAAAAAACGGCATTTCATGCCAATCCAACCCTAAACCATTACACCTCGTGCCAAATATAATCTAATTAGGATTCGATCCCACAGAATCCACTTACTCCTACCCTAACTATCAGGTTGATGACGAGCTATTACCACTGTAGATACATCACATCCTCGAACTGTGCGTCACTCTAAGAGCAAAACACGCTCTGATACCACTTGTCAGGACCCGTACCAAATCCCCCGGGATTAAAGTGGGACGTGCCTGATCCCGTTTGATACGAAGTGTCAAAGCAGGGAAAATTCCCACTTCAGCCCACTCGGGACTTCTAGAGCGCGCCAGGATCCTGAGGAATGTGATGTCTCGGTCTCTGCTATAGCCCGCATCCGCGATAAACCTGAAGGGCATTCAAAACATCAAAAGTCGTGAGTGGACAAAGTAAAGGATTTAATAAAAACATTTTCAATAAAAGACCTTTATGTCCTTCACTAAAAAGAATGCATGCCTTCGAAAACTATTTATCAAAAAATTCACAAAACCATTAGGGCCTTGGCCCAAAACCGTAAATCAAGTACATGGGAACTTAGCCCAAAAACCAATCATGTGGGACTCTGCCCAAATCACGTCATGCGGGTCTCGGCCCAAAACTATTCTCAGTGAAATACCAACAATAGAACACGGGGTCTCAGCCCCAAACCAATTTTCGTAAAACCTCATACATATATACGTACATATAATGCATCCTCGGCATCTCATATGCCAACTCGGGGCACACATCCCTAGGGAACAAATCCCCGATATCTGTCACGATTCATATCTATACGTATGCATACTACTCGGGGTCTCACTCCGAGTCTACCCCCAGGAATTCTCCATCTGGGAGGCTCTGTCCAACATCCAGGCTCTACGACGTCTGGATGACTATCTCCGGACCCAGTCTGAGACCATATCATAATCCAACTCCTGGAATGAGCTCCCTATGAGGATCACTCATTCCGGGTAGTGGATCATGATTCTCCAGGTCGGCGTCTGGAGGAGACCAATCAACTCATATAGGAGGGTATATACAATTTTAAATATTTTCATTCAAATCTCAATTCAACTGGGTCTCATACCCGAGCATTTCAATGGGATTCCTCGAATTCGATTCAATTCCAAATCTCACCGGGACTCAAGCCCAAAATCTCATTTCAATGGGGTCTTAAACCCGAATTCTCATTTCATAAACCACAACTGGGACTCAGCCCGATACCACAGTAATGGGGCCTCGAGCACGAAACCATATATCAACGGGGCCTCAAGCCCGATTTCACAATCAACAAGGCCCTCGGCCCGATCGTATAACTCAAATGGGCCTTCGACCTGATTTCTCATGAAATCAAATGGACTTCAACTCCGAGGGTTTCCAAATCAAATGGGTCTCATGCCCGATTCCATATTTCCAAATCCAAAACCCATTCATTAAACCCTCATTGAAATATCAGCACGTAAAGGCACAACATAAAGCCAGAAATCTCGAAATACGTGCAATTGCGTAAATACTAGCTACCACAAGAAAATGCAGTCATGGAATCACAAAACATGTATTTAAAACATTTATGCATGCATCGATTCATAAAACAAGTCCACTCACAGACCGTCCGAAGCCGTACCTCGATACGCGTGCCATACGCCTCTCCCCGGCTGATCACCGTCACCGGAGCTCCCGAACCTATCCAAATAGTAATAGAGGGTTACTAACTACTTAATTAACCCCTCATAAAAGCCTCCTAATTTTCAGGGATTTTTAACTATTTTTAAAGACGATCCTAAACCTTCGGACTTCCCGAACTATATCGAAACGATGTCCGATCGACTCGAAACCTGTCCCAAAATGTTCGTTATATCGAATAGATGAAATTACATGTGTTAACCATCCCCAAAAACCTCCCTAAGTGCCGCCACTTACCGCTGAAGGGCCCTGCGCGTGGGCTTCACGCGCCTGCACAGTCGTCCCTTACCTTCGGTGGACTGGGTCCTACCGGTCCACCTGCAATTCCGGTCCGACGGACCGGCAGAACCAATCCAGGTCCATTCCTTAGTCATTTTTTGTCCGTTTTCTTCCCTTTAAATCCTAATCTATTTGTCTCAACAAAACTTACTTATCTACACAATTAGAATCAAGAAAATCGATTAGAAATCGATTGTTCAAGCCCCCCTTCACTGCCCTGTTTTTCCCAGCCGCCCTCAGGGCTGCTCATCCCTTCTTAGATGTCTAAAACCCCTTCTAAATGTCCCTACTAACTCAATAAACCTTCCCCAATCCTCAAAAACAGCCCCTAGCGTTCCAAACCCGAAATGGAAATTTTAAAGGAAAAAGGCTTACCTTCGCGGTTTCACGGCCACCGTGCACGGCGGCCCCTGATCCTGCCACTGTCCAGCACTTCTCGGTCTCCTCTCCCTTTTTCCTTCATTGTTCAAGCTCATCAAGTGAGGTTGAGGGGTGTTTGTGAGGGGTGGGTTGCACGGTTTATGGGTTTCGGGTTGGTTTGGATGAATGGAACAGATGACGGTGGTGGTGCATGAATGTAAGGGAATGGGCAATGGATGAGTGACACTTGCCATTCATCCATTGGGCCTGTTCAAAAGATCTGGGCCCCACTTAGGACAAAAGTCCACTTTTACCTCGTAAAATGCACCGACGTAAATAGTTCCTCGGGACTTCCGTGAACCATAACTTTTCCGTCGAACGTTTGAATACGACGTGTCTGCGGACTCGTATCGACCCGATCTACGTAACGGTCCTCGTCCCTCGGCCATCGGACCTCCCGGGTCAAAAGTCAACTTTTTGCCCTCGTCTAGGGGGAAAATCGTAATTTCACCCTGAACGTCCGTTAATCCTCGGTTAAACCCCGATTAGCCTCGCTAATCCGTCATTAATTCCTAATTAATCTCGATAATTCGAGACGTGTCGTTACATCGGAAATATTCAATGATTTTCTTAAAGAAATCATAAATTCATATCTAAAAGAGAAGTCAAAGAAGTTAAAAAAAAAGTTTGCAAAGAAAATTTAAGAACTAAAATTAAAAGGAAATAAAACTTAAGAAACGAATTTAAAATAATAAATTAAAAGACAAGTTTTAAAGGAAAACTAATTAAGAAGAAGAATTACAAGAAGTTACAAATGTTCCCCAAAAATAAAGAACAAAATATAAAGAAGATGAATTAAATGAAGAGTTAAAAAAGAGAGAAAAACTAGAACTAAAACTACTAAAAAGGGGAAGAAAAAAAAAAGGGCCTAATGGGGACTCCCAACAATGAGAATGGTCTTCTTATTTATAGAGGAAGTCCCAAAAAGAACTAAAAATAAAATACAAAATAAAATATAAAAATAATAATAAAATAGTACAAAAAGAAATTATGAAAATGATGAAAATTAGGGTTGATTTGGGGCTGGAAAATCAGCTGAAGGGAAGCAGGTGGACAGGCTGGAACTCGGCGGGAAGCAGCCGAGCTGCAATGAAAGGACTCGACAGACTGCATCTGGGATTTGACTGGTCCTTCGGCGTGGGCTAGCTGACACGATGTAGGATGTTCAGTGGGAAAGGCGGGTCAGGGAAGTAGTTAGTCAGTACGCGTGCGCCGAGCTGGAGAAAGCAAGTCGGTAGGCGCGCACCACTCAGGAGATCTAGCGCTCGGCTAGTGCTAGCCGAAAGGCTGTGCTGGGCTGATGCGCATGAATTGGGCCTCCGTGCATTCTGGGCTAGAAAGCTTGCAGCGGGCTGGGCTGGACGAACTTGGGCTTCTAGGTTAGAGCTTGGGCTGGTTTTCTGGGCTGCAAATTTAATTTAAAAAATTAATTAACATAATTCCACCGAATTTTGTCCATGAATTCTTCTTTATAATTCCGATCGGGACGATTCTTTCGCCAAAATGCTCTAAATTCCAAGATTTATTTTATTCTACAAAAATCCCACAATATATATTATTTTATCTAATTATTTATTATTTTAATATTAAAAGTCAAGTATAAAGGGTATAAAATACTATAAAATAATGCTTATTTGAGGACCTATCAAATACCTCCATACTTAAACTTTGCTAGTCCCTAGCAAATATTAAAATTAAACTACGAAGTAAAAACAAGTAAACCCTTAACCATTTGTCTCAAAACTTCATTATTATGATCATGGCATCAAAGATTTTCACTTAAACCATTTAAGCATATGGAATTTAAGAGTTAATATATAGTAACAAAATGTTTCAACAAGTAAGATAATGAGTAAATATGGTGAAATGAATCTCAACATGAATAAAACAAGTATGAATCAACTCACAAGGATATGCACTCATAAATTCACTCAATTTTGTAAGGGTTTGTGTTTGCACTCAAAGTATGTGAGAAAAAATGCTCACATAATAGTAATAAAGTACTTTTCCAAAATCTCAAACAAACACCTTAAGATAAAAACAAAACATATTTGCACAAATGAACCAAAATCATAAGCTTACTCAAGTGATTGATTCAATTAATCAAAATTTACCATCTTAAGGATCATAAGGTCTTTACGAAGGTTGTAATGAGGCTAAGTTTAGAGGCAAGGAATGTATAGGATAAGTGGTGCTCAAATTCGTTCCAAGACTCAATAGGTTCCCAAAACGTATCATGGCTTCCCAACCTTAGTGCAATGATGTCAGTAATTCATCCCTTCAAACATAGGCGTAATTTCATAATGTTGGGCCTCAAATTCATTCTTTGTGTCGAAATTATAAATGTAAGAGACTTAACTCAAACATTACACAATCAAACCTTATTACCTTGATAGAGACTCAAAACATTTTTTTTTCTCTTTTTGCTTTTGGATTTATCAAGGTAATAACTTGTATTAATAATACAACAAAATTTAAGTAAGTTAATCCAAATAATACACATAAAAATCTGTTCAACATCATCATTTTTTCTTCACATCATTTTCATGTCTTCAACCGAGTCCTTGGAACAAGGGTAAAAGATGTCTATACTAAGCTCAAGTGTTTAGATAATCATGGTGATGAAAGAAAGGCTTAATGTGGGCTCAAAAGGGTTAAAACTAAGGGGGTCGCAACTTGTGCGCACAAAATAGGGAACATGAATGTTTGAATTTATGGTGTTAACCTTAATGCTTTAATCATATCCAAAATCAGAGAGTTTATTGACTTAAATGCTTTGAAAATCACATAGAATAAGTTCTAGTACTCTAGAGTTCATTAAAAGCTATGACAAGCAGTTATGAGGCATATGTATATCAATTTAAACAAAGAACTTTTGAATCACTCATCAAAGATGCATATAAAGTTCTAAAGCTCACATAAGGTTCAAATGATTCATACTTATCTTAACATGCTCATTTATATACCAATTTACATGCATTATCTACAAGTTATAACACTTAATCACAAAATATTAACAAACAAATTCAAATTGTAGTGATTATCTTTATTGTCATAACATATTCATTTCCGTTCATTTATATCATTGACAAGTTAAAGGGCAACTTAATACTCGTAAAAACACTAAGTTAAAACAAAAACACTCATGAAAGCAATTTTTTCTTTTAATTTAAATTTTTTTATAAAACAATTTTATTGCACAATTAAAATTGTAAACCACTCCCCCGCAATTAAATTCTACATTGTCCTCAATGTAGGAAAATAAGACGTAATTGAACATAGAATTGAAGTAAAGAAAATGATTTACGAAAATAAAGCACAAAAACAATAAATAAACAAAATAAAGAAGAGTGAAGGGTAGAAAGATAGCAAATCTGCGTTGATGACTCCTTCATATCCCGAGAAAACATTGGGTTGCCTTCCAACAAGCGCTTGAAGTTTAACTTCCATCCAGCCTAGATAGAGATGCAAGTTAGTTAGTCAAAGATGCACGTTTGTCAATAATGCAAGTTAGAGATGCAAATTAGATTAAAGATTCAATGCAAATTAAACTAAAGATGCAAGTTAAGTTAAAAATGCAAGTTTAAATTAAAGATGCAATGCAAGTTAGAATGAAATATGCAAATTAAAGTTGTCATGACAAGTAATGTAAGTTAAGATATAAATAAATGTAAAAAGATATAAACAATATTTACATGTCAGGGGAAGTCAAAGATATATATATAGTTCACATAGCTTCAAAATTTAGATGAAGACTTCTACGTCCGTACGACCCAAGTAAATATTTTAGTTTAATTCAACTATTTAGGCAAGTCCAATGGTGACCAAGTTCGAAAGAATAAACATAAGAGGCAGGGCTAATTCAAGACATCCCGAGATTTAAACTCCATTGATGTCCCTTTCTTAGACCCAAAACCCGTTATGAGTACCGTCTCTTGTCCTAGACATCACCCTCGAAAATTTCTTACTCCATAGGAATTAAGATAACTCAAGTGTTAACAATCACCGTAGGTGAGAGTTAACAAAAGAGACTTCACCTGTTCCATTAAAGATCAAAATCTAAACTCTGAAACACAAGTGATCTACATATAACCGAGACTAATGCATGCATGCACGAATGATTTACAAGTATGTTTTTATGAACAATTTACAAATGAACAATTTATTCACAAGTATGGTTTTATGCACAAGTAATGATATTTACAAAACAATTTCACATTAACGACCTAATATATGTACAAGATTTATTTACAAATATATATTTACTCTAACACAAAGCTAAGATAAGAATTTTTTTTTTCTAAAAAAGACGAACTTAAATAAATACATGAACATATAAATAAAATAAATGTAAACAAGTAATATACAAATTATGAACAAGTATAAACAAATAGCTATGAACAAATAGACATGAACAAATATGTACAACTATGAACAAGTATAAAAATAAAAATTATGAACAAGTATTAAGGAACACTATGAAACATAAAAATTATGAACAATTTATGAACAAGTATGAATAAGTAAGAACAATTATAAACAAGTATGAACAAGTATGTACAATTATAAATAAAGTATGAACAAGTGTAATAAATGTAAAACAAGTATAAAGATAACAATTATGAACAAACGTATAAATAAAAATTATGAACAAGTATAATAATCATGAAAAAGTAAGAAAAATAACAAGTAACATATGTACAAAATTTATTCACAAGTATGAATTAAAACTAACATGAAGCTAAGACAAAAGAAACTTAGAAAGTAAATTGGTTTTTTTTTCGAAATAAATTTTTTGTTTTTGTTTTTGAGGTAATGAAACGTTTTCTTTATTTGAAACAAATTTTTATTATTATTATTTTTTTTTACGATTTTTTTAAATTAAAAAAACATATCAAAATAAATAAAAGTAAAAATAAAGAAAAGTGAACATGTACAATATTCATTAATGAACAAGTAAAAAGAATGAACATTAAGTATAAGTATGAACAAGACTAATATGACAAGTATAAAAATTATAAACAAGCATAAATGAAAGTCAATTATGAACAAGTATGTATAAGTATAAAATAAACAAGTAAAATAAAAATTTAAATTTACATAAACAATTATAATATGAACAAGTATATAAACAAAATTATGAACATTTATAAACAAGTACAAATTAGAAATTATGAACAAGTAAAGTATAAACATTATAAACAAATATAATAAGTACAATTATAAGAATCAAAATTATAAACAAGCATAAAAATAAAAGTTATGAACAAGTATCAAAATAAATAATATACAAGTATAATATGAACATGTATAAAGATAAACATTATGAACAAGTATAATATGTACATGTATAAAAATAAAAATAAACAAATATAATATAAACAAATATAAAATAAACAAGTATAGTAAGAAAATTATGAACAAATATAAAATAAACAAAAATAAAAATTATAAACAAGTATAATATGCACAATTTATATACATACACTAATAAATTAAAAATGATTTTCAATTTCCCCAACAACGGCGCAAAAAATTGATAACGCTCAAACTACGCACTAAATTAACACGTAATTCGAGTATTATGCAATTTAAACCCTTTTTGTGTAGATGTAGTATTGGAAAATAGGGATCGTTTTTAACCGGAGAAATTATGGAGCATTAATAATTTGTAGTGAGAAAGAATAATAAATAAAAGAATAATGAATAAATAATTGAATAATTAAATAATTAAATAATAAAGAATTAAAGAATAAAGAATAAAGAATAAAAGAATGAAATGGGGAGCTTTAGGAATATTGTAAACTACATTTTTAATCAAACTAAGAATTAAAATGCAAATACTCATGCTAATTAGAACTTACAAACCATAGAGTAGTTTCATAGACAAAACCGACACTTTTACGTAAATAATTTCAAATTAACAATCACATTATTTAAACTACTCTAAAAATATACTTCCTTCAAATTTTACCAACATTCTAACATTTTGCTCATAACAAACCAATCACGAAATCCTAACTTCATCATCTCAAATACTTGCATATATCTTCAATATTATAAATGCATCAACCATTAATGTGCGTCAAACATCAATATGCTTCAAACATTTACAACATGATTCACCTTAAGTTTATAATTAAATGTGCCGACAGCGATCAACATTTAATCTTTTCAATTCTAGTATAAAGGAACCGAACAACAGATAAAACATATAGCATCAAATTGAAATTTAAGCACTAAGATATATGAAGTAAAAGAAATTCAGAAAGTAAAACACATGCAGATTGCTTTTATACTTACAAAATTTTAGAAAGAAAATACCATCAAATGTATTGAATTATAAGTAAACCGAAACAATAACAAGAATTTAAGTAAAGGGAATAAAGTTACACTTTCGGAACCCAAGAACAGCTTGTGATTCCGAAAGTGGATGAAAACAATAGAATGTTATTCATAAAATTCTCTGAACAGCTGAAGGAACCTTATGAAGATGGAGGATAAAATATAAGAATTCGGACTTAAATTCTAAAATTACTTCGGAAATACTCGACCTAGGATTTTCTTAAGGAAAATATAAATTCATATCTAAAAGAGAAGTCAAAGAAGTTAAAAAGAAAAGTTTACAAAGAAAATCTAAGAAATAAAATTTAAAGGAAATAAAACTTAAGAAATGAATCTAAAAACATAAATTAAAAGACAAGGTTTAAAGGAAAACTAATTAATAAGAATAATTACGAGAAGTTACAAATGCTCCCCAAAAATAAAGAACAAAATAGAAAGAAGATGAACTAAATGAAGAGTGAAAAAAGGGAGAAAAACTAGAGCTAAAACTACTAAAAAGGGAACAAAATGGGGACTAATGGGGACTCCCAACAATGAGAATGATCTTCCTATTTATAGAGGAAGTGCCAAAAAGAACTAAAAATAAAATACAAAATAAAATATAAAAGTAATAATTAAATAGTACAAAAAGAAATGATGAAAATGATGAAAATTAGGGTTGATTTGGGGCTGGAAAATCAGTTGAAGGGAAGCAGGTGGATATGCTTGAACTTGGCAGGAAGCAGCTGAGCTGCAGTGAAAGGACTCGGCAGACTGCAGCTGGGATTGGACTGGTCCTTCGGCGTGGGCTGGCTGACAGGATGCAGGAAGTTCAGCGGGAAAGGCGGGTCAGGGAAGCAGTTACTTAGTACGCGTGCGCTGAGCTGGAAAAATCAAGTCGATACGCGCGCATCGCTCGGGAGAGCTTGCAGCAGGCTGGGTTGGACGAACTTGGGCTTCTGGGTTGGTGCTTTGGGCTGGTTTTCTATGCTTGAGAGCTAGAAGCAAATGGGCTACAAATTTAATTTAAAAATTAATTAACATAATTTCACCGAATTTCGTCTATAAATTCTTCGTTATAATTCCGATCGGGACGATTCTTTAGCCAAAACGCTCCAAATTCCAAGATTTATTTAATTCTACAAAAATCCCACAAAATATATTATTTTATCTAATTTTTTACTATTTTAATATTAAAAGTCAAGTATAAAGGGTATAAAATACTATAAAATAATGCTTATTTGAGGACCTGTCAAGTTGATCGCAGACGCATGTTGTAGCAGAGACCGAGACATCACATTCCGCTGCGTACTTTGGAAATCACTACGCACTTTGGAAATCCTGGGTGGGTTACAATTTTATCCCTAGTCTCACACGTGTTGCCAGACCGGAGCAGGGCACATGCCACGATAATCTAGAGGGGTTGGGATAGGTCTTGTCAAATTGGTATCAGAGCACTAGGTTGCTCTTGTGGTGTTGCGCATGTGTCAGATGTGATGTCTATATGATGACGGCAGCCCGTCATCGACCTGATAGTGAGGGTACGAATATGAAAGTTATGTGGGAATGAACCCCATATAGATTCTGTTTGGCATAGGACACCATGTTTCAGCTCGTTAGACCCGAGGAGGGCCGAGTTTCTTGTGGTCCCAACGGCATGGAGCCGTAGAGTTTCGAGTGGATAGGATCCTCAGATAGTAGTTGCTGGTTGATATTAACCCAATATGGTGACTTCTAGGAGATGTGACTGACGATTGGTCAGGATGGATGTGGTCGATGATGACCCTTATTTGAGATTGCTGGAAGAAGTTACCAGGAAAGTAGTACTTGTGGATCGGTCCACCTCTAATCAGCGGATCTTACGCATTGGGCAGATTGTACTGACGTTGAGTTGCACTCTTGAAGACGTGGTTCTGTTAGTTATGAGCATTTGGTACAAATAGCGAAGTGTTCTTGGATTGGTCTGCACGAGGTTTGTGGAAGACACTGCTATCGATGGATGTGGATGAGACTATCGAGAGTTAGACGACGTTTAAGGAACATTTATATGGCTATCCCTCGTATCTCGAGAAACGGAGTTTATCTCGAGAGGTGGAGTTTATCTCGAGAGTTATAGTTTATCTCGGGAGGCAGAGTTCCTCCGACATGAGCATGAGAGATGGTAGCTCAATACGAGTAGAGGTTTGGGATTTTGTCATGATGTGCTCACGGTTCACTAACGAAGGAGACGATGAGATTTTGTCGGTCTCAATTGTGTCGAGATGCCACACTATCTCCATTGAGATGGGTTGGATGAGATCCAACAGCGATTGAGTGATTTCGGATGACGCCGGGTGCGTCTAGATGATGTTTTACCAAGGAGCTAGAAGTAATCCGAGTTCGTCGAGTGGCAGACATGCGAGTCATAGTGGTCGATGAATGGGACAGAGAGGATCCTGAGTGGCTCAGTGAGATTTCAGTATCTTTCTTGTTCGGTTGGATTATTGGAGGCATGAGGTATGCTGGGATTGGTGACAGGTACCCTAGCTATCTTTGGACGGATTGCACGAGAGTTGTGTGCAAGAGTTGATCCCATAGAGTTGGGACATGCAAACTAGTAACCTGATAAATTGGTAGTGTTTGGCAATCCTGATGGTTTGTGGTACAAGTGATTTACGACTTGGAGACTAGGGCCATCCTATGGTAGGGCCGTTAGGGACGTGGGACTTATGTTGTGATGTCCCCAGTTAGCTCAGTGAGCTTGGATATAGTTGGTTGTACCGAGTTCCCTCTGATGACACAGGGTTTACATGGTTGCCACATCTAGAAGAGGAGTTTTTTGAGTACATAACCCAGGTTGCTACCATATTGACGGTACTTATCAACAGAGTTGAGATCATTGAGAATTCAGTACAGGACTTAGTGGATTTGGGGTTTAGTTGGCTTGGAATGTCACGGTTAGGATACCCAATGTTCTTTGTCAAATTTCGATGGAACAACAAGAGTTAGATTTGACGAGGCAACTAGACAATGTGAACAGAAATCCTTATCCTGGAAGTTCTTAGTGAACTTTCTTCATCATTTCTGGGTTTCATGGAGATGTCACCCAAGTAGAAGTCAAATTGATTGTGGGCCAAATTTGAATGAGTTGCTGAGTGTAATTTGGATTTGGTGGACCCGTGTTGGTATAATGGATCATTTTACATGTAACGACCCATCCTGAATTTCGAGATTAGATTAGTGACTAATCAAGGATTAGCGAGGTTAATCGGCGATTAGTAGAGTGAAATCGACTGGACGGTGTAAAATGATCGTTTTACCCCAAGTCGTGGGTAAAAAGTTGACTTTTGACCCGAGAGGTCCGATGGTCAAGGGCCAAGGACCGTTACCTAGTTCGGGTCGATACGAATCCGTAGACAAGCGGCACGCCGAAATCAGACGTCGGACGAAAAAGTTATGGTCACGGGAAGTTCGATTGCACTATGCACGCATTACGAGACAAGGATTAGGTGGCAATATCTGATTGGGCAGATATTTAAGTGGGACCCATGGATGAGTGACAAGTGTCACTCATCCCATTAGTCATTAACCCTAAATTATGGATCTAAGATGTGATTGGTGGGTTTATATTAAAATATTATTATTTTTAATTATTTTATAATCCACTCATCTCTCATCTCCCATCATCCAACCGTCCATCTCTCCCTACCTTCCCTTCCTCACCATCCAATTCTCCTACTCTGATCAAGCTTACCAAACTTCATCTCCATCCTTCTTCTTTTTCAAACGGAACCCCTCATTCTCCATTTTCTTCCTTTAAGCAAAGAAACACACACAACACACCACCCCACAACCGTACTTACATCCATACGTTCATGTGAGGAATAATGAGAGACTGAGAATGACGAGGACGGTGGTCCACGGAGGAGGAAACTCGAAACCGTGAGGTAAGTGTTTGAATTTTGGACTTTGGGTTTTAAGGGGCCTTGGCCGATTTTAATGATTGGGTTGGCCTTCTGGAGGTCGTAGGGATCATTTGGGATTAAAAATGGGAGCTGGGATGGCCGGAGACGACAGCAGCAGAGCGTTGCAGGTGGCCGGTTCGAAGTTCGATCATTGAGGTAGTTTTTCAACCCATTTTTCATGTTCTTAATGGCTAGATCAGCTAGGTTTGTTGTGAGGAACCTTTAGGATTGAAAATGAACTGAAATGGATCGAAAAAGGGTGAGAAATAGGCTGAACGGTGATCGTCGATTCGGTTGGACCGAACCTATCCGGACCGATCTGAACCGACCAGGCTGCAGAGGTAGGGGATGACACTGTTTGGCGCCTGGCTTTCACGCGCAACCCCTTTGGGCGCGCGTGTGAGGGTGCGTGGTGGGTCTTTTTGGGATGACTTCAACATGTGAAATAATCTATTCGATGTAACGAACATTTTGGGACTGGTTTCGTGTCGATCGGACACCGTCTCAATATTGTTCGGGACGTTCGAAGGTTTAGGATTGGGTTTAAAAATAGTTAAAAATTCTAGAAAATTTTGGGCCTTTAGTGAGGGGTTATTTAAGTAGTTAGTAACCCTCTATTACGATTTGGATAGGTTTGGAGGTCCCGGTGACGGTGATTGGCCCGAGAGAGCCGTATTGCACGTGTATCGAGGCAGCAACTCGGAAGGTCTATGAGTGGACCTTGTTTTCTAAATTGATGCATGCATAAATGTTTATTATGTGTTTTAATACAAGTTTTGTGATGCCAAGAGTGCCTTTGTGTGTGTTCATGTATTGGCACGTATTTCGAGGTTTTGGCCTTATACGGTGCTTATACGTACTATGGTTTCTACGATGGTTTAAATGAAACGATTTTGGATTTAAAAGGGATAAACTCGAGCATGAGACCCATTTGGATTTTTCTGGGGCATGTAGCCCTATTGATGACCTACGGGCCTGAGTCGTGGTCGCGGCGAGTGCTATGAGCACGGCGAAAGACGACACGACGCTCGCCTCCGGACTGAGATGTGTTCCTTCCAGAGAGGTCACGATGCACGATCCATTGTTGGGCAGCCGCTAGAGGCTCAACTTCGGAGTGCTGACGGTTCAGGATAGCGATCAGTGATGGGTGCACCATGAGTTTAGAGGTGGTCGCGTCAGTTGATAAGTTCACGACGACATACCAGGATTGAGGGCGGTCCTGGATGGATGGTTGCATGCATCAATACGATTGGAATCGTGTCTGACCCTGAGATATCGGGCACGATGCCCAGTTGAGTCATGAATTTGGGCTTGAGGCCCAATTACTTTACGTTTATGATTTCGGGTCGAGGATCCTAAATGGATTTCCGGGTGTTGACACCATATCTGACCAGACCCACTGGGCCGTATACTTAAAGCCCAGACCCCGCTCAAGGCCCAAAACTACCATACTTACAACAGCCCTAACACCGGGCCCAATGTGACCTGCCACGTAGCAGCGTACCCACCATCGATTTACGTAACACGTGTCAACACTTAAATCGAGAAGCATTTGTCCCACATCGAAACTTTGGGAATTGGACATCCCACCTACCCATACATAAATGGTACACATTTCCCAATAAAGGTAACTAAGTTTGACTATTACAATTACTCTACTGAACTTACCATTTACTGCTTCCTCTTACGAACAAAGTAACTAACTTGACCGTCGGAGAACCTTAGGCCGGCACCACACCGGTGCCCGTACTAACGGAGAACCCTCGATCCTTTTAAGTTGACAGGTTACGAGGAAGGACACGCGTCATTTGGTGATTGGGCAACGAGTACTCGACAGTTAGAACATTTAACGCTTCAACACCGGGTTCATGACGGTTTATGGGGACCGGACATGAATCCCTTGAAAGGTTTTAAGAATGTTTTATATATATATATATATTCATATACCTTCCTTTATATGGATTTTCTCCTCCGGGGAGGGTCGTTGACATGAGTGGACCCCGGAGTAGTCACGGAGCACTAACTGAGTGGAGTCGCCCCCTTTGGGTTCCTTACTCTCAGAAAGGTTATGGATTATAACCCCCAGGGAGGGTCATTGATCTACGGACATTGACCTAGATGGACTCTAGGGAGACTTGGGCTTTGAGACTCCGGGTAGCACGCACATAGCTTTAGATACCGTGACAGGATGGTTATGTGATTTATATTTATATGTTATGTGATGTATACAGGTTTTGGGCTGAGTCCCACATGGATTTGGGCAGTGGCCCGTGCATTTGGTTTCATTTACAATTTTGGGCTAAGGCCCTAATGGTTTGGTAACTGCTTTTCGAATGCATGCATGCTTTTTAGTGAAGGGTACAAGCGTCTTTTCTTATACAATGTTTTTATAAATTATTGTTTTATCCACTCACAGCTTTTAAATGTTTTGACTGCCCTTCAGGTTGATCGCGGATGCAAGCTGTAGCAGAGATTGAGACATCACATACCTCCTCCGGATCCTGGCATACTCTGAAGCCCCGAGCGGGCTAAAGTCAGAATTTCCCTTTTCTAACACTTCGTGTCAGACGGGATCAGGTGCGTCCCTCATTAATCCTGGGGGGATTGGGACGGGTCCTGACATTACCTCTTCCGAGAGAGCTAGTGTGGATCCTTGGAGGATTAAGAGGATCACGATGAGTGTGAATTACAATGATTATGGATCGAGATGAGTATGAATTGAGAAGGTTGCAATTGAGTTGGTTGAGAATCAAGATAGTGTCGGAATTGGCATCAGCCAATCATGACGATTGAGATTAGAATCACTCAAAATGGATGAGTATCATTGAGTGTCGGGTGGAGATTGTTTTCCATGAATGAAACCCATTGGCGTGATTGACTCCCTCTAGTCAAGTTGTTTTTGGTTTGAGAGTGTTTCTGGATTGGTGGTTACAGCACATTGCAAGATCCGACCCTTCACATCATTAGAATGGGGGTTGAGGGTTAAATTGGTACGTCTTGGTAGATGTAAGTTAGTTGGTCTCTAGAGTTGGTCATGTGCCCAGGAGATCTCGGAAAGGACGTTGAATATGGTATACGGTCTTTCTAGAGCAGATATCAAACAGACAGGTTCCAATGTTGGATCATGATTGGCATGGTAGCTAGATGATGATCGGACTGAGTAGATCCGAGATCATTGTGCTGTGTGGATATTGGTACATGGTCGGACATTGCGTGAGTGGATTCCTTGAGTAGGCATGAGTAGTGCCTTGTGTTTTTGTGTTGTATGCACCTGTGAGTAGTGCATGTTAGATGGTGTGATTGTTGAGGATTGAGTAATCTGACTGATAATGTATGATCATCAGATTGAGTCCGAGATGGACATGATATGATAATCGGACGGGGTTTGATATTGATTGTACATTGAGAACGAGGACCGTACATCGAATATTGTGCGCTAGCATAGAGTGGCTTTAGATGGTTCAGTGATTGTGCGAGCTTAGAGCTCAGGGCCATGATGGGCCGAATGAACCTGTGTGTTTATAAGTGTGATTGTCTCGGCTAGAGCAAGTATTCAATGGGGTCCAGATACATCCTGAATGTATTGAGAGGACGAGTGAAATGTCAGTTTGAGACTCGGGAGGAGTCAAGATCACAACGTTGGTCGTTGAGTGATACGAGGTACCTGATAGGACTCAAGAGGGAGTCAATTGTTTCGATAGTGATTCGAGCGGTAACAGTGGAGCCGATGAGTTACCAGCTAGACACGACGGTGCGTCATGCATGTTTTTGTCGTTGGGAGACCATCTTGTGAGGCGGAGGACTTGGCATTGCGCGGTAGGAGCAGGATTGTCAGATTGGATGCTGAGCACTTGAGCAGGATTGTCATCTTGGATTTGAGCAGAACTTTTAGCTTGGATTCTGAGTACATCTGCGTGAGTGAAAAGTGAGATCTACAAGTGTCGATGCCTCAAGCGAGACTTGAGATTGAGCATTGAAGGTTTCTACTAACGGTAGGTCACTCTCAGATACGGTCACAGAAGATTGAGCTGAGTTGAAGTCAAGTGACGTTTGATCATGATTTGAGTACTATGGATAGATGTTGGACGTGTACATACACACGTGAGAGCCTCGGGTTGGAGGTAGAATTGGATTTCCACAGTGTGGATTTAGAGTAATGTGAATTTCGAGGATAAAATTCTTTAAGGGGGGTAGATTGTAACGACCCGTCCCAAATCTATGGGATTAATTAAGGATAAATTGCGGCTAAAAGGGCAAAAAATTGACTTTTGACCTTGGAAGTCAAATGCACATGGATCGAGATCCATTACGTAGATCGAGATGATACGAATCCATAGGCAAGTGGCACGTCGAAATCAAACATAATACGGAAAATTTACGGGTTAATGATGGTTTTCATACTATTCATGATGGTTTTCCCATCTTCTTGCTTCATCTTCTGGGTTACTTGAGAGAAATTGAGAGTGAGAGAGGACTGGAGAGACTGAGGAAGACGGTGGTGAGAGGGTGAGTCGTCGTGGATGGCTGAGGAAACCCAGAGAAAGGCAAACTCGTAACTCGTGATTTTTGGTGGATTGGATTTTGAGTTTTAGGTGTTTAGGTCAAGTTTTAATGTTTTGGTTGTGTTCTGGGAGCTCATACGAGCTTTTGGGGATGAGTTTGGACGACAAAAGACCACTAGACAGCCCTAGAAGGAGGCTGGAAGTCTTGCCGTGGAAGATCAGTCTGGAACAGGTAATTCTAGTTCTTGTTTCTCGTTTTTAAGGCCATAGAATTGTGTCTGGGAGAGAGATGAGCAGTTTGGACAAAAAAGGGAGGAAAACAGTGGCTGGATGGTGGGGATACGACTGGGTCAAGGTCGCGGGTCGAATGACCCGTTACAGTGACCTAGGTCAACCCGTCTAGAGGTTGAAGGTGATGATGTGGTAATCCACATCATCCCTATTAAGTCATGTGGACAACTAGAGAGTGACACGTGGCTAGGTGTCAGTTCAGTTATCGATTGATGTGGCATTGCCACGTTAGACTTGTCAGACCACGTAGACCAGTGAAATGGTGCCACGTGGTAGTGTGTCAGGACTTGTCAGGTGATGTGTCACCTGACGTGATAGTCCACATCAATCATGTCAGACCACTTGGACAAGTGAGGTGGTGCAACGTGGAAGGGTGTCAGACTTGTCAGTGACACGTGGCACCAATCAGGGAGTGACATATGTCATGTCGTTTGAGCTGGCAGGTGTCAAACCTATTAGGCTGGCGTTAGCAGATGACGTTAACGTTGACTGGCGTCGATCACTGTGGACTAGACTTTGACCTATGAGTGATGGCGAATTGGCACGAATTTCGATGTCAAACCAATCTTGTTCAAAAAATTTCGACGATCTGAATCCAATGGTGGTGATGTCAGGTCGAACAGACATCGTTTGATAGGTCTTTGGAGGTTTTTAATCTCGGGAAGAGAGTTTGGGACACGTTTACTGTTCCCGGAGTTTTGAAGGTTTATGATTTGGACTTGTAGAGGTTGGTAGTAATCTTTGGGTATGATTTGGATAGGTCCGGACGTTCCAGAGACGTTGGATTAGCCTTAGAGTGGCTTACGATGTGCATTATGAGCTCGTAGTATGGACGGTCTGTGAGTGGACTTTTGCTTTATAAAATGATGCATGCATAAATGTTTTATATGTTTTATGAACAAGATTTGAGATGCACTGATTGCATATGATTTAAATACGATTTGTCATTTTCGTAGAATATGTTATTATGCACGTATTTCGAGATTTATGTTTTATGTTATACTTGGGCTTAGGTCGAGTTTCTACATGCATGTGATTTATGTGATTTGAATGATTTCACGGAGAGGCGTGAAGTTGAGGATTTAACTATCTATTTTGAATGATGTCACAGAAATGTGTGAAATGTTATTTTGGGGATGAGACCCAGTTGATTATTGACTTTGACTTGGATTACAATCAAAGGTGATTTGGAAAAGTGATTTGAATAGTGAAATGGTTTTCAGTTGTGGAAACAATATTCGGGCTTGTGTCCCAGTTGATTTATGATTTGACTTAGAGTATAGTCAAACGTGAAATTGAACGATGTTTTGATTTGGAAATGATATATCGGGCTTGTAACCTAGTTCTGATTTATGATGTGATATATTGGGCTTGTGACCTTGTTGTGGATTTACGAGATTGGATTAGATAGGATTCGAGGAATCCTAGATTTTTGAAATGTTTTTTTTAACACTGTTGTTATGATGGTTTTGTGGAAAGTGATTTGATGAAACTATATTTCTGGCGTAGTCCCCATTGAGATATTTTGAGATTTGTGAAATATTTTCCACAATACCATTCTCTATGATGTTATTGTTCCCGTCAGACATCGTAGATCCTGTCATGGTAGCCTCCAAACGCCGTAGATTCTGGAGAGGTTACGATGACACTGCCTGGAGGTGAGTAGCTCCAAGGGGAGACTCAGGCTCAAGAGGTCAGAGATGGACATTTCTTAGACGTCGAGCCAGGGGTTCCGAGCTTGTGAATACCATCGCTCAGACGTCGTGACAAGACCCGCCCCGATCCCACAGGGACCACAAGGGGACGTGCCCTGCTCCCGTCTGACACCCAATAATTCATACCAATTTTAACCTCAAACATCAAATGCATAAATAACCAAATTAAAGTTATACATCAAATCCGAATTAAACAATGTCAGACAAGGTATGAAATCCAAAATTTCAAGTTGCGAGCACGACTCTAACATAAACCTGCGGGTACACCACCCAACAGGGATTCAGGTACGCAGAAGTAGATCTATGCCTCAGCCTCAGGTTCCTCCTCTACCTCAGTATCACGACCTGGAGGGGTTACCAAAACATTAAGGGTGAGTGGGCCGAGACTCAAGTTTATAAAATCATTTGATAAGTAAAACATATAATTTACCCCTCCGTTTTCCAAACATGCATGCATCCGTAATTAAAACCATCAATCATATAATATGAACCATAAGGCAAATAATAAAACCATAAGTATAATTTTTAGTTGCTGCACTATACACTCCAATCCCGACATCACCTGATGTTTGACGTTCTTGACGCCTAATAAGGTCACAATAATAAGGCTACGCATGCCACTCGGGTCTCAATTTCCGAGTTAAATCCCCGAATCCCGTTCGGGTACAGCATCACCTGATGCAGCATCACCTGATGCTTAGCGTCATAGACGCTGGACGTACTAGACTTCCGTGACCTCTCCGGGGTACCTCGCCGGAGGAGACAATATAATATGAAAGGATCTATATAGTGCAGTACCAAATACATTTTATTGATATCCACATGCAAAGCATATATATACATAGATAAAATCCGAACCAATCATTAAGTTTCATCAGACGGGTCTCAAGCCCAAATACCGTGAACCGTGCCATAACCATATTTTCCATATCATCAAAACCATTATTGTTTTAGCATGTGAATAAGTATAATAAACCAGAAAACATTTATGCACGCAAGGGTTTAAGAAAATGGCCCACTCACAGTATGATCCCGCGGTGAACCTGCGCGTACGAACTTGTACCGGGATTATCGTACAATTCCTGTCAGTCCAAATCACATGTAAGGGTCACTACAAGTCTAGAATGTTTAACCACAAAGTCCGAAATAGAAACCGGCTCGGGGAATCCGTCGACACGTTCCCCGAGGCAACCGGCCCTAAACTGACCCATCAAAAACTATCTCAGATCAACATGGTTAATTCACCAAAAATGTTCAGAATGATGAGAGGGATAAAAGTCATGTTGATCGTGATCGGAGATAAGCCCCAACGCGCCCTCACGCGCCACCCAAAGTGGCTGCGCGTGAAAGTCACGCGCCTGACACTGTAGCTACAGTGTCAGCACTTTCACCCGTTTGTCTGTAATTCGGGCCTGCCACCCGCGGCTTGACCCGGTTAATTACCCATCAATTCCTACTCGATTTCAATCCAATTTGATCCTAACATGTTAATTAAACATTCAATTTAAGTTCTGGGTTATTAATTTGCCAAATCGAATCCTCAAACGGCCCTTCGACTCGTGATCAACTAAACGGGTCGATCACCCCAACTCACTGGTTTCTAAACCGAAATCAAATTAACCTTACATGAAGCATCATAGTATCACAACGAACTGGAAAACACACTCAATTGAATCAACACTCACCTGGAAGTAGTCGTCCAAACCTCTGAAATTCTTCTGAACACGGCAGTCACCGTGCCTGCTCACCCGTGGCTGGTTGCCTTCGATTTTGATATGGTTGTGTTCCAAATACTCCCAGAAAGCTTACTCTGCGATTAGATTGGCCCAACACACCGTAGAAATTAAACACTGATTTTCCCTCCAATTTTTCTAGAAATGGCTTCTCTGGTTTTCCTCACCCGTTCTTAGTTATAACAGCATCAGAGTGATGCTCAAGCACGTTCTAATTGGTTTTAAACAATTTCAAGCCGTCCCAGAGGCTCGTGGGTGTCCAATTGTCCACTGAAAAATGTTCCCCGAAAAGCTTCAATCTTGAATTAATCAATTGATCGTGCAGGCTGGACGGCTCAGGCCACGTTCAAAAGCAAAAGACAACCCAGACATTCCAGCACATGATAGCATAATCAATTGCACGATAGAACCACCGCACATGGTGGTACCGCCCATGTCCCCCGCGGTCTGCTACAGTAACCAGGGCAAAAAGACCAAAATGCCCCTGGTTCAATAATTACCAAAATACCCCTCACTTCCTAGACCCGTAACTCAGCCATACGAAGTCCGATTTTGGCGTGCCGCCTGTCTACGGACTCAGGACGTCGAGACCTACCTATCGGTCCTTGAGTCGCGTGAAAATTAATTGTCAAACGAAAAGTCAACATTTTCGCCCGTGAAGTCCAACTTACGGTAATGCCCCTGAACTTCCGATAGTCATAACTTTTTCCCTGATCGTCCGAATTGGACGTGCCACCTGTCTATGAACTCGTGACATCCCGTACTACATCACGGTCATAGGTCAAAGTCCATTTAACTCATCAATCAAAAAGTCAACAATTTGGCCATACCAATCACAAGGGTAAAAGCGTCAATTCACACATTAAATTGCAATATTAAAATCCTCGAATGTCCGGGGTGTTACAACCTTCCCCCCTAAAGAAATTTCGTCCCGAAATTTCAAGGAAACAAATGAGGAAATTGTTCTCGCATCTGAGCCTCAGGCTCCCATGTGGCTTCTTCCACATTTTGGTTTCTCCAGAGAATTTTCACGAGAGGGATCGTCTTCCGACGTAGTACCTTGTCCTTCCAATCCAAGATCTGTATGGGTTGTTCATCAAAGCTCAAATCCTCCCGTAGTTCGACAGGTTGTTCCCCAAGTACATGAGAAGCATCACGTACGTACTTCCGTAGCATCGATATGTAGAAAACATCGTGAACTCTAGATAGTTCTGGAGGTAGCGCCAATCTGTATGCAACTCTGCCAATTCTCTCCACGATCTCATAAGGTCCGATAAAACGCGGACTCAGTTTCCCCCGTTGACCAAATCGGATAATCCCTTTCCACGGAGATAACTTCAGGAAGACAAAATCTCCCACTTCAAATTCCAAGTCTCGAATCCGTCGATCGGCATAACTCTTCTGGCGATCCTGTGCCGCCTTCAGTCTCTCCTTGATAACACGAACAGTTTCCATGGTTAAGTCCATCAATTCCGGCCCTACAGCCGCTCGCTCTCCTATCTCCGTCCAGCAGATAGGTGTCCTGCACTGTCGACCATACAGTGCCTCATAAGGTGCCATCCCGATGCTTGCCTGATAGCTGTTGTTGTAAGCGAATTCCATCAATGGCAAATGAGTATCCCAAAAGTCCTGAAACTATAGTACACATGACCTCATCATGTCCTCCAGGGTCTGAATGGTTCTTTCAGACTGTCCATCGGACTGTGGATGGAAAGCAGTACTGAAACGTAGGGTTGTTCCCAGAGTACCTTGCAAACTCTGCCAGAACCTGGAAGTGAAACGCGGATCACGATCGGACACGATCGATTCCGGCGTACCATGCAATCGTATGATTTCCTTCACAAACAACTGAGCCAGTCGGTTAGGTTTATAGGTCTCCTGAACTGACAGAAAATGGGCTGATTTGGTTAACCGGTCCACGATCACCCATACTCCGTCTACTCCACTCTGAGTCCTTGGTAACTTAAAGACGAAGTCCATGGTGATGTGATCCCACTTTCACTCGGGAATCGGAAGTGGCTGCATAGCCCCATACGGTCTCTGCCGTTCCGCCTTAACCTGCTGACAGGTTAAGCATTTGCTCACGAACTCAGCAATATCCTTCTTCATTCCTGGCCACCAATAATGGTTCCGGAGGGTACGGTACATCTTTGTACCTCCCGGATGCATAGCATAGGCCGAACTATGGGCCTCCTCAAGAATCTCGGCTCGAAACTCTACCACTGCAGGTACGCACAAACGGCCCAATTTCACAAGTGCTCCGTCGTCCCGGATGGTAAAATCCTGTCTCCCATCCGCATCGACCTCAATTCTGTAAATACAGAGTATCGGATCTTGAAGTTGTGCTTCGATGATCCGATCAATCAGTACTGGTCGTACATGGAAGCTGGCCAACAAAGCTCCATGCTCATCAGTACCCAAAATAACTCCCGCCTTCCGGAGTTCCACCAGTAAGGGAAGATACACCATCCCCAGGTGTGCAACTGATCCCGCTGATTTTCTGCTGAGTGCATCCGCCACCACATTGGCCTTACCCGGATGGTACTCGATCGTACAGTCATAGTCCTTCAGCAGTTCCAACCATCTCCGTTGTCTCATGTTAAGCTCCTTCTGAGTGAATAGGTATTTAAGACTCTGGTGGTCGGTGTATATCCGACACGTTGCGCCGAATAGATAATGCCTCCAGATTTTGAGAGCATGAACCACCGCCGCCAACTCCAAATCATGGGTAGGGTAGTTCAACTCGTGGGTCTTCAGCTGCCAGGATGCATATGCGATAACCTTGCCAGTTTGCATCAACACGCAGCCCAGACCTTGCATCGATGCATCACTGAAGACCACAAACTCTCCACTGTCATCCGGAAATGCAAGGACAGGTGCAGTGGTCAATCGATGCTTCAACTCTTGAAAGCTCCGATCGCACTGCTCGTCCCAGATAAACTTCACTCCCTTCCGAGTCAAACGAGTCAATGGTGCAGCAATTTTGGAGAAACCCTCCACGAATCTCCGGTAGTAACCTGCTAATCCAACGAAACTCCGCACCTCAGTCACTGTTGTCAGTCTAGCCTAGTTGGTTACCGCTTCTGTTTTCTGGGGATCCACACAAATCCCATCCGTTGATATCACGTGTCCCAGAAAACCAATACTGCTCAGCCAAAACTGACGCTTGCTCAGCTTGGCGTACAATTGTTCTTGTCTCAGCCTCTCCAAGACCAACCGTAGATGTTCCTCATGTGCACGGGTGCTCCGCGAGTACACCAAAATATCATCGATGAACACAATCACGAACTTATCCAGGTAGGGTCGGAAGACCCGGTTCATCAAATCCATGAATGCTGCTGGAGCATTCGTCAACCCAAAAGGCATAACCAGGAACTCGTAGTGTCCACAACGGGTTCGAAAAGCAGTTTTCGGAATATCCTCCTCCGAAATCCTCAGTTGGTGATACCCAGACCGCAAATCAATTTTCGAGAAGCACTGAGCTCCCCGCAACTGGTCAAAAAGGTCATCGATTCTGGGTAGAGGATACTGGTTCCTCAGCGTCACCTTGTTGAGTTGTCGATAGTCAATACATAAACGGAGACGTCCCTCCTTCTTCTTCACGAACAACACCGGTGCTCCCCACGGTGAAGTACTGGGTCGGACATATCCCAAATCCACTAACTCCTGCAATTGAGTCTTGAGTTCTCGTAACTCGACCGGCGCCATCCGGTATGGTGCCTGGGATATAGGTCGGGTACCCGGGAGTAGTTCAATAGTAAACTCGATCTCCCGCGATGGTGACAATCCAGGTAAGTCTTCCGGGAACACATCCGGAAACCCACATACCACCGGTATCACGTCGATACCCGGAGTATCAACCTGTTCCGACACAACATGCGCCAGATAACCTTAGCATCCCTTCTGTAGAAGTTTGGTAGCAGTAAGTGACGAAATCACTTCAGGAGACGAACCATCACGTTCCCCCTGAAAGATAACCTCCGGAAAACCCGGGCTCCGCAGAATCACTTGCTTGCTACAGCAGTCGATGAGCGATCCGTGCTCCGACAGCCAATCCATCCCTAGGATTATTTCGAAGTCGTGGATATCCAGAATAATTAAGTCTGCTGGTAAATCCACATCCTCAATTCTTACCGGGCACCTCCGAATCACCTGATTCACAAGGTACACGATGCCCATCGGGGTGCCAACACCCATTTCACAATCTAAAGCCGATACCACACAATCAAGCATACCAGCACAACTCTTCGAAATAAAAGAATGTGTAGCCCCCGCATTCATCAATACACGTACAAGAAGGTTTAAGATATGTAGTGTACCTGTGACCACGCATGGGGCAGTCCTCGCCTGCTGCTGGGTCATTGCAAACACTTGGGCCCTCGGCCCTCCGTTCCGTCCGCGCCCGCGCGCGCCACGCCCAGCACCACGGTCACCTCCCTGACCGCGACCTCCATTAGTGTGGGAAGCCGTGCTCTGCACCACACTAGAGCCCCTAGCGTCGCTGTTCTTGGACAACTGCGGGCAATCACTGGCATAGTGGCCCTCCTCTCCGCAAGCAAAACAAGTTACTGGCCTTGGCCTGTCCGAATGCCCGCCAGAAGCACCGCTCCAAGATGAGCGTTGCCCAGAGTTGTATCCAGATCCTCTGCCCTGAGAGCCTCCACGTCGACCTAACCAGCCACGACCCTTGAAGGATGAGGGTGCTCCCCTGTAGCCCCCTCCCTTGTTGTTCTTATGGACCGATGGCCCACGATGTGGGCAATCCTGACGTCGCCCCTCGCCCGAAGGTTGTCGTGTCTGGTGTGCCGCCAGACTGGCCTCGACACGCACCGCAGCGTCGACCATATCTCTCAAAGAAGCATGAGTAGTAGCAGTCACACTTGCCCGGATCTCCCCTCGGAGTCCAAGCTCGAACCTTTGGCATTTGTCCTCCTCCGTGCTCACGAATGATGCAGCGAACAGGGAAAGTTTCCCGAAAGTTTGCTCGTAGTCCGCAACGGACATATCACCCTGCTCCAGTCGCAGGAACTCAGCCTCCCGTGCCGCGCGGAACGATCGCGGGTAGTACTGGTCCAGAAATCTGGAACGGAAAGTTTCCCAAGTAGTGGTATTTACAGACCACCCAGACATTTCGAGTCCGTGCCACCACTGGTAGGCTCCTCCTTCCAGTAAGAAGGCCGCAAAGGTCACTCGTTCGCCCGGAGGGCAGTGCATCACCGAGAAGATCCTCTCCCACTTGGTGATCCAATCATGAGCATCCTCGGGGTTTGATCCCCCGCAGAAAGGAGTGGCTCCCAAACGTTGAGCCCTTTCAATGCTCGCGCATTCCATCTCCCTTTCCAGATCCTCGTCCGTTCGAATATGAGGAATTCTCCTAGGAGGCATAACCAACTGTCAAGAGGCATAAATCAGAAAACAATATTCTTAAAAGTCGAAAAGTAACTAGTACTAATCGCTAGTCTAGCATGCTGACCATACCCTAGTACTGACCACAACCTAGTGCTCTGATACCAAGCTGACAAGACCCGCCCCGATCCCACAGGGACCACAAGGGGACGTGCCATGCTCCCGTCTGACACCCAATAATTCATACCAATTTTAACCTCAAACATCAAATGCATAAATAACCAAATTAAAGTTATACATCAAATCCGAATTAAACAATGTCAGACAAGGGATGAAATCCAAAATTTCAAGTTGCGAGCACGACTCTAACATAAACCTGCGGGTACACCACCCAACAGGGATTCAGGTACGCAGAAGTAGATCTATGCCTCAGCCTCAGGTTCCTCCTCTACCTCAGTATCACGACCTGGAGGGGTTACCAAAACATTAAGGGTGAGTGGGTCGAGACTCAAGTTTATAAAATCATTTGATAAGTAAAACATATAATTTACCCCTCCGTTTTCCAAACATGCATGCATCCATAATTAAAACCATCAATCATATAATATGAACCATAAGGCAAATAATAAAACCATAAGTATAATTTTTAGTTGCTGCACTATACACTCCAATCCCGACATCACCTGATGTTTGACGTTCTTGACGCCTAATAAGGTCACAATAATAAGGCTACGCGTGCCACTCGAGTCTCAACTTCCGAGTTAAATCCTCGAATCCCTTTAGGGTACATCATCACCTGATGCAGCATCACCTGATGCTTAGCGTCATAGACGCTGGAAGTACTACGTCCGTGACCTCTCCGGGGTACCTCGCCGGAGGAGACAATATAATATGAAAGGATCTATACAGTGCAGTACCAAATACATTTTATTGATATCCACATGCAAAGCATATATATACATAGATAAAATCCGAACCAATCATTAAGTTTCATCAGACGGGTCTCAAGCCCAAATACCGTGAACCGTGCCATAACCATATTTTCCATATCATCAAAACCATTATTTTTTTAGCATGTGAATAAGTATAATAAACCAGAAAACATTTATGCACGCAAGGGTTTAAGAAAATGGCCCACTCACAGTACGATCTCGCGGTGAACCTGCGCGTACGAACTTGTACCGGGATTATCGTACAATTTCTGTCAGTCCAAATCACATGTAAGGGTCACTACAAGTCTAGAATGTTTAACCACAAAGTCTGAAATAGAAACCGGCTCGGGGAATCCGTCGACACGTTCCCCGAGGCAACCGGCCCTAAACTGACCCATCAAAAACTATCTCAGATCAACATGGTTAATTCACCAAAAATGTTCAGAATGATGAGAGGGATAAAAGTCATGTTGATCGTGATCAGAGATAAGCCCCAACGCGCCCTCACGCGCCGCCCAAAGTGGCTGCGCGTGAAAGTCACGTGCCTGACACTGTAGCTACAGTGTCAGCACCTTCACCCGTTTTTCTGTAATTCGGGCCTGCCACCCGCAGCTTGACCCGGTTAATTACCCATCAATTCCTACTCGATTTCAATCCAATTTGATCCTAACATGTTAATTAAACATTCAATTTAAGTTCTGGGTTATTAATTTGCCAAATCGAATCCTCAAACGGCCCTTCGACCCGTGATCAACTAAACGGGTCGATCACCCCAACTCACTGGTTTCTAAACCGAAATCAAATTAACCTTACATGAAGCATCATAGTATCACAACGAACTGGAAAACACACTCAATTGAATCAACACTCACCTGGAAGTAGTCGTCCAAACCTCTGAAATTCTTCTGAACACGGCAGTCACCGTCCCAGCTCACCCGTGGCTGGTTGCCTTCGACTTTGATATGGTTGTGTTCCAAATACTCCCAGAAAGCTTACTCTGCGATTAGATTGGCCCAAAACACCGTAGAAATTAAACACTGATTTTCCCTCCAATTTTTCCAGAAATGGCTTCTCTGGTTTTCCTCACCCGTTCTTAGTTATAACAGCATCAGAGTGATGCTCAAGCACGTTCTAATTGGTTTTAAAAAATTTCAAGCCGTCCCAGAGGCTCGTGGGTGTCCAATTGTCCACTGAAAAATGTTCCCCGAAAAGCTTCGATCTTGAATTAATCAATTGATCGTGCAGGCTGGACGGCTCAGGCCACGTTCAAAAGCAAAAGACAACCCAGACATTCCAGCACATGATAGCATAATCAATTGCACGATAGAACCACCGCACATGGTGGTTCCGCCCATGTCCCCCGCGGTCTGCTACAGTAACCAGGGCAAAAAGACCAAAATGCCCCTAGTTCAATAATTACCAAAATACCCCTCACTCAGCCATACGAAGTCCGATTTTGGCGTGTCGCCTGTCTACGGACTCAGGACGTCGAGACCTACCTATCGGTCCTTGAGTCGCGTGAAAATTAATTGTCAAACGAAAAGTCAACATTTTCGCCCGTGAAGTCCAACTTACGGTAATGCCCCTGAACTTCCGATAGTCATAACTTTTTCCCTGATCGTCCGAATTGGACGTGCCACCTGTCTATGAACTCGTGACGTCCCGTACTACATCACGGTCATAAGTCAAAGTCCATTTAACTCATCAATCAAAAAGTCAACAATTTGGCCATACCAATCACAAGGGTAAAAGCGTCAATTCACACATTAAATTGCAATATTAAAATCCTCGAATGTCCGGGGTGTTACACGTCGAGTCAGGGGCTCCGATCCTAAGTTACCACTCAGACGTCGTAGATCTTGTGTGTATACTCAAATGTGTAATCCCGGTTTGCACGCGTAGCGCTGATATTGTGACTATTGAGATGATTTTCTGGATATTGGATAAAGAGGATTTGTTGATCATGTTTTCATACGACTCCGGATGTGAGTCTATGTTTCGGGCAGATGCCCTATTGAGATGATTTATGAGATTTGGTTGTGGGTGGATACCCTAAATTTGGTTTTGGGCTAAGACCCTATTGAGAAGCTGGATTTGATTTGATAAGGTTTCATTGTGCACTGATTTGAAAAGCAATATGTTTTACTTTTAAGAAAGTATTTGAGATACTTGTTTTCTGATGCATACATGTTTTTAAGTGAAGGGTATAAATGTTTATTTTTAGAATACTTGTCTTTGCATATAGGTTTTAGAAAACCAAGTTGATGTGGCTTGTCCGTTTGCAAAGACTCTGGAGTATTTGTGTGTGGGATTGAAGTGCATGACAACTAATGTGCTATCACTAGCACCCACCCTAAACGCATAGATTTCCCAGTTTCAACCCTTTTCTTTGCATTCATACTTAAGTTTGAACCTTGCACTCCACTTGTACTTTCCATATGTTCCAGTTGATAGGCAATGTTCCCTAATTGCTAGCATGAATACCACAAAATCACTAAACATCATACCTGTATCCAAGTTTGGCCCGACTCCATCAGTTTATGGATTGTACTAAGTAAAATTCTTAGCAGTACCCCCTATCACTATAGCTTCTTCATTTACAACTATATGTAAGTTATCTTGTACTGTCTGATCTCTCTTTTTCAAGCTGCTCATCTTTATTTCTTCCGCCAACAACTCATCACTAGCTGCAACAGTAGCAGGATATGGTGGTGCAAATGCTAAAGTGGTTCCAGGTTTTGGTGATGCAGCTGCTGAAACTATAGCATGGTCTAGTGATGTAGCTACTGAAGTGGTTCCAGGTTCTATAGATGTGATTCCATGTTCTGCAGCTGATGTGGTTCTAAGTCCTGCAACCATTGTGGTTCCAGGTTCTGTAGTAGATGTGGTTCCAAATTCTGCAGTAGTTGTGGTTCTAAATTCTACAGTTGGTGAGGACTCGGGGCTTCAAGAAAAGATGATTTTTTAGCCTCCCTAATATCAATGAAAAAATCATCCAAGTGTCATGCCTCTTGTACCCAAGCTTCTAGCAGCTTCATATCCAACCTCTTCTCCTTTGCAGGAATAGCCTCATCCTCACTGTTAGCAAAACCAGAACATGTTGATGCTTTGAAGTCCTCCAACTCAACCCCTATTCCATCTTCAATCTCATCTTCTTCATTAGGTAGTTTACCCTTACCTTTGTCCTTTTTTTCACAAGTTCTTCACCATGTCTGACAGCTTCTGTTTCCGGCCTCTGAGTTGGTGACAGGACCGCCCCCAAAAAGGGCATTGTTAACCGTGCCCGGTCCTGCTCCCGTCTGGCAAGACGACTGAAAACCCCAAGTTACCCTCAGTACGTGCCAGACCAGGGATAGCCACACGTGCTTACTCATGCCTCCGCCTCACGATCAGCCTCGAACAACGCGCCATGACCTGGAGGGTCAATAAAAACCAAAAGGTGTGAGTGAACAAAATTAATTCAATTTATAAAATCGTTACGGAAAGACATTTTTACCCTCCACGTAAAAACAATGCATGCATACAAAAATCGTTTCGCGAACCGTTACATTTTCAACATAAGAAAAACCGTGTATCAAATTTCACATAAGGAAAACTTGTATGATACACAAAATCATTTTTCCTTCCTTTCGCAACCATCAGGTCTTAGCCCGCAATCATGAACACTGGGCTTCAGCCCAAAACCAGGAATCAAAACCAAATACACAACAAGATCCAACCCATCAATCACATAGACCGGGCCACTGCCCAACTCAACCGAAACATCAGAAATTAACAATAAATCACAAGTCAATCATTTTGCTGGATATCAAGTGCGCCCGAGTCTTTAAACTCAAAACCATGCGCATAATCAGGCCTTCCAGGGATATCAACGAGTCTTTAAACTCGGAACATAATCAATAGGCCTCGGGGGTATCACAATAACCGAGTCTTTAAACTCACGAGCCTTTAAACTCATTAAGGGTCCTCCCCCGTCATCAATTAATCGAGTCTTTAAACTCAAAACGTGCTCCATCAATAGCACCGGGTCTTTAAACCCAAACAGTTTTCGGCGGGTCTTTAAACCCAAAACATTTTTCAATCACAACAATGCGGGATCCATCCCGAAATCATATTTTTCACAACGGGACCCATGGTCCGAATTTCCACATTCAATTC
Organism: Prinsepia uniflora; assembly: GCA_032719365.1. NCBI lineage: Eukaryota > Viridiplantae > Streptophyta > Magnoliopsida > Rosales > Rosaceae > Prinsepia > Prinsepia uniflora. The sequence continues at coordinate 52,899,684 of CM064862.1, forward strand.
TCCAAATCATACTTCACAAACATAATCAAATTATCATTAAACACGGGGCATGTATAATCATACCAAATTACTTTATTAAATCCTTTTCCATTCCCGAATTCGAGTTCGCAATAATGATTCCGTAAGCCGGCATCCGGAAACATCATCCCGAACCCAAACCAAGAATCCGTTTTCAAACTTCCGAAAATCGAAGTCTCGTTATTCAAAATTACTTTTTTGCCCCGAGCATCAGGCCCAAAATCACCTTTTCCGAAATCCATTTTAACATCCTCAAAGTCACAAATCTCATTCCAATTCCAGATGCAAACATCAAACAGTGATCAAATCACAATAAACCCAAAACCTCGTAAAACGTGCAAAACCGCAGAAATCTCGAAAGCCGTGTCAACACCGTGAATCACTCTCACAGTTATAAACAACAGTCTTAAAACATCATACGCACATTTCATATAAATTCTTTTGTTAAACCATCATCCAAAACATACGGGAAACCATAATCTCGAAGCACGTGCAATTTCGTGAGCGTATAAATATGGAAATCGAAATTAATCACCATTCATAAAGTTACTTCATAGATATACTCAAAACATCATAAATACGTAACATGCATAATCATATCTAATTACTTCATCAAAACATCATTCATGCATAGGAGAAAGTCGTAACTTCGAAATACGTAAAATACGATAATTATCTCGAAAAACGTGAAATCACGTAAAACCGAAATGGCATATTTATCAACATAAACTCATAGAAATATTTATGCATGCATTAAATTTAGAAAGCAACGTCCACTCACACACCATTCTTGAAGCTCGGTTTCGCGCCGCACGCGTTCCCGTAATTTCCGGCATTTTCCAGGAAACCCGAATCCTGTCCGAAATCACATTCCAGGGCCATTAAGGTCTCAAATAACAACATATTAATTTCCCAAAATTTTTCGGGAATTAATCGGTAATTAAAAACGTAACCTAGACCTTCAGACCCTCGAAACAACATCGAAATGGTGTCCGATAATTTTGAAACCAACGCTAAAATGTTCGTTACAATGTGTAGGACAAAGGTCATGTTGAACTCACCTTGAAATTCGGGTCCAAGTGCCCTCACGCGCCGCCATGAGTGGCTGCGCGTGAGCCCACGCGCCTGCTACAGTTCCCGCTACAGTACGTCTTCTTCACCCGTTTCCCTGGTAAACGGGTCGTCCACCCGCCTGTGTGACCCAGTTCAAAACCTACCAATAACATCTTGTTTCCTTCAATTGAACCCTCAAATAACATCGTGAAGGACTTAATTAAGGGTCTGTGACATCCATTTCAATCGTCACGGCCTAAAACTAGACCAACTAACCTCCTGTTCCAATCACGGTTCAACGTTCCTGTTCAACAACCCGTCACCGTTTTCCTTCAATTAATTGGTCAGGGAGCATCGAAGACTTACTCTGAGGATGATTTTGAAATCAATTTTGCAAGAGCATACCTTCAAGTCCACAACTCAATGCTCGATTTTCCTCCCGGTCACCAGGTTCGATCAGAAACTGTAACAGCATCAAGTCACCTCCCAATCGCCCTGGATCGACTAGACTTGATCCCAGGAGGCTAAATGAGGCCTTAAATTGCCATGGGTCGGCCTACATTTCGAATTCAAGTTTGAATTTTCCAAACACGAACTTCGGGTTTCTGGGTGCAGTTTCACTCGTTCAATCCACTGCACCCCCACATACCCAACACACTCGACTCTAATCACTCTCTCACCCTGCCTCAAACTCGCACCCGACTTGTTCTAATAGAAAAATGACCAGCCTGCTCTCACACTCTATTTTTCCCTCAGAGACACCCGCATTGTTTTGAATACACCAGCCCACGAATGTGCACCTTCAGACCCAAATACCAGCACCCCCACTTACTCTGATGACCACACACGACCCCAACACCGGTGGGAAGACATTCTGGTCTCTCTGCACAAAGGGTTTTCCGCACCGTCCAGAAATGTCATGGTTGAACCTCCCCGTGCACTGGGTTTGCACCAGCCCATGCCACTACCTCAAAATCCTTAAACAATCCTCCCCACTCAGCCATTATCAGGTAAAAGAATTCCCCAAATTCCTTGGGCAGACTAAACTATTCCCCCCAGCCCATGCTCTGTTTTTCTGAGAGGAAACCACCCGCACACGGCTGTCCCACGGCTGTCCCCAAGGCTAAATTACCATTTTGCCCTCAGTACAGTAATTACCAAAATGCCCTTCATCTACCGTGACCCGTAACTTGGTCGCCCAATGTCCGTTTTCGGCGTGCCAACTGTCTACGAACTCAGGGCATCGAGACCTACCTAACGGTCCTTGGCCCTCGGCCATCGAGCCTCCCGATCAAAAAGTCAACATTTTCCCTTATTTTGTCCAAATTACGGAAATGCCCTTGGGCTTCCGAATGTCATAACTTTCACCACGAACGTCGAAATCGAACGTGCCACCTGTCTATGAACTCGTGACGTCCCAAACTACGTCACGGTCATCGGTCAAAGTCCATTTGACCACCCGAATTAAAAGTCAACGTTTTACCCCCGACTAGGGGCAAAACGATCATTTTGCATCGTTCGTCCGATTCCACCCAAATAATCACCGATTAACCCCCATTAATCATGATTAGTTACTAATCTAATCCTGAATTCCGGGATGGGTCGTTACAGTTGGCACCCTTCCTACAACCACTAAATCCTTACTCTTACATGGTCGTATGAGAACTTCTTTTTTATTATCTTAGTGCCCACCACTTTAGTCTCATCCTCTAACTCCTCACTGAAAACACTTGATTTCTTAAACACCTTCACTAGTGGCCTTCAATCTTTCCCTTTCCCTTCTTTCAACAGCTTTTAAAAAATTTCTAAGCTCATCCACATTAATTAATATGTGTAAAAAACATTTCAACCTCTTCCACACTAGGAACCACCTCACTCATTTTCAACACATCAAAGTCGTTCAACAATTTACCACCTATTCTTTCCTCAATCTCGTATTGGTATAAGATAATACCATCTAGGTAGCCCAATGCCTTCACCATTCTGTTAATTTCAAACATGGACATCATGTCCTTCTCACAATAATCAATGTAGTCTACTTGGCCATCTTTATACCTATCATCAGCCCACTTACCACCATGGAATATCTTTAATGTGAAGTAACCTGATTTGCCTACAATTTCGAAATAATCTAAAGTCACCACCAACAATTGTAACTCCATAAAAAACCTTAGGTTTTAGTTTACTTTCATACCTATCAAATCAGATGTGATTTTCTACAACAACGAAATATACAACTACAAAGCACATAAAGCCACAAAACACATATAGGCCACCAATTTGAATAAGATTCTAAAAACAAAGCACAAATACAGGCATTCCCCTATCATTTTTGTTCCCCACTAGGCATAAATCAATAAACAAATCAAACTATTCCTAAAAATTATCAAAGCATTCATCTTTCTTTATTAAAATACAGCCTAACAAAGACGTATAAATTAGAATTGTGAATAAAGTGAGAAACACTAATCGTATCTTGGTTGTCTTCTTCCTTGCGACCTAAAAAACCCACTACTTCATTTCATTTTCAATTTCGAAGTCGACAGGGAAAACCTCAGTCGCGACCTCAAACTTCTTTCCTCCTCTGGGTTTCGTAGCCTTCATCCTCAAGGTTCTATGACCTTGTTCTTTGGGGTTTTGCGGCCTGAAGCTTTCATGACTTCAATGGTGTAATTTTTGTCGCACACCGATCCTTAACAGTCGAATTAAACCAAAGAATTTTTTGGGTTTCACGAATGGCGCCCATTTCTTGAATTCGAAACTAGGGCTGGAGCTTCATCAATTTGGGAATTTTTGGACAATGAAGGAGCTCAGGTTGGATCTTTTTATTATTCCCAAAATACCCATTCAAATTTTGACACATCAGATGCTGAGTAGTATTTTCTATTTGCTAGACATTTAACTGAGTTTTGGATGGAATTTATGACGGTGATACCAAATTGACATACCCCGACCCAGAAAGTCCACTAAGGGCACGTAGATCAAGGCATGCTACCCGACATCTGGATGGAGACGTCCAGATGATGAAAGCCAATTCAATAAAACAATGCATTTTATAGGGGTCAAGTGAAATATATCCATTCAAAACCAATTACATTTCACCCACAGTGGAAGGTTAGAGCGGGGACATAAGCTTGATGATCATACCGTTACCTTACTACCTGAAATAACCGATCATCGCCACATCACTCCAAGACCCGGAAGCGGATGTCAGAGCAGTTACTAAGCCTCCTCAACAATACAATAAATCATATGCTTCCTAAATAGTTTTTAGAATGTCCTGTATGGATTCCTCAACTAGTAACTAGTCGTTTTCTCGTTAGTTACAAATTTTCAACCTGAGGCGTGTTCACATTACCCCTTCTACTCCTGATGATCAAATCGAATAAGACGTTGTACTTGGTGTCTTTGGTGTCGTTGTGTTGGACCATTGGACTAGAAGGATCATTTTGATATTTCAGCTGTTTGATGTACGTCTTGAGAAGAACGATGAGCAATCCCACACCGCTTGGGGAGTGAAAGGTGAAGTGCTTTATATGTTTGGGCACATATCTATCTAGCACGAGGTCTTTTGGGCGTTCACTGGTTTTGGATTCCTTTGGAACTCCAAAGTTAAGCGAGGTTGAGTTAGTGCAATCTCAAGATGGGTGACCTACTAGGAAGTTGCATGTGAGTTCTCGGAAACAAAACCGTGAGGGCTGGGCCCAAAGCGGACAATATTGTACTAAATGGGTCGGGTCGTGACAGAATGGTATCAAAGCTGGACCTCGACCGGAAGTGTGCCAGTCCCAAGGGAGGTGGATTGTAAGACCCGTGTCTGAGGAAGAACGGTGAGCAATCCAAGTGTGCCAGCCCCAAGGGGTGGATTGTAAAACCCGTGTCTGGGGAAGAACAGTGAGCAATTCCACATCGCTCGGGGAGCAAAAGGTGAAGTGCCTTATATGTCTGAATACATATCTATCTAGCACAAGCCCTTTTGAGAGCTCACTAGCTTTGAATTCCTTTGGAACTCCAAAGTTAAGCGAGGTTGGGCTGATGTAATCTCAGGATGGGTAACCTGCAGAAAAGTTGCACGTGAGTTCTTAGAAACAAAACTGTGAAGACTGAGCCCAAAGGGGACAATATTGTGATAGAACAAAACCGTGAGGGCTGGCCCAAAACGGACAATATCGTGCTAAATGGATCGGTTTGTGACAGATGTACTATTTTGAAATCGACAGTATAATTTAAGCATGAAAAATTTACTATTTTATAGTTGGGATAACTTTTAAGATCAACCCTATATATGGTGCAATATCGTTTTGACTTTTGAATGAAGCTACGTAACATATATATCTTCTGCCGATAGGAACCCACATGCACAAACATGGTCAACCCTCAAGATAGAAGACAAATGTGAGTGAAAGCAAAGAAGCATGATTGGAACAAACACAACTCAGTAACTCACAACAGATGATTTATATTTTTGGTCCATTGTTCATTGATATTTAAAATCGGTCCAAGCTGGATATAAATGAAACTTCAATCCACAAACAAACCCTAATCAAGGACGAAGGGGCCGGGGACCCTACAATCATGGCTGCATCTGAGAGACTGAGATGGCAGCAGCCGAATAAAGCCAAAAAGTCATTTCTGACAAGTCGACGACGGACGACCCTAGCTAGCGTTGACCTTCCACAGCCTATCATATGATCATATATATTCATATATCATGTATGCGCTAGCCTAGCTGTGTCCAAAATTATTTTCCATGGAGTCAACCACGCCATGACAAATGTTGTCTCTACTTACACACAGTACGTACCCCCATCTCTCATCTGCCTTAATTAGGGTTCAGGGTTAACGTAGCCTTCCATTTCCCCACAAGACAGAGGGGCACATGTGGCTTCATATCTTCTCCCCTTCCTCGCAGTTACTTATTATAGACCGGCCGACCAGGTAATAATGTTCACACTGACAGTTGCTAAGTTAAAAAAGAAATTCGTAGTCTCATAGTTTGATATATGATATTGATGCCCACTGGGGCACTGGGCACTAGCTCTTTCCTTTGACTTTCCATACCTATCATATAATATACATGTCCAGGTTCGTGCCTCACAATTATTTTCAATCGACTCCGGCCCTGATCCATTGATCATCTGTCTTCATCAGGAGGAGATCAAATTAATTAACTTTTCTCTACCTAGCTAGTTACAGCACTCCCTTCTTTAATACATATATATAATGCTAAGAGAAACACATTATTAATTATACACCACATATATATTCTGTAATACATATAGCCATATTAAAATGCTACCTATAATGTTCTCTTCGTCGCGTACATTTTATTTTTAAAATCAATGTAATACTTAAGCACGCAGAAGCAGTACGTAGTGTTGTGGATTTATTGTACGTATTTTGTAAAACAAAAATATTGTTAGAGTAAAAATGCAATATTTTTAACTCCAATGATGTTTGTGAATGTTTTTTTTCCTTCTCAAAGCAGCGAAAAAAAAAAAGGCTAAGTGTGTTATAGATGAGATTAATGTTTCAATTAGGAGTTACATTTCTGTGTCTGAGCTTTATATCGCCGTGACACATTATGACAACAATTCATCAGTACAATAATATATATAAGATCAATTAATATATAGTTTTGCAACAAACTTCGATCAAAATTCAAATTTTTGAAAATTCAATGTACTAAATAATATTCATTTTGATAGAAAGAAATCTATTAAATTAAATACATGCATTTATATATATATATATATAGTTTTTACTTATCATACCGAACAGAGGTATATATATCTAAGTGTAAGTCTAGGTTTAACGAACCTACGTACGTACTACTTTACCAGAGTCCACTAGCTAGACTAGCTACGCCATGCATTAATTATTTTTTCATCTTTTCTTTTACGATTAGAAATAAATAAATTATAATATATAGACATCTAGGCAGCTAGCTAGGTTACATGATCATCTTCATCTTCATCTTCATCGTCAACACCATATGCTGGTGGTGTTTGCATGGATAAAACTGAATATCTGCTGAACCGAGGTCGCGATATCCTCGGCTGTGAACCTCGATTCACTCCCAACCTGCCCACAGTCGCTTCAAATTAGTTGGATAACCACACTTAATAATTACATATATAGATTCTCACAAAAACAAACAACAACAAAATAAAAGGGAAAAAACTTTAGTTAGGTACCTTGACATTGAAAGAATATAAGACAGTTTGTTCGATGGTGGTAATGTTGGTGTGGAGGATACTGAGCTGCAATTCCTCAAGTGCAGCAATGGCCTTAATGAGCTGCCCAGGTCTCCTCTGAGACAGAATCTTGATCATGGCATCATACCCTAAAACCTTCACCTCAACATCCGCAAAGCAAGACTTGTTCTCAGCCGTTTCTTCCCGAAGCCCTGTCTCGAAATCCACAAACTTGATGGAGTCATTAGGGTTGATTGGCAAGTTACCAGGCGGGAAATTTACTGGTCCCCCACTGCCGCCTCCACCACTTTGAGATGCCTGCACTGCAGACATCATTACGGGGACAACGGCGGCAGTGGAATCCCCCGCCTGTCTTGGACTTTCTCCTAAAATCCTCCTCCGCTTTTGTGACTCCAAACATTGAAGTAGCTGCTCCAACTCCCTCACAAACTCTATGGCCCCTCCAATAATAGAAGCTTGATCCCCCTATATAACCAAATATTCAAGAAAATAAATGTGTTACAATATATATATATATATATATATGAGCTAGACAGGCTAAATCAATTCATTAATATATATGTACATACATACCCGTTGTACATATGAGCCCGGCATGAGGGACCGAAGGACACGAAGATGCTCGTTCATTTGCTTCCTCCGGTTTCTTTCAACGGCGATGTGAGTCATCCGCTGGCTCTCAACCTCTTGAGTTGTCTTGGTGGTTCTTGGCCTTTTTCTCTTGCTCTTCCCGGCTGGCTCCGACTGAGATCCCCTAGGGTTGTTATTGTTTTGAAGGTCTTCACCAAGAAGCTGATGCTGCTGCACCGAATTACTACCCGAAGCCCTACCTCCCTCCTCATCAGCTTGATTATCTTCTTCCAATGACTTTGTGTTATCTTGTTCACTCGGCCCTGCAAATCTCCCGTCATCTTGCGGAACCATGAGAGACATGGACTGATGATCCTGATCACCGGTGACCGGCTTTTCGTTCAACACCGGGAACTTAAGGAAGTAGACCGGGTCGATGCCAGGGGATTCTTGTTCTGAAATCCTGGTCTGGTTTAAGGCCAACTTGGGTCCAAAATCCGCGAATTGCATCACATCTGCGAAGCTTAGCTTATCGAAACAACTAGTTGTAGATGTTGGACCGCCACAAAATCCTGGTGATGATAATTGGCTGCTCATTTGATGATTGTTCATTATGTAGTTCACCATTTTGTTGTTGTTGTTGTTGTCGTTGTTGTTGTCCCCAGAAGTCTCGTCAACGTGAGGCTGCTTCATCAGCTGCAGCTGCTGATGATCGAGGGCGTAGTCCAGATTGTTGAAGTTGCTAGGTTGCATAAATGCCTGAAATAATTCAAACTCGGAACTCAAGAACATGGTGATATAGATATATTGATGAAAATATACTAATGTCAACCGAAAGTTAGGGAAAGTGAGACAAGCAGTGTGAGATGGAGAAAAGTGTTGTACCGATAAATTGTTCTCCTCCTTCTCCATATATATATATATATATATATATATAAGAAGGCGACGAGTGAGTTATTAAAAATTTAACTGATGCATGGGCCCTATATGCCTGAAAAATTGATATACAAATACAAAAAATTGGTGAATGTAATAAGACAAATAAATTTCTTGAAGAGATCGACAACATATATAATTATATATGATAGAAGGTATACATACAAGGCCAACAACCTGCCCCTTACAAATAATATTGGAAACAGTTAAGAAAATAATAGGGTTAAATTCGAGAGGATGCAGGGATCAATTCGCTAATCATTTGAAGATGGATGGAGTTTCAAATATGAATAAAGTTTGAAGGTGGATTGAACTTCGAATTTTCGGAAAAGGAACGTGAAAACTTTGCAGATTTGGGTATGTGGTTGAGTTATGTGTATATGTAATGGGAGGTGGCTAGGGAGAATGCGAGATAGAGGAGCCTTATGGGATTAATATTTTAGTCACAGTTTCACCTCACTTTCACGGTTTGCTTTAATTAATTTTTGTCACAGGTAGCGCCTCTAGCGACTATACTTTCCTCTTTCCATGACCATTTTTAAGGCTGCGATGAGGGAGCTTGTGAGATGAAGATCAATTTCAACTTTCAAACTTTTCAAAAAGATTACCTACCCAACAAGATTCATGACCCCTAACTCTTCTTTTTCTAATTTTTCCCCCTTTTTTTTCATGTGAACTCGGATCATCAACTTAAACGATCTCTATTTCTTTTCTCTTTTTTTCGAAAAAAAAAAAATTAATCTGTTCTCAGCTCCTCATATTGTATTGTAGCTAAGTTCGTGGCGGTGGTAATAAATTCTTTTGGGTTTTTTGATACAATTATTTAGTAGAAAATTAAAACTATGTTTGACATTTATAGACTACACTAACCAAGTCAACGTTAGACGTCAAAAATTATGGGCCCATCCCATGAAACCTCTTGATTAAGGCAGCGAGCAAATTCGAACTCATATTCAATATGCACATATGCATAAAAGAAAGGAGAAATATTTAGATACAAAAGTATAATAGGAATTTATCATAAGATTGGTATACTTACTGTGACAGTATAATAATATTAAACAAATACGCATGTTATAATAAGGAAACAACGAGACCTGCAAAGCAAAGGAGTCAATATTTTCCAAGTAGGTTTAAGGACATAACATTTTATTGGTTAGGTGCAATGCCAAACAGCCACAGTATCGCCAGAGATGAGATGATAATTGAATTTAAAATCATCAAAAATTGAATTGTGGATACATGAAAGTAAACAACTTAACATTTTAACGGCAACTACAAGCAGCAAGGCAAAGTAGGCAACAATATCAGCGGAATACTCAGAGCACCGTACTGAGTCGGATGAGAAACAGTTCGATAACTAAACTGAGAATCATGAAGTGTACTCAAATGGCTGAGGAGGCTGAGGTTCCTCATCAACTGCCATGGCTGAAGCAGAAGCCGGCTGTCCAGTTGCTGATCCACTGGCAGGTGATTCTGTCGTAGAGGGTGAATCCGTGAGCGAAAGTACCTCAGGTTCATCCGGTTTCAGGTCCCTCAAAAGAACAAACCCTGATGATGTCAACTTGACGGGCACGTATCTGCTTTCTTCCAAAAATTTAATGTATTGTTCCTGAGCAGGAACCACCCTAGCTGGGTTGGTTAAAATCTCAAAAGAAGGCTCAGGCTCCGGTTTCTTCTCTATTGAACTGTCAACCTACCAGAGGGAAGGGAGAGATTCAGATTAGGAAACAACTATTAGATCGTGAACATCAAAACTGATAGCATATTAGTAGCGTAAAGCTTACCTGCATTGAATCGCCGTCTTTCTCGCTAGATGATTTTCCTTTTCCAGCAGTTGCACTAGCAGATGAAGTCTCTGGCCCGGATAACTTTTCAGCATTTGCTTTATCTGCATCTTTCTTGGCCTTAGCTTTGGTGGCCTTTGCTGATGTTGACAACACTGCAGTGGGGAGTTTAACAGCCGACGTAGTGGTTGGAACAGTAGTCGGTTTAGGATATTCAAACAGAGAAGGTTTTGCATGTGACAGGAACTCAAACTTTGGAACTTTTAGGTCGGAGTTTAGTCCTATCAGGGCTGTTGGTGAGAATGACAAGCTTATAAAGTATATAAGGGGATACCAATACCAAAATTGGCTGAAAACAGCAAGGCCAACAACTGCAGTAACTTTATCATGTTTTGTCTTAGAAAGAAGTCTTATTGTCACATTCCTTCCACCAGCATCCAGAATTCCTGAGGCCAAGATTGCTCCCATTTTGCTCATGGTGTCCTCATGCTTATCAAGAATTATTTTCTCCAATTGCCGCCTAAATGTAAAAATTGTTGCATAATGCGTGAGAGAGAGAGATGGAAAATGTTGCAAAATACGATGAGTACCTGAAAGCTCCAACACGAGAATCACTGGTTTCACTAATCTGGACCATAACCATTGCCATTGCAATGAGGGCACCTTGGCGCACAAAGTCAACAACATCTGAAGTCAGAGGCTCCAACAAAGATATGGCCTCACTCATGCCAGTACCAGCACAGGAAATTCCGACTGCAAGAGCAGCACCATATCGAACATGAGGATTGTAAGACTCAGATAGCAGAGAGACAATTCGTGGTGTCTGCAATTTACCAGCACATTTTTGGCAATATAAGGCATTTATAACACCAACCGAAAAAAGAAGCATCGAGGAACACCAAATTTCTTTGGGAAAGAACAGAATAATAATAGAATATAGAAGATCAGATATGTAAATGGACAAATAAGAAACTATTAACCTGCTCTGGCTCAGAGTACAAGACAAACCCAAGTGCTAGAACAGCAGTCCTTCTAACGTCATCACTCACATCTGACACAGCAAAATGCAACAGCTGGCGAATGGCCTTGTTGTTTGCTGTTCCGCTGTATGCCAATGCCAATGCATACATACCACCATAACGTAGAATGGGATCTTGATCTCTTGTCATCTGCTCAATTAGGGTGTCTGCTTCTTCTTCTCTTCCATATACCGTTAGGGCAATCCCTAATGCCAACCCTCTGTAACATACAATGCAGAGTTAGCAAAGACAGCTAAGAAGTGTCATGATCTTACAGATCACTTTGCTCAATAAATGAGTTTTTATCAAAATAACTCCAACAGGGCACATTCCAACTACAAAAGTAGGCCACATAATTATCCATACCGGATGATCTTTTCATGTTGTGTCTCATGTGCATAAGCAAGCATCTCACCGGCCTTTTCACTTGCAGTTCCAACCATGAGTAAACCCATACTAATTCCAGCAGCTTCACCGGCGACAGCGCTGTCAGTATAGAGCACATTTTTAATGTCATCGTAGATTTCTTCATCAGCGGTCCCTAAAGCTGACAAGCCAAGACCTAAGCATGCACCATGTTGAATAACCTGCATCAATATGGCACATAAAATTTTGGCAATTTCATCAACAAAATTTTGGCTATCAATTAATGAGTAAAGAAAGTGTGATCACTGATAAGTATAGGAACTCTTCTTTGGTGTAAAGGTAATAGCTCTGTGCACACCTCCACATTAGTACTGCGCAGGCTATCACGAAGGAATTGCTTGATGCCCTCGCCATGGTTGGCATGAATGAGACCCAAAGCATAGAGAGCACCACCTTCTGAGTATGGACTTCCACCACCACCAGCTGCTCCCTGAGGCAAGTAAGGCGCCATAAGAGATCTCCCCTGCTGCAAGTGACCTCTGTGAATAACACCTAGCCCTGCTGTTGCACTGAATTTAGCCCAATTTGTGGCTCTACTTAACCAGTCCTGAGAATTTGAGGAACTAAACTGGTCAACATCCCTAGCAAGAGAAGTAAATAACTTGCACAAATGTGGTAAAGGAAATCAAAGAGATCGGCTTTACCAGATTCTCCCTCAGAAACGTGTCCACAGTGGTTCCAGCATGCATAACTGCATTAGCATAAATTGTTGCGCTATGGCATACACTATTTCTCATCTCAACAGATTGCTTTATTGACTTCAGAATAAGAAGATCGGACCTATATGCAAATCACAGAAACAGTCAAAACACTTCTCAACCACTGATTTCTACAACAAACAAAAGTTGACTATAAACAGGCTATCAAACGTGTTGGCAAAATATCGCCTCACTTGTTATGACTGTACAAAAATTGTAAAGTCAACTGAATCGACGTCTCTCCAGACAGAATTCCTTTAATTTTTGTCATCCTCTCGGAATAAGTCAATTCTTTTGGATCCTCGTGCATAATCACATTAGAAGTAGAATTTCCATCGGTCATTTGAACATCCTCTGCAGCAGAACTTTCGTTTTGAGCAGCTTCACCAGATGCTGGCTGTGCAGCTTCACTGGATGCTGGTCGTGCAGCTTCGCTGGATGCTGGCTGTGCAGCTTCACTGAATGCTGGATGTGCAGCTTCACTGGATGCCGGCTGGGCAGCTTCACTAGATGCTGGCTGAGCGGCTTCACTGGACGCTGGCTGACCAGCTTCACTGGACGCTGGCTGCACAGATTCGGAAGCTCTAATCTTGGGAGCTGAAAGGCGATTCCTAACGTTTAAGAGAAAAGCTTGGTGCTCATTCTCTATTAGATCAAAGGCAATTTGATATGCCAAAAGTGCATCATCCTTGTTTTCAGAGCGAAGAAGCTTTTCCAATATGCTTGCAACACCTTCTGGTTCATCCAAGAACATGAGACACTGACAAATGCTCAAGTAATCAGGCGAAGGCAGCTTTTGATACACTTTGACAAGAAGACGAAGCACCTGTACAGATAACCAAACAAGGACTCGTGACTCCCCAATAAACACAATGCATCATTGGATTCAATGAATGAATAAAACCAAAAAAAAAAATAATATCCACACTAGTAGAATGTGAAAAATTAAAAACATTATATCTATTGATGCAAGAAAAGAAGAAACAAAAGGAAAAGACACATAGATTGTGTACACCATTTCCCCATCAAAGCGTTTAAAAGATTTTGGCCTTAGTTCTGAACTTATTATAACTCCATCTTAGTTTAAGATCAAATTTAACATTATCGACAGTAACCAGGAAAACTGATCTAAGAAGAAATAAGGGAAGATCACCTCTAAAATTTATAAAGGAGTTGTCAGACATTATAGTGGTATACAAGTGCACCAAAAAATCAAAACAGCTCCATTTGGAAAACAGAAAATCAAAAAATCTGAACTATGGTGTAGAACATGCAGTCTAAAAGAGTTCAAAAAATAAGTAGACCTAATATTAATATTGCAACTAACAACCAATATGCTTTTCATAAAACAAGTTATATCTACAAAATTGTTCATAGTAGTCACACTTCTGCATCAACATACAGTGATTATATTACTACTCTCCCAATTCTCAATTTCTTTAACTCAAAAATCCTCAATCACATTGGACCGCCAGAACACCAATATCAGAATGGTAGAACTATAATGCTTTTCTGCTATTTTAGTTCATTCCAAAACCTCTATGAATTCTATGCGAACAAATAGATTACTATGAAAGAGAGAACTAGATGACATTGTGAAAGTAAAAAAACAAAGTGACGCCTTGTACAGTAATGCACCATCATACTCCATAGCAGGAAACCAAGTTCTGTATTACAAAACCACAACAAAAGAAAATGGCTTTATTTATTTATGGATCACTAAATATTTCTAGAGACTAGTTTTGATACACACACCACAACAAAACAAACATCATAGTACCAACAATATGCAGCCAAACAAAAGTCCAGAGCCTTACCTCATGTCGATATTCTCTAAGATTGACAAAGGAATGAGAAACATTAATGCAATATGACAAAGTTCCTTGAACATTATCACTTTTTGTGATTGCTTCCTCAAGTTTATCCAATCTCCGACATTCAATCGCAATCCCCATTGCTTGTTGATACTTTCCATCCAAGATACACCTAAAGAGAAAAAATTGTAAGAAAGCTACAGATGCTTTAAGCATTGCATTAAAAACATTAGAGGCCTGCATACTTATTCAGCATTCTCTCCACAATTGCCTCCAATCTAGGGTCCACATTTGTCGCTTCAGCATTTGATTCTGCTGCCTTGGACTTAAGACTGGCATACTCATCTATGGCTTTAGCTGAGAAGAGGAGCCAAAAACGAAAATTAAGATGTCCTAAAGTCAGGATATACCTTCTCAATGTCTGTCCACTTCTAACAATATCAAAGTCAAACTGTATTATCATTAGACATGAACCAGAGCTCATTATCCAGTTTAACATATCTTAAAACTACTTTCATCCCCCTTTCATATTTTTCCTCAATGTAATAAACACATCCCCACTTCTCACAGTCACAGCTATGAGAAGTAAAATTGTAAAGTTCAACAACTAAGAGTGATCATACTCTATCGTTTGTATAACTAAAAAAGAACACAAAGACAGTCTTACCAAGAAGAGTATGAACATAATAAGAATCCTCTGCCACATCAAACAAGGAACCAGCTCCAAGGGCATAGGAAAGCGAGTCATTAAGTTCACCCAAATAATAGAAAACCTGGGATGAGAAAAACACAAGTCAGGTCAACAAAAAGCAAAGTAGCAAACCTTACATACTAAAAGGAGAGGGGAGGGGGAAGGGGGATAGGCAATTTACACCCACAAAGGATGAAGTGAGAAAAAGACTCCAAAATGTAGCAGTCAAATTTGCATCCAAGTATTTTCTATTACCAGTTCACTAATGTTTCTAATTATTTATTGCAACTACATTGATATGGATCGATCCACAAAACACTCTGGACGCAAGTAAATTCAGTGAGAAACAGATAACTTGTTCTTGACACGCTAGTTTCAAAAAAAAAACAAGATGGTATATCAGTTAACTTTTACCTTTGACACAAGCAGTGCAGCAAGTTGTCTCTGATGCTGGTCAAACTCTTCATCTTCATACAAACTTTCTCTGAGACCAAAAGAAACAACTCAGGAAAGAAAATAATAAAAACAAAGTTAAAATATACATCTAAATTAACAGACTGTGAAAGTCAGCACGACTCAGATTATAAAAGCACGCTATCATCACCAAATTTGTAACAAACTTGTGATAGCAAGGCATTGGAAATTAATAATTCCAAGTAATATTCTTTCTCTTGAGTCCTTTGAGAGTCAATGTTGCACACAACAAAACTTACTCAAGGAAACTGAGTAGCCTTTTTCCCTAGTCCTACTTTATATTATAAGGGCGTATAAATATTGAAACCCCATCCCATCCCCATTCTTATTCCTCATCACTAGTTACGAAGTAAAAGTGCAATATTTTGCTGTCTTACTGCATTATATACCATGACCATTTTGCCACATGATCAATTACTATATCCTATGCACAACTTACTTCCATCACCAGAAACAATTGCACATCTTCAACAGGTAAACCCAATGTCTTCTCAAAAACGTTTCTCAACTAACCAGCAAAAGAAACCCTCTTTCGATGAGAAAGAAGAATAATAAGTACGCAAAATAAACAAATTTCAAAGAAACAAAAAAAAAAGTCCAATTTCACACATCCATTGAGTACTCTCAGTACTCCAAAATACGCACAAACAAAAAAAGATGAAAAGATGAAGAATAACCACAATGCGAACCCTAATCCCAAAAAAATCAACAGTAAGGAAAAAAAACGAGAGAAAAAAAGTACATGATTGGCACGCTTGTGGAGATCTCGGGCCAGAAGCCGTCGACCAATTTGTTAAGGTTGGACAAAGCATGGAGCTTGAGCAAGGGATGGGGCTCATTGAGCATGGCTAGAAGCCCACCGGCCGAGCTGACCACGGTCGCCATAGCTGTAGCGAGAAGGACCGATTAGACGAGGCCGGGGGTTGGAAATGGAGTCGCAATTGGATGATTGGGGGAATTGGATCGGAACCCTAGGGGGTACCAGCAGAATAATAATTTTAATAATAGAAAGAAAGAAAGTTAAAGCAGTGAAGGTGGGGGATGCGATAGCGTTCTGGCGTTTGCTCGCCCTCAGTTTCTAATACCAAAAGTATACTTACCCAACAAGTCAAAAACACTCAAAATTTATGCAAATAAATGACAAAGGTGGAGGAGAGAGGGGCTTAGGAGTTGACACCCAGCCGGTTTTCTATACCCTTTCCATATCCGTATTGGGTTCACATTAAAAACAATAATGCTATTGGTACCGAGTAAAATCCCAAATTTCACATCCCAATGTATATGGTATATGATGTGACAATCCACATTATATTTTTTTAATTAGGAATTTTTTAATTAGGGTTTTCAAATTAAAATAAGAAAAAAAATTAATAATAACAAAATCAGAACTCCCAATCTTAATCGTTTCTCTCTTCTCGCTTCCCCAACCCCCCTAAACCCCACCCTTCAGTCCTGCACTATCCGTATCGGGTTGATTCAGTTCTTGATTTTGTTACTTCAAACCCAAATTGAACCGGTTATAATACTTCGGTTTTTTGTATCTAATTTTTATCTTTATTATGTCATACCAGAGCTTCAAATGACCATAAATAATCTTTTTTTTTAAAATGAAATAGGTGAAATTCTAAACTGAAACGGACTAATTAGACCGAGCCAAACTAATATGAAAATTACTAATTGGACCAAGCCAAACTAATTGTTTTATGCGGTTTATTTTGGGAGTGAAGTGAACCAAACCAAACTAATTTGTGGCCACTTCTCCTACTACTAGTCTACTACTAGCTTTACTTGAAAGAAATGTTTAGTTTTATGGGGATATTTAAAGTGTGTTTGGATAAAGGAAAATAATAAGGGATTTGATAAAAAGTTAGAATTTTATAATTCCTACGCACCAATTTCTTTGTTTGGATAATAAAAATTGAAATTTACAAATTCCAAAAAAAATAAAAACAAGGAATTTGGATATTCCAAATGATGAGTTGAAACAAGTGAAATTTTAATTTCCATGATTTTTAACATTGATATCCAAACGTTAGAATTTGCAAATCATGAAAATTTCAAATATGGAATTGCAAATTATAAAATTTTGTAAATTCTCATTAAACTAGAAATCATTCATCCAAACACACTCTTAGTGTATTTTATCAGTAAAATGGAAATACAATTTGGAATGATTTCACAATTTTAGGGGATATATAGTGCATTAAAATATGTGAAACGGAAATACAAAGAGGAAAGGCTCTAGGACCATGGATGTAACGACCCATATATTAACTATTGAATTTTTGAAAATTAAATTAGAAGAAAATGATTTTACCATCAGGTAAGGAGGGGTTCGAGAACCACTTTTATATTGAAAAAATTTTGGAAATTTTTCTTGAACCATTTAATAAGGTCTCGAACTCATGAGATCATAGATAGATGGCACGCAAACATCGGAGTTGTTTTGAGAAAGTGCCAAGTCATAGAAGTTCAAGGGCATTTGAGTAATTTTGACCCTAGGTTTTTTTTTAAATGTCTCACTATCCTTTTCTCTCCTCATTTTTCTAGATTTTCCTTCTCTCTATCTTCCCTCATGATCATCTCGTATCCCCTTCCCTATGACATACACACAATTACGCGCCCACACAACCCAATATATTTGGCCTTTTTCATCTAAACCAAGGATACCATAACCTGCCTCTCCTCTCTGGAAACCCAGCCATACCTTCCTTGAGCTGTGAGGACTGACATGGACCACGAATCGAAGCTCTGAATGAAGGGCAAAACTTTCCATTCAGTTTTATATTAACTAAACGAGACTGCTCAGACTTAGGATTGTTGGGGCCTCCGGTGAGTAGACTTTGGTTTCTAAATAGTAATGTCTGCTTATTATTATGTTATAAGTATGTTATTATCAATTACGAGTTTCAAAAATTAAATGGAATGATTTATTATTTTCATGTGTTTCAAGAATGAAGGATAATTATTATTGACAAGGCCGTTCCCGAATTTCCCCTCGAAATCCATAAAAATATCTACTCCCCATCTGATAACCCTTGACAACCTAAGATAATTACTAAAATACCCTTATACCAATTTGGTATTGAAAATTCGTATCCATAAATAAATTACTAGAATAATTATTCGAAATTCCAGAAATTTGTCAAAATTAATAATCATTTTATAATAATTAATTTAACTTATCAAAATTCATACTTAATAAGAAATTATTTAAAATAAACGTTTATGCACACATGATAATTTACAAACCAAAGTCCACTCATCGAAGCGTAGTTAAGCTCAATCTCGAGTTTCACGCTCCTCGCCCATTGCTGGAGGGATATTATCTATCAAAAGTAACATTCGGGGTTACTAACAAATATTTAAAACCTAAAATCCAACCCCCCCCCCCCCCCCCCCCCCAAATAATTAAAAACGTAACAACTTCTAACATCCAAACAACTCCTAAACAGACTCTAATTGACCTAAAACTTATGGTTGCCTGAAAATGGCCCCAAAGGTACGGCGGTATTGTTCATTCTGAGTTCTCCTTCTTCCGACATCCCCAAACTTGATGGCTAGTATGGTTGAGCTTAGATTGAAGTGAAGAAGAAGATGGTGCGATTATTTCATGGTGGTTTGGCCTAAAACAAAATATCAAATTTTGAGAGCTTGCTTTTTTACGGGTGCAAGTGAGAGAAAGCGACAAAGAGATAGAGAGAAAGAGATGAAAGTAGGAAAGAAAAATATGGATTGTCTCCAAATCTTCAAAGCATGCACCACTGTAGTTAACTTTACATCATGTGTGGTGAAGTTCAACTCATAGGGTTTAAGTTGCCTATAAGCATAAGCAATCATCTTTCCATACTGCATTGGCATACAGTATGTACCCCGTAAGGATGCGTCACTGTATACCTCAAATCCTCCACTAATCATCTAGAAGAGCTAACACTAGAGCGGAAGTCAACCTCCTCTCCAGCTCTTGGAAGCTTTGCTCGCGCTCGTCATGCCACTAAAATATAACTCCCTTTTCTAGCCAACCAAGTCAATGGGGTAGCTATAGTAAAGAATCCCTTTATGAACCGTCTATAGTCTCCTATCAAGCTTAAGAAGCTTCTCACCTCTGTAACCGGCATAGGTTGCTCCCAATTTACTATTGCCTTTACTTTTTGCGGATCCACAATAATTGTCAGGACCCGTCCCAAATATCACCTCGATACTCGGGATGAACCCTGCTCCCGTCTGACAATCACACTTACAATACCAAAAATAAACTTAATACAACTATAAGCATAACTATCAGACGAAGGAGTAAATATTTACAACAGTAAGCCAGAGCATAGTTCTACAAAATGGGCACCAAAAGTCCTACAAGTCTAAGTCCGCAACGGAAGAACGTCGGAAGCCCTATGCCTCGATATCTGCCTCAATGTTCACCCCAGCGCTATCACCACGACCTGGAGGGAATTTGAACAAAAAGAAGGTGTGAGTGGACCGAAAGGAATAAAATTTTTAAAACCGTTTACCATCAAATCAAAGTAAAGAAATATAATCATTTGTTCCCTCCGGTTTAAAACCAGGCATGCCAATGAAGTATTAGAAAAGTCATAATATGAAACATCATAAGAAACAGAAACACTATAAACACCATAAGAAACAGATACACTATAAAACTGATATAGAAACCAGAGCATAAACATCAAACCACTTTTCCCGATCAAACCTGCTGGACCTATCCGAGTCTTTAAACTCAACCAGGCCTCACATATAAATCCGAGTCTTTAAACTCCCGAGTCTTTAAACTCAATAGGCCTATGGGGGGTAATATCGTAATATCCGAGTCTTTAAACTCCCGAGTCTTTAAACTCAATCCGAGCCCGTCCCCCGTCAATCAATATCCGGGTCTTTAAACCCAATATCCAGATCCAGCAAATCCAATCCATATCCAGTGTAAAACCAATTCAAAATCCATCGCCAAATTCGAATTCGAAATCCCCGGTTCGAAGCCCTTCTGGCGTTCAGAACCGACAATCCGAACCCAAATCCGGAAAAAGATCCATGTTCATAACAAAACCATAGGAAAATCCCAAATCATATTCCACAACCTATTTACCATCATCAGAAAACGCTTTTAAGTTAAATTTCTGAATTATAACATCAAACTCTGAAAACCCGCTTTTTCTCGAAAAACGTGCAAAATCCCGAAAACGTCTCGAAAAACGTGCAAACATCTCAATCACATATAAACACACATAAAAGCATAAAACATTAATAAAAACAGTTAGGCGTGCTCGGAAGTAAGAAAAAGTCCACTCACAGTTCAGAGCAAGTCACTCGCGCTCCGTGCGCTCCTCAACCGTCTCTGGTGTCTCCCGTCCTGTCAATAGATACCAAATAGGGTCACAATAACATCAAGGATACCTTCCCTATTTTCCCCAATTTTTCGGGAATTTAATAATATTTTAATCCTAAACCCTAAACCGTACGGATTCCCGAACCATTCCGTAACACCGTCCGATTAACCCGAAAACTGTACCATTGGATTCATTAGAACATTTAGAACTAAACTCATGTTGGACGCTTGACCAGATTCCTCCCCATGCGCCCCCACGCGCCGCCCAAAGTGGCTGCGCGTGGGCCTCACGCGCCTGCTACAGTGCCACCGTCTTCCTTGCTCGAACCCGGTTCGCACCAGACGGCAACCCGGACCGGCGAGAACCGTTCTCCGCCGTCCGGCTACCATTTCCCTTCCTACCTTCACCTACAGCTTCGTCCATTCTCAGGGAATCCATCCCCCTCACTATCTTGGCTCGATTCCACCCATAGCTTCACAACTGAAGCTCGAAAGAAAAACCTCTGTTTTCCTTTCCGGCCACCCAGCACGTCCCCCTTCACGGTGGTCACTCCAAACTCCTTCCACGACTTCACTAAACCACACACAACTCACGAAATCCCTCGACTCTCCCTCCAACTCCACGATTTTCCGTTTGAAAATCACGGCTAAACAGGGTACAGAGTACCCGCCGTCGAACCACCTCCCACCGTGAACTTCCCGTCACGGCAACCACCACAAACGACTCCTAGGACCTCCCTAAACCTCCCTTCACTCACCAAACCTTTCGATTCTAGCTCTAGGTCCACGACTCTTGAAATGAAAATCCACGAAAAACAGAGCAAAAGAGATTACCTTTCGACTCCGGCGCCGCCGTGAGAACCGTCACCCACCACGGTGCTCGTGGGACTCCCCTAAGCCTCCTGAGTCTCCTAGTGACTTGAATCGGTCCACCACACAACACAACAGTCACCACCGTCCACTGCCTCCTCTGTTTCTTCCAAATATCCAGCCTTCCACCACGTCGCCTCCGTGCACGGTTGCAACTCCAGACCACGATCACCAGCTCTTCCTTACCTCACTGTCTCTCTCTCGACCCACACTTCACTCTCCCTAGTATCAAAATCGATCACCGCCTCACCCCAATTCTTCTCTCTGTTTTCTGTTTCCTTCGAAGGTGTGCACGGTTCAAATGGGGATAACGTGTGGCCGTGCACACTTGAGAATGTAGTGGAACCATCCAGTCCCAAGCACGTGTCCACCAACTATAGGCCAGCCCAAAAAATCTCTGCCACTTGCCCTTATCTGATTGGGCTGAGGGAAAATGACCAAAATGCCCCTCCTGCACAAAATTACCATTTTGCCCTCAGACTTTCCAGACCCGTATCTTTTCCGTCCGACGTCCGATGACAGCGTGCCGCCTGTCGTTGAACTCAGGACGTCGAGACCTATCCAACGGTCCTCGGTCTATGTGAAAATCACAAATCCTCCAAAAAGTCAACATTTCCCCTCTTAACTCAAAATTACGGTAACGCCCCCAACCTTCCGTACATCATAACTTTTCCTCCGGTTGTCCGAATCGAACCTGCCGCCTGTCTACGGACTCGTGACGTCCTAATCTACGTCACGGTCAAGGGCTAACACTCATCCAATCGATAGTACAAAAAGTCAACTTTTCGTTTACTATTCACAAGGGCAAAATCGTCCTTTTTACAAAACTTCACAAAAATTACATTTTTACCCTTCCCGTAGGTACGGGTTGTTACAATAATACCCATTGCAAAAAATTATGTGACTTAAGAATACCATATTGGTCAACCAAAACTATCATTTAATGAACTTGACATACAATTGCATTTTTCTGAGATTATTCAGCAACAACCTCAAGTGTTTCTCATGTGCCTTAGCACTCTTCAAATATACCAAAATTTCACCAATAAATACAATCACAAACTAATCCAAATAATATAGGAACATTATTCATCAAGTCCATAAACGGCAATGATACATTAGCTAAGCTATAGGAAATCATTAGGAACTCATAATGCCCATAACATGTCATGAATGTTGTCTTGGGGATATATTCTTCCTTAATCCTTAGCTGATGATACTTGGATCCAAGGTCAATTTTTGAGAAATACCATGCCTTTTTTAACTAGTCAAACAAGTCGTCAATCTATGGTAATAAATATCTGTTCCACACCGTGACTTTTTTTAATTTGGGTAGTCGATACTTAGCCTCAAACTACCATTTTTTTTTTCAAAAATAATATTGGCACACCTTAAGGTGATACACTCGGTAAAAAAATCACATATCCACTAAATCATGTAACTGAGTCTTCATCTCCCTCAATTCTGCTGGTACCATCATATACAGTGGATATGTTATAGGTTGAGTACCCGAGAAAAACTCTATGGTAAAGTTTATCTTTAGATGAGGTAGAAACCCTATAAGATCCTCCAGAAACACATCATGAAACTCATTTACGACGGGAATATCCTCTAACCACACTGAAGTACCCCGAGAATCAACCACGTTAGCTGAATAACCTTTGCACCCTTTCCTTAATAACTTCTTAGCCGTCAAAATCGATATAACACATGAAGGAAGTACTCTCCGATCTCCCTAAAAGGTAAGCTCTAGCAAACCTAGAATGACAGGACCCGCCCCGATCCCCCTGGGACAACCCGGGGACGTGCCCTACTCCCGTCTGACACCCGACCTCTCAATACCAAAATTACCCTTAAAGTAATTCAAATGCATAAATATCCAAATTTAAGTCATACAAATTATTTGAATACAAATAGTGTCAGACAAGGGATAGTTTCCAAATACAGGTTATTGAGCACGCTCTAGACATTCTACATTCCGAAAAGCATGCATCAGTGTCAAAAGCCAAAATAACATATCATATAAACATAAGCAGAATAATATAAACATAATCAGAATAATATAAACATAATCACAACCTCAGTCACTGCACTATACATCCCAACCCTAACATCCTAGATGTCTGACGTCCCAGACGTCCAATAAGGTCACAGTCCCAAGGCTACGCGTGCCACTCGGGGTCTCAATCCCGAGTCCAAGTCCCGAACCTAGTCCGAGTATGGCATCCGAGATGCCTGACATCCCAAATGTCCAATAATAGCAATCCTGCTCCTGAGCCATTCTACGGTCCGGTCCCTCCGTAGAATGGCCCCTCGCAGGCAATGCGCCGTGACCACTCCGGGGTACCCACATCCGGAGGAGATAGTATCACTAGGGTAGATCTATACAGTACAGTACTAAAGATAATCATCGAAATCCATACACATATATATGACTCAAACATTGTATAAACTAACCAGACGGGTCTCATGCCCAAACATCGTAATACGTGCCATAATACTTTTGCTTGAATCACATATATATATAAAGGAAAACAGTTATGCATGCCAAGGTTTAGTGAAATCAAAGGCCCACTCACAGTACAATCCCGCTGCAAAATCTGGGCGTATAACCATGTCTGAGTGCTCACGCTTCCCAAGGCTTCAAACCCTAATTTAACCCACCTAAAGATCTCTGATTGACACGAAACGACCGCCATTGGATTCGTATCGTCAAAACCTTGAAAATGGTACTGGTCCCCCAAAATTTACTGTTCACACGCGCCCCCACGCGCCTGGTCAAATGTCGGTCAGCCCTGCTACAGTACATGCTGACGTCAGCATGCCGTCACTGTTGACGTCAGCACTGACAGTGTTAGAAGACATGTGTCACATGCTCATTGGTCCATGGTCTGATAGTTTCTGACATGATGACATCATCATGATGTCACTGTTGATGTCAGCATGATGACGTCATCAGCTACAGTAACCGGGTCGCCGTTGACCCATGGCTTGACCTGATCATAGAACACATTTCCTGCCACCATTTTTGGTCAGACTTTTCTCTGTAGGCTCGTCACAACCCCCTCTACAGTTCTGTGAAATCAAAATCAATTTTTCGTGTTGAAGAAACTACCTGAAAATCAACGGGAAAGTCGGCTGAAAACTCTGGTCGTCTTCTCCGGTGACTCGCCCAGATTCTGGCCACTAACTTTGGTCAAAACTGGTCGTCTGAGTCCTTAGGACATGTCTCAGAGATGAAAAATGAAACCTAAAGTCAAAACGGGTCATTTCGAAACAGGGAAGGAAAACAGACCTTTTGGGTTTTCTGACTCACCGCCGTCGTGTCGCCGTCGTAGGCCGTCCAGTCCACTTCTCAGTCCTCCTGCCGTCCCAGTTAACCTAACCCTACGTTAGTTTAAGCTCTGGTGTGGAGGTTTGGACGGTTGGATTGTTTGGGTTGGTTTTTCCTTCCTTTCGGGTCTGGGAGGTTTCAGGTTGTGCAGGCCAGGCTGTGGTGGCGGTGGCCGGTGTCTGGTGGTGGCTGATGGTGGTCTGGTGGTGCAGCAAGGCAGAGAGGGTGGTCGTCTGGGCGTGTGTTTGTTCAAGGGAGTGAGCCATGTTCACGGTTTGAGAGAAATGAAAGTGAGAGAGAGTGAGTTAAGTCTGATGGATTAAAAAGAGAGAAGGAGATGAAATAAACGGTCCAGATGAGTCCTAGACTGAGATGAACGGCTAGAAAATTGGTAGGGAAAAAGAATTATTTAAAAATGTAGCCAATAGGGACAAGATCCAGAATTTGGGGAAAATGGGTGTGTGGGATGAGTGACACTTGTCACTCATCCAAGGGTCCAGATTGATCTGATTTTTAAATCAGATCCTAATATTATAATATTATTTTAATTCAAACCTCGGTTCATTCGGTTAATCAATTTTACTTCCGTGACCATAACTTTTTTGTCGTACGTCCGTTTTCGACGTGTCGCCTGCCTACGTACTCGTGACGTCCTAATCTACGTCACGGGCATGGGTCAAGGTCCTAAATATTCCCCGAGGCAAAAGTCAACTTTCCCCCTCCTCTTAGGGGCAAAATGGTCATTTTACAATAAAAATGTATTTACAAAAGTTCGGGTCGTTACAATCTACCCACCTTACAAAAATTTTGTCCTCGAAATTTACTCAAATAAATAAGGGTATTGTTCCCTCATTAAGTCTTCAGGTTCCCACGTGGCTTCCTCGACGTCATGGTTCCTCGACAGTACTTTCACCAATCGAATCGTCTTGTTTCTCAAAACCTTGTTCTTCTGATCCAGAATCTGCACTGGTTTCTCTTCAAAACTCATATCAGTCATCAATTCCAATGGTTGCTCCGACAAAGCATGTGAATCGTCCCGTACGTACTTCCGTAACATGGACACATGGAAAACGTCGTGCACTCTGGCAAGTTCTGGAGGTAATGCCAACGGGTATGCCACGGATCCAATCCTTTTTGTGATCTCGAATGGTCCAAAATAACGTGGACTCAACTTCCCACGTCTGCCAAAACAGACAATTCCTTTCAATGGTGATAACTTTAGGAACACAAAATCTCCGACCTCAAATTCCAAGTCTCGAATCCGTCGATCAGCATAGCTCTTTTGGCGATCTTGTGCTGTTTTAAATCTTTCCTTGATGATTCGGACTGTTTCCTGGGTCATATCCATCAAATTCGGCCCTACTGCCGTTCGCTCTCCTACCTTCATCCAGCAGATAGGTGTCCTGCACTGCCGACCATACAGTGCCTCGTAGGGTGTCATCCCGATACTTGCCTGATAACTGTTGTTGTATGCGAACTCCATCAAAGGCAAATGAGTATCCCACGAATCCTGAAACTGCAGTACACAAGACCTCATCATGTCCTTCAGGGCCTGGATAATCCTCTCTGACTGTCCATCAGTCTGTGGGTGGAAAGCTGTACTGAAATGTAAATTTTTACCCAAAGTGTTCTGTAAACTCCGCTAGAACCTGGAAGTGAAACGTGGATCTCGATCAGACACTATCGACTCCGGCGTACCATGGAGTCGAATGATCTCTTTCAGAAATAGCTGAGCCAGTCAGTTTGGCTTATATGTCTCCTGTACCGGTAAGAAATGAGTTGATTTGGTTAATCGGTCTACAATCACCCAAACTCCATCTAATCCACTCCGAGTCCTCGGCAATTTAAAGACAAAATCCATGGTAATGTGATCCCATTTCCATTAGGGAATCGGAAGTGGTTGCATAGCCCCATACGGTGTCTGCCACTCTGCCTTGACCTGCTGACAGGTCAAACATCTGCTCACAAACTCTGCAATATCCTCTTTCATTCTTGCCCACCAATAATGGTTCCGGAGGGTATGGTACATCTTTGTACCTCCCAGATGCATGGCATAAGCCAAACTGTAGGCTTCCTCAAGAATCTCTGCCCGTAACTCTACCACTGCAGGAACACACAAACGGCCCAGTTTCACCAGAGCTCCATCACCTCGAAGGGTAAAGTCCTGCCTCTCATCCGCTTCGACCTCGATCCTGTAGATACAAAGTATCGGATCCTGAAGTTGTGCCTTGATAATCCGATCGACTAGCACAGGTCGTACATGAAAACTGGCTAACAAAGCTCCCTGCTCATCTATCCCCAGCATAACTCCAGCCCTTCGGAGGTCCACTAGCAAAGGAAGATACACCATCCTCAGTTGTGCAATTGATCCCGCTGACTTTCTGCTAAGTGCGTCTGCCATGATATTCGCCTTTCATGGATGATACTCAATTGTACAATCGTAATCCTTGATCAGTTCCAACCACCGTCGCTGTCTCACGTTCAGCTCCTTCTGAGTGAACAAATGCTTTAGACTCTGATGATCGGTGAATATCCTACAAGTCACCCCATACAGATAATGTCTCTAGATTTTTAAACCATGAACCACCGCTGCCAACTCCAGATCGTGCGTAGGATAATTCAGTTCATGTGTCTTTAGTTGCCTCGATGCATAAGCGATAACTCTGCCATTCTGCACCAGCACGCAACCCAAACCCTGTAATGATGCGTCACTGTAGACTTCGAACTCTCCACTGTTATCAAGTAAAGCAAGAACAGGTGCGGTAGTTAATCGACGTTTTAGTTCCTGATAACTCTACTCGCACCGTTCGTCTCAAACAAACTTTACTCCTTTCCTGGTCAAACGAGTCAACGGTGCGGTGATACTAGAGAAGCCCTCAATAAATCTCCGGTAGTATCCTGCCAAACCAACGAAACTCTGTACCTCAGTTACGGTCGTCGGTCTAGCCCAATTTGTAACTGCTTCGGTCTTCTGGGGATCCACACTAATCCCGTCTGCTGATACCACATGTCCCAAAAAACCAATGTTGTTTAGCCAAAACTGGCACTTACTCAGCTTGGCGTACAACTGTTTCTGCCTCAGTTTTCCTAACACCAACCGTAGGTGTTTCTCATGGGCCCTAGAACTCCTCGAGTACACTAGGATATCATCAATGAACACGATCACAAATTTATCTAAATAAGATCGAAAGATCCTATTCATCATATCCATGAATGCTGCTGGAGCATTCGTCAAGCCGAAAGGCATCACTATGAACTCATAATGTCTGTATCTGGTCCGAAACGCTGTCTTCGGAACATCCTCCTCAGCAATCCTCAACTGGTGATAACCAGATCGTAAATCAATCTTCGAGAAGTACTGTGCTCCCCGCAGTTGATCGAATAGATCATCAATCATGGGTAAGGGGTACTGGTTCCTTACTGATACCTTGTTGAGCTGTCGATAGTCCACACACAATCGGAGGCTCCCCTCATTCTTTTTCAAAAATAACATTGGTGCTCCCCACGGTGATGTACTTGGTTGGATGAATCCCAAATCCACCAACTCCTGCAATTGGTTTTTCGGCTCCCGCAACTCAGCCAGTGCCATTCGATACGGTGCCTGTGATATAGGTCGTGTACCGGGGAGTAGTTCAATCGTGAACTCAATCTCCCAACCCTGACATCCCAGATGTCTGACGTCCCAGACGTCCAATAAGGTCACAGTCCCAAGGCTACGCGTGCCACTCGGGGTCTCAATCCCGAGTCCAAGTCCCGAACCTAGTCCGGGTATGGCATCTGAGATGCCTGACGTCCCAGACGTCCAATAATAGCAATCCTGCTCCTGAGCCATTCTACGGTCCGGTCCCTCCGTAGAATGACCCCTCGCAGGCAATGCACCGTGACCACTCCGGGGTACCCACATCCGGAGGAGATAGTATCACTAGGGTAGATCTATACAGTGTAGTACTAAAGATAATCAGCGAAATCCATATACTATATATGACTCAAATAGTGTATAAACTAACCAGACGGGTCTCATGCCTAAACATCGTAATACGTGCCATAATCATAACTCAAGATAATTAGATATTTTTGCTTGAATCACATATATATATAGGAAAATAGTTATGCATGCCAAGGTTTAGTGAAATCAAAGGCCCACTCACAGTACAATCCCGCTGCAAAATCTGAGCATATAACCCTGCCGAGTGTTATTGCACAATTCCTGTCATGTCCAAAGCATACGTAAGGTTCACTATAAGTTCCTACTAAACAACCAAGAAACCCTAGACTGAAACCGACCCGGGAAAGCCGTCCGAACACGCTTCCCAAGGCTTCAAATCCTAATTTGACCAGCCTAACAATCTCCGATTGACACGAAACCACCGCCATTGGATTCGTATCGTCGAAACCTTGATAATAGTACTGGTCCCACAAAATTTACTATTCACACGCACCCCCACGCGCCTGGTCAAAGGTCGCTCAACCCTGTTACAGTACATGCTGACGTCATCACTAACAGTGTCAGAGGACACATGTCACATGCTCATCGGTCCATGGTCTGACAGTTTCTGACATGATGATGTCATCATGATGTCACTACTGACGTCAGCATGATGACGTCATCAGCTACAATAACCGGGTCAACCTAATTTGCAGAAATCAGGTCGCCGTTGACCCACGGCTTGACCCGATCATAGAACACGTTTCCAGCCACCATTTTTGGTCAAACTTGGCTCTATAGGCTCGTCACAACCCCCTCTACAGTTCTGTGAAATCAAAATCAATTTTTCGATTGAAGAAGCTACCTGAAAATCAACGGGTTAGTCGGCTGAAAACTCTGATTGTCTTCTCCAGCGACTCACCCAGATTCTGGCCACTAACTTTAGTCCAAACTGGTCGTCTGAGTCCCTAGGACATGTCTCAGAGATGAGAAATGTAACCTAATGTCTAAATGGGTCATTTCGAAACAGGGAAGGAAAATGAACCTTTCGGGTTTTCTGACTCACTGCCGCCGTGTCGCCGCCGTAGGCCGTCCAGTCCACTTCTCAGTCCTCCTACCATCCCAGTTAACCTACCCCTACGTTAGTTCAAGCTCTAGTGTGGAGGTTTGGACGGTTGGATTGTTTGGGTTGGTTTTTCTTTCCTTTCGGGTCTAGAAGGTTTCGGGTTGTGTAGGCCAGGTTGTGGTGGTGGTGGCCGGTGGTGGTCTGGTGGTAGAGCAAGGCAAAGAGGGTGGCCGTCTGGGCGTGTGTTTGTTTAAGGGAGTGAGTCGTGTTCACAGTTTAAGAGAAATGAAAGTGAGAGAGAATGAGTTAAGCCTGATGGATTAAAAAGAGAGAAGGAGATGAAATAAACGGTCCAGATGAGTCTTAGGCTGAGATGAACGGCTAGAAAATTGGTAGGGAAAAAGAATTATTTAAAAATGTAGCCAATAGGGACAAGATCCATAATTTGGGGAAAAGGGGTGGGTGGGATGAGTGACACTTGTCACTCATCCAAGGGTCCAGATTGATCTGATTTTTAAATCAGATCCTAATATTATAATATTATTTTAATTCAAACCTCGGTTCGTTCGGTTAATCAATTTTACTTCCGTGACCATAACTTTTTCGTCGTATCTCCGTTTTCGACGTGCCGCCTGCCTACGTACTCGTGACATCCTAATCTACGACACGGGCATGGGTCAAGGTCCAAAATATTCCCCGGGGAAAAAGTCAACTTCCCCCCCCCCACCACTTAGGGGAAAAATGGTCATTTTACAATAAAAAAGTATTTACGAAAGTTCGGGTCGTTACACTCTCCCCCGGAGAGGTCACGATGCACTGTCTATTGCTGAGCAGCCGTGGAAGGCTCGACTCAAGAGTGCTTATGTTATATGAGATTGATCATTGATATGTTCACGACGATATGTTGAACGTTGGGAGGTAATGTGTTCACGGCGACGTGCTCGGACTTGTGTAGTCCTGGAGCTGTGTGCACGCGTTGCTTGGATATCGTGACTGATGATGATGATGTGATGGTATGAGACATATATCAGATATGAGAATAGGTCCCGAGGATTTTGATTTATTGATTTGTGTCCAGAGGTTTTGACATGTGTTGGTTTTATGATAAGTGCATCAGTTTTCATATATTACTATTTTACTATGTTATTGGAAAGAAATGGTTTTAAATTGATATGCATG
The DNA here is from genome assembly GCA_032719365.1 of Prinsepia uniflora. NCBI lineage: Eukaryota > Viridiplantae > Streptophyta > Magnoliopsida > Rosales > Rosaceae > Prinsepia > Prinsepia uniflora. The sequence goes on from CM064862.1 coordinate 52,931,097, forward strand.
CATGCTTTGTAAAAATGAGGGTTAAAATTATGATTTCAAAATTTTTTTTTCCCAAACTGTTTATTTATGTTTACTCACACATTTTGTTATTTTTGACACCCTTCAGGTTGTTAGCGGATGCGGGCTGTAGTAGAGACCGAGACATCACACAACACTGCATATTCTGGAAAACCCTGTTTGGGTCATGGTATTATCCTTGGTCTGACACGAGGTGTCAGACAGGAGTAAGATATCCCAGGTAAATCCTGAGGGATTAGGGATGAGTCCTGTCAGCTTAGTATTAGAGTAGGGAGGTTCTCTTATGGTGTTGCACATGCTTCAGATGTGATGTCTCGACGACGATAGCCCATCATCAACCTGGTAGTGAGGGTAGGAATAGGAAAGTTAAGAGGGAGTGAACCTATCCGTAGGATTTTTTTTGGCATAGAATGCCATGTTTCAGTAGAGTCCGACCTCGAGTAGGGTCGAGTAGACCCGAGGATGTTTGAGTTTCTTATGGGCCCAACGGCTGGAGGCCGTAGAGTTATGAGTAGATGGGATCCAATCAACCAGTTATCCAAGTATAGTGATGGATCAGATCACGAGGTGGTCGGTCAGTGGATTGCACGCCTGGTACGCTGTGAGCGGATTGTACGAGCAATGGGTTGCTGTTATGAGCGTTTGATACAGATAGCAGTGACTTTTTAGATAGGTATGCACAGGGTTGAAGGCAGACAATGCTATCTTCGGATTTGGATGATACTACCAAGAGTTGGGTGACGTTCGACGAACGTTTCTGACGTTTTTTATGCCCTAATTTTATCGGGATACCAAGAGGCGGAGTTCCTGTGTCTGGAACAGGAGGACGTGACGATTTATCGGTATGAGCAGAGCGGTTTGGTTTAGATTTTTCATCGCACTCTATTGAGGCAGTAAGGCTTCTTCGGTTGTGTCGGGTCTTGGGAGTAAGACTCGAGTGATGGTGTGACATCTCAGATGGGTATGAGATTATCGGAAATCCAGTGCCAATCAGATGGTTCTGGCGGACGCCGAAGGCGTCCAAAAGATGTATATGTAGGGAGCTTGGAAGAGGGACACTTCAAGCTCTAAGTCTTTGAGTGGCAATCGTACGAGGTACAGTGATCGATGATGATAGGTCATAATTTATGCATGTTTTATCCATGATTTAATGCCCTTTTAATTATGTTTTGTTCATATTACATTCTATGAAATTGGAGAAAATAATATATTTTGTGAGAAATGTGTAGATCAAATAGAGTTTGGAATTACGAGAATTTGAGCGAAAGAATCACCTAAATCGGAGATGAAACGAAGAAGTTATGAAGGAAAAAAGATTGCATAGGACATCCGGTGGATAACCACCGAATGAAGAATTGGCTTTGCGGTTACTGGAAAGTTGGACCGATTCGGTAAGCGCCTATCGAATCGCCTACCTGGTCCTCGGCGCGCGTGTCCTGATGTTCTACACTTCAGTTCGGTGGACTACCACCGATTTCCAAGAACAGCTCCCTAGAGCCTTTGACCAGAGTTAATCGAGCCCTTTGACTGCCCATATTCGGTGGTTGACCACCGAAAATGGTCCTGAAGCCTTTAATTCTGAGTTTTGGTTATTTTTAGGATAATTCCAAGTTATTTTCACACCTAGTCTCCATATAATATAAGGATTTTAGTCCTACTTCCTTTTGTATTCTTATTTTCAATTCCTTTACTTATAGGAAAGATTTTAATTAGATTTCTTAATTATGTAGGAAGCATTTTCCTTATAGAATTGGATTAAAAACTCCTATTATTAAGAGGATTAATTATTCTCTTATAAATATAGGTACTGGGGTTTATGAAGGGGGGGCGAATTTACCTCTTGAAGGTCCCCGAAACTCTGTCAAAATTCGTAATTCAATTCATGTTCTTAGTTTAGAGTTTTGTAATCTTAATTCAAGCACTCTTTACAATTCAAGCATCTTAATTTCAGCACGTCTACCTTGAGGGAGTTTTCCTTCATTTCTTTTATTCATTGTCCTTTTATTATATCTTGCATTATTTATGTTTATGCACCTTTTAATTATGTCCTTATTTTATTCAATAATGTTTGAGTAGTGTAATTAGGGCTAGGGGTACTTGAAGCCCTAGCCATGTTAGTTCTTGTTTGATTTCTAGCTCTTGATTGTCATTGTTATGCATGCTTGAATTTTTTGGATTACTGCGCTTCATGAACTCAATTTATGCTTATAAGCATAGCTACCTTATTTGTGTATAATTGTTGATATAATTGCTTGATGGATCACCTCGATGTTTTGTGTTTACCCTGAAATTTGTAGCATCACGTTTAAGGGGGAGGGACTCTTATTCGTAATCTAAACTCTTGACTCCCTAGGATTGCACATCACTTTTCTAGGGATAGTGTAGTGTCATTAAATCTTCTTCGTGTTTCATGCATTATCACGCACCATCGATAATAGTTGTTTAAAGGCGGGTACATCACGCTTAAACATGAAATCTATGAGAAGATAATATGTGTAGGGTGAGCCTTAGCCGGACCTCTACATGGGCACTTAATTCAGATACATGCATAGGAATCTAATCAAGGAAATCTAATGGAACTATAATTGGTAAAGGTGGATAAAAACCCTAGCTTAACTTAGTTAGTTAGTATTAGTTAATTTATTTCCTTCATAAAACGTGACAACCCCCCATATTTTCATTTTAATTACTCCACTTAAGTCAATTGAGTTAAACGGAATTGGATATCATTGGGCAAGTCTTTGTGGGATCGATATTTACTTGCATCTATACTATCTACACGTCTTGTGCACTTGCAAATTTTATTACACGTAGAGGTTTTGCCTAATACATCTTTTGTGTTTCGTAAAATCTCTATCATGTTTTTGCCACCGTTGCCGGTGTGGCGACCCGTCCCGAATTAACGGGATTAATTAAGGATTAATGTCAGGACCCGTCCCAAATATCACCTCGATACCCGGGACGAACCCTGCTCCCGTCTGACAATCACACTCAAAGTACCAAAATAACCTCAACACTATTATAAGCATAATTATCAGACGAAGGAGTAAATATAATACAACTGTAAGTCAGAGCATAGTCCTACAAAATGGGCACAAAATCCTACTATGCTAGTCTCGCAACGGAAGAACGTCTTAAGCTCTATGCCTCGATCCCTTGCCTCAACGTTCACCCCAACGCTATCACCACGACCTGGAGGGAAAATTTAAAACCAAGAGTGTGAGTGGACTAAGATAATTGAAAGTTTCAAAAACAGTTTATCATCAAATCCGAGTTAAGGAAAAATAATAATAATAATATTTGTTCCCTCCGTTTTGAAAACATGCATGCCCAACTAAGTATTAGAAAACCACAACGTAAAACAGCATAACAAGATCACATCATAAAAACAAATCCACAATTATCCGAGTCTGATCAAACCTGCTGGGTCTATCCGAGTCTTTAAACTCAACCAGGCCTCAAATGTAATCCGAGTCTTTAAACTCCCGAGTCTTTAAACTCAATAGGCCTATGGGGGGTAATAACATAAATGTCCGAGTCTTTAAACTCCCGAGTCTTTAAACTCAATCCGGGCCCGTCCCCCATCCATCAGAATATCCGGGTCTTTAAACCCATATCCAGATCCAGCAAATCCAATCCAAATTCAATGTAAAACCATTTCTAAATCCATAGCCAAACTCGAATTCGAAATCCCCGGTTCGAAGCCCTTCCGGCGTTCAGAACTGTCATTCCGAACCCAAATCCGAAAATCCACTTTTTAAACCAAAACCCGCAATTATCGAAAATCATGTTTCATAATCCATTTATCATCATTAGAAAACAATTATATATTGAAATACCTAAGTATGACATCAAAATCCGAAATCCAGCTTTTTCTCGAAAAACGTGCAAAAACCCGAAAATGTCTCGAAAAACGTGCAAACATATCAACCACATATAACCATCATCAAGAAGCATAAAACATATTTAATATCATAAAACGTCAATAAAACAGTTAGGCATGCTCGTAAAGAAAGAAAGAGTCCACTCACAAATCTGAACGAGTCAATCGCGCTCTGTGTGCTCCTCGACCGTCTCAGGCGTCTCCCGTCCTGTCAATATGCACCAAATAGGGTCACAAATACATCAAGGATACTAACCCTAATTTCCCCAATTTTTCGGGAATTTATTCATATTTTAATCTTAGACCCTAAACCGTCCGGATTCCCGAACTATCTCATAACATTGTCCGATTAACCCGAAAATCACACCAATGGATTCCTTAGGACATTTAGAACCAAAACCATGTTGGAAGGTTGGCCGGAATCCTCCCCACGCGCCTCCACGCGCCGCCCAAAGTGGCTGCGCGTGGGCCTCACGCGCCTGCTACAGTGCATCTTCAACCTCGAGTCATCCAGTTGAACCGGCGTGACCGGTTCTCTGCAATTCCTCCACCATTTCAGTCCAATCCAATCCCAGAAGCTTTGTCCAATCCTTAGCAATCTAACCCCGTCCTAACAATTGAAAATCACAGCCTAAAACTTCACGATTTCTCCCTCGAAAAACATAGCCCGTGGCCCCTATTTTGGCTGCCGGCCACCCAGGTCCTTCCCCGTCACGGCGACCATCCTAGACGACTCCTAGGACCTCCCTGAACCTCAACCTAACCTCCAAATCTCTCGACTCTAACCCTAAAGCCACGACTTTTGAAAACAAAATCATGGGAAAACATGGGATTCGAGGCTTACCTTCGAACCGTCCACCGCCGTCTGCACCGCCGTGTACCACGGTGCTCGTTGAGTCCCCTGCAAGCTCCTGAGCCTCCTATTGCCTTGGTTTGAGCCACCACACGGCACAACCACCGCCACAGGGTCAACGCCTCTCTGTTTTCCCAAAACTTCCAGCCGTCCACCGTCGTGCCTCCGTGCACGGTTCCAGTCCAAAACGCAATCAACAACTCACCCTCGTCTCTCTATCACTCTCTCAATCCACAACCCACTCACTCACGCCTTGAATCGATCGTAGTCTCTCCAATTTTTCCTCTCTGTTTTTCCTGTGTCGAAGCCAATTGCACGGTTTTGAAGTTGGACAATTTGTGGCCGTGCACATTTTAGACGTGCCTAGAACCCTCTGGTTCTCTCCCACGTGTCCACCTCTCCATGGTCTCAGCACAAAATATCCCAGCCCACTAATGCCACTTGTTCTGATCTGATTGGGCTGAGGAGAAAAAGACCAAATTGCCCCTAGTTATAAAAATTACCGTTTTGCCCTTGAACTTTCTAGACCCGTAACTATTTCATCCGACGTCCGATGACAGTGTGCCGTCTGTCGTTGTACTCAGGACGTCGAGACCTATCTAACGGTCCTCGGTCTACATGAAAATCACAAGTCCACCAAAAAGTCAACATTTTCCTCAAATAGTCAAAATTACGGTAACGCCCTCAATCTTCCCAACGTCATAACTTTTCCTCCGATTGTCCGAATCGAACCTGCCACCTGTCTACGGACTCGTGACGTCCTAAACTACGTCACGGTCAAGGGTCAACACTCATCCAACCTGTAAATCAAAAAGTCAACATTTGATGCACTATTCACAAGGGCAAAATCGTCCTTTATACAAATATTAACAAAAATTACATTTATACCCTTCCCGAAGGTACGGGTTGTTACAATCTACCCCCCTAAAAAGAATTTGGTCCCCGAAATTCAGTGGAACAAGTAAGGGTACTGTACGCGCATTAAGGCCTCAGGTTCCCAAGTAGCTTCTTCCACCTGATGATTTCTCCACAATACTTTAACTAAGGTAACCGTCTTCCTCCATAAGACTTTATCCTTCCGATCCAAAATCGCTACTGGCTGCTCTTCAAAACTCAAGTCTTCCCTCAGTTCAACAGGTTGTGCTTCCAGAACATGCGAATCATCCCGTATCTACTTCCGAAGCATAGATACATGGAAGACATTATGTACTTTTTCCAGGTCTACTGGTAAAGCCAACCGATAAGCAACAGGACCAATCCGCTCTAAGATCTCATAAGGTCCAATGTAACGAGGACTCAACTTCCCTCGTCTGCCAAACTGTACAATTCCCTTCCAAGGAGATAGCTTCAAGAAAACCCAGTCTCCTACGGCAAACTCCAAATCCCTGAACCCACGGTTGGCGTAGCTCTTCTGTCGGTCCTGAGCTGCCTTCAATCGATCTCTGATCAGTGCTACTTTTTCCTGTGTAAGATCTACCAGCTCGGAAGTAGTCAATCTCCTCTCGCCAACCTCGGTCCAACACAACGGAGTCCGACACTGTCGCCCATACAAAGCCTCATAAGGAGCCATCCCAATACTCTCCTGATAACTGTTATTGTAGGCGAACTCCATCAAAGGTAGATGTGATTCCCAAGTACCCTGAAACTGTAAGACACACGCTCTCATCATGTCCTCAAGAATCTGGATAGTCCGCTCAGACTGTCCATCGGTCTGAGGATGAAAAGCAGTACTGAAATGCAACTTTGTCCCAAAAGCTTCCTGTAAGCTCTGCCAAAACCGGGAAGTAAACCTCGGGTCTCTGTCAGATACTATCGACTCTGGAGTAACATGCAGTCGAATAATCTCATCAATAAATAACTGGGCAAACTGCATCAACCTGAAGTTCTCCCTTACTGGTAAGAAATGAGCAGACTTCGTAAGTCTATCCACGATCACCCACACGCCATCGTGTCCCTTCGGTGTTCTGAGAAGCTTGAATACAAAATCCATCGTCATGTGATCCCATTTCCACTCGGGGATCGGCAAAGGTTGCATTGCTCCATAGGGTCTCTGCCGCTCAGCTTTCACCTGTTGATAAATCAAACATCTACTGACATATTCTGCAATCTCACGTTTCATCCCTGACCACCAGTAATGCTCTCGAAGTATACGATACATCTTGGTCCCACCAGGATGCATCGCATAGGCTGAACAGTGAGCCTCATCCAGTATCACCTTCTTCAAGGCTTCGTCCTCGGGTACGCACAACCGTCCATCTTTAACCAAGGCTCCATCCTCGCGAATCTCAAAATCCCGTCTCTCTCCTGCCTCGACCTCAATACGTATGATGCCCAAAATAGGGTCCTCAAACTGAGCATCAATTACCTGATCAATCAAAACAGGTCGCACGTGGAAACTTGCTAAAAGTGCTCCCTGATCATCCACAGTCAACTCTACTCCAAGTCTACGGAGCTCAACCAAAAAAGGTAACCGGACCGTCCTCAGATGCGACAACGAACTAGCTAACTTCCTGCTCAAAGCATCAGCCACCACATTAGCCTTTCCTGGATGATACTCGATAGTACAGTCGTAGTCCTTAAGCAACTCCAACCATCGGCGCTGTCTCAGATTCAATTCCTTCTGAGTGAACAAATACTTTAAACTCTTATGGTCCGTGAAGATCCTGCACCTCTCACCGTACAAATAATGTCGCCAAATCTTCAGTGCATGAACCACCGCCGCCAGTTCCAAGTCATGTGTAGGATAATTCATCTCATGGGGTTTCAACTGCCGGGAAGCATAAGCAATCACTTTCCCGTGCTGCATCAATACACATCCCAAACCTTGTAAAGAAGCGTCACTATACACCTCGAACTCCCCACTATTGTCTAGAAGGGCCAACACAGGAGCAGATGTCAACCGCCTTTTAAGCTCCTGGAAACTCTGTTCACATTTCTCATCCCAATCAAACCGAACTCCTTTCCGAGTCATCCTCGTCAACAAAGCAGCAAGAATAGAAAAACCCTCAATAAAACGCCGATAATAACCTGTTAACCCCAGAAAACTCCTGATTTCTGTCACCGTCTTGGGCTGTTCCCAATTTGCTACCACCTCAACCTTCTGAGGATCCACCCTGATTCCCTCGGCTGAAATCACATGTCCTAGAAATCCAACACTGGTCAACCAAAACTGACACTTGCTCAACTTCGCATACAACTGATGCTCTCTCAGGGTCTTAAGCACTATTCTCAGATGCTTCTCGTGCGCCTTTGCACTCTTCGAATACACCAAAATGTCATCAATGAAGACAATCACGAAACGATCCAAATACAACCGGAACACTCGGTTCATGAGGTCCATAAAAGCTGCTGGGGCATTAGTCAATCCAAACGGCATCACAACAAACTCGTAATGACTGTACCTGGTTCGAAAGGCTGTCTTAGGTACATCCTCCTCTTTGACCCGTAACTGATGGTAGCCGGAGTGAAGATCAATCTTCGAAAAGTACTGTGCTCCCTTCAACTGGTCAAACAAATCATCAATCCGGGGTAAAGGATACTTATTCCGAATGGTTACCTTATTCAACTGTCTGTAGTCAACACACAATCTCAAACCACCGTCCTTTTTCTTCACAAATAGTACCGGCGCTCCCCACGGTGACATACTCGGTCGAATGAATCCTATATCGACCAACTCTTGCAACTGGGCCTTAAGTTCCCTCAATTCTGCAGGTGCCATGCGATAAGGAGTCTGTGAAATAGGCTGTGTACCTGGTAACAGATCAATCGTGAACTCGATATCTCGTTGAGGTGGTAATCCTGGCAACTCCTCAGGAGAAACATCGGGAAACTCCCGCACCACTGGTATATCCTCCGCCCTCACTGGCGTAGCACGTGTATCCACTACATGAGCTATGTAACCCTGACACCCCTTACGCAACAACTTGTTGGCCTCAAGTGCCGAAATAACTCCGGTAGGAAGGGCACGTTGATCACCTTGAAACGTAGTCTCTGGTAATCCTGGACTTCGAAAAGTCACTCTCCTATCGAAACACTCGATAGAAGCATGATGTCTCGTCAACTAGTCCATACCCAATATAACATCGAAATCCCGTAACTCCAATAGTAACAAGTCCGCCATTAACTCAACCTCGCTTACCTTCACCGGACACTCTCTCAACACCTGAGTCACTACCAACACCTCCCCAGTAGGTGTACTCACCCCTAAGGCACACTCCAAGGTAGACACCTCCCTCTCCGTAACCAGACTACAACTCCGGGCTATAAACGAGTGAGTAGCCCCGGGATCTATCAAAGCAAAAACAGTATGACCAAGTATGGTGAGTGTACCTGTCACCACTCCCGGTGCTGATCTGGCCTCCTACTGGGTCATAGCAAAAACTCGCGCCTGAGGTCCTGATGACCTACCGCGCCCCCTAGAACTGCTCGTGGCACCACCGCCACCCCTAGGGCCTGCTGCCCCTGACACTGATGCAGTACGCCGCCCAGGTTCTGCTGTACCTCGGCCTACTCCACCCTCCTGAGCTAACAATGGGCACTCCCTCCGAAAGTGTCCTCGCTCTCCACAGTAGTAGCAAGCATCCCTACCGGGTCCACCGGTCTTCCTCCCAGTAGAAGCAACAGAAGTAGCACTCGCCTGAGGAGTCGGCTGTGCTCTAGCTCCCCGAAATCCCGAGCCCTGAAAACTGCCTGGTCTGCCAAACCGGGCTCCACCAGCTGATGAAGTACCACCATAGTTGCCCCGCTTCGGGGTCCTCTGACTCGATGCTCCAGAGAAAGAATGCTCTCGGCATCGCACACTGCCCGAGTACTGTGGCCTGGCAGGCAAACTGGCCTCCACTCTAACAGCAGCATCAGGCAACTCCCGGAATGTAGCAAATGAGCCGGCTGTCACAATGGCTCTAATCTCTCCTCGAAGACCCAACTCAAACCGACGACACTTCTCCGCCTCGGTTGCCACAAATGGAGGAGCGAATCGGGATAGCATCTGAAATCTCTGCTCATACTCAGCCACTGTCATGCTCCCCTGTTTCAACTGAAGAAATTCCGCCTCTTTGGCATCCCGAAAAGAGCGGGGATAGTACTGGTCTAAAAACCGCTCCTGGAAAGTCTCCCACGTCACAGTATGTGCATCCCAGCTAGACAACTCCAGCGTATACCACCACTCGTACGCTGCTCCATCTAGCAGAAACGTAGCCAACAAGACCCGATCCTCTGGAGGACAATGCATCACCCAAAAAATACGCTCGAGCCGGGTGATCCATCGGTGACCTTCCTCTGGGTCTGCCCCACCACCGAACGTAGTAGCCCCGAGCCGCTGGGCTCGCTCAATCGAAGCGCTCTCAGTCCCTCTCGCCGCTTCATCTTCAGGTCGTGGAGGGGGTTCACGTCTCGGAGGCATGGTCGAATGTACGCTGAAAGAGGCATAGTGTCAGGGCCCACCCCTAATCCCCCGGGATTAAGGGCTAAACCCCGCCTACTGTGGATCGTACGCGTGATGTCTCCATCTCTCTCGCCCAACAGCCCGCACCGCAACAACCTGGAGGGTATCGAAAACACGAAAAGACTGTGAGTGGACAAAAATAAAGTTTAAGTTCAAAACAGTTATCAGAAAACACAAACATCTATACCCTCCGTGTAAAAACCAATGCATGCATATCAATTTAGGTCACAAAACAATATACGAAAATCAAACACATTTTCTTTTTTTCCAATCCCGGGCCTCAGCCCAAAACCACCGAAAACCATTGCATCCGGGCCACTGCCCAAAACATCACCATCAAGTCTTAGTGAAACCCAAAACACATTTAAAGCCACACTCTCATCCATCGAACCTGCTGGATCTATCCGAGTCTTTAAACTCCCGAGTCTTTAAACTCAATTCAGGCCTCAATCATATCCGAGTCTTTAAACTCCCGAGTCTTTAAACTCAATAGGCCTACGGGGGAAATATCAGTATATCCGAGTCTTTAAACTCCCGAGTCTTTAAACTCAATCCGGGCCCGTCCCCCGTCAAATCAATATCCGGGTCTTTAAACCCAATATCCAGATCCAGCAAATCCAATCCAAAACCATTTGAAAACCATTTTCCATTTCCATTTCCAAACCCGAATCCGAAATCACTGGTCCGATGCCCTTCCGGCATCCCGAACCGTCATTCCGAATCCAGACCCAGAACTCATTCCCTTCTCATTTCCCGGTCCGAGTCCGCAACCATCATTCCGTAAGCTAGCATCCGGAATAACCATTCCGAACCCAAACCCGAAATCCACTTCAAGTCCCGAATCGAATCCCGAATCGTCACCCGGAATTCTGATTCCGAAACCCGAAATCTCATTTCCGAAAACACCTTTGAACTGGGCCTCAAGCCCGAAAATACTTTCCAAAATCCTTTTTCTTTCCTTGAAATCCAACCATCTTTCAAATCCAGAAATTAGCCATTAAAACCAGGTTCAAATCACGAGAGTTATCAAAATCTCGTAAAACGTGAAAACCGTCATTTTCCTCGAAAATGTGCAAAACCCATAAACCATCACAATCACAATCAAATCATAGCATCAAATATAGAAAACATATAAAACATATATGCATGCATCAAGAGTTAGAAAGAAAAGTCCACTCACAGACCATTCCGACGTCGCCTCGATACGCGCACTTACGCCGTTCCCGGCCAGTCCGTTATCCTCGAATTCCCGAACCTGTCCAAAACCCATAACGAGGTTATTAACTATTTCACAAGAGTCCCACTCAATTCCCATACCTTTCCAGAACTTCTACAAATACTTTTAACGGAACCCTAGACCTTCGGCCCTGCAAAACTAACCCGAAACAACGTCCGAAGAACCCGAAACCAATTCCAATGGACTCGTCACAACTCCTGGACCAAAAACCATGTTGACCACTTCCCCCAAAACCGCCGTATGCGCCCCCACGCGCCGTCCAAAGTGGCTGCGCGTGGCCCTCACGCGCCAGCTACAGTATCACCGTCAACCTCGCGTCGAACCGGTTCACACCAGTGCTGCAACTCGGACCGGCGAGACCTGTTCTCTGCCGTCCGGCCACCATTTCACCTCCTTTCTTCACCAGTCTCATCGTCCAGGCCTACCCTATCGATTCCCCAACTCCTCTAACCTCGACACTGTCCCTAGCCCGTCGACTGAAGCTCGAAACCAGACGGCCCAATAGCCCCTGTTTCACGATTCAGCCATTCTGATCACCCCCCCGTCACGGTGACTGTCCCAAACTCTTCCTAGGGCCTCACTGAATCTAAACCAACCCTCCTAGACCTTCGACTCAGCCCCTACCTTCACGATTCGCCGTTTAAAACTCACGGCCAAAACAGAGCACACAAGCACACTCCGTTGTGTTAACCTCCACCGTGCACCTCCCGTCACGGCAGCTCAACCAAACGACGCCCTGGACTCAACTGAACTCCTTAGACTCCCCTAGACTCTTCGATTCACTCCCTAGACTCACGACTTTCGATTTGAAGCTCAACGGAAAAACAGAGCACAGACATGGAGATTAGAATTTACCTGCAACCATTCACCGCCGTGCTCTCCGCCGCATTCCCTGGAGTCCGCAGAGCCGCCTCAGCCTCCTCTCGAGTTCCCTTGCACCGTACACGGCCACCGCACCACCACAAGCTCACACCTCCTCCCTGTTTTCTCTGAAATCCCCGTGGCTCCCAACCGCACAACCACACGACGTCCGCACCTCCCAACCTTCTTACCGTCTCCCTTTCACTCTCTGGACACCCACACACACTCACAACTCACCAGCACCCTCGATCAACCTTCAATTTTTCCTCGCCGCCTCACTCTGTTTCACTCTGGTTGAAACACACACACGATCACACACGGGCTCACCTAAGTAATTGGAACCATGCTCACACCAGATCCACCCAGAACCCTCTAGTCCTCCTACACGTGTCACCATCCAATCCATGCACTCCCACATGGTCCAATCCCAGCCGTCCATCTGTTCTCTCTCTGCACAAATTCCAGAACACAAAAGACCAAACTGCCCCTCCTTTTTACTCAATTTTACGGTTATGCCACTACCTTTCTAGACCCATATCTCACACATCGTAAGTCCGATGAATACGTGCCGCCTGTCATCGAACTCAGGACGACGAGATCTACCTAACCATCCTTGGTCAACGTACCAAAACTCGTCCGTATGAAAAGTCAACTTTTTCCCCTATTTAACCAAAATTACGATAATGCCCTCAACCTTCCGAACAGCACAACTTCCTCCTCGGATGTCGGAATCGAGCGTACCACATGTCTATGGATTCGTGACGTCCTAAACTACGTCCTGGTCATCGGTCAATACCCAATTGACCATCCGAACGAGAAGTCAACTCTTTGCCCGAACTAGGGGCAAAATCGTCATCTTACCCTATCGATCCAAAAATCTCCAGCTAAGTACTACTTAAGCTCGCTAATCCCATCTTAATCACTCTCCTAATCCCGATTCTCAGGACGGGTTGTTACACATAGAGTTAGTAAAACAACCTAGATACGACCTCGTACCGACACAAACCGACAAACCTATGCTCTGATACCAATTGTCAGGACCCGTCCCAAATATCACCTCGATACCCGGGATGAACCCTGCTCCCGTCTGACAATCACACCCAAAGTACCAAAATAACCTCAACACTATTATAAGCATAATTATCAGACGAAGGAGTAAATATAATACAACTGTAAGTCAGAGCATAGTCCTACAAAATGGGCACAAAATCCTACTATGCTAGTCTCGCAACGGAAGAACATCGTAAGCTCTATGCCTCGATCCCTTGCCTCAACGTTCACCCCAACGCTATCACCACGACCTGGAGGGAAAATTTAAAACCAAGAGTGTGAGTGGACTAAGATAATTGAAAGTTTCAAAAACAGTTTATCATCAAATCCGAGTTAAGGAATAATAATAATAATAATATTTGTTCCCTCCGTTTTGAAAACATGGATGCCTAACTAAGTAATAGAAAACCACAACGCAAAACAGCATAACAAGATCACATCATAAAAACAAATCCACAATTATCCGAGTCTGATCAAACCTGCTGGGTCTATCCGAGTCTTTAAACTCAACCAGGCCTCAAATGTAATCCGAGTCTTTAAACTCCCGAGTCTTTAAACTCAATAGGCCTATGGGGGTAATATCATAAATGTCTGAGTCTTTAAACTCCCGAGTCTTTAAACTCAATCTGGGCCCGTCCCCCATCCATCAGAATATCCGGGTCTTTAAACCCATATCCAGATCCAGCAAATCCAATCCAAATTCAATGTAAAACCATTTCTAAATCCATAGCCAAACTCGAATTCGAAATCCCCGGTTCGAAGCCCTTCCGGCGTTCAGAACCGTCATTACGAACCCAAATCCGGAAATCCACTTTTAAAACCAAAACCCGTGATTATCGAAAATCATGTTTCATAATCCATTTATCATCATTAGAAAACAATTATATATTGAAATCCCTAAGTATGACATCAAAATCCGAAATCCAGCTTTTTCTCGAAAAACGTGCAAAAACTCGAAAATATCTCGAAAAACGTGCAAACATATCAACCACATATAACCATCATCAAGAAGCATAAAACATATTTAATATCATAAAACATCAATAAAACAGTTAGGCATGCTCGTAAAGAAAGAAAGAGTCCACTCACAAATCTGAACGAGTCAATCGCGCTCCGTGCGCTCCTCGACCGTCTCAGGCATCTCCCGTCCTGTCAATATGCACCAAATAGGGTCACAAATACATCAAGGATACTAACCCTAATTTCCCCAATTTTTCGGGAATTTATTCATATTTTAATCTTAGACCCTAAACCGTCCGGATTCCTGAACTATCTCATAACGTTGTCCGATTAACCCGAAAATCACACCAATGGATTCCTTAGGACATTTAGAACCAAAACCATGTTGGAAGGTTGGCCGGAATCCTCCCCATGCGCCTCCACGCGCCGCCCAAAGTGGCTGCGCGTGGGCCTCACGCGCCTGCTACAGTGCATCTTCAACCTCGAGTCACCCGGTTCAACTGTGTTGAACTGGCGTGACCGGTTCTCTGCAATTCCTCCACCATTTCAGTCCAATCCAATCCCAGAAGCTTCGTCCAATCCTTAGCAATCTAACCCCGTCCTAACAATTGAAAATCACAGCCTAAAACTTCACGATTTCTACCTCGAAAAACATAGACCGTGGCCCCTGTTTTGGCCGCTAGCCACCCAGGTCCTCCTCCGTCACGGCGACCATCCTAGACAACTCCTATGACCTCCCTGAACCTCAACCTAACCTTCAAATCTCTCGACTCTAACCCTAAAGCCATGACTTTTGAAAACAAAATCACGGGAAAACATGGGATTCGAGGCTTACCTTCGAACCGTCCACCGCCGTCTGCATCGCCGTGTACCACGGTGCTCGTTGAGTCCCCTGCAAGCTCCTGAGCCTCCTATTGCCTTGGTTTGAGCCACCACACGACACAACCACCGCCACAGGGTCACCGCCTCTCTGTTTTCCCAAAACTTCCAGCCGTCCACCGTTGTGCCTCCGTGCACGGTTCCAGTCCAAAACGCGATCAACAA
Source organism: Prinsepia uniflora (assembly GCA_032719365.1). Taxonomy (NCBI): domain Eukaryota; kingdom Viridiplantae; phylum Streptophyta; class Magnoliopsida; order Rosales; family Rosaceae; genus Prinsepia; species Prinsepia uniflora. The sequence goes on from CM064862.1 coordinate 52,946,446, forward strand.
CTCACCCTCGTCTCTCTATCACTCTCTCAATCCACAACACACTCACTCACGCCTTGAATCGATCGTAGTCTCTCCAATTTTTCCTCTCTGTTTTTCCTGTGTCGAAGCCAATTGCACGGTTTTGAAGTTGGACAATTTGTGGCCGTGCACATTTTAGACGTGCCTAGAACCCTCTGGTTCTCTCCCATGTGTCCACCTCTCCATGGTCTCAGCACAAAATATCCCAGCCCACTAATTCCACTTGTTCTGATCTGATTGGGCTGAGGAGAAAAAGACCAAATTGCCCCTAGTTATAAAAATTACCGTTTTGCCCTTGAACTTTCCAGACCCGTAACTATTTCATCCGACGTCCGATGACAGCGTGCCGCCTGTCGTTGTACTCAGGACGTCGAGACCTATCTAATGGTCCTCGGTCTACGTGAAAATCACAAGTCCACCAAAAAGTCAACATTTTCCTCAAATAGTCAAAATTACGGTAACACCCTCAATCTTCCGAACGTCATAACTTTTCCGCCGATTGTCCGAATCGAACCTGCCACCTGTCTACGGACTCGTGACGTCCTAAACTACGTCACGGTCAAGGGTCAACACTCATCCAACCTGTAAATCAAAAGTCAACATTTGATGCACTATTCACAAGGGCAAAATCGTCCTTTATACAAATATTAACAAAAATTACATTTATACCCTTCCTGAAGGTACGGGTTGTTACAATTAATGACGGATTAGCGAGACTAATCTGGGATTAGACGAGGATTAGCGGAAGTTCGGGTGAAATGATGATTTTGCCCTTGGAATGGGCAAATCGTTGACTTTTCTCTCGGACGGTCAATTGGACTTTGGCCAATGACTGTGACGTAGTTCGTGACGTCACGAGTTCATAGACAGATGGCACGCTCGATTGCGACGTTCGGGGAGGAAGTTATGATGTTCGGAAGTTCAAGGGCATTTTGATAATTTGGGCCAATAGTTGACTTTTGACCCGGAAGGTCCAATGGTCGTGGGCCAAAGACCGTTACGTAGATCGGGACGATACAAATCCGTAGACATACGGGACGTCGAATTAGGACGTTCGACGGAAGTTACGGTTCACGGAAGTTCAAGTGCACTATTGCACGAATTACGAGACGAGGACCTTTTGGGCTTTTAGTGGGGCCTAGATATTTTATCCCTGGCCCAATGGATGAGTGACACTTGTCACTCATCCATTGCACACTCAAACACATTCATGCATCCACCTTCCCCGTGCATCATTCATTTTCTTTGTTTCCAAACAAACCAAACCGATCCACCCTTCACCCCAATCCAAAACCCAAACCCCTGTGCCATGCCTGAGAGACCAGAGGGTAATGAGAGGGACTGAGGACGGCTGCTGGAGGCTGAAACCGCCGTGGACGGCGGCGTGGAGGAGACACAAACCAAGAGGTATCGGTTTTAACTGAATTTCACGCATTTCCCTTTCTTGCATTATGGATCGATTTGGATGGTTTTAATGTGTTAAATAGGTTATTAAGACAGTGTTAGGATGGTTTTGGGAAGCTTTGGATTGCTGGGAAACCATGGGTGAGTTTTGGAAACATTGAACCGTTTGGTTCAAAATCAAACCATGGATTTTAATGGTTTTAATTTAGGTTTAGGGATTGGTTTAGATAGGAATTGAGAAAATAGGAAGTTTAGGATTGAAAAGGAAGAGATTGGACGAAAAAATGGAAGGATAGAGGCCTGAACCAGTCACTCTGGTCCAGTTGTAGAGGTTGGACTGAACCGGCCGGTCTGGACCGGTTCGATCGCTGAGGAAGACAAACAGTGCAGGGCACGTGAACCACACGCGCAGCCCCTTTCGGCGGCACGTGACGGCGCATGACTGGGTTTTTGGGCAAGGTTCCAACATGTAATTTCATCTATTCGATGTAACGAACATTTTGGGACTGGTTTCGTGTCAATCGGACATCGTTTCGATATAGTTCGGGATGTCCAAAGATTTAGGATCTGTTAGGGCCCATCCCTAATCCCCCAGGATTAAGGCCTAAACCCTGCTCCCGTCTAACAACCAAAAAACGAAAGACCGAAACAACCTCACGAAAACCACAAATATACATTGTTAGACACAGGAGAATTTACAACACACCAAGTCAACCATTATACAGAGTATAGTACGAACTAAGGAAAACATGCCGATACAGAAAAATACACACAACGAAAAACTTAAATCACTCCGGGGTCACTCGCGAGTATTCTATGCCTCCGATGCTGCAACGTCAACCCCCGCACTAGCTCCACGACCTGGAGGGCAGTTAAAAACAGAAGGTGTGAGTGGACCATGAAGAATAAAAGTTTCGAAAATCATTTCAGAAGCAAATCAGGGTTTTAAACCTCCGTTTTGAAAACATGCATGCACAACCCATTTCCTTAAAACATTTATAATCACATAAGAATCATCATAAAACAGTTATAGAAATCACGTTAGAAGCATCATAAAACCATATCATAAAATATAATACCAAGCATTCATTATCCGATCAAACCTGCTGGACTTATCCGAGTCTTTAAACTCAATCCAGGCCTCAATAATCCGAGTCTTTAAACTCCGAGTCTTTAAACTCAACAGGCCTACGGGGGGAATATCAATATATCCGAGTCTTTAAACACCGAGTCTTTAAACTCAATCCGGGTATTTAAACCCAATCTGGGCCCGTCCTCCGTCAATCACAATATCCGAGTCTTTAAACCCAATAACCAGATCCAGAAAATCTAATCAAAACCATTTGAAAACCATTTCTAAATCCATATCCAAACCCGAATCCGAAATCACTGGTCTGATGCCCTTCCGGCATCTAGAACCGTCATTCCGAACCCAAATTCAGAATTCCACTTTTCAACTTTAAAACCAAATTCCGCTTTCCGAAATCCGATTCTAAAACCGAAAGCCCTTGATCATCAAAATCATGTTCCAAAATCCCTTTATAATCATTGAAAACCAGTTATCATTTGAAATCCTCTCGTAAAACGTGCAATTAAGTAAAACAGTTATAGTATATTCAGTAAACATGAAATCACATGTAAAACCATAAAACAAGTAATTAAAAGCAGTTATGCATGCTCAATTATAGAGAAGGTCCACTCACAGTCACCGGCACGTCACTCGCGCCCCGTACGTTCCGTACGTTCCTCGTCTGCTTCGGGAAGTCCCGATCCTATCACAAGTCACCAAAACACGTCACTAACACATTAACGAAGGTTCTCCTAATTTTCCCCAAATTCCCCGAACTTCTAATCACGCGTAACACGAAACCCTAGAACTTCAACCTTGTCGAACTAACCCCAAACGACGTCCGATTAACCCGAAACCTATCCCAAAAGATCCGTTACAACCTCTAGACTAAAAACCTAGTTGGACGTTTTCCCATAAACCACCGCACGCGCCCCCACGTGCCGCCCAAAGTGGCTACGCATGGGCCTCACGCGCCTGCACACAGACTACTGTTTATCGTCTTCCTCAGCTACTCGACCGGTCTGAACCGGCGAGAGCGGTTCTCTGCCGTCCGTCCACCATTTCCCTTCCTTCCAAGCCCAGTAGCTTCGTCCCATCCTAAGCAACCTATTCCCCTCAAACAAACACAACAATTCTACCTCTAACCCATCGTCCCTAGCTCGAACCCGTGACCAACCACAACCTCTGTTTTTCCATTCAGCCACCCGTATCACCCCCCATCACGGCTTCGTTGTTAGCAGGTTCCTAAGGACCTAAGGACCTAAGGAATGAATTAGGACCTACCAGACCCTTCGACTCGTACTAAAAAACCACGACTTTAAGTTTGAACCCAAACTGGAAAACAGAGAACATGGTAAAATCACCGTCGTTCTAGCCCCTGTCGTGCAATCCCCCGTCACGGCTGCACAACCAGTAGCTACCTAGGACCCTAATGAACTCACCAGACCTCACCAAACACCTCGACTCAACCCCTACCATCATGACTATCGATTTGAGCAAAGCAGGAAAAACAGAGCATGTAATTGGGTGGAAAGAATTACCTGTGTCCTGCTCTCCACCGTGAGCTCCACCGTGCTCATGCGACTCCTCTAAGCCTCCTCCGTCCCCTGGACACCACCACCAGTCCCGATTGATCGATTTACACAACACCACCACCAAATTCCCTCTCTATTTCCCTGAGAATTCACCCCTCACCTCACACCAGTTTTCCTCACAAATCTCTCACTCCTCACGTCTCACTTAATCTCTACTCTCACTCACCAGAACACAGCACCTCACACCGCCCTTCACCTGATCGATTGCCCTTTCCAATCTCACTCTGTTTCTCCCTTCTTCGAACACGATACACAGCCCAAATAATTGGAACCGTGCACAAGCCTAGAACCCACTAGAGCAACCCCACGTGTCACCATCCCCTCAGCCTTCTCACAAATATCCCCAATCTTCACTGTACACTTGTCCTGATCCTATTTTGCACAAATCCCAATGTGCAAATGACCAAAATGCCCCTATGAGTTAAAAGTACCATTTTTCCCCTCACCGATCTAGACCCGTAACTAATCCGTTCGACGTCCGATGAAGGCATGCCGCCTGTCCTTGAACTCAGGACGATGAGATCTACCTAACGGTCCTTGGTCTACGTACAAAAACCCAATCGTGCTAAAAGGCAACGTTTTCCCCCCTATTTAAACCAAATTACGAAAGTGCCCTCAACCTTCCGAACATCATAACTTCCTCCTCGGATGTCGGAATAGGGCGTGCCACCTGTCTACGGACTCGTGACGTCCTGAACTACGTCACAGTCATCGGTCAATGCCCAATTAACCGCCCGAACTCAAAGTCAACATTTTTCCCAAGCTAGGGGCAAAATCGTCATTCTACGCTAACGACCCAACTAAGCACCGATTAGGCTCACTAATCCGTTACTAATCACTTACTAATCCCGGATCTCGGGACGGGTCATTACAGGATCGATTTTAAAAATAGTTAGAAAATCCGAAAAATTACGGGACTTTAGTGAGGGGTTATTTAGGTAGCTAATAACCCTCTAAATGAATTTGGACAGGTTCAGGAATCCCGGAGGCGACAATTGACCCGGGAGACGATTATGGCACGCGTATCGAGGCGCGACTTCAAACAGTCTTGAGTGGACCCTTCCTTCGAACTTGATGCATGCATAAATGTTTTATAAGTGTTTTATTATATGTTTTGTGATCCCATGAGTGCATTTGATTGTGGTAGCTTAGGATCGACATAATTACACGTTTTTCAAGGTTTTCGACTTTATGTCGTACCTTCGCGTACCGTGTTTTCAATAAGGGTTTAATAAACGGATTTTGGATTTAGAAATATGAAATCGGGCATGAGACCCATTTGATTTACGAACTCTCGGACTTGGAGTCCATTTGATTTGACGAGGAATCGGACCTAGGGTCCATTTGAGCCATACGATCGGACCGAGGGTCCAGTTGGTTTATGATTCGGTTTGAGGCCCAATCTGTAGTACTATCGGGCTTGATGCCCCGTTGATTTATGATATCGGGCCTGAGACCCTTTTAGTTGAGATATCGGGCTTAAGGCCCAGTTGGTTGTGAAATCGGACGTGAGGTCCTATTAGTTTATCGTTTCGGGCCTAGGGCCCAGTTGGTTGTGATATCGGGCTTGAGTCCCAGTTCAATTTGTGAAATGAGAATTCGGGCATGAGACCCAGTTGAACTGTGGATTTAGGCTGAGGCCTATGAAAGTGAATTGAATCGGATTCGAGGAATCTTGTTGAAATGAATCGGGTAGGAGACCCAGTTGAGAAATGAGTTTTGAGAAAGAAAGAGAAAAAGAAAGAAAGTATTTGAAATGAATGAACCCTCCATATTGATTATATGGTATCCTCAAGCGTCGACCTGGAGAGTCACGATCCACAGACCAGAATGGGTATCCCCATAGGGATCCCGTTCCAGGAGTTGTGGTTACTTATTATGTTGTGGTCCCGGACCAGTTTCCGGAGAGATTGTGGACTAGATCCAAAGAGAGAGCTCGGACTAGATCCAGAGAGAGAGAGCTCGGACTAGATCCAGAGATTGAGCCTCCCAGATAGAGATTCCTGGGAGAAGACTCGGAGTGAGACCTCGAGTAGTGTGCATACTAGATAGATTGATGACATCGTGACTATATCGGGGATGTGATCCCTAGGGGCTGTGTGCCCCGAGTTGGCATCTTCTCCGGAAGTGCCTAGGATGGGTTATACGTATGTTGATACGTATGAGGTTTTATGAAAGTGATTTGGGACCTGTGTTCCATGTTTTATGATTCAGAAAGTGATTTGGGGCGAGACCCCGTATTCGCTGTTTTGGTATTTCACTGAGAATGGTTTTGGGCTGAGACCCATGTACTTTGATTTGGGCTGAGTTCTCACATGTTATGGTTGAAAGGTTTTGAGTTGTGATTTTGGGTCGAGGACCTAAATGGATTTATGGGTCATGACGGTTTATGGGGTCGAGCATGAACCCTTGAAAGGTTTTGGAATTGATTGACAATGGTTTTTATGAATATTTGATAAATGGTTTTGAATGCATGCATATGTTTTTATGAAGGGCATAAAGGTCTTTAAGCGAAAAAGTTTTTAATAAAATATTTATTTTGTCCACTCACAGTTTTCGTGTTTCAATGCCCTTCAGATTGATCGCGGATGCGGGCTGTAGCAGAGACGAGACATCACTCCCCTCCTCCTACGATCCTGATGCACTCTGATAGCCCCGGCGAGGGCTAGAGATGGAATTTTTCCTGGTCTGACACTTCGTGTCAGACGGGATCAAGCGGGTCCCACGTTAATCTCGGGGGATTTGGGACCGGTCCTGATAGCCGGGGACTTGTTCCTCAACTGTGTTCATTTTATTTGATTCCATTGACTTAGTGGTTTTTCTTTTTGTTCTGTATATAATTTTTTGGTTTTCTTTTTGTTACGTGTCTAGGTACCATGGAGCCGTGGAATTCTAATTACTATCCTCATGGTTGGGCCTACGAGCCTCATGCACATATTCCTTCGGTTCCAAGTAATCAAAAGGGATGGACATACCCCCAAGATTGCATGTACATGTCTAAGTCTTACAATCAGCCGTATATGGAGCCATACCACCACGGATGGAGTGAACCAGCACCATACACTTGGACTTCTCCTCTTTTGGATCCTAGGCTTACTTGACCTCAAAAAAAAACTCTAGGATGCACTAACCGAGGCCTGACCTCAAAGAACACTCCAGGAAGCCCTTTTAGAGGACAAGAAACTAGAGCACCTTCGACTGAAACTTCTTTATGAACCCCGATTGGGATGATGAGGATAATGATGTGTATGTCCCTTTGCCATCCACGGAGAGCACCAATGAATACACCTCGGGTCTTGCTCTTGATATTCATGAAACAGAACCAAACCCGCAAGTATTGCACCAAGTTTTGGCTGAGGCCTTTGAAATTCACGCACCTATCCTTGAGGTCCCTGAAATTCGAGCACCTATCCTTGCTACCTTACCTCTGCAAGCACCTCTTATCCTTACTTTTCCAGGGTCTTCCTTATCCTTATCTTCACCATTTAAGTTCCTTACTCAACTTAGGTGTTTTGGTGAGAAATTTGATGTTGTGCCTAATGGTTTATGCAGGTTTAATGATCCTTGTAGGAGGCAAGACGAAGGAAGTATCAAGATGGTTGACAGGACCCATCCCAATCCCCCCGAGATTAACGCGGGATGACCCTGCTCCCGTCTAACACGAAGTGTCAGACAAGGGATATTTCCGACCTTTACCCTCTCGGGCTATTAGAGTACGCCAGGATCTGGAAGAGGTATGTGATATCTCGGTCTCTGCTACAGTCCACATCAGTTGTCAACCTGAAGGGCAGTCAAAACATTAAAAGCTGTGAGTGGACAAAACAACCAGTTTATAAAAACATTTTAACGAAGACATTTGTACCCTTCACTAAAAAGCATGCATGCATTCGAAAACCATTTATCAAACCGTTCATTAGGGCCATAGCCCAAAATCGTAAATGAAACGGAATACACGGGCCACTGCCCAAATCCGTAAAGATACCAAACATAAAGGCCACTGCCCAAATCCATACGGGACTCAGCCCGAAACCTGTACATCACATATCATATATCATATATACATATAATTCACACAACCAATCCTATCACGGTTTCCAAAGCTACGCGCGTGCTACCCGGGGTCTCAAACCCAAGTCTCTCAGAGTCCAAGGTCAATGTCCGTAGACCAATGACTCGTCGTGAGGTTACGATCCAAGCCTTCCTGAGAGTAATTACAACTCCGACCCAATAACCATTTCCATATCCGAATCCGAAATCATCATTCCATAAACTAGTATTAGGAATGACAATTCCGAACCCAAATCCATAAATCCACTTTCAAGCTCCAAAATCGAATCCTGAATCGTCACCCAGAAATACTATTCCAAAACCCGAAATCTCGTTCACGTCTACCGAGATGCACTATATCCGAACATATCGGATACCTATTCAAATGATTATCTTAATACGTTTGATTGACTTCATAGCGAAGCCAATCCCAATATCAACACATCTAGGCTGACCGAATCCGACCTCGTCGGACACTTACTCGCTCGAGTAACACACCATACGGGATTCACTTCGAAAAGAAGTTCATTCCCATCATCCTCAACTCAAACATCCAAGTGAGAGTGATAAACTCTCCACATATCTGGATCATCAAAATCACGATCCAGATCCATTACTACGTCACCCAACCATGAAGGTCACGATCGAGAATCATCACGACGCCCAAAGTCCTCAACCAATTCCCACATCTTAAATAGATCAGTCAACGACAAGACACGCCGAGACTGTGGGTTTTCACTGATTACCTCGTATCGATCCTTGTCATTCCACTGAGGAAAAATCAAGAATGATACAAGACAATGACATTAAGACTTATCCTATGTGAATGCAACCAAAACTCATTGCATTCACCACGCCAGATAAACTAACATCGTCTCCCACCAAGTAGAAAATGAGAAATCTCATTCACTTAACTCCGAAATACCCAACTCTCCTTTATGACCCAAAACAAATCCGGGTCCACCAACTAATACACGACCAAAGTACTGGGGATATAACCATCATCTACCATCCTCTGCATCGTATGCCATGGCAGAACCTGAGAAGTCACCCAAAATGACTTCGAAATACTCATTACTAATGCGGAAAACCTGCATTCCTCTCGTCACCACAATCGCAAACTCTCGCGATTCCGAAGTTCCAACCAGATTGGAAACAACATACTCGGACATCAACCACGTGTCCATCACCAATTTAACTCTATCTGTGATCCACTCCCAGACCATAGATACCGAACACATGCCCATCTCGACGGAGCCACATCCCGACTCCTAACTCACCCTCATCACAATCACCGGCTGACAGGACCCACCCCGATTATCGATAATCGGGAAGCATCCTGCTCTCGTCTGACAGTCGAACACAAAAGACTAGAAAACCAAATAAAATTACATCACACCCACTGTCATACCAGGGAGATTAAATAATACAACCGAATGGACTTCAACTCCATAGTTTCACCGAGCCATAATATTACAAAACAAGATAAGTTCAAATCCTACTATGTGAACTAACTACTCCGCAACGAAAAACTTTATGCATCTGCCTCTACCTCGGCGCTAGCCCCCGAACTTGTACCACGACCTGGAGGGTATTTAAAACAGCAAAGTGTGAGTGGACTAAAACAAAAGTTTACAGAAAACAGTTTAAAGAAATCAGGGTTCGCCCTCCAGTTTTATAATACGCATGCATAACCGGATATTCAAAAACCGCATACTAAACATTCGAAATCCCTTTTTCCGTATCATATGGAAAACATTACAGCAACAGTTATAAACTCGTATGAAATGATATAATATTATCAAAAACTAGAAATCGTCTTTTCGAAACATTAATCAAACCAAATCAGGTAAAACTAAAATAAGAATCACAATCAAGCCGTTGGATCTATCCGAGTCTTTAAACTCAATATCAGGACTTCCTGGGATATCAACGAGTCTTTAAACTCAAAACATAATTAATAGGCCTCGGGAGTATCTCATTAACCGAGTCTTTAAACTCAATCCGGGTCTTTAAACCCAATTCGGGCCCGCCCCCGTCATCAATTAACCGGATCTTTAAACCCAAAACCAGATCCAACAATCATACCGGGTCTTTAAACCCAAAACCATTTTATAAAGCACAATAAACCAGGATCCCTCGTGATCCGTTTTCCAAAACCATTTCGAAATCACATATCATCATAATAGGACTTATGTCTGGATTTCACATGCAATTTCCGAAAATTACTTCACAAATATAATCAAAACATCATAAATACATAACATGCATAATCATCTCAAATTACTTCATCAAACCATCATTCATGCATAGGAGAAAACGGTAACCTCGAAATGCGTAAAATACAATAATTACCTCGAAAAGCATAAAGTTTACGTAAAACTGAAATATCATAATTATCAACATAAAATCATATATGAAAACACAAGATAAATGAGTAAAATAGCATGCATGCACGGTTGAAAATCAAAAGTCCACTCACGGTTTTCGGACGCCTCAATCGCGCCCCGCGTGCTCCTCGGTAGCCTCGGGAAAGTTCGGGCCTGTAAAAAGGTACGAGAAGGGTTACAAACATCCCCAAAAAGCTCGTATTAATTTCCCTAATTTTTCCGGATTTTTCGACGTAATTAAACTTAAAGCCTAAACCTTCCAAACCCTCGAAACTATCTCGAACGACACCCGATCAACTCGAACTCTAAAACAAAAATGTTTAAAACATTAAAAGGATGAAAACTCCAGTTGACTGTGATTGGAAACGACGTCACACGCGCCGTCACGCGCCGCCCAAAGTGGCTGCGCGTGAAGGCCACACGCCTAGCATTATAGCTACAGTGTCACCATCTTCACCCGCGAGTCTGATAAACGGGCCTTCAACCCGCGACTCGACCCGGCTAATTACCCTTCAATTCTCAATCAATTCCTTTCGTTTTTTATCCTAACTTCTTCCCTAACCATTTAATTTCAGTTCTGTGTCAATGATTAACCTCGACATGGACTAAATTGATCAATCCAACCCTGAACAGTCGAATGGGTCGACGTCTGTAACTCACCCAACTTAGCCCCAATCTCAAATTAACTCAGACAGGAGCTTAAGGGAACCTAGACGAACACTCTAACACAACCAATTGAACAAGAAATCACCTGGAAGTCAACGTCCTCAACACTGCGATTTTCCAGAAACTAGAACTTGAGTTCCTAGCCAACAGTGCTTGATTTCCTTCAATTCTATCGTGGTTGAGTTCGTAGTGAACCCAGAAGACTAATCCCACTCTCAGTTTGGCTCAACTCTCCTCACAAATCAATCTTCGAATTTCCCTCCAATTTTCCAGAAACTCAGCTCTCTGGTTTTCTCTCCGGCTCTCAGCTCTCACACTGGTGCAAAATGAATCCTCTCACTCCCAACATTCAGTTAATCGATCAGTGCAGCCAGCAGCCGTGGGAATCCATCTGAATTCCCCTGTGGAATTTGTTTCCCGCAAACAGACCCCAACAAGAATTTTTAACTCCTCCCGTGCTCTGGATTCCTGCCCAAACCATGCTTTAATGCCATTAACTTTCCCCAAGGTCACTACCCTAATTAAACATTTCTGATCAGACAACCCAGGCATAAACAATTGCACTGATTCAGCCCACTACTCTGTTAAACAATGTCCACCCACGACTGTTCAAACTGAGCATAGAAAAATTACCATTTTGCCCTTCAACATGAAATTACCAAAAAGCCCCTCATCTTCCGTGACCCATAACATGGTCATTCGATGTCCGTTTGAAGCGTGCCGCCTGTTGTTGTACTCAGGGTATCGAGACCTACCTAACGGTCCTCGAGTCGTGTGAAAATTAATTATCGAACAAAAAGTCAACATGTTCCCCTAATCGTCCAGATTACGGAAATTCCCTTGAACTTCCGAACGTCATAACTTTTTCCCTGTTTGTCGGAATCGAACGTGCCACCTGTCTATGGACTCGTGACGTCCCGAACTACGTCACGGTCATCGGCCAACGCCCGTTTGACCTTCCAATCCAAAAGTCAACAATTTTACCACACTATTCATAGGGGTAAAAATGTCATTTTATTTATTATTTTACAAAATTACATTTTTCGAATTTTCGGGGCGTTACACCGGCACCAGCACCAGCGCTAGTACCAGCACCAACGCACTATCACCGGCACTAGTATCAGCACACAGGCATCCACACTAGTAGCAGCACACTAACACCAGTATCAGTATCAGCACTGGCACACAGGGTGCAAATCTGACAACCCTGGATCTCCGCTCATACCGAGCGATGACCCCGTACCTCTGCTCGAAAAGGAGAAACTCTGCCTCCCTCGTACCCGACAACTCTAGGTACAGTCACCCTAACAACTCGCACGAGAAAAGGAAACGCTCCCGAACGTCCCTTATTCCCAAAAACCGTAACTACAAACACTCTCGGTAGTAGCACCTGCCACAAACTCGTGCAGACCTAACCACCAGATATCACAATCAAGACTCCACATCCAACGGAATCAACCACACGTACGACTACGTTAATCCTTCTGTAGGGTCCCACACCCCCAACCATGACATAACTATGGCAACCCCGGCATCAAGTGCCGAACCAAGATATTCCACGATCCAATCCTACTAACTACTGTACCGGCATCCCAACTATCAGGTTGACCACGAACTGTAGCCCCTTGAGATATCACATCCTCAACCTGCGTGCACCATAAGAGCAAACCTGCTTTGATAAGCAATCCTATGCTCTGATACCACTTGTCAGTATCAGAGCATCCTGGATATTCGATGACCTATCCGAGCTCTGATAAGCCAACCTCGCTCTGATACCACGCTGACAGGACCCATCCCAATCCCCCCGGGATTAATGCGGGAAGACCCTGCTCCCGTCCGACATGAAGTGTCAGACAAGGGATATATCCCACCTTTGCCCTCTCGGGCTATCAGAGTACGCTAGGATCCGGAAGAGGTGACAGGACCCATCCCAATCCCCCCGGGATTAGTGCGGGATGACCCTGCTCCCGTCTGACACGAAGTGTCAGACAAGGGATATTTCTAACCTTTGCCCTCCCTGGCCATCAGAGTACGCCAGGATCCGGAGGAGGTATGTGATATCTCGGTCTCTGCTACAGTCCACATCCGATGTCAACCTAAAGGGCAGTCAAAACATTAGAAACTGTGAGTGGACAAAACAAGAATTTATAAAAACATTTTAACGAGAAGACATTTGTACCCTTCACTAAAAAGCATGCATGCATCCGAAAACCATTTAACCGAATGAAACCACATGTGGGAGCTAAGCCCAAAACCAATATTGAAAGCATTATAATGAAAACTACCATACGGGACTCAGCCCAAACCATAGTAAAACCACGTACATGGGCCACTGCCCAAAACCTGTGCATATCACATATCATATATCTCATATAGCATACATCATATATACATATAATCCACACAACCAATCCTGTCACGGTTTCCAAAGCTACGCGCGTGCTACCCAGGTCTCAATCCGAGTCTTCTCAAAGTCAAGATCAATGTCCGCAGACCACTGACCCTACCCGAGGTAATAGTAATCGTAGCCTTCCTGAGAGTAAGGAACCCAACTGCGGGGTGACTCCACTCAGTCGGTGCTCTATGACTACTCCGGGGTCCACCCAGGCCAACGACCCTCCCCGGAGGAGATAATAGAAGTAAAGGAAGGTATATGAATACATATATATACATAACATAAACATTCATGCCCGGTTCCCTTGAACCGTCATGATCCATAGCATCCATAATAAGGGTTCATGCTGGTTCCCATAAACCGTCATGAACCATAATGACCTGACAAAGGTTCATGCCGGTTCCCATAAACCGTCATGAACCACAATGACCTTTCCAAAGTTCATGCCGGTTCCCATAAATCGTCATGAACTTGGAAATCCATCTAGGGTCCCTGACCCGAAATCATAAACCGTAAAGTAACTGGGTCTCGTGCCCGAACATATGACTCAACTGGGCACCGTGCCCGATATCTAAGGGTCAGTCACGACTCCGATCATAGTGATGTGTGCAACCATCTATCCAGGACCGCCCTCAATCCTGGTATGTCGCCGTGAACGTATCAACTGACGCGACCACCACAAGGTCATGGTGCACTCATCACCGATCGATATCCTAAACCGTCAGCACTCCGAAGTCGAGCCTCCCCAGGCTTCCCGACCACGAATCGTGCATCGCGACCTCTCCGGAAGGAACACATCCCAATCCGGAGGCGAGCGTCGTATCGTCGATCGCCGTGCACATAGCACCCGTCGCGACCACGATTTATACCTGAAGGTCGTAAATAGCGTCATATGCCCGAGACAAAACCAAATAGGTCTCATACCCGAGTTTATCCATTTAGAAATCCAAAACCTTTTCATTTAGACCAATAAAGAAAAACAGACCCGTATAAGCACCGTATACCTCGAAATTCGTGCTTATACGTAACCACATACAAATGCACCCATGGCATCATCAAACATGTAATAAAACATATAATAAACATTTATGCATGCACCAATTTAGAAAACAAGGTCCACTGACAGACCGTTCGAGCTGCCGCCTCGATTTGCGTGCCATACGGCTCCCCGAGCCGATCACCGTCACCGGGACTCCCAAACCTATCCAAATTTTAATAGAAGGTTACTAACTACTTAATTAACCTCCTATCAAAGCCCCGTAATTTTTCCGAACTTTTAACTATTTTTAAAACGACCCTAAACCTTCCGACACCCCGAAAACTATCGAAACGATATCCGATTGACGCGAAACCAATCCCAAAATGTTCGTTACATCAAATAGATGATTTCACATGTTGGAACCTTCCCCAAATTCCTCCCCACGCACCCACACGCGCCGCCTGAAGTGGTTGCGCGTGGGCTTCACGCGCTAGGGAACAGTTCATCTTCTTCCTTCGACCGAACCGGTCCTTCCGGTTCACTCTGTATAGCCGGTCCAGCTGGACCGGCGTGACCGGTCTGGCCTGGTTCCTCCCTCAAATTCGGTCCATTTGCCTCCATTTTGGTCCCTAAATTCCTATTTTCTCATTTCCTATCTAACCCAATCAGTTAAACCATCTAAAACCAACTAAAACTCATGAACCCATTTTGAACCATACGGTTCAAACTTCCCCGATCAACCTCCACGGCGTCCCAGCCGTCAGCCACCACCAAAACTCTCTTAAAACCTTCCTAGCATCCTAATAATCATTCCCTAATCATTCAAAACCAACCATAATGCTCAAATCGAAAAATAAGGAAAAATGGGTTTATCGGCTTATCGTGCATTCCTCCCCCGCCGTCCACGGTGGCGCCGTTCCTGGCCGGCCACCATCGTCCACCGGTCTATCCTCACTCTCTAGTCTCTCTTATATGATCATTGGAAAGGGTTGAATGGGTTTGGGTGAGAAATGGGATCGGGTTTGGTTGGAGGAAAAATAGAAAATGGATGCACGGGTGAATGGTTTGGTGCATGAATGAAATATGGTGTCCATTGGATGGGTGACACTTGTCACTCATCCATTGGGCCTCCATTAAATATCTGGGCCCACTAGAGACAAACTGCCCTTTTTGTCTCGTAAAACGTGTCATCGTGAATAGTAACCTAGAACTTCCGTGAACAGTAACTTCGTCGTCGAACGTCCGAATTCGACGTGCCGCCTGTCTACGGATTCGTATCATCCTTATCTACGCAACGGTCTTTGGCCCTCGGCCATCAGACCTCTTGGTCAAAAAGTCAACATTTGACTCCTCTTTAACCAAAATTACCAAAATGCCCCTAAACTTCCGAACGTCATAACTTCTTCCTCGAACGTCGGATTTGAACGTGCCACCTGTCTATGAACTCGTGACGTCACGAACTACGTCACGGTCATCGGTCAAAGTCCGTTTGACCGCCCAAACAAAAAGTCAACATTTTGCCCACGCCCAAGGGCAAAACAGCCATTTTGCATCGTTCGTCCGATTTCACTCTACTAATCACGGATTAGCCTCACTAATCGTGATTAGTCACTAATCTAATCATGAAATTTGGGACGGGTCGTTACAACCTTCCCTCCTTAATTAATTTCGTCCTCGAAATTCCAACCGACCTAATCTAACCATTCTTCCCTCCTTAATTAGTTTCGTTCTCGAAACTCCAAATATCTTGATTCCACATCCACCCCGTGGAAAGTAAAATCGACCTCGAAACTCGTGTACACTCGTACACCCACTAACCAGAACGATACTCGTCTGCAACCAGACGTACCACTAACACTCACGTCGTATCGACTACATTCGACCAAGTCGAATGACAGAAGTCGTACGCTCCGAACTGACACCACTTGTCAGATCTACCGTTTTGCTGACACAACCAACTAGACGGTTCCTTCCTCAATCACCAAACTATCCTGATGTCCACTACCACCGGAAGTCATCATACCGCACTCAACGATCCTCGTTGACACCTCCGACAAACCGTCACCACTTGACAGTCGTTAGTCGAAAACTGACACTATACCCATTTGTGGTTACACTAACCACCAATTTACTCAACCTGAGTATACACTAACCAACATCTAACTCGACCTGTGTGTAACTAGACCCATCAGAACCACTATGACCCAGTGCACAGTATCCAATGTCTAGTTCACGACCTCAACTAATCCGATGGTATCGGAACCAATCCGACTACCAACACGTTCTCCAACGTATCACTGGTATACCCAGAATACCGCTACCAAACACCACAAGCCTATCCAGTATCGTACCTCGAACAACATACAAGGTACATACACCTACCCATCAATCAGCCTACAACCACCTAGGTTGTAGCCAATCACGCTTCAATAATGGAGTCCATCTGTCCAATCCAGTATTAGACAAATCGAGACTCCAACCCATCATCTATTCCCAATTCCGAATCTGAATCCGCAATTTCGTAAGAAATCCCAAATCCAAACCCAGAAATCATATCCATAATCATGTCCAATTTCGAATCCGAAACCATCATTCCGTAAGCTAGCATTATGAGTGACCATTCCGAACCCAAATCCATAAAAAGAAAATCCACAGTCAAGCTCTAGAATCAAATCCTGAATCTTCACCCAGAATCCGATTCCAAAATCCAAATCCAGAAATCCACTTTCAAGTTCCAAAATCAAATCCTGAATCGTCATCCAGAAATCTGATTCCAAAACTCGAAATCTCGTTCACATCTACCGAGACGTACCAAAACTGAACCTCTCGGTTACTTGCTCAACCGTTTACCCTATTACCATCGACTGACTTCATAGGGAAGCCAATCCCAATATCAACATATCTAGGCTGACAAAATCCGACCTCATCGGACACTTACTCACCTGAGTAATATATCATACGGGATTCACTTCGAAAAGAAGTTCAGTCCCATCATCTACAACTCCAACATCCAAGTAAGAGCGATAAACTCTCCACCTATCTGGATCATCAAGATCACGATCCATATCCATAACTACGTCACCCGACCATAGACGTCATGATCCCCGATCGTCACGACGTCCAAAATTCTCAACCATTTCCTGCATCTAAACAGATTAGTCTACAACGAGACACGTCGAGACCATGGGTTCTCACTGACTACCTCGTATCGATCCTTGGCATTCCACCTAGAAAATCAAGGATGATACAAGACTATGACATCAAAACTCATCCTATGTGAATACAACCAAACTCGCTGCATTCACCACGTCACGTAAACCAACCTCGTCTACCATCATCTACCGTCATCTACTGTGGTAGAAACTGAGAAGTCACCCAAAACGACTTCAAAATACCCATTACCAATGCGGAAAACCCACATTCCTCTCGTCACCTCAATCGCAACCTCCCGCGATTCCGAAGTTCCAACAAGATTGGAAACAACATACCCGGACATCAACCACTTGTCCCTTAACCAGTTTAACTCTATCTGAGATCCACTCCTGAACCACAGATACCGAACATATGCCCATCACGACGGATGTCACATCCCGATCCAGTAACTCATCGTCACCACGATCACCGGCACCAGCACCAGCACTAGTACCAGTACACCACTATAATTTGTCAGCATCAGCACAGAAGTATCCACACTAGCACCCCGTACCTTTGCTCGAATAGGAGAAACTCTGCCTCCCTCGTACCC
This sequence comes from Prinsepia uniflora, assembly GCA_032719365.1. Classification (NCBI taxonomy): domain Eukaryota; kingdom Viridiplantae; phylum Streptophyta; class Magnoliopsida; order Rosales; family Rosaceae; genus Prinsepia; species Prinsepia uniflora. Next base: position 52,964,754 of record CM064862.1, read on the forward strand.
AACACCTCCGGGTACAGTCACCCTAATAACGTATACGAGAAAAGGAAACGTCACCTGAACATCACCGATTCCCAACAACCGTAACTACAACCATCCTCGATAGTAGTGCCTGCCACAGACTCTTGCAGACCCAACTACCAGACATCACAATCGAGATTCTCGTCCAACGAAATCAATCAATCGTACCAACTACTCCGGATCCCACTCAGGGATTCCATCGAAAAGTACAAACCCTGATAACTTGTCCAACCAATCACTAACCAGTCGTAACTCGACTCAACCAATGTCATCTACCAGGTCGCCCATGACCTTAGTTGCACAAAACGACAACTAAAGTAGCATGACAACCAACTATGTCTAACCGATAAACATAACCTCGAATGCGAAGTGCAGTCCCATCATAAGCTGACATGACTAGACCGACTAACGAATCCAAATCCGAATAGTCGTCCAAGTCAAACCACTCGTCAACTCACATTTTCGAACCATACATCCTATTATAGGATTCCACGATCACACGTAGAGTCTCCCTGGACCCAACTGCATAAGGCAGTATATTCCACAATCTGACCAACCCCGCGATCTTGACATCGCAAGAACGCCAATCCAATCCAACCGTAAGTCCAACCAGGATTCCTCGAATCCGGCTGCTAACTGCCGACTGCAGTAAATCCATTTAATTCAACATAATCCGACCATCTAATGGTCACAACATCGAATCAGTCGTCGGAACCGATCCTACCACATCGTGAAAGACGACCCCAACTAACCGTCTCACGATCACAATCTAACATACGAATACGTCTACCCTTCCGTAGGGTCCGACACTGTCAACCACGACAGAACTATGGCAACCCCGACATCTAGTGCCGAACCAAGACATCCCACGATACAGTCCTACTAATTATCGTATCAGCAACCCATTATCAAGTTGACCACGAACTGTAGCCCATTGACATATCACATCCTCGACCTGCGTACATACTCCAAGAGCAAACTGCGCTCAGATAAGTATCCTACGAGCAATCCTATGCTCTGATACCACATTGACAGGACCCATCCAAATCCCCCCGGGATTAGTGCGGGATGACCCTGCTCAAAACAAGAATTTATAAAAACATTTTAACGAGAAGACATTTGTACCCTTCACTAAAAAGCATGCATGCATCCGAAAACCATTTAACCGAATGAAACCACATGTGGGAGCTAAGCCCAAAACCAATATTGAAAGCATTATAATGAAAACTACCATACGGGACTCAGCCCAAACCATAGTAAAACCACGTACATGGGCCACTGCCCAAAACCTGTGCATATCACATATCATATATCTCATATAGCATACATCATATATACATATAATCCACACAACCAATCCTGTCACGGTTTCCAAAGCTACGCGCGTGCTACCCAGGTCTCAATCTGAGTCTTCTCAAAGTCAAGATCAATGTCCGCAGACCACTAACCCTACCCGAGGTAATAGTAATCGTAGCCTTCCTGAGAGTAAGGAACCCAACTGCGGGGTGACTCCACTCAGTCGGTGCTCTATGACTACTCCGGGGTCCACCCAGGCCAACGACCCTCCCCGGAGGAGATAATAGAAGTAAAGGAAGGTATATAAATACATATATATACATAACATAAACATTCATGCCCGGTTCCCTTGAACCGTCATGATCCATAGCATCCATAATAAGGGTTCATGCCGGTTCCCATAAACCGTCATGAACCATAATGACCTGACAAGGGTTCATGCCGGTTCCCATAAACCGTCATGAACCACAATGACCTTTCCAAAGTTCGTGCCGGTTCCCATAAACCGTCATGAACTTGGAAATCCATCTAGGGTCCCTGCCCCGAAATCATAAACCGTAAAGTAACTGGGTCTCGTGCCCGAACATATGACTCAACTGGGCACCGTGCCCGATATCTAAGGTTTAGTCACGACTCCGATCATAGTGATGTGTGCAACCATCTATCCAGGACCGCCCTCAATCCTGGTATGTCGCCGTGAACGTATCAACTGACGCGACCACCACAAGGTCATGGTGCACTCATCACTGATCGATATCCTGAACCGTCAGCACTCCGAAGTCGAGCATCCCCAGGCTGCCCGCCCACGAATCGTGCATCGTGACCTCTCCGGAAGGAACACATCCCAATCCGGAGGCGAGCGTCGTATCGTCGATCGCCGTGCACATAGCACCCGTCGCGACCACGATTTAGACCCAAAGGTCGTAAATAGCGTCATATGCCCGAGACAAAACCAAATGGGTCTCATACCCGAGTTTATCCATTTAGAAATCCAAAACCTTTTCATTTAGACCAATAAAGAAATACAGACCCGTATAAGCACCGTATAAGGCCGAAACCTCGAAATACATGCTTATACGTAACCACATACAAATGCACCCATGGCATCATCAAACATGTAATAAAACATATAATAAACATTTATACATGCACCAATTTAGAAAACAAGGTCCACTCACAAATCGTCCGAGCTGCCACCTCGATTTGCGTGCCATACGGCTCCCCGAGCCGATCACCGTCACCGGGACTCCCAAACCTGTCCAAATTTTAATAGAAGGTTACTAACTACTTAATTAACCTCCTATCAAAGCCCCATAATTTTTCCGAACTTTTAACTATTTTTAAACCGACCCTAAACCTTCCGACACCCCGAAAGCTATCGAAACGATGTCCGATTGACGTGAAACCAGTCCCAAAATGTTCGTTACATCGAATAGATGATTTCACATGTTGGAACCTTCCCCAAATTCCTCCCCACGCGTCCACACGCGCCGCCTGAAGTGGCTGCGTGTGGGCTTCACGCGTCAGGGAACAGTTCATCTTCTTCCTTCGATCGAACCGGTCCGGCCGGTTCACTCTGTACAGCCGGTCCAACTGGACCGGCGTGACCGGTCTGGCCTGGTTCCTCCCTCAAATTCGGTCCGTTTACCTCCATTTTGGTCCCTAAATTCCTATTTTCTCATTTCCTATCTAACCCAATCAATTAAACCATCTAAAACCAACTAAAACTCATGAACCCATTTTGAACCATACGGTTCAAACTTCCCCGATCAACCTCCACGGCGTCCCAGCCGTCAACCACCACCAAAACTCTCTTAAAACCTTCCTAGCATCCTAATAATCATTCCCTAATCATTCAAAACCAACCATAATGCTCAAATCGAAAAATAAGGAAAAATGGGTTTATCGGCTTACCGTGCATTCCTCCCCCGCCGTCCACGGCGGCGCCGTTCCTGGCCGGCCACCAGCGTCCACCGGTCCATCCTCACTCTCTGGTCTCTCTTATATGATCATTGGAAATGGTTGAATGGGTTTGGGTGAGAAATGGGATCGGGTTTGGTTGGAGGAAAAATGGAAAATAGATGCACGGGTGAATGGTTTGGTGCATGAATGAAATATGGTGTCCATTGGATGGGTGACACTTGTCACTCATCCATTGGGCCTCCATTAAATATATGGGCCCACTAGAGACAAACTGCCCTTTTTGTCTCGTAAAACGTGTTAGTGTGAATAGTAACCTGGAACTTCCGTGAACCGTAACTTCGCCGTCGAACGACCGAATTCGACGTGCCGCCTGTCTACGGATTCGTATCGTCCTTATCTACGCAACGGTCTTTGGCCCTCGGCCATCGGACCTCTTGGTCAAAAAGTCAACATTTGACTCCTCTTTACCCAAAATTACCAAAATGCCCCTAAACTTCCGAACGTCATAACTTCTTCCTCGAACGTCGGATTTGAACGTGCCACCTGTCTATGAACTCGTGACGTCACGAACTACGTCACGGTCATCGGTCAAAGTCCGTTTGACCGCCCGAACGAAAAATCAACGTTTTGCCCACGCCCAAGGGCAAAACGATCATTTTGCATCGTTCGTCCGATTTCGCTCTACTAATCACGGATTAGCCTCACTAACCGTGATTAGTCACTAATCGTGATTAGTCACTAATCTAATCATGAAATTTGGGACGGGTCGTTACAGGAGGTATGTGATATCTCGGTCTCTGCTACGGTCCACATCAGCTGTGAACCTGAAGGGCAGTCAAAACATTAAAAGTTGTGAGTGGAAAAATCAACCAGTTTATAAAACCATTTTAACAAAGACATTTGTACCCTTCACTAAAAAGCATGCACGCATTCGAAAACGGTTTATCAAACCGTTCATTAGGGCCTTAGCCCAAAATCGTAAATGAAACCGAATACACGGGCCACTGCCCAAATCCATAAAGATACCAAACATACGGGCCACTGCCCAAATCCATAAGGGACTCAGCCCGAAACCTGTAAATCATATATCATATATCATATATACATATAATTCACACAACCAATCCTGTCACGGTTTCCAAAGCTACGCGCGTGCTACCCGGGGTCTCAAACCCAAGTTTCTCAGAGTCCAAGGTCAATGTCTGTAGACCAATGACCTGTCCTGAGGTTACGATCCAAGCCTTCCTGAGAGTAAGTAACCCAACTGGGGGGTGACTCCACTCAGTCGGTGCTCCGTGACTACTCCGGGGTCCACCTAGGCCAACGACCCTCTCCGGAGGAGATAATAGAAGTAAAGGAAGGTATAAGAACATATATATATACATATAACATACACATTCATGCCCGGTCCCCCTGAACCGTCCTGATCCATAATATCCATGCCATTCATATATATATATATATATATATATAGAAAACATCCTCCATGCCCGGTTCCCATAAACCGTCATGTATCACAATAACCTTTCTAGGGTTCATGCTGGTTCCCATAAACCGCCATGAACTTGGAAATCCATCTAGGATCCCTGTCCCGAAATCATCAATGTAAAACAACTGGGTCTCGTGCCCGAACATATGACATCAGCTGGGCATCGTGCCCGATATCTAAGGGTCAGTCACGACTCCGATCGTAGTGATGCGTGCAACCATCCATCCAGGACCGCCCTCGATCCTGGTATGTCGCTGTGAACGAATCAACCGACGCGACCACCACAAGATCATGGTGCACTCATCACCGATGGATATTCTGAACCATCAGCACTCCGAAGTCGAGCCTCCATCGGCTGCCCGACAATAAATCATGCATCGTGACCTCTCCAGAAGGAACACATCCCAATCCGGAGGCGAGCGTCGTATCGTCGATCACCGTGCACATAGCACTAGCCGCGACCACGATTCATACCCGTAGGTCATCAATAGCGTCATATGACCGAGACCAAACCAAATGGGTCTCATACCCGAGTTTATCCTTTTGGAAATCCAAAACTATTTCATTTAAACCATCAAAGAAATACAGACCCGTATAGGCGTCGTATAAGGCCGAAACCTCGAAATACGTGCCTATACGTAACCACACATAAATGCACCCATGGAATTACCAAACATGTATTAAAACATATAATAAACATTTATGCATGCACCAATTTAGAAAACTAAGATCCACTCACAGACTGTCCCTAACGTGAGAAACCAAAAATCAAAGGAATCGGGCAAAACCGATACCTGTCGGGTTTCTTCCTCCTCCACGCCGCCGTCTGTGGCGGTTCCAGCCGTCCTGCCACCTCCTCTCAGTCCTCAGTCTCTCTCTCTACCTCAAACTCAGGTTGGTTAAGTGAAAGGGAATGGTTTGGGTTGCACAGAGGGGAGGAAAATAGTGAGATCGGGTTTGGTTTGAAATGAAGAAATGAAATGGTCGATGCATGTATGTAGGAAGGTGGCCTGTGGATGGGTGACACTTGTCACTCATCCATTGGGCCTCCTTAAAATATCGAGGGCCCACTATTTGCCAAATGACATCCATCTCGTAATTCGTGCAATAGTACTTTCGTACTTCCGTGAACCGTAACTTCACCGTCAAACGTCCGAATTCGACGTGCCGTCTGTCTACAGATTCGTATCATCTCGATCTACGTAACGATCCTCGGCCCTCGACCATCGAACATCCCAGTCCAAAATTCAACATTTGCCCCTTTTTAACCAAAATTACCAAAATGCCCTTGGACTTCCGATCGTCATAACTTCTTCCTCGAATGTCGGAATTGAACGTGCCACCTGTCTATGAACTCGTGACGTCAAGAACTACATCACGGTCATCGGTCAAAGTCCGTTTGATAGCCAGACTGAAAAGTCAATGTTTTGCCCACGCCTAGGGGCAAAACGGTCATTTTGCATCGTTCGTCCAATTTCGCCCAGCTAATCACCGATTAACCTCACTAATCATGATTAGTCACTAATCTAATCTTGGAATTTGGGACGGGTTGTTACAATGGTGGAATGCACCTTTGAGACATTCAGCTCCACCCACGGCCCAAGGCCACGACCCAAGAAGCCCAAAGCTCCTCCATGGCCCCCCCACCTCGACCATTGTTCTTATTTGTCTATTGGGATCAAGCACTTCTTGCTTACTTTCAAATCTTTTTTGTATTTGTTCCCTAAAATGTTAAATTCTAGGAAGTGGATTTATGCATGTAGAACTAATATATTACTTTATGTTGCAAGCAAGATACCACTAAAGGAAGGGCAGGTTTGGAGCCCCTCGAGTGCCCCTTGGACTGCAAGCATCTAAGGAGGTTCAACTAGTCCTGGTTTGTTCCCTTTTTCTTATGGACGTTTTTCACCTTCTAACTCATGAATTTTTCTTCCTTTTATGCTCAAAACATTGAGGACAATGTTTCATTTAGGTTTGGGGGTATTGGACTTAAGTTTATGGGTACACAACTCAGTTTCTGTTTTGATTTCCTTACTGTTTTTTATTTTCTGCTCTTATTTCCTTCCTGTTTTTTGTTTTCTTTGTTGTTTTATGTTTTGTGATGCTAGTTTTTATGCTAAAACAAGTTAATATGAATGTATAGAATGTGAGAATTTCTTGTACTTACTAAGAATCATTGACATTACCATTGAACTCACATTTGCACTTCATGATACCATAATCAAGTGATTAAGCAACTAAAACAATTGAATTTGAGCATACATAGAAAATTAGTAGAGACTACCATTGTGAGATCTTCGAGCTTAATTTCCTTTCTTTTTAAGTGATCTACTTGTTTCTACTCTCAAACACTCATCACTTTGTTCATAATTGCATGATCTCTTTCTATTTGCATTTAAAGAACCATATCTATTGGATGCACTTGATTTCACCTGTAATTATTTATGAGATGTGATATAGGCTATGTGTGTTTTAGATCCTAAAGGCCCTTCTTTTCCCCATCCCAATTGCATTCTCCTTAGGCCTCTTTGAAGCAAAACACTTGGTCGTTTTGTTCTTCACCTACGATATGACCTAACCAAGTTTTGAACCGTTCGTAATGGCTACACCCTATAATCTAAACCTGTGACAAGGTTGCATCAAACGAGATTCATGGTGAGGAGGAAATATGTTGATGTTTTGTGCTACTTATACTCATGTGATGGAAGTATGCTTGAATGGAAAAGATCGTTCGTTTAGTTGTAGATTGAGGAAGTTATTGCATGATCTTGGCTCAGCTCTTGTAAACAAAAATGTATCAAGTTCATTAGTGAAAAGAAAAGAATAGAATGCAAAAGAAAAAAAAATTATGATTAAAAAAAAAGAGTCAAGTGAGCCAAGTACCTCAATTAGAGCATTTTTGTGAGCTTAAGTACAGTTTTATCATCTAGTACTCAGGGTCCAAGTCATGACTTCTCATGCCTTGATGCGGTTTAGGTTCTTTGAATTCCAACCTTCCTTTCTAAACCTGAGAACCTAGCCCCATTACAACCCTTGAAAGAAGACTTATTGATCTTGTGAATGGTTATGCAAAGGATTAAGGTACGTATCTCTGTTCCTAAATTTCGATTTCTTCGTGAGATTATATTTTCAAATAAAGTGTTGTTCTTCATTGAAATTCATATGTGATTAACTTAATTGTTTTTACATAAACTCATCACATATGCTTGTTAAGTGAATGCCTTAGGATTCGTGTGTTTAACGCCTAGTGAGGATTAGAGTCGAGGCGAAATCTTTCTAGGGTGTTTAGATGATGTTGTTTTCTAGTTTAATCATTTGAGATATGGGTACAAACACTCGACACATTGAGTACACAGTTATGGAATGTTGCTTGGTTTTTATGAGTTTGTTTTTAGTTCTTGGTTCTTATTAATTTGTTGACGCATGATTTCTAGCATCCTTTGTGTTAAGTAAAACGTTTGTGGGTATCGTGCTGCTATAACCCTCAAGAGACAAAACTCCTCCTACTAGGTGAACCTAGAGGTTTAAATGCTTATCTTAACTAGATCGAGTATTTTGTTTTTGTGTTTTTCTCAAGGACTAGCAAAATATAGGTTTGGGGGTATTTCATAGGTCATAATTTATGCATGTTTTATCCATGATTTAATGCCCTTTTACTTATATTTTGTTAATATTTTGTTCTATGAAATTGGAGAAAATAATATATTTTGTGAGAAATGTGTAGATCAAATAGAGCTTGGAATTACGAGAATTGGAGCGAAAGAATCACCTAAATCGGAGTATAAACGAATAAGTTATGAAGGAAAGAAGATTTCATAGGAAATTCGGTGGATAACCACCGAATGAAGAATTGGCTTTGCGGTTACTGTAACGCAGGACCGATTCGATAAGCACCTACCGAACTGCCTGCCTAGTCCTCGGTACGCGTGTTTTGATGTTCTACACTCCAATTCGGTGGCCTGCCACCGACATCCAAAAACAGCTCCCTGGCGCCTTTGACCAGGGTTGACTGAGCCCTTTGACCGCCCATATTCGGTGGTTGACCACCGAAAATTGGTCCTGAAGGCTTTAATTTCGAGTTTTGGTTATTTTTAGGATAATTCCAAATTATTTTCACACCGAGTCTGACAGGACCCACCCCCAATCCCCCGGGATTAAGGGCTAAGTCCTGCTCCCGTCTAACTTACACATGACACGAAGCTTAAACTGGTGTTCAACCTCCATGTGACACGTAAGTCGGACAAGGGATTTTTCAACACATCGTTCCAACTCCCGGACTTCCTAGAGTGCGCAGACTCTACTGTGGTTCGCGTATGTGATGTCTCTGTCTCTTTCTCGACCAACAGCCCGCACTGCAACAACTTGGAGGGTATCGAAAACATGAAAAGATTGTGAGTGGACAAAAATAAAGTATAAGTTTATAAAACAGTTTATCAGCAAAGACAATTTTACCCTCCTTTTAAAAACCAATGCATGCATAATAAACTCATTTCATAAAACCATTTCATATTCAATCACGAAAATCGAACTTATTTCTTTTTTCTCAAATCCCGGGCCTCAGCCCACAACCATCAAAATCCGTTTCATCCGGGTCATAGCCCAAATCACCGAAAATTATTATTGAAACCCATCTTTATCAAGTTTGCATCGAAAATCCAAAACACATTTGAAAACACATTTCCATCCATCGAACCTGCTGGATCTATCCGAGTCTTTAAACTCCCGAGTCTTTAAACTCAATCCAGGTCTCAATATAATCCGAGTCTTTAAATTTCTGAGTCTTTAAACTCAATAGGCCTACGGGGGAAATATATATATCCCAGTCTTTAAACTCCCGAGTCTTTAAACTCAATCCGGGTCTTTAAACCCAATCCGGGTCCGCCCCCGTCATGTATCATATCCGAGTCTTTAAACCCAATAACCAGATCCAGCAAATCCAATCCAAAACCATTTTAAAACCATTTCCAAATTCATGTCTAAATCCGAATTCGAAATCACCATTTCGAATTCCAAGCTGAATTCGAAATCAGCATCCCGAATCCAAATCCAGAATCGTCATTCTGAAATCCGTTTCAAAACCCGAAATCACGTTTATCGAAATCACTTTTATGAACTGGGCTTCAAGCCCGAAATTACTTTTCCAAAATCCATTTGAAATCATTGAAATCATATCATATTTCAAATCCCGAATTCAAATCATCTAAACCATAGTCAAGTCACAACATCGATCAAAATCTCGTAAAACGCACAATTCTGTAAATATCTCGAAAACCGTGCAAAACCGTAAACCATCAATATCAATTCACAAATATAGAAATCACGTATAAAAACATATAAAAGTATATATGCATGCATCATAAGTTAGAAATCAAAGTCCACTCACAGACCATTAGCGTCGCTGCCTCGATACGCGCGCACTTATACCGTTCCCGGCTAATCTGCTATCATCGGCTTTCCCGAACCTGTCCAAATCCCATAATAAGGTCACTAACTACTTCATTAAGCTTCTACTAAAGCCCCGTAATTTTTCCAAATTTTAACTATTTTTAACCGAGGCCTAAAACCTTCAAACATCGAAAAACTATCGAGACGATGTCCGATTGACTTGAAACTGGTGCCAAAATGTTCGTTACATCAAATACTTAAAAAGTCATGTTGGAACCATCCTTAAAAACCGTGTCACGCACCCACACGCGCAGCCCAAAGGGGCTGCACGTGGGCCTCACGCGCCTACTGTTCATCGTCTCCTACCTTGAGACAGACCCAGTTCAGACTGGTTCGAACCAGCCGGTTCAACTGGACCGGGGAACACGGTTTTCGTCCATTTTTCCATCTTTTCAAAGCCTGTTTAATCCTATATCTTCGTCCAGTCACTTCCTACGCATCTATGTTCTTAAATCATAAAAAGGAAACTGATATCATACCTTCCCAAGCCTTTTTTACAACTCGTTTTTTCTTCCTCTATCTCTGGCCTCCACAGGGTACTTCCAGCCTCAGTTCAATGCCCAATAGTTCCCTTTAAGTATCCAAAACCTCACCTAAACAACCAGGTCAAACAATAACTAGTAATTCACGTGTTTCCAGTTTAAATTTGAACAGAGGAGTCGCGGTTCCGTAGCTTACTTGGCCGTCGTGAGCTCGACTGTGACCTCCATATTGTTCCCCTCAATGTTCCTTCCAACATCCCTTTACATAACTCACATAATCGAGAGGGTTTGAGGGTTGCATACCAGTGTGGAGTTCACGGTTTACATGACACGACCCATCCCAATCCCCTGGGGATTACCGTGAAATATGTCATGCTCCCTTCTAACACGGGGTGTCAAACCAGGGATAACCGAAAGTCACTGCCCAAACGGGCTTCCAGAGTGCGCAAAGATCGATGGAGGAGGTGTGCGATGTCCCAGTCTCTGCTGCAGTCGCATCCGTGATCAACCTGAAGGGCATTAAAAACAATTAAAAACTGTGAGTGGACAAAAATAAACATATTCATAACACATTTCATAAAGACATTTATGCCCTTCAATAAAAACGTATGCATGCCTTGAAAACCAGTAATCAAAACGTTTACTCAATAAGCCATTAGGGCCTTAGCCCAAAACCGTAAACCAAAACCAAGTGTGGGATCTCAGCCCAAAACTGTAGGATACCAAATCCGAAAATACAAAATCATGTGGGCCACCGCCTAAATCCATAAACATAAGTCCAACTAAAAAAACATTTCATAGATCCAATAGTTCATATTTACCACATTACCATCTTCGGCATCCCAGATGCCTAGCATCCCAGACGCTTGACGTCTCAGACGTCATATCTCACGGTATAATAAGCAACGCATGCTGCCCGGGGTCTCTCCGGGTCAATATCTCTGACATCCCAGATGTCTGACGTCCCAGACGTCTAATCATAGCAATCCTGCTCCTGAGTCACTATACGGTCCGGTAGCTCCGTACAATGACCCCTCGCAGGCAATACACCGTGACTTCCCCAGTGTCGCAAACACTTGGAGGAGACCATCACATATCCTCGTATCAAGATGGTATATGAAAAACAGTTTTATTAAATCATTTCACAACAACTCAATGGGCCCTGCCCAAAATCTCCATAAAACATCACAATTCCATTTAGGGTCCCCGACCCGAAATCACATTTATAAAACATAGGGTTCCAGACCCGAAATCACATTTATTAAACATATGGTCCCAGACCCGAAATCACATTTATAACCCAACTGGGCCTCATACCCGATTTTGTAAACCACTGGGACAGCCCGATTTTATAAACCACCGGGCCCATGACCCGAAATTCGTAAATCAACTGGGCCCCTGGCCTGATAGTATAACTCAAATGGGTCTTAGCCCGATTTCATAACAACTGGGCCCCTGGTCCGATTTCATTAAGCAACTGGGCCCCCGACCCGATTACGTAACTCAAATGCACTCCAAGTCCGAGGTTTCCAAAACAATTGGGCCTCAAGCCCGAGTTCATCTTTCCAATTTCAAAACCATTTCATCACATTATTCATGAAACTACAAGCACGTAAAATCATAATAAAATCATCAGCCTCGATATACGTGCAATATAGAAAACATCTCGAAATACGTGCAACATATGTTAAATCAATAATCACAATCACCATCATAGACATCATGTGTATAAAACATATAAAACCATTAGGCATGCATAGAATTTATAAAACCAAAATCCACTCACAGACCGTTTAACGATACGCCTCGATAAGCGTACAATAGGCCTTCCCGGGCCACACCACTATCACCGGGACTCCCAATCCTATCCAAATCACATTAGAGGGTCACTAACCTCTTTATTAACCTCTTATTAAAGTCCCGTAATTTTCCCGAATTTTTAACTATTTTTAAACTCGATTTAAAACCTTCGGACGTCCTGAACAATATCGAAACGGTGTCCGATGGACACGAAACCAATCCCAAAATATTCGTTACATTAAATAGGACAGAAGTCATGTTGACCTCACCTCAAGATTCGTGCCCACGCGCCATCACGCGCAGCCGTGAGTGGCTGCGCATGAAACCCATGCGCCTTGCTACAGTACCTTCATCCTCGCCCGGATTACTGATAAACGGATCCCCGCGACCCGGGAACAGACCCAACTGATTTCCTATCAATTCAGCCTCAATTCTTTCAATTGAACATTCAAACAGTTTCTGTTTAAGTCTAATTAGAGTTCTGTAAACTCAATTACCTGATTACTTACCTCAATCCTTCAAATCAAAGATGAACTTTCGAAGAACACCAGGGCACTGTTCATCCTTCGAAATTCATCAATGTCAACTGATTTTTTCCAATTGATCCACCCAGTAGCTTCAGTGGACCATGAGAAACTGTTTCCCCACTTTAATTTCATCATTTGATCACTCCAAGATCACGACTCAACTTCAAATTTTGCTTACTGTTACCAGGTCCGTTCAGAGACAATTGGGCATCGATTTTCTTCGTTCTTTCGATGATTCTGATCGTGGCAATCCCAGAAAGCTCAAAGTGAGCTCAATTTTGATCCTCAGAGCCCATCTCTCAACATTCGAATTTTCCCCCCAAAATTTCTAAAATTCGATTTATGGTTCTACTACTCACTCTCAGTCCCCGTGTTTCCCCAGCTAATTCAGTCTCTCCAAACCCTCAATTTTCTCTCAAGAACGGCTAAGGAAGGAAGCCAATTCTCCCTTCTCCCCTGCTCTGTTCTGCTCATCTGTACAAAGAAAACAATTGAGTGCTCTGATTCCATTTCCAACAGCACCAGCTTTAGAGAAAATCCTCCCATATTCTGCCTTCAGCACGCCCATGTCTCCCACTCAAAGAAAAACCAGTTCCCCCCGTGCTCTGATCAACATCCCCAATTGCATAAAAAATTCACCAGCCCAGTGTTCTCTATTCCCCACAAGGAACTCAAAACATTAACAATGGTGTCCACTACCTCAAAACCATTTAACAATTCCCCCTTTACAACTCACAATTGTCCACTAGCTTCAAATTCTGATCCCACGCCCTGTACACTTGCCTCCTAATAGTTAAAACAATTCCACAAACCCACTCACGGCTGTTTCAAATTCCAACAGCCAAATTACCATTTTGCCCTTCCTTTGGCAATTTACCAAAATGCCCATCACGCATCTAGACCCGTAACTTGGTCATTCGAACTCCGATTGACGCGTGCCGCCTGTCTACGGACTCAGGGTATCGAGCACTTCCTAACGGTCTTCGGCCTTTGGCCATCGGGCCTCCCGGTCGAAAAGTCAACATTTTCCCCCTTTTTGTCCAAATTACGAAAATGCCCTTGATCTTCCGAACGTCATAACTTTCATCTCGAACGTCGGAATTGGTCGTGCCACCTGTCTATGAACTCGCGACGTACCAAACTACGTCACGGTCATCGGTCAAAGTCCATTTGACCTCCCGATCGAAAAGTCAACGTTTTGCCCACGCCTAGGGGCAAAACGGTCATTTTGCACCTTTCGTCCAATTTCACTCAACTAATCCCAGATTAGTCATTCTAAGTCACAATTAATTTATATTTAATCCCGAAACTCGGGACGAGTCGTTACAATCTTCCCCCTTTAAATAATTTCGTCCTCGAAATTCCAACTTTCCTTATTCCACATCCACCTCGTGAAAAACAATTTGGTCTCACAACACGTGTACACTTGTACACGCACTAACTGGAACAGCAGTTGTCTGTACCCATACATCCCATCACAGTCTTACATCGTATCGACTACACTCGACCACCTCGAGTGAATTTAATCACCTGATCCGCGTTAAAATTGCTTAACAATTTCTCCATTAAGCTGACTCCTTTAGCTAGACGGTTCCTTTCAATCACTAATAAACACTGATGTCTGCTCCCACTGGGAGTCACCAAATCCCCCTTGTCAGTCCACGCTGACACTACCAGCCAAACTGTCACCACTAAGCTTTACCACCCTAGTGAAGCTCCAATCATTAACTAATCAGTGACATCACCTTGTACTACATCCCCCTCAATGTGGCGTAAGATCAACAACATGGTCTCACCTCGCAGGGCAAGCTCAATCCTGCGACATATATCAATCTCAAAGTTCACAACATGGTCTAACCACCAACTCACTCATCTTGAGTATACGTATACTGTCAACTTACTCAATCAAGTGGTGTAACTGGAACACATTGAATACTAGCCCATCAGTGATCACACATCTCAACACTAGAGTTTCACTAGCCATCCATGGCCAAGAGCACCTGCTCATACAATCACTGAACCCAACAAAATCACTCTGCTCAGTGCACAGTATCCAATGTCCAGTCCACGATCACAACCAATCCAATGATATTGGAACTAAGCTGATTACCAACACGTTCAACCACACACCACTGGTACATTCCATGTACCGTCACTAGGCACCACTCAGCCTATCCAGTATCGATCCTCGTACAACGTACAGGGTACGTACATCCAAAATGTACCAATCCAAGCACGCTCACCAAGGCATATTCAGTCATGCCAAATGAGTAGCCAATCTCACTTACGCCTACTGAGACGCACCAACTCCGAATCTATCGGATAGTCGCACAAACGATTTCCGTACCACATTCGATTGACTTCGAAAGAAGCCAATCCCATTATTCACAAGTCAAATCCTCGAGTCAATGCATAAACATTCCAACTCGCTCGAGTACCGTCTCATACCGGATTAATTTCGAAAAGAAGTTCAATCCAACCATTCCCATATCCAAATATTTAAAACAGGGCAATAAGCTCTTCACTTAACCCGATCAACAAGATCACAATTCAAATCCATCACCACGTCACCCGATCCGTAACATCACGATCCTAGATCGTCATACTGCCCAATGTCCACAACATCACAATCTAGATCCACCTAGGGTCCACACAAGCTCACTTATTTACTATCCGCCTGGAATCTAATCGTAGGGTCCTACACCCTCTTGAATCCTTCGTCAAATTTCATTAGGTGGAATGATGGCCTCGATTTTCACCACCAATCTAGAATTATACACAACTCTTTGTGTCCAATGACCCAAGGCCAATCATGAGTCCACCAACCAATACACACTCAACGTGCTGGTAACAATAGTCAATGTCACCGATGCGGAAACGAGCACTCCTCTCGTCTCCTCAATCACACCTCTCCTCGAATATGAAGTTCCAACCATGTTAAAAACAGACATGCTCCCAACGAGATGTCAAGTTCAACCACTGGACTGCCCACATCCTCAACTCACTTGGACATCCACGTGTCCGTAGTCAATCCATTATTATTTCGTTCTCACATCCCAACCTTTACAGGTTCAATACTCGGTTTTCCAAGTTGTTCTCAATTACAAATCCCCACATTTAAACCACCAATGATTTCCTCGTCTTTTCCAATTTCAGTAATTTCCTTGTACTTTCCGGGGATATTAGAAACAAACAATCACATCAATCTCGGAGTTGACATAGACTCCCCAAATCCACTAATTCTCATGACGTAAAGGGTGTCATCCCAAGATTCATCAAGTCTCAATCATACCTTTTTATCCACTCATCACTTGTCATCTCATCACTGTTGGGACTGATCCCAAAACATCACAATCTCCGCTGGATCCCATCTAGTCCAAGACTTAATCACTAACGAATCTCAGATACCGAACATATGTCCATCATGACGGTGTCACATCCCAACTCGTGGCTCATCGTCATCACAATCACAGACACCAGCACCAGCGCTAGTACCAGCACCAACACACTATCAACAAAACTAGTAGCAGCACACATGCATCCATACTAGCACACAGTGTGTAAATCTGACAACCTTGGATCTCCGCTCATACCGAGCGACGATCCCGTACCTCTACTCGTACCCCACAACTATGGGTACCACCATTTTGACAATCCACAGCAAGGTACTGAACGTTCCCTGAACGTCCCCCAATTCTCAACGACAACCACACCAAATACCCTCGATAGCCAATCATCTCTACACAACTATCGACCAACAGTCGTCGCTATCGAGATCCGTATTCACACATCACACTATCACCCGATCTAACCCGGGATTCCATATAATAGCTCATAACCGTATCCGTGGATCGAATCCCATAGTTCTGACTAGACTCACTAGAGTCATCCACAGGGTCATCCATGACCTCAGCTGCTCTTCGCAGCACAAGTTCTCATTTAGAGTTCACCTTTTCAACCCATTATATACTAGGGTTCCACAATCACACCCTATGGTTCAGAGAAACCTAACTGCTCTCTGCAAAACAATCCACCATCCGACCGACCCCGCGGTCCTGACATCGTATAGACGTCAATTACAATCCTACCATCAACTCAATGTGGGTCCCACCACTAAGGTCATCGGCCAACTCCGATGTACCAACATCCCTTACCCTAGCAATCACCACTAGGGGTCACATTTTGGACCATTACTCAACTGAGATTCACATTCCCAAATCACAATTCGGGTGAGATTCCCTGAACCCAGCTGCGCCCAGTAGCACGACATTCTAATATCACATGACCGAACAGACGGTCCCACATTACCAGTTCATCACAAATAACCCCACTTGGGTCGAATCACAGTAAAGCACGGCGTATCAGGCCAATCACAATCTATCCACTATCCATAATTCATTCTCACTAACTATTAATCCAACACCCTAACTATCAGGTTAATAACGATCTGCAGTTCAAAGAGACATCACATCTTCGATCTGCGCGCACAAAAAGAGCAAACATGCACTGATACCACTTGACACGACCCATCCCAATCCCCCGAGGATTACCATCGAATGTGTCATGCTCCCGTCTGACACGGGGTGTCAGACTAGGGATAACCAAAAGTCACTGCCCAAACGGGCTTCCAGAGTGCGCAAGGATCGATGGAGGAGGTGTGCGATGTCCCAGTCTCTACTGCAGTCACATCCGTGATCAACCTGAAGGGCATTAAAAACAATTAAAAACTGTGAGTGGACAAAAATAAACATGTTCATAACACATTTCATAAAGACATTTATGCCCTTCAATAAAAACGTATGCATGCCTCGAAAACCAGTAATAAAAACGTTTACTCAATAAGCCATTAGGGTCATAGCCCAAAACCGTAAACCAAAACCAAGTGTGGGAACTCAGCCCAAAACTATAGGATACCAAATCCGTAAATACAAAATCATGTGGGCCACCGCCCAAATCCATAAACATAAGTCTAACTGAAAAACCATTTCA
Organism: Prinsepia uniflora; assembly: GCA_032719365.1. Classification (NCBI taxonomy): domain Eukaryota; kingdom Viridiplantae; phylum Streptophyta; class Magnoliopsida; order Rosales; family Rosaceae; genus Prinsepia; species Prinsepia uniflora. The sequence goes on from CM064862.1 coordinate 52,982,723, forward strand.
TAGATCCAATAGTTCATATTTACCACATTACCATCTTCGGCATCCCAGATTCCTAGCGTCCCAGACGCTTGACGTCTCAGACGTCATATCTCACAGTATAATAAGCAACGCGTGCTGCTCGAGGTCTCTCCGGGTCAATATCTCTCACATCCCAGATTTCTAACGTCCCAGACGTCTAATCATAGCAATCCTGCCCCTGAGTCACTATACGGTCTGGTAGCTCTGTACAATGACCCCTCGCAGGCAATGCACCGTGACTTCCCCATTGTTCCAGACACCTGGAGGAGACCATCACATATCCTCGTATCAAGATGTTATATGAAAAACAGTTTTGTTAAATCATTTTACAACATCTCAATGGGCCCTGCCCAAAATCTCCATAAAACATCACAATTCCATTTAGGGTCCCCGACCCGAAATCACATTTATAAAACATAGGATCCCAGACCCGAAATCACATTTATTAAACATAGGGTCCCATTCCCGAAATCACATTTATAACCCAACTGGGCCTCATGCCCGATTTTGTAAACCACTGGGCCCACAGTCCGATTTTGTAAACCACCAGGCCGACGACCCAAAATTTGTAAATCAACTGAGCCCCTGGCCCGATAGTATAACTCAAATGGGTCTCAGCCCGATTTTGTAACAACTGGGCTTCTAGCCCGATTTCATTAAGCAACTGGGCCCCCGACCCGATTACGTAACTCAAATGGACTCCAAGTCCGAGGTTTCCAAAACAATTGGGCCTCAAGCCCGAGTTCATATTTCCAATTTCAAAACCATTTCATCACATTATTCATAAAACTATAAGCACGTGAAATCATAATAAAACCGTCAGCCTCGATATACGTGCAATACGGAAAACATCTCGAAATACGTGCAACATATGTGAAATTAATAATCACAATCACCATCATAGACATCATGTGTAAAACATATAAAACCATTAGGCATGCATAGAATTTATAAAACCAAAGTCCACTCACAGACCGTCCAACGATACGCCTCGATACGCGTGCCATAGGCCTTCCCGGGCCAGACCACTATCACCGGGACTCCCAATCCTGTCCAAATCAAATTAGAGGGTCACTAACCTCTTCATTAACCTCCTATTAATGTCCTGTAATTTTCCCGAATTTTTAACTATTTTTAAACTCGATTTAAAACCTTCGGACGTCCCGAACAATATCGAAACGGTGTCCGATCGATACGAAACCAATCCCAAAATATTCGTTACATTAAATAGGACAGAAGTCATGTTGACATCACCTCAAGATTCGTGCCCACGTGCCGCCGTGAGTGGCTGCACGTGAAACCCTTGCGCCTTACTACAGTACCTTCGTCCTCGCCCGGATTACTGATAAACGGATCCCCGCGACCCGCGAACAGACCCAACTGGTTTCCTATCAATTCAGCCTCAATTCTTTCAATTGAACATTCAAACAGTTTCGTTTTAAGTCTAATTAGAGTTCTGTAAACTCAATTACCTGATTACTTACCTCAATCCTTCAAATCAAAGATGAACTTTCGAAGAACACCAAAGCACTGTTCATCCTTCGAAATTCATCAATGTCAACTGATTTCTTCCAATTGATCCACCCAGTAGCTTCAGTGGACCATGAGAAACTGTTTCCCCACTTCAATTTGATCGTTTGATCACTCCAAGATCACGACTCAACTTCAAATTTTGCTTACTGTTACCAGGTCCGTTCAGAGCCAATTGGGTATCGATTTTCTTCGTTCTTTAGATGATTCTGATCGTCGCAATCCCAGAAAGCTCAAAGTGAGCTCAATTTTGATCCTCAGAGCCTATCTCTCAACATTCGAATTTCCCCCCCAAAATTTCTAAAATTCGATTTCTGGTTTTACTACTCACTCTCAGTCCCCGTGTTTCCCCAACTAATCCAGTCTCTCCAAACCCTCAATTTTCTCTCAAGAACGGCTAAGGAAGGAAGCCAATTCTCCCTTCTCCCCTGCTCTGTTCTGCTCATCTGTACAAAGAAAACAATTGAGTGCTCTGATTCCATTTCCAACAGCACCAGCTTTAGAGAAAATCCTCCCATATTATGCCTTCAGCACGCCCATGTCTCCCACTCAAAGCAAAACCAGTCCCCCCGTGCTCTGATCAACATCCCCAATTGCATAAACAATTCACCAGCCCAGTGTTCTCTGTTCCCCACAAGGAACTCAAAACATTAACAATGGTGTCCACTACCTCAAAACCATTTAACAATTCCCCCTTTACAACTCAAAATTGTCCACTAGCTTCAAATTCTAATCCCACGTCCTGTACACTTGCTTCCTAATCGTTAAAACAATTCCACGAACCCACTCACGGCTGTTTCAAATTGCAACAGCCAAATTACCATTTGCCCTTCCTTTGGCAATTTACCAAAATGCCCCTCACACATCTAGGCCTGTAACTTGGTCATTTGAACTCAGCGTGCCGCCTGTCTACGGACTCAGGGTATCGGGAACTTCCTAACGGTCCTCGGCCCTCGGCCATCGGGCCTCCCAGTCGAAAAGTCAACATTTTCCCCCTTTTTGTCCAAATTACAAAAATGCCCTTGAACTTCCGAACATCATAACTTTCACCTCGAACATCGGAATTGGTCGTGCCACCTGTCTATGAACTCGCGACGTCCCAAACTACGTCACGGTCATCAATCAAAGTCCATTTGACCGCCCGATCGAAAAGTCAACGTTTTGCCCACGCCTAGGGGCAAAACGGTCATTTTGCACCTTTCGTCCAATTTCACTCAACTAATCCTAGATTAGTCATTCTAAGTCACGATTAATTTATATTTAATCCCGAAACTCGAGACGGGTCGTTACATTACATTGGTCACGGGTCGACTCATGATCCATGACCACCGTCTCACAGCAGCCGTCGTGGGCACACAACCACAACCCTCAGTTTGCCCTCTCTCACATCCTTTCACCACTTCACCAGAAAACATCAGAGGTTGAAGGATTCCATGGAAGATTACTTCCTTGTCTCTGTTTTTCCTTCGAACTCCAAAACCGTACAACTGAGTTTTTTAAAACGTGTGAGACATATTGAGAGACCGTGAGTAGCTTCCACCACCATCTAGAGGGAGCCAGGTGTCCATTTTTTTGTGGGCAAGAGTTCAAAACCGGCCAAGTGTCCCCTGTCAATGGGCACAGATTTCAATGCAGTAAAAGACCAAAATACCCTTACTTGACAAATTAGCATTTTACCCCTCGGAAGTTTTAACTAATAATTAATTCGTCCAAAGTCCGATGATGATGTGCCGCATGTCGTTGTACTCAGGGGATCGAGACCTACCTAACGGTCCTCGAACTTCGTGAAAAAGCCGTGTTGTATAAAAAGTCAACAAATTGCCTCTTTTATGCAAATTACCAAACAACCCTCAAGCTTCCGAACACCATAACTTTCTCCTCGAATGTCGGAATCGGACGTGCCACATGTCTATGAACTCGTGACGTCCCACACTACGTCACACTCATCGGCCAAAGTCCATTTGACCACCCGAATGAAAAGTCAACATTTTTGCCCATTCCATGGGCAAAATCGTCTTTTTGCACCGTCCATCCGTCTTCGTCCAACTAATTACTGATTAACTTTACTAATCTGTCATTAATCACTAATCTAAACCCAATTTTCGGGACGGTAGTCTCCATATTGTATAAGGATTTTAGTCCTTCTTCTTTTTGTATTCTTATTTTCAATTCCTTTACTTGTAGGAAAGATTTTAATTAGATTTCTTAATTATTTAGGAAATCTTTTCCTTATAGAATTGGATTAAAAACTCCTATTTTTAAGAGGATTAATTATTCTCTTATAAATAGAGGTACTGGGGTTTATGAAGGGGGGCCAAATTTACCTCTTGAAGGTCCCCGAAACTCTGTTAAAATTCATAATTCAATTCATGTCCTTAGTTTAGAGTTTTGTAATCTTAATTCAAGCACTCTTTACAATTCAAGCATCTTAATTTCAGCACATCTACCTTGAGGGAGTTTTCCTTCATCTCTTTTATTCATTGTCCTTTTATTATTTCTTGCTTCATTTATGTTTATGCACCTTTTAATTATGTCCTTGTTTTATTCAATAATGTTTGAGTAGTGTAATTAGGGCTAGGGGTACTTGAAGCCCTAGCCATGTTAGTTCTTATTTGATTTCTGGCTCTTGATTATGATTGTTATGCATGCCTGGATTTGTTGGATTACTGCGCTTCATGAACTCAATTTATGTTTATAAGCTTAGCTACCTTATTTGTGTATAATTGTTGATGTAATTGCTTGACGGATCACCTCGATTTTTTTTGTTTACCCTGTAATTTTTAGCATCACGTTTAAGGGGGAGGGACTCTTATTCGTAATCTAAACTCTTGACTCCTTAGGATTGCACATCACTTTTCTAGGGATAATGTAGTGTCATTAAATCTTCTTCATGTTTCATGCATTATCACGCACCATCGGTAATAGTTGTTTAAAGGCGGGTACATCACGCTTAAACATGAAATCGAAGAGAAGATAATATGTGTAGGGTGAGCCTTAGCCCGACCTCTACATAGGCACTTAATTCAGATACGTGCATAGTAATCTAATTAAGGAAATCTAATGGAACTATAACTGGTAAAGGTGGATAGAAACCCTAGCTTAACTTAGCTAGTTATTATTAGTTAATTTACTTCCTTCATAAAACGTGACAACGCCCCATATTTGCATTTTAATTACTCCACTTAAGTCAATTGAGTTAAACGAAATTGGATATCATTGAGCAAGTCTTCGTGGGATTGACATTTTCTTGCATCTATATTATTTACACGTCTTGTGCGCTTGTAAAGTTTATTACATGTAGAGGTTTTGCCTAGTACATCTTTTGTGCTTGGTAAAATCTCTATCTGATGAACGGGACGGAGAGGATCCCGAGAGGGCCGGTTGAGATTACAGTTTTTGTAATATCCTGGAATAGAGACAGGTGTTTGGTCTTGCCTTGGTGAGTAGGCAAGAGTGTTGAGTTGAGGAGCTGATTCCCTAGAATTGGGACATGCGAGCCAATACTCTGACTAGTGCAGTGATGGAATCACCTAGTGGATTTGCGTAGAAGGTGTGACAAAGGACGGATTAGATTTCCCCTAGATTGTTGTGATTTGGATGTGATCCTAGGGATAGATTGGTGGATTATCCGTTACTCCTCTGTTGAGCATTGAGGAGCCAGTAGTGTTGGGAAGTCTTGAATTTTCATGATTGGCCTGTTGGTGGGACCAGAGGAAATCACTAAGGAAGAGTATTCAGCTTTTTACAAGAGTTTTACCAATGACTAGCTAGAAGATACCCATCTTGAGAGTTACGGCTTAGAGATCGGGAAAGTACTATAGAATGACTGTTCGAGTTATGGGACACGTGTTGTGAAGTCCCTAGATGGCTCAGTAAGCTTGAGGATGATGCCGGTTGTGTCAACATTCCTAGTGGTATCCCTTACAAGATTTACTGAGGTTGCTACCTCAAAGGGAGGTTGAGTTAAGATAGACTTGAGGGTGTAACACAGATACCCTGTTGGAATTGGTTTTGACTTGACTTAAAGTCAAGAATTTGGTTGAAAGACATGTTTTGGACGCATGTATTGTATGCTCGGATATGTGATTCCCGAATTGACTTCAGAAGTGAAATTTCCCCGAGATGGCATACGAATAGTGTTGTGGTAATAGTTGGCCATCGTGAGTTGGTCGTGGAGTATCAACGGTGATACTGTTATTGTATACCAAGGATTCATATGTGTCAAAATGGGAATGGATTTCGGGAAATGTGGACCAGTGTTGATTCCTGGTTATGGAATCATCATTGAGAGAATATAGTGAATGCTCGGAGGACCGATGTAGCGTTGGATTAATATTGATTAACCAAGGTAATTGAGAGATTGGATTCACTCAGACTGGATAAGCGTTATCGACCTTTGAGTTGAGGTTTTCTTCTGGGATGTTAGTCCGATGATAGGATTGACTCGGAAGGGAGTCAGTCTAGTATGCCTTCATGCATGCCTTCATGCTACCTCAGAGGGAGGTTAAGTTACGATAAACTTGCTCCACGAAGTGACTTCTTCAAGACTTTGCTAAAGTACGTCTTCTTGCATTTTGAAATGATCGTCTCGAAGGATAGAGCACATCACTATTTGAATCACTGCGATCATACAGTCATAGCTCCCAAAATCTTCAAAAGAGTAAAACAATAAAGATATATTAAAATAATATATATATACATACAAAAGCAAAGAAAACAAAACTGCAGCAACAATTGATACAAAATCAAAGAAAGAATTTGGCGGAAACAAAAGAAAAAAAAACAAAGCTGTTTCTTACCAGCTGAAAAAACAAACAAATGCCTGCTTGCATCCAAGAGTAGCAGTCAAGCTGCTAAGTGTGCGAAGCCGTTCACACAAGCTGCAGTTAGCAGCCCACGCGAGCACAAGCGGCATGCTAGGCCAAGTCTTGTACGTGTCGAGCCTTCCTTGCCTAGCTGCCCAATTCGCGCATTATGCCTTGCCTCGTCCAAATCTTGCTTCCAAGCCTGCCATTTGTACTCCCCAACTGCGCACCAAGCCGACCTATCTTCTACACTCGCGCACGAACTCAAGTCTGCTTCATGTGTGACGCAACTTTGTTGGATCAAAGCATGCAGTCGGCCCCACCTTCTTTTCATCTCTAATTAGAAAGGGAATCTCTACAATCAGAAAAAGAAAGAAAGAAAAAACATTACTCTACTTCACCTACAAGACGAGAGAGAGGAAAAAAAAAAAAAAAAAATTTCCCTCTTTCACCCCAGCCAAAAATGAAGAAAAGAAAAAGAAGAAATAACTTCTTCTTGTTCTCTAGTATACACAGTCGTGCACCAGCAGCGCTCACAAGCCATCTTTATCACACTAAGGTTACACAAGTCAAATTTTTGAGATGGAGGCTACAAGGGCTCTAACATAAATAAAGAGCAAAACCCTAATGGGCTCTCTATATGGACTTGAGGCTAAACCCTAATTACTTATTAGGGTCCAAATATCAATTTGAAGCAAGCCCTATACCTAAGGTTTGCAACTTCAAGTTGGTTCGACAACTTAAGCTCAATTGAATTCTAACACACTTAGAGGAATATCCAAGGGAAAGTCCTACTCTCGTAAAAAAAAAAGGCTTATCGGGATCACAATAAAAATTACATCCATTCGGATTCCCTGAATTCTTAAACGCTATAGAAATATTTATGGAACCATAAATCACTAGAAAAAGAAAAAAGAAAAAAATCTTCTCCCATTTAGATTTTTTTTTGGGAGACTAGTAGGAGAAAAAAACGATGCTTGGGTTTTTCTGATATATGACAAAGTATAGTTTGATTTCTATTTGAATTCATTATATCGACTTTTAGATATTTAGGCATGGAAGATTGAATACTAATTTTCTTGAATTTTATTGGAAAAGAAAAGTCAATATTTTGGTTTTTTAGGAAAGAATTAGGGAGCATTTTTTGAAAGTGTGCTGTGTCCAATTTTAACTTCTTTATTTACTCAATTTACACTAATTAAACAAATATGGTGCAGACTTGCGTTTCCACATCCCTCATCGACTCTCAGATTCAAATCTATCGTCTTCCTCCCAAACCCTGGCTCTTGCCCAGCCACATTCTCAGCTAACCAAAGTTATCACAATCAGCCCTTGATCAATATTGATGAACTCGATTGCGACCATTGTTGAGTGCATGGGTGCAGAATGCAGACGCCCTTATAGACGACGACGCTGACGGTAATGTCCATTTCGTTGAGAATTTAGTCCAGCGGGAATTGAGGTTCTGGGTTTTCTTGGTGAGAAGTTGACATTGAGGGAAAATAAAAAGGAAAAGAAGAGATGTTGAAGAATCAAATTGGGTTTTATTTTATTTTTGGGTCTTTAGAGGATTAAAAGAAATAATCACCACTTACATAATTGCTGAAGATTGGGGAAGAAGACGATCAACTATTTAGTCTGTTTCAAAGAGGTGTAGAATGACTATTTTGAAGTAATAATCACAACTTATTTTCCCAAATCTTTTTAAAGGGTGATTTCACATTTTGTTTTTTCCATTACCACTCCTCATTTTGATCCTCCCTATTAGTTTAACTTGAATGTGTTCAATGTAAAGCTATAATAAATAAAAAAATAAAAAAGGACTCATCATCTCTCTACCAACCAATGCCCCTCAATGTTGAAATGTAAACCAAAGAGCACCCACCTTGTGTACCTACCCACCAAATTATGTTGCATTCATTCAATAAAAACCTAACTTTCTACCCAAAGAAATAATATAAAAACATAAGTCTCATCTCTCTCGCTCTCTCTAGCTATTGGGCTGGTTAGCAGTCTGCATTTGCTTTAAGTTTACCAACTTCATCAATTTCACCCATCATCTCCGTTTTCCTCAGTTCACAGCGGAGCTACCAAGAAACGCAAATGGGTGAGGGGAAGCTCTTCACTTTGGCTCAAGTCTCCGGGCACAACACCCCCAAAGACTGTTGGCTAATCATCCATGGCAAGGTTCTCCCTTTTCCCGTCTTTCCTACTTCATGGGTTATATGCCGTATTTTTATCTTCGTTGAACCAAGAGAATTTGAAAGCTTTTACTTATGAAAGAAATCATGATGGAAATTTGAATCCTTTCCATGCCATGTCACTTTACATATCATTGCAATAGGTTATTGGTTTTCTTGTGATGTCACGGATCTTGATTTATTTTCCCTTTTTCTACCTAGATTTGTTAATTTGATATCGTACAACTTATTTTTCAATGTTGGGATTTCATTAGTTTTGCTACCAACTGCAAATCTTTGGTTGAGTTTGGCTTCTTTGTAGTGCAATTGATGGCTTTTGTTTGTGTCTGTGTGACCCCGATGGCTTGGTCGACTAAGATTTTTGAATATATATTTTCGTGCGAGGCGGGCAGTGTATGCCAGAGGAGTACGGACATAAAAACCTGATTTAAAAGAAGTATATAAATTGTATAATTTTGTATACTACAGCAACCTATCTTGAATCTCACCTCTCGTTCAGAAACCACAGTAACTCCCTGCTCGTTATATATTCTAGAATAGTGTTGGATTTGCAGTTTATAAGATAGGTTTACTTATTTCAATGTTGAAAGTGCTTGGGACTTATTTACTCAACCCAGAGTATGGAATAATATGACAGTGACAGACTACCCCAAAAATAATAATTTATAATGACATTCTAGATTGATGTCATTTTGTGAATAGACGGGGGAGTTACGGTTTGTAAACTGAAAGGGAGATTTCTACAATATACCACTATATGTGTAAGATGTATTCTAAATTGTGTGACCTTGAACAATTGCGTGATCTGCCTGTATTCATTTCATCCTAAGATGCGTGGGTTGAATTGTACTTCAAACTTTATCAAGATGGGGGACTTGATAGTCTTAAGTGTGTATGGTGATAAAAAAAGTTCACTTGTGAAGGAATTATTGAAACTGTATTATATAAGGTATGGATAATTTTATATTATATTCACTTGTTAAAGATGTACAGCCTAGGCAGGATATTTATACAGAATAGGTAGAGACCTAACTAGGTATAGAATTAAAGAGTCCTAACTAGGTAAGTGTCTAAACTAGGAAGAGCAGATATTAAGGAGGAGATTGATCTGCAATCTCCTCCGTTGACTTAAAGTCCTTAACACGCCCCCGCAAGAAGGTGGAGCCATCTGCGACGCCTATCTTGGTTCGGAGGAGCTGAAAGCGTGGTCTGGGTAAGGGCTTGGTGAGTGCATCAGCCAGCTGGTCATCAGTGGCCACATGAGAGACAGTGAGGAGGCCACGAGAGACATGGTCGCGGACGAACTGGAAATCAATATCCACATGTTTCATACGCGAGTGCAAGGCCGGATTGGCACAATAGAAGGTTGTGCCGATATTGTCACATGAGATATTGGGGGGCCCGGAGAGAGATAGACCAAGTTCCTTCATGAGGGACTGGACCCAAAGTAGCTCTGCAGCAGTAGAAGCTACAACCCGATATTCTGCTTCAGTGGAGGACCGGGAGACCGACTTCTGCTTGCGGGAGCTCCAAGAAATGAGATTTCCACCAAGATAAACTAAGTAGGCTGTGGTGGACTTCCGATCATCGCGATCGGCAGCCCAATCAGCATCTGAAAAGGCTGCAATTGTGTGGAAAGCATGAGAGACAGCCTTCAGATCATGCGTGGATTGGCTGTGTAGATGCAGACCGTAGTGAAGAGTGCCCCTGAGATATCTGAGAACCCGTTTTAGGGCCTGCCAATGAGTGTCGGTTGGGGAATGCATAAATTGAGACAGCTTGTTGGTTGCATAGGACACGTCTGGGCGAGTGAGGCTCAGGTATTGTAAGCTGCAAATAATGCGGCGAAAGAGGGTGGAGTCAGCCGGGGGAGAGCCATCCTGTAGGATCAGAGGGGGTGCCACAGCTAGAGGAGTTGGGACCGGTTTAGCACCCTCCATGCGAGCCATGGTGAGGAGATCATGGCTGTATCGGTGTTGAGAGAGAAAAAATCCGGTGGGGGTGGGGATGACTTCTACCCCAAGAAAATAATGGAGGGGGCCGAGATCCTTGACTGAAAACCGGGCTGCCAGTTGTTGAATGAAGGTGGTGATAAGATGAGGGGCATTGCCAGTGAGAATGAGGTCATCCACATAGACTAAGAAGTAGAGTACTTGGGAGCCCTGCTTAAGAACAAAAAGAGAAGCATCAGAGAGTATTGTGACAAAACCCTGTTGAAGTAAGAACCCATGAAGTTCTTGGTACCAGGCCCTAGGGGCCTGTTTAAGACCATATAGAGCTTTGTTAAGCTTGCACACGTAAGAAGGGGTATGTGGGTCAACAAACCCCTTTGGCTGGGCCATATAGACATCCTCATTTAGAGTGCCCTGGAGGAATGCGTTGTTGACATCCAGCTGGCGGATAGGCCAGCCATGAGTCACGGCCAGGTGGAGGATAATGCAGATAGTAGTAGGCTTGACCACAGGGGGTGTGTCCATGGAAGCCACAGGTGCTGCAGAAGCTGGTGGGGGGGAAATGTGGTGGCCGGAGAGGAAGAAAGGGAGGACACGAGTGGAAGAGTGGAAAGCCACTCCTGGAAATGATCAGAGGTGACTGTAGGAGCTGTAGGGTGAGAGGAAAGACCAGGAAAGGAAGTTTCATCAAATTGGACATGCCTAGACACGTACAGACGGTTGGAGGTTGGATCAAGACACAAGTAGGCACTTTGGTTGAGAGAGTAACCAAGGAAAACCCAGGGAGTGGACTTAGGCTGCAGTTTGTTGGAGGTGTAGGGGAGCAGCCAGGGATAGCACAGGCATCCAAACACCTTGAGACGGGTGTAATTGGGGGACTGGTGAAACAGGGCAGAATAGGGAGTGGAGTGATGAAGAATAGAGGTGGGGAGGCGATTTATGAGGTAAACTGCAGCCTTAAAGGCATACGGCCAGTAATGAAGGGAAACACGGGCTTGGTGGAGGAGGGTGAGACCAGTTTCCACGACATGGCGGTGGCGCCGTTCAGCCACCCCATTGTGTTGGGGGGTATGAGGAGGGGTGAGCAAGTGGTGGATACCATGACTAGCAAGAAAAGCTTTGAGTTTAACGTATTCACCGCCCCTATCAGTATATAGAGTAGCAATAGTGGTTTGGAAATAGTTTTCGACCAATTTTTTGAAATCAAGGAATGTAGGATACACATCTGATTTACGTTTCAGAGGGTATAACCAGGTATATTTTGTGAAGTGATCGACAAATATGACATAGTAGGCATAGCCTTCGGGGGAGATGTAGGGGGCAGGTCCCCAAACATCTGAAAACAGTAATTGCAAAGGTCGTGTGCTGGTAAGAGAAGTCTCACCAAATGGGAGACGGTGACTTTTATTGCATTGACATGATGAACAAAGAGATGCAGGAAATTTGAAAGGTACATGAATGGAATTGGAACGAAAAACAGACTCGGGAATTTTCTGACTAGGATGACCAAGGCGACGGTGCCACAAGGTAGGGGAAGCCACCACACCAGCGAGAGCTTGAGGGGTTGGGGAGGGAGGTGACCATTCGTACACACCGTCCTTACTCGGGCCGTGAAGAAGGACCGCCCCCGTGCTGAGATCCTTCACCTGGAAGTAAGTAGGAAAGAATTCAATGGAAGTACTATTAGTAAGATTAAACTGAGATAGAGAGAGCAGATTTCGGGTCATTTGGGGAACACACAAGACATTTTGGAGAGTAAGAGGGCGAGAGGGGGAAGAGGGGAGAGTAGTATTACCGGTGTGGGTGATGGTTAACCCCTTACCATTGCCTAGGAGGATTTCATCAGGGCCATGATAGTGCTGCACTGCAGTGAGTTGGTTTGGAGTGGAGGTGACATGGTGAGAGGCACCTGAGTCAAGCAGCCAAGGAGCAGAGGAACTCGACATGAGGGAGTTAGCCACAGGTGGGGGTGCAGTTTGGGGCTGCAGTTGGGGGCAGCGTTTGGCACTGTGCCCTGGAGTGCCACACCACTGGCAAGTACCACGGTAGCCGCTGCCATGTGAATGGGAATGGCGGTGGTAGTCTGAAGCAGGAGCAGAGGGGCGCGGACTGGGACGGTAAGGGGATCCACGGGAGGAACGGTTGGTGCCACGGGAGGTGTGAGCGGCGTTAACTGTAATCGGGGCAGCAGGTGTGGGATTAACACGGCTGGAAGCAAGTTCGTGCTGAACAAGCATATCATGGAGATTACAGAAGTGTCTCGTGACCGGACAGCCGCTGCAATATCCTTGAAATCAGTGTCGACACCATTCAAAACATGGAGGAGGAGGTCATCATCTGAAAGGGGTGTGTCGATGGCAGCCAGTTCATCGGCAAGCACCCGGACCTCCTGGAGATAATCTGAAACAGGGCGGCCATTTTGTCGAAGAAGAGTCAGCCGCTCCTTGAGGCCAAGGACCCGTGCTCTAGCTTTGCTGGCATAGAGACGACTGAGACGCCCCCATGCATCAGCAGAAGTCTGGGCAGCCGCAATTAAGGTGATCACCTGTGGTGATACGGACGCCAAAATGGCGTGAAGGAGAAGCTGGTCCTGGCGGAACCAGTGAGCTCGCTGGGCAGATTCAGAGGGAGGAGGGCAGGGACGGGTGCCATCCACAAAGCCCATCAGATCATAGCCGTGAAGAAGGGCATGAAACTGAGCGCGCCAAGGGAAGAAAGTGGTGGCCATCAGTTTGACAGGTAGTTGAGCAGCGGTATTGATGATGATCAGGGAAGGTATGGTGTCGGTGGGTGGAGGGGGAGTAGGGCTAAGGATACCGGTTGCAACAGTGGAGGCTGCAGTAGGGGCGGCTGCAGTGGTGGCGGCAGTAGGAGTGGCGGCCATGGAATTAGGTTTAATTGTCTAGGGTTGCTCGGTGGAGCTTTAGGGCTCTGATACCATATAAGGTATGGATAATTTTATATTATATTCACTTGTTAAAGATGTACAGCCTAGGCAGGATATTTATACAGAATAGGTAGAGACCTAACTAGGTATAGAATTAAAGAGTCCTAACTAGGTTAGTGTCTAAACTAGGAAGAGCAGATATTAAGGAGGAGATTGATCTGCAATCTCCTCCGTTGACTTAGAGTCCTTAACATATTAAGACCTGTTTGTTTCATCAACAAATGGAAGCATTTCATTTGTACCATTTACTTCTATATTTATTATTGAAGTCTAATTTGAGTAATCTCATCACGTATCCCTTTGAGCAATCCAGTTCAAGTGGGAGTTAGGAACTTTTTGAGACCCCTAAATTTGTCGCTATATTCCCTTCTACCTAATCAACATGAGGCTGTTGGGTTGAGGTTGGCTTAAGATCTATAGCTATAGAGTTCTTTATTACGCTGAAGAAGATAGCTCAGTTGTTGGTAGTTCGATTTTAAAAATAGTAAATTATTGACATCATGGCTATAATCCAAATCAAGTGGGAAATTTCCAATAAACCTTTCATTATTTATTTAGAATTCTAGTTTGTTCATCTTAGATCTTTAGAGTTCACTCCAATAATAAGATCTATCTCTAAACTGGGTCAGTCACTCTAGTAGTTTATTGGATAATTCTTTTTTCTTCTATATTCTGTTGAATGTTTGCTTCAAAAAGAACATTTCAAACAGGATTATCTAAAAAATTAATTGAAAAAGTTATTGCTAATATTCATTAGCTTCTTTCTAATTATTTATTTCTATAATTATATGAAGATTTCTTAGGCATATCCAAAGGATGCGTTTGTTATAACCCTAAGGATTGACTTTGCATATAGTTGTTCTATGTAGACAAATTGTTTCACACGGTCAAATATAGGATGAACATGGACAAACAACACAAATGAATTAGTGACGAGCTAAGTCTAGATCTTTATGACCTGACTAATGTGGCTATTCTTGTTAAGCTATTGGAGGTCTCATAAAATTTTGGTTCCGGTCATTAACAAAATCATGTCCTCATCAACTTAGTTATAGTATAGAACTTCATTTGTTTCTGCATCTAAGACAATATCTTTGTATCATATATTCTTCTTTTAACCAACGGCGTGTTAGTTGTAATGGCCACGCCCATGGTCAAAAACCTTTCCTATCTAGCTATTTACTGGTGTTTACTGCCTCCCAAAGATTGTAGGGTTGGGGAATTTCAGGATATGAGAACTTTGCTCTTCTGTTACAAGGTGCATTCTAACTAGACGAGCACTCAAAGACAAGAGTTTGAAACAATAGTACTAGATAGTAAACACTGTGCGAGTATCCAGGCTATAGTTGTTGGGTATCTCTGTCTTATTTCTAGCATATGATAGTTATCATATTTGGTTTCTTTTCCAATCATATCTTCTAATTGTTGCCAATTTATTTATTGTATCAGGTCTATGATGTGTCCAAGTTCTTGGAGGATCATCCTGGTGGCGATGATGTTTTGTTGTCAGCAACGGGTATGAATTTAACTGAAATACCTTTAAGAACTTGTTTTAAACGTATCATGATATGGCAATACAATATTATTAAGCTCTGTTTAAGGGACACATTCATCCCACGCTGCAATGTTGTTTAACGATTCAAACCATCCATTTTAAAGTCTATATTCAGATATCATCCTTGCAAAAACCACCTGAATTGGAACCTTGAAGACATCTGATTGCCGTCAATTAAATAGATGAACATAATGTTCCATTCACACTGAAATAATGATGAATTAAATGGTTTTCTATCTGGTTGATTTTTTCACAAGGATGATACTTTAATGGAGATTTGAAATTGGACAGTTCGGGTCATTGAACCACGTTGCTGGGTAGGCCTCACACTTTGTCCTCAAGTAAGCTTAATTTTAAAAGATCCTACATTTAAAGGGCTCTGATATATATATATATATATATATATATATATATGATATGTATATATTTAAATTCTCTGACAAGCACAAGGTCCTAGAACTGGACATGTTTTCCATTAGTTTGGTTCACGATGCATTCTATCCACTTTGCAGTCCATAAAAATCTGAGTTTGAGAAACAAATCCCCATTCCAATAACTTTATAGATTACATATGTAGAATGTTGTTACTCACCTCGTTGATCATGTTGACTTCTCTGTGCCAACAACCTGATCAACAGCTTGCACTGTTTGCACTTATCCTAATTGGAAGCTTGCGTTTGTGCTTGCTTGTATTATATGCATGTACATGTATGCGTATATGTTCCCTGTCTATGATTTTCTTTGGATACAAGACAGAGCTTCAAGTTGCCATGTATTTACCCAGGGAAGGATGCAACCGATGATTTTGAGGACGTGGGTCACAGTGATAATGCCAAAGGCATGTTGAAGGACTTCTATGTCGGAGAGATTGATGTCTCTACTATCCCCAAGAAGACAGCATATACTGCTCCGAAGCAGCCTCATTACAATCAGGACAAGACTTCTGAATTTATCATTAAACTTCTCCAGTTCCTAGTTCCCATTGCAATCTTGGGTTTGGCTTTTGGTATCCGCCTTTACACCAAGTCAACCTAAGTCAACCCAAGGTTCTAGGTTATTTTATTATGGCAGATAGTATGTTATTGTGACAAATTATTGCTACTCGGTTGTTTTGTGAAATCCAAGACAGCCTCTTGTATCTCTCTTTGTTGTTGTCTTGCCTTTGGATGATATTTTACTGAAATAACTTGCAACCTTAATGCATGACTTTTTAGTTATAACAATTTTACACCATGGAAATGTTTCTGTTCCATGTTTTTTTTTTTTTTCATTTGCGCCGTGGCTGTGGAGTAATTATATCTCGTTTTGTGGTCTCATATTTGAGCCCAGCTTGTCATTATAAGATTGTTCAAATTTGAGCTCAACTTGTCATTATAAGATTGTTCAAAGTTCTCGGTGAACAATTTTGTCAACTTGAGCTGCATGAATTGGTCAATTTTTAACTTGTGAACTGAAAGTATTGTGTTTTCTATTTTCTTCTCATTGAAAGAGGTTTATTTTCACACTTTTTTGGGTATTCAAGACGCTTTCTGCTATGTATCTTCCTTATTTTCAAAGAATTATAGAACATGTTATGTTGAATCAATTCTGCAATGTTAAATTTGTCCATTGTGAAGTTATTTATAAGGAAGGAGTTGCCTCTTGATTTGGTTCTGATTTTTCTATTTTTTTAGGTGTATAGTTTCAAATATTGTATTGAATGTGATATGATAGTTTTTTATATGTTAGGGTTACGGTAGATTTAAGCAAATAACTGAATATCAGCAAACTGTTGTAAATAGTTAAATAGTTATGTTTATTTATGTAATATGTATTAGGGGTAATTTTTTTTTTTGTATTCATTAATTATCCCTCCTTATATAAGAGATAATTATTTTGTAAACTCTAATGATCTCATAATAAATCAGACATACTATTTTCATCTCTCCGCCTCTCCATATTCTCTCTGCAATCCTCCTCTACCAAATCTTCTTCACAACACGTTATCAGCACGATCGATTCTGAAACGGGGATTGCTCAAGTAAAGGATAAATTCAATCAAGTAGGTTTTTCGTCTCTTCAAAATTCAATTTTTATTTTATTAAATCAAAACCCTAGAAAGCATGAATTCTAGGATTATTAAATTAAAAATTATTTGATAATTATTGAAATTAAAATTTAATATTGAATTGCTGCTTAAATTGATGCATGAAAAACTTGAATTAATGAATTAACACTGTTTGGATTATTTAATATTTGATATTTGAGATATTATAATTGATGTTTGCTTGATAATCGCATATGGTTGATGTTTCATAATTATTTGATAATTAATGATGGTTACATGATGTTTGATAATTAATTGAAGCATGATAATTATTAATATATATATATATATATTTATATATGTGTGTTTTGGTTATGATTATGTGTAATTGATGTTTTCGTATCATCAAACAATCAAATTCAATCAATGGGTTTGTCTCCCCACGAAGCACCTTAAAGAGGAAAAAAAAAAAGCATCCAGAAGATGCATGATAATTAATTGAAGACTGATAATTATTGATAACTTAATATTTGATATTATATATACTGCTTCCATATTTTATCGGCTGGGACACAGGACGGTGACAACAGCCCTTATCAAATATGAGTGTGATGGAACTGTGTCTCAATATAGTATTGAATTTGCATGGGAAGTTGAAATTGGAGTGGATTCGGCTGTAAACATGGCCTAAACTATCGCCACAATTGGTGGCAACAACCCTTACGGGTTGAATCACCAACGAAAAAAGCATGTATAAGAAAACAAAACAAACCTAGTAGACCAAAGGCCCTGAAGGCCAAGGACAAACGGCCCAGAAGGCCCGTGGAAAAAAAAAAAACTGCCTGAAGGTTTTTCCGCCTAGCCCAGCAGGCCAATCCCAGTGGACGGCCCAAAAAGGGCCATCAGACTAGCCCAGAAGGCACAACAAAAAAAAAACAAAAAAAGGGGCCTAGAAGGCCACTTAATTGGGCAGCCCAGCGCTACAGTACGCAGCGCGGCTCCCCAGTGGCTTATGCCAGCTCGGCTCGCCGTCGCCGGCTCGGCTCCGACCAGTGTAAAAAAAAAAAAATAGCGTCTTCCTTTGCACTCCTCGGGGCTAAACATTCTCATGCATGCCTTAAGCATTCCCTTACACCTAAATTAAGGATTCAAGTAGCATTTGTTCCTACTATTTATGCATGTTCCCTTGTTTAATTGTTTGTATATGTTTTAATTGCTTAGATTAATTGTATACCTATTATTTCCATATTATTTAGCAATGTCATAGACTACTTATAAATAAAACGAACCTGAAGTTTCCTTCATAACTATCCTGGATTATCATACCATGTTATAGAACCTGGAGTTCTCATTAGTTGCTTATGGATGTATTTTTTTCCCAAAGCACTAATATTATTAATTCCTCTTTGTAGAGAACGACACATCTCAACAAGCTGGATTTTGACGCACTTGAAGTTTCCGGAAGAAACTATTACCAGTGGACTGAAGATGTGAAACTTCATCTCACTGCAAAGAGAATCCGGTCAACCATCCAGGAAAATAATGTGGCTTCTGAGCATCAGAAGGCGGACGCTATGATCCTCATTCGGAGGCATATGGATCGCACACAGCAGCGTGAATACTTGGGTCAAGAGGACCCGAGAGCTTTGTGGGTTTCACTGGATGATCGTTTAGATATATGTTATAAATGTGGAGGTCGCAATCACTGGTCCCGCACCTATCGTGCATCAGCCCAAGTTATTGCCCAGTACCATGCTAGTCGTGGTACTCGAGAGGCTAATTTTGCTGCAAGACCAGTCCCCACTGATACCACCCTTGCTATTGCTGATTTCCAGACTGCAGCTGCACATGATGAGGATTGAGTTATTCACATAAACATGGATATGATCGGCGTTTGTGCCTTTTTTTATGGATATTTTTTTTTACTATTTCTGGATATTGTTTGATGATTCATATTTGTTTTGGACTTATTTTGTTATTTGCTCGAATATTATTTAATCTATTCATTCATTTTTCATAAATGTGATTGTTGATTACTTTAGTTATATTGATGGTTAGGCATGTCAAATGGTGAAGTTTGTTGTCTAGCCGATAGTGCTACTACGCACACTATCCTCCGTGATATGATATTTTTTACAAACTTAATACCTGACCACACCCATGTGACAACTATTTCTGGCAAATCAAATTTGATTGAAGGCTCCGGAAGAGCCCAATTTATGTTGTCCAATGGTACTGTATTTACCATTGCTGAAGCCTTATACTCCCCACGTTCCAGCAAAACGTTATTGAGTTTTAAGGATATTCGAGCTAATAATTATCATGTTGAAACCACAAAAGAAAAAAAATGTGGAATATCTTTGCATAACCTCCAACCTGTATGGCCGGAAGCGTACATTGGAGAAATTGAAATGCCTCAGTAGTGGACTCTACATGACCACTATTAGAACCATTGAGGTAAATCACATGGCTAGCCGGAAGCTACCTAAGCGTAGCAACTACCTCTAATGGCATGACCGATTGGGACACCCAGGTCAAGGTATGATGCGCCGTATCCTCAATACATAACACGGGCATCCCCTTACAAATAAGGACCTTGTGTTTAGTGAAACACTTTTCCACGCTTGCTCATGGGAAAATTGAACACTAGACCATCATATGCAAAGATCGATAAAGACTCTGTCCCTTTCTTGTACAGAATACAAGGGGATATTTGTGGACCCATCCAACCACCATGTGGACCATTTAAATATTTCATGGTTTTGGTTTATGCATCGACGAGGTGGTCCCATGTGACCCTATTGTCCACATGCAATGCTGCGTTTCCTAAACTCCTTGCCCAAATCATTAAATTAAGGGCCCACCATTCAGATTATCCTATAAAGTCCATCAGACTTGATAATGCCGGTGAGTGTACATCGAAATCTTTCGATGATTATTACATGTCCTTTGGGATTGATGTTGAACATCCAGTTGCATATGTTCACACCCAGAATGGTCTCACAGAAGCATTCATTAAACGATTACAAATGATTGCACAGACTTTGGTTATGCGCACCAAGCTCCCAATTTCTGCATGGGGCTATTCAATTTTGCATGTAGCTATGTTGGTCCGGTTGAGGCCCACTGCCACCCAACCGTATTCTGTGTTACAGCTGGTAACTGGGTATGAACCTGATGTTTCGCACTTATGCGTTTTTCGGTGTGCAGTCTACGTGCTAATTGCGCCGCCACAACATACAAAAATGGGCCCTCAACGCCCTAGGGGCATATATGTCGGCTATGAATCCTCCTCCATTATACGCTATTTAGAGCCCTTAACATACGATCTCTTTACCACTCGATTTGCGGATTGTCACTTCGATGAGACAATCTTCCAGCCATTAGGGGGAGATAAGAACGTTGACATTCCTAAAGAACGACGTGAATTGACGTGGAATGTCTCCACTATGTCTCATCTTGATTCCCGAACCGCACAAAGTGAGAATGAAGTGCGAAGAATTCTAGATCTACAGAGTGTAGCAAATAATATGCTAGATGCTTTCTCTGATCTAGCTAAAGTGACGAGATCACATATACCTGCTGCAAACCTGCCTGCAAGGATAGACGTCCACGTAGGACGCGCCGTCCCAGATGGACGGGTCGTCCTAGATGGACGAAGTACGACCATGGCGACTAACCAGTCATATGTCCTTACCCAGAAGAGAGGTAGACCAATAGGTTCGAAAAATTCTCATCCTAGAAGAGGATAAATTTGGCACAATCGAATCCCTTGGATATCATTATATCATCTGATTCATCTCATGAGATAATTCCAGATTATGGCTATGTCTTAGAAGAGACGACGTTGGGGGACGCCTCAACGTCTGAACCCACTCCCGAGAATAGAGAGATCTCGGTAAACTATGCATGCTTAAATGAGATATGGAATCAGAATGATATTATCATCGATGATATATTTGTATTCGCAGTAGCTACTGAAATAATAACTAGTGATGATATCGAACCTCGTTCCGTTGATGAATTCCAACATAGAGAAGACTGGCCAAAGTGGAAAGAAGCAATCCAGGTCGAACTTGATTCCTTGACAAAAAAAAGGTGTTTGGATCTGTAGCTCCCACACCTCCCCAAGTTAAACATGTAGGCTTTAAATGGGTATTTGTAAGGAAGCGTAATGAGAAAAACGAGATTGTGAGATACAAAGCTTGTCTAGTGGCGCAAGAATTTTCTCAACGCCCTGGAATTGATTACGAGGAGATGTATTCTCCCGTAATGGACATTATAACGTTAAGCTACCTTATCAGTTTGGTAGTTTCCAAAAAACTGAGTATACAGCTTTTGGATGTGGTCATAGCTTATCTCTATGGGGATCTAGATACAGATATATATATATATATATATATATATATATATATATGAAAGTTCCTGAAGGACTTAAGCTATCTGATTCAAATAGTTCTAGATCATGGAACACGCTCTCCATTTGTTTGAGGCGTTCACTTTATGGATTGAAACAATCCGGACGGATGTGGTATAACTATCTAAGTGAATATTTGATCAGATTGGGATATGTGAATAATGAATTATGCCCATGCGTGTTTATTAAGAAAAAAAGTTACGGGTTCGCTATAGTGGCAGTTTATGTCGATGACATGAATCTGATTGGTACTCCTGAAGAGATCCAAGAAACCGCTAAGCACCTGAAGTTAGAATTTGAAATGAATGATCTTAGGAGAACACATTTCTATCTCGACCTGGAGCTCAAGCATCGTGCATATGGAATTTTGGTCCATCAATCAAATTACATCCAGAAGATGTTGAGACGCTTTAATGAGGATAAAGAAAAACCTTCAAGCACGCCCATGATCGTCCGAAGTCTAGATCATAAAAAGGACCCATTTCGTCCAGCAGATGACAATGAAGAGATATTGACACCAGAAGTACCATATCTAAGTTCAATAGGCGCACTATTTTACTTGGCCCAATGCACTAGACTGGACATTTCATTCGCTGTGAACTTGCTAACTAGATTTAGCTCTACGCCAACACGCCGCCACTGGAATGGCATAAAAGACATCTTCTAATACCTTAGAGGTACAATGGATATGGGCTTATTCTATCCCTATGCATTGAGGAATGAATCAACCCCCCTGTCCTCGAAATAATGCAGACCTTGTTGGGTATGCTGATGCAGGCTACCTATCAGACCCACACAAGGCACGTTCCCAATCTGGTTATGTCTTTACCATTGGGAACACATCAATATCTTGGAGGTCTACGAAACAGACCCTTATTGCTACGTCTTCGAATCATGCAGAAATTTTAGCCCTGCACGAAGCAGTTAGTGAATGCATATGGCTAAGAGCCATTACTGGGCATACTCGAAGTACCTGTGGACTGAATTCCACCTATAATGACCGACAGTTATCTACGAAGATAATGCTGCCTGCATAGAGCAGATGAATACTGGTTTCATTAAGGGAGACAATACCAAGCATATTGCACCAAAGTTCTTTAATCAACAACAGCAAGAACATCGGAAGATTGAGATCAAGCCAATACGATCTCAAGATAATCATGCAAACTTGTTCACCAAGTCATTACCAAAGGCCACATTCCAGCAAAATGTGCGAGGTATTGATTTACGTAGACTGGCCGATCTACCTAATCTGTAGTTTTTAGGGGGAGTCAAGATCAGGGGGAGTATCTTGAAGTATACCACGTATCCGGAAGTATACTGAGTATCCCGAAGTATACTCACATGATCATCGTGTACTCTTTTATCCTACGATTAGGGTTATTTTGTCCCATAAGATTTTGTTACCTGACTAGGTTTTAATGAGACACATTTTGGTATGATCACCCCGCTAACAATGCATCCTGAAGATGCTATGATTTGACTCATATGAATTTGCACATCTTTTCCCTTCGACCACGGGTTTTTCCCACTGGGTTTACCGGGAAAGGTTTTGGTGGAGCAACATTAATGCATTTTATCTCAAAGGCGGACTATCTACCCGTATTCAAGAAGAGACGACATCAGCTACCTCAGAAGATTCCGATGTGATCACCTATACGCACGTTACACTTTTTTTCCTTCGACTAGGGTTATTTTTGTCATATAGGGTTTTTGTTACTTGACAAGGTTTTAACGAGGCAACATATAAGTGCGTAGCCAAGCAGTGCTATTACATGAAATATCCAAGAGGGAGTGTTGTAAATAGTTAAATAGTTATGTCTATTTATGTAATAGGTACTAGGGGTAATTTTGTCCTTTTGTATTCATTAATTATCTCTCCTTATATAAGGGATAATTATCTTTGTAAACTCTAATGATCTCATAATAAATCAGACGTACTATTTTCATCTTTCTGCCTCTCCATATTCTCTCTACAATCCTCCTCTACCAAATCTACTTCACAACACAAACTACCTTATACCATGGATCATGGAAGGTAGGGGCCGATGTAAATTGAAGACTCATTTGTCACCAAACAAGGTATTTTCTCGTCTAGTTCCTGCATTTCAGCAACATGGATCACCTTTGTGTATTAAAGATGAGACTCATATTCAATATATATAATTCCAATTCATAGTATATATATTAATTAGGAAGGATATATCCAATGTAATCATGTTTATATAAATATATATTGTAACCGTAATTGATATGAATCAAGCATGACACTTCCATTAATTTTTAAACAACAAGAAATCTTATTGGGTCTTATTTAATTTATTAATTCAACAATGTTGGGTTTAATTTAAGGAAATATGGAAGCAGTAGTACTTGACGTTCTTAACTTTACCATAGTGCTAGAAAGTGTATAAATTTCAATATTAGTTTTTTCATTCCTTTACTTGCCAATAGTTTTGTTAGTCCCTTCATTAAAAATTTGAACGGAATCCGTTAAAAATTAAGGGCAAAATCGTCTATTCATATTAGGTACTTTTTTAAAATTTAATAAAGAAGAAAAAGTAGAGTAATAGTCCATGAACTTCATTATAATGTTAGAAATAGTCCCTAAACTTCAATATTAGTTTTTTCAAATTATTCTAGGAAAAATTTAAAGCTTTCTGGTTCAATCGTGCTCGTTCTAGGTAATGTTAAACCACAAATTTGCTAGTGTAGGCAAGCTGGTGTTCCTCAAATTATTGATTGGTTTTGTGCAATTCTTATAGGGACATGATGACCCCAAGATAGGGGAAGGGAATCATATATACGGTGCCCAAATTGGATGTTCTTTGCTTCATGTTCAACTTATTTACCGTGTTTGGCTTTTCAATATTGTCCATTGACAAAAAAAAATTAACTGAACAATCAATTTGATCGTGAAGATCGAAAAGAAGTCATTCAAGAAAAAAATTATGACAAACTTTCCATCTAATTTATGATCAAAATTTTTTTTTTAAAAAAAAAAAGCAAAAAGAAGATGAAACAATCACCAAGATCTACAAGAATTAATTCAAGCAAAAAATTAGATTGAGAGTGATGGATTGGAAGAACAATGATTTACCGCACAATTGAAACTGCAATCAATGCAGATTGTTGAAAATGAAGAAAATCATTGCAATCAATAATCTGAAGAATCCCGCTCGTAAATTCGTTGTTTAATTTGATTTAAAACAATTGGGATTGAACTTGAGAGTTTCAAATTTTACATAAAATAATCTGAAAAATTAATGTTGAAATTTATGGACGATTTCTAGTATTATGGTAAAATTTATGGACTATTGCTCCATTTTTTTTTATTAAACTTAAATAAAAGCATTTAACATGAATTTACGATTTTTTTCTTAATTTTGAATGGATTTCGTTTTAATTTTTAAGGAAAAGATTACTATCATAGTAAAGCACGGGAATAAAAAAAAATATAATATTGAAGTTTATGGACAATCTAATATTATGATTAAATTGAGGGATTATTGTCTCATTTTTCCAAAATAATTATGCACAAATTAATAATAGTTACACTTGGCAGTTCATGATAGTTATGGACAAATGTCTAAGAGACTCACTCATATCTTTCTTACCACCCAAACAACGTCTACCTAACACTCAAATCCTGTATCCTGCCCGGACACCGCCCACCGACCACTTCCACCTCCACCGTCACTAACCATAGTACCACATCAATATTAGAGTTTCCAAGTTCCAACCATACTTATTCACCAACCATATTTATTCACATCTTCCATTTTTATATATTTGTAATAAGTTGGTGATTAGGAACATAATTCAAACCTAGAATTTGAAGTACATAAAAAAGTATATTCGTTTTAATCAATATATTTATTATAATTTAAACGTGACTCAATATTATCACGTGACAAACAACCACCCCCATATAATTTGTTTTTGTTTTTCAATAAACACCTATCATCTCCTCCAGGTGTGCATTAAAAATGAAAATTCAATTGGACATTTAAAAATTAAGAAAACATGATTTTTATCTTTGACAATCTTATTCTCCTTTGGTGACAATTTATTTGAAGTGAATGGTAACCCATAATTTTGGATTTCACAAAGAATGGGATTGTGGGGGACAGTTTCTTTGTTTGAGATTGAGTGTTGGATTGGTAAGCAAAGCAATGAATGCACACCTGAATTTTGAATAGTATAGTCCTCCTCAAACTTGTGAAAACTTTCATTCGAAATATAATTGAAGATTCCTCACTCGGTTTCACTTTCACCCAGTAACCAACACCAACCAACTTCCACTTTAACCACCATTGTCTTTCTTTTCTTATCAACAACACACTCAACATTGTGAACATAACAAGAACAATTTCCCATCATTAATTTTAGGATGCTAACTTTTCACCATAAGCATAATTTATAAATTATTTTGATCTCTCCTACTATTACTACTACTACAATTTTGCTGGTTGGTAAGGGTAATAATTTTTTATACGAGTCAAAATCCGCAAAATTAAAATTTATGGTCATTTCCGAGTCAATTCGTTATCACACATTTAATAAACGGGTAGATTTTGAGTCAATCTGTTAATCTTTATAATTACTTATTAACCTATTTAATAAATGGGTATAATCCTAGTTAATCTGTTAACTGTATAATGACCTATATATTAACCCATTTAATAAACGTGTCAATTACTAACTCATATATTTATCCATTTACCCATCTAATAACTATTAAATCTTATAGTTCAAATAGATTTAACAAGTTAAACGGAATAAATGTGTTATAAGTTAATCAGGTTTTAAGTATAATCTATTTATTAATGGGTATAGATTAATTAAATTGCGAATACGATCTATTTATTAAATAAATTACACATGCTACCTAAGACATTAACATATCAAGTTCAGGTCGGACATTCTTAATGCGATTATCAAACAAATAAAATTTAAATTTGAACATATTTGAGTAAATAAAATTTATGATACAATACAAACTTTACCTATTGCTAGCCCGATTGGCAGTGACAGTGGCACACAAGGGTCCAAGTCCAACCATTTCATAAACAGCAGCTAGCTACAAGCCTACAGCTTGTAAAAATAAAGAATATGATTTTGGATGGAGAAAAGATTCCTTCTTCCGGTATAAATTATATAATCCCTAAAAATAACACATGCGCACCACCATAAAGCATGAAAAGCTAACCCTACCATCATCCAATCCATCAGATAAAAAATAAAAAAATAAAAAAATAAAAAAATAAAAAAATAAAAAAATAAAAAAAATCATCCCATCCATCTCCCGTAAATAATTCTATCTTAACTACTTGTTCGTACTAAGCAATGTTGCTCCAGTCCACATCAGTGAGAGGCCAGCATCATAAAAAAGTAACACATGGTAGAGCTTGAGGAAATTCTGTAATACAAAACCAAGCGTACAGGAACACCCAACTTTGAAGCTTTAGAGCTAAAAAATTAAGAGAAAGGGGTCATATTTATTCCAAGAGGAGTTACCTAAAGTTGCATCAGTACAAGTATAGACAAAGAAAGGGGCGGAGAATTACAGTACAAGAGAAAGAGAATCAGGTCTAAGCAACTATCTGTACCACATAGACTGGCCTAATTCGCTGAAAACTAACCCTAACCCTAAACCCTAATCCTACAGCGATAACCCGCTTTCCGTTACTCCAATGATCTGTTAGACAAAAGACTTATGATTTGTATTTTGCTGTCTACTCATAACATATCTGTTATGTTAATTGTTACAGACCATTAGTCTACAGTCTACACATCTTTCCCACTCTGATTAAAAAAAAAAACACACACATCTTTTCCACTCCTACTCCTTTACAAGTAAAAAAAGGGTGATGGAAAATCGAAATAACAACCATCACCGCAACTACTAAAAACTAAACCCTGCTAGGTTAAATTTTTCTAAGCTCAACATCAAACCAAGAATGTGCAGGAAAGTCCTCAACGTCTTTTCTAAGGATCTGGCTCCACTTTTTCCCATTCATAACGTCCCGGGAGGGGTTTCTCATTCACAGGGTCAAAGTTGTATCTGCACACACAAACAAACCCACAATGGAAATATGATATCGACTTCTTAGGACATAACTGAAGGTTTCATTTAGAATATACATGGAGCAATGGAAATTTTATCCTTAGCTCAAAGCAGCAGTGACATACTTCTCCACAAATTTTCGTTGTTGCTCTTCTTCAGCACAAGCAAAGAACTCATCCATATCATGTGCTGTTGGTATGTGCCTCTCTGATGAGTTCTGTACTCTCCGACTAGTTTCAGCTGAATTAGTAGGCCTGGTAGTAGAACCAGGGGTCCTGATGGTGTCTGGATCCCTTATGAAGCTACAAGGTGTTGACTCCCTTGTGGTTCTGCCATAAAGAAGACGATTCACATTAAGCAGACAAATGTAGCAATCTAAACATAGACAATATAAAAATTGTTCGATATAAACATATAAAAGCTTTGCATCTCAAATGGTGTCAAAAGTAGAGGCAAGATATATGCAAATATTATGAAAATGTCATCATTAAGAAAAACAACAGATCCTGATATAACATTATTATGCATTTTTTTTTTTTGCTGAATCAATCATGCTGGACAGTCAACATGTATAAGTGTAAACTAAACTGAACTTGGCCAATTATATAGCAATAACTCAATACACGAAGGTACATCATGAATTCATTGTACTACATTCAATGAGAATTATTTCACTGGACATGCTTTTCTTTCTGTTGGACTCTTCACATGCATCAACCCCTAAATTTTCTAGTGAAGACTCTTAACTCTGGTCCCCTCCTTGCCCCAACCTTTTTATGCACCACCCCCCAATAAATCAATCCTTCCATATCCTCAAACCTTTTCACTATTCCCTTTTGTGAAGTTAGAACACAAACAATAAACTGTAAAAGGGAGACTTAACAAAAAATACTGGCAGCAAAGAAGAAACTTCAAAAGTGGTTGCTATTATATGAAAAGAATGATCATTGGTATTCTAGATACAAACTAATCGGCATAGATCTTTAGCAATGAGCATATTATGCCACCAATTGCAGTAGCCATTAGAATTTTTAGCTCCCAAAAAACACAGATGTTTTCCGAACACTAGGAACAGAATATAAGGGCATAATTGATTATAAATTTTCACACAAATAACATGAAAACATGAGTTTTAGAATGAAGATGAAACTCCAAATTGAAGGCCGAAACAATAAATAAAACATCATGCATAAAGAATTAAAGAAAGAACTCTCTCAGCTTGGACGTGCCACAAATATCAGAAACTTTCACAACAATAAAAACATACTACAAGATAATCTGATACCATTTGTGACAAAAAAACTCCTGCTAAAATGAAAATCTAAAAAGAAAATCTTGTCTTACCCTCGCAGGGGAATGAGAAAAGAAATTCGAACTTTTTCCCTCTAGGCAACTTTCATTTCCCTTTTGCAGTAGAAATGTTTTGCAATCAAAAGACTTCCAGTGGAAAATGACTGTTTCAAAAAGAAAAACACGAGAGAGAGAGAGAGAGAATGCAATAGAGCTCTCAATTCATTCATAGATTTTCGTTTCTTTCAAGAAAATGTTCGGTAATTCTAATTATATTAAGGGACATTTCCGATACAAAGAAAACGGAAGAGTGTTTATAATTCTCTGAAATAGTTTTGGTTTCCTGAAAACTTTTCTATACAGCTTCCTTACAGGTATAAACCAGAATTTGTTGTTATGGACTTATTTTCCTCCTTCTACTGTTCAATGGAATGGCCATCCAAGGGTGCAAAATGGCACCAAAACAGGGGAGAATAATATTTTGAAAATATACAAACAAAAGGGTGAAAACTAGCAATTAATCTTTAATTCGGCAGAACTTCATTTTTTTGAGTGACAATTTTTAAAACCCTAAGAATTAAATCCCATTCTCTTCCGTTTCCTTCATTCTTTTCGTTTCCAGAAAACCCTAAAATTAGAGAGGAGGAAGAAAACCCTAAGAATATGAGGTCCCATACGAGAACAATGAACAGCAATTGGTTGCACGAATCTTCAACTGAATAAAAACTCTCCAATTTTCCCAAACCAAAACACTGAAATCCCAAAACCTCTCTTTAATTTTCTTTCTTTTTATCGGAAACCAAACAAATGCCTAATTCTTTTGTTCCTTTTCAAGAAATCCCCAAAAAGTCCAAAACGAAGAGTTTTGACAGAAATAAAATAGAGAAAATCCAGAATACCCACCTCTCTCTACCTTCAAACTCGAGCACATTTTCTCCAAATGAAGCTTCTTCGAGGCCCAAATCACCACTATGGGCTTTGTTGTTGTGCTCATTCTTTCCTTGACGCTCTTCCTCTGTAGCTGCCAATTTGTCAGTGTTCTTCTGGTGCGGAGACTCCGTGATCGAAGCCTCAAGTCCAAGCCTCGAACTTTCCCTGGAATTAGAAGCAGTCTTGGGTTTGGGCCTCCTAGGCTCAAGGCGCTTGCGCATAAGAATGGGTAGCTTCTCAAGGCGGCGGCTACGGAGTTGGAGATAGGAGGCGGAGGTGAGAAGTGGAGCCGACGATGACCTCTGGAGGGCTAGGGTTTTGGCTCGGGTGCGAACCCCAAGAGAGGCTTGCGAGTGCGTGTGCGAGTGCGAGACTTCCATGACTGCGACTTCCCCTGTGGCCTTGGACTTCCTCATGTACTTGCCCATTTCTTGCTTTTTTTTTCTTCGGTTATTTGTTGATTAAGCTCCCTCAAGTCTCAAAGAACTCTCAAGACTCAACTCATCGAGAGAGAGAGAGAGAGAGCGAGAGAGAGAGAGGAAATTTGGAAAGGAAGGCAAGAAAGGGTGAGTAGAGGTGGTATTTGTAATTTTTAATCTTGTATTAAGTGGCAGCATAACGAAGAAGGAAGGAGGCTTCCCTGCCTCGTTGCGTGCCTATTGCTAATTTGTTAATAGCTTCAGACCCACTATTATTTCTCTTTCTAATTTCTCGCGCGCTCCACTTCCCTTCATCTTATCATCCGTACCAAACTTGGAAGAGAAAAGAATATGTATATTTATTTATTTATTTATTTATTTTAGTAATAAATTTAAATTTTAAAATGATAAAAGTAGGGGTGGGCACGGTTCGGTACGGTACAAAATTGATCAATACCAAAACCATACCATTTAATTTTAATCGGTACGGTATGGTTCGGTATTTCATATTTTGAAAGTGAAACCAGATCGTACCGTACCAATTAAGTTCGGTACGGTTTCGGTATGGTTTCGGTTTGAACCAAAATTTTGTAGAGGTATGAAATATTATTTTCAACCCTCTTCTCGACCAAAATGTTTTTTCACAAATATATATATATATATATATATAATTTGATTCAACAACAATATCATCAAGTTATCAACACATTAACAAATTAAATCAACATATAATCTAAGATTCTAAAAGATAAATAATCAAATTACATCAAGCAACATTGAACATACAATCCAAATTTCAATCTGCCAAGCATCATCAAGTCATCAACACAAGCCAATATCATCATCGATATACCCTTTTGATAAATTTATTCAATTTTGGGTTATTAGATTAGAATTCAAGGTTTTATAAATTCCCATTTGAAGTTTCTGTTTAATTTTATCTTTTGTTTCAAATTGGTATTATTGGGTTCCAATTGAATTGTCATTTGCTGTTTTATTTATGGATATTGTTTTTTCAATCCACAACTTTGGTGTGTCGGCTTGGTTTGAATACAAAAAGTGTCTTGCATGGTGGGGTGCAATGATATTCCTTGGCAACTATTTTTACTTTGTTGGTTTGCATGTTTTGATGAAATTTTGATTTTTCATGTTGGCTACTACTTGATTTGTGATTTTTCCTTTTAGGTTATGTGGAGGGTGTTTAATAGAATATTGGTTTATAGGTGAACTGGGGCTTTAGATAGAGAAAAATCAGTGAGGTTATCTATAGTTGTTTTTTATTAGTTATGGTCAATCCTATACTAAAAGTATAGGAATGCCTAATCAACCAATAAGAAATAAATTTAATTATTAAAAAAAATCTTAATTCGGTATGGTATCGGTACGGGACGGTTTTTCAAAATATCGATACCGAAACCATACCGAATTATATCGGTACGGTTTCGGTACCGTACCAAACATACAACGGTTTTACTATTCGGTTTTTTTTCGGTATGGTTTGATCTGGAACGGTACGGTCTCGGTATTTTGGTTCCTTATGCCCAGCCCTAGATAAAAGACTTAAAAAAAATTAAGGATTAAATTAAAACTCTTATAATGTGCCTTGTTTTAATGATTGAGATGTGTCGAAATGTGGATAAATGCGTGAAAATTAAATGCAGAGACTGATATAGATATGATAAAGAAATTATTTATTCAAGGTAGAGTTAACAGAGTTTGCTAAATATCGAATAAGACATTTCATAAACAGTGTCACGAGCTTCCTGTAAATTTCGATTCAATCGTTCGGAATAAATCCTAAATTTTGTAGTCATACCTCATAGAGCCAAAGAGAAGGAATAGAATGGGTTGGGAAGATGCATGCTACCCCAAGTGAAAGTTAACCATTTATTTTGACAAGGGAAGAAAATATGGAATTTGGACGAAAATTAAAATTGTGAATTGTCTATACCAATTTCCATATGTGGAACACAAATATAGTAATTTAAAAATTTCTTGGCCAAAAAATTTGAAATAGATACCACAAATTCCAACCTTAAATCCCGTATAAAAATTACCATTTATGTATAGATATTATCTTCAAATGAGATTTCATGTTTAAATTCTATTATAATTTCAAGTTTTTTTAAACACAAAAATTTCATAAATTTAAATATTTTCTCTTTTTTTGTTGTTGCTAATAGTAGAAATAATTTGCCAAATTGTTTTCAGCCGAATCAAGAAATGGTAAATGATTTTTGCCACTACCTTGATTCTTCATGAATTTTATTTTTATCATTTTGTAATTCCTTTTTAATTTTTAAACATCGGATTCAAAAAAGGAGGTTAATGTCCTATTTCATTACAAATCCTCATTAAAATGATTTGTATTGGTGTGATCATTCAGGCAATCAAATGTCTCATATTCTTTATTAGTTTATTTTTATGGCATGCCTCATAGTCGAGAGTCTCATTCTTCAATAAGATCTTCTTAGTGTTTATTAATTCATGTTAGTATTTTAGCAACATCATGATTCATATTACAGATGATGACTGTGAAATTAAAAAAAAAAGTGTTTATTATCTTTCTTTTTTTTTAAATTTAGCAACGGATTATACTTATTAATAATCGATTTCGTATTTTACGAGAATTAAATTCGAAATGTCTCATTATACTTTCTTTTGGCTGGTAAATGATAAAAAAAAAAACAACAAATTTATAAGAGACATACCTCAAGAGAAAAGAAGAAACCTCGGAAATACTCACAAATAAATTTATAGACAAGAAGAAAATGACTCAAACTGAATAATCAAAACTAGTTCAAAGTGAACTAAACAAATTTGGTGTATGATACAATCCCAAGATCAAATAAATAACAAACATGAAAGAAGAACAAAATGATATTTCACTTCTTTTTTTGCTTACACTTATGAAAATTAAAGGCTTCTTTAACTAACTTTTAAAAAGTAAACAGACATCTAAAGATTGAACATACATGACCATCATAAAGGTAATAATAGCCTTCGACATTGGGCCGGGTCGAGTAAGCCGGGCCCAAATTTTGTGGGCTTGGGCCGGGCTCATTAAAGAATTTTTAAAATTTCAAGCTGGGCCGGGCAAGCTTACTTATATATATAAGAGTTCAAATTCTTTATCGGGCTCGACTTTTATCGGGTTTTCGGGTTGGGCCTAATAAGCTCATTCAGGGCGGACTTGAGTGAACTTTTAGAAATAAATTATTTTTCAAATTTTAAAGTTGCCAAAAGATATATGAATATGAAAGAAAAATATTAGGCTATGGAAGGAAATGGTAGTAGAGGGTGAAATGAGTGTTTGGTAAATGGTAAAATGAGTGTTCAAACTCTTGAAATGTTGCATAAGTAACAACTTGATGGGTAAAAGGTGAAAGGTAAAAAGTTTCCTTTTCATGAGTTGAGATTTGAGAGAGATCGAAAATGGAGTTTAAGATTAGCGGCGGGTGAGAGTGAGACTGAGATTGAGAGCCGAGACTGAGAGAGTCAGAGAGGTGTGTGAGGGGCGATAAGGGTTAGTTTGTGTTTGTGAGAGGTTTGTATTGTATAGTTTTTATATGTAGGTTAGAGTTTATACCATCTTTGGGCTGAAAGGGTTGTATTGGGTTGAAGTTGGGGTTAGGCTTTGGGTTGTATTGGTCTTGGGTGGGTTTAGCTCTTTTAGGTTATTTGAGCTATTATAAAAAATGGATTTGGATGAGTTTAGTATATTTAGGTTATTTGGTCTATATATTCGGGTCTAGGGGCCGGGATTATATGGGCGGGCCGGGTTAGGCTTACTGGGCCCGGATCTATCGGGCTTATTGGGTTTGAACACCCTAAGCCCAAGTCCAGCCCGCTAACTCTCGGGCTGGACCGGTCTACGACCCATAGTGGTCTGAGCCGGGCTTTTGTCCACCGGGCCTATCGGTCCCCCATAAGCCCATGGGCTTTTGGGCCAAATGGTAGTTTGGTCTTGGTGGAAGGGAATTTAAGACAAGCAAATAGATCTAGTTTAGGAGATTTTTTTTTTTAATCCAATCGTAGAATGCTTATACATATTGAGCAATGATCTTGCATTTTAATATAACTGTATCCATGTCCTCCTAAAACATGTGGGGACCGGGGAGGAAGGCTGCTTAATCACATTGCTGGTGACAACTTATTTTCTTCCATGATTGAAAATATTCTTGTAAAAAAAAAAATTATACAACCATATAGAGTGAGGGAGATCACACATACTGGGTGTGTATTGATGTCATTTTTTTTATAGTTTAATAACTGGATTAAGGTCAGACTTTTAAAGTAGAGAGATGAGGAGGAATAGGGGAATAATGAGGCCGTATATTGGAGTGCATGGACTATTGGATTGTGACACTAGATGGCTTTGAGCAGTTGAGATTTGCAAACTAGTTGGTTTAAATCTATCGTGTCATCGAGAGGGGATTTACGATTAAGAGCAGCATTAATAAATTACTATTAGGCCTCGTTTGGTATGTTGTAC
Source organism: Prinsepia uniflora (assembly GCA_032719365.1). Taxonomy (NCBI): domain Eukaryota; kingdom Viridiplantae; phylum Streptophyta; class Magnoliopsida; order Rosales; family Rosaceae; genus Prinsepia; species Prinsepia uniflora. The sequence continues at coordinate 53,017,378 of CM064862.1, forward strand.
TGTACTGACTATTTCAATCGGATAGACTAATCTGTCTACCGGATATACTGATTATTTAGTCAGGCGTTTGATACTTTTCCGGATTAGAATGCCGACTATATTATACTAACCGGATTATATTATAGTAATTGACGAAATACTTATATCTTAAATATTAATTATGTATGTCATTATTTTTATTATTATTTATTTTAATAATAATTATTATTACTATTTATTACCTTTTTATTAATTAATTATTTTTAATTTTATCATTATTATTTATTAAAATATCATTAATTATTAATTATTAATTTATTATTAGTAGTATTTATTACTTTATTACTTTTTATTATTAATATTTACTAAATTAATATTTTATTTTTATTATATTACTATTTATTATTATTATTATTATTATTATTATTATTATTATTATTATATTTTACAAGATTACTAGTTATCCGACTATTTAATACGGACAATTTCGAGCGTATTATTTTAGCTTGTCTGGACCGTATAAAAATATTCAACTGTATTAACTTATACGGTGACTGATTAATACGACTGGTATCAAACACAGGTTTCAGATTATTTAGCCTATACGGACCGTAATACGGTGTACCAAACACACCCTTATTGGATAAATCTAGCCACTCCAAGAAAGTAACTTGAGATCATAAATGAATTAGGACACCACTCTAATTGCCCCTTTTATGATTTTGAGTTACTGAAAATCAGCTCATCTTTCAAATATTGGGACACTTCATGGTATTTACTAAAAAAATAAATTATTTTAAATATAACACTATAAATTAATGAACAATTAGATACCCTCTGACAAAAGACAAATGCACGTCGGTTGTGTGTGGCGAATGGCGAGAGTGAAGGGGAGAGAGAGAGCCTTCTTTTATCGTGATAAGATTTGAAGAGAAGAGATATTATGAGTCGAACGCCGAGATGCCGAAGTCATTAGATACCTTCCGTCAGTGGCCAAGTGGAAAGTTCTAAATTAATTTTTAATTTATAATTTCAAAGTTTCTCTATTACGATAAGGCTTGGGCATTGTCACTCTCTTCATCGGCAAATGCAATCCACGCGCATCTTCAAATTGTCAGGGCCTTGCCCAGTAGAGAAAAAGGGTTTTGTCTTCTGTTGGGAGAGTGCAGCTCACTTGCCGCTTTAGGAGAGTGGCCATGAAATGTCCCTCATATATACTTTGGACACTTGCAATCACAGAATATTTGAAGAAGTTTGGTTCCAGTAAGGATGAAAATATCAATATCGACGAATATATCGCTAATCAAATTTACGAATATCTCGCCCCAAATATCGGTATCGATATCGATATCGTTTACGGTAAACAAAAATGACGGAAATTTGAAAGTTGAAAATTTGGAATCAAATTTTGGGAAAATCTTAAGAGCTCAATGATGGTTATATATTACCAATAAAATTATAAAATGAGTTTGATATAATAAATGTATGATGAATAATATGATGTGTTGATGCACAAAATGTGCCAACTTAGGGAGCGAATGCTGCTCTGCCACGTACCCTGTGTAAACCTGAAAAGAAACGAAACTGGTCGGTCGATGAGAGTATAGGCACCAGTGTGGTACCAGCCCAAAGGTACTCCGATGCCCAAGTCAGTTGTCGGTCTAAGGGTTAAGGGGAACAGAAAGTATACTGTAAAAGTAGTAGTAAACAGTAAATTGCTTCGTTACCTTTGTACGAAAAATGGACCCCTTTTGTATGGGTGCGGCGAATATAATATTTGTATTTTCCCGATGTGGGACAAATATCAATGTGTCGTGGGACTGACACGTGGAGGTGCCATCCAGACCTGACCAGGACTTGTTCGCGTGAGTGGGATGGACCCCTTGGGCTTGTGCTAGGCGGTGGTACTAGGCCGACCGGTCGGCTTGGGCCGACACACTGACCTACATGAGCTGGCCCTCTGGAGTCGGCCGGTGGCATGGTGTTGGAAGAGGGCTGGGCCTCTAGGTCGGTCTGGGCCGACGCACCGAGCCAGGTGGAGGGCTGGGCCTCCGAGATTGGGCCGGATTGGTGTTGTCTCAGTAATGGACTGGGCCTTCAGTCAGTATGGGCTTCATGTGCGGTCTGTGCCGATATGGTATGAACATGATGTAATATGATTCTGACGATAACTAATAATATAAAATTTTAAATATAAACATAAATTGAAGTGAGTTACTATAATTAAAAGTTAAAATAATTAAAAACATAATAATAAACATACAAAAATTCATTGTAAGAAAAATGATAAAATAAGTTTAAAATATTTAAAATTGGAAAAAAAAAGATGAAAAAATAGGACCAAACTTTGTTAAATATTGGAAGTAATAGATATATTTAAAATTGGACAAAAATGGAAAAAAAAAACAACCTTGGTTGAAAAATTGGAAAAAATGAATAAAAAGGGAGGGAAAAAAATTGGAAAAAATGAATAAAAAGGGAGGGGAAAAAGAAACTAGGAAAAATGAATAAAAAGGGAGAGAGAAAAACAACTAAAGCCATCTCTGCACTTGGACAGGGGGAGGGGTCGAACTCGTGACCCCCCAAACTTAACCCAAAAAACAGCTAAAGCCATCTCTGCGACCCTTCATTATTTTTATTTTACAACGTTTAATATATAAGTATACACAATACCAGTCATCCTCAACCTTCAGCCGGGTCTGCAACTCGGGTTTTTCGCCCCGGCGACATTACTCGACTCAATCTCCTTCGTTTTACGTCCGATTTTCATGAATTAATAGTGAATCTTCATCGTTTGGATCCTAGGAAAGGATCCGTGGGCTCAAAACAAGACAATTGTTTGATATTTCGGCGAATTTCTTTTCCCCACTTCTTATGTGCCGCCGGCTCAAAATACCGAAATTTCTGTGATATTTACCGATATTTTCATCCATGGGTGTCAGTCATCAATTTGGAAAGTTCCAGTGGCAAACAAAATTTAGCTTCCTTTGAGGGCCTTTTAGTCCAAGTGCCCCATGAACATTGAGGTTAGTCTCAAAATGCCCTCTGAACATGATTTCGCCTCAATTTGCCTCATGAACACGTTTTTAGTTCCAAATTGCCTCATAAACATCAATTTTCACACTTCTCCGTTAAATTAGAGGGGCATAATTGTCCAAGTTAAGAGAGAACACGCTCAGATAAATAGAAAACATACGCGAAAAAGAACCAAAGGGTCATACATCGAAGAAGAAGTGAAGGAGGGGCGGCAAAGAACAAATACATGCTGCCTAGGCAATTTGGCCATCTTTCGGAGCTGTAACCAGATCACGGCCATAACAGCGACTATGTTCTTCTAGCTAACATGTATGCAAGTGTAGGTTGATGGGACAAAGCTACAAGCTTGAAGAAATCTATGAATACGAGCGGAGTTAAAAAAACCAGAGCTTGGAAATAGCTGCAATCCATTAAAGATCATTACAAAATAACAACTTTACTTCTGAGTTCAAGCTAAAAGTCTTGGAAATTTTATTTACAAACTTCCCTTTCTACACCATTTTGTTCTCTTTTTCGTATACCTAGACAAATATAGATACAGATTACAGACCGATACACACATCTCATTCTAAACAGAGGGTTAACATTAAACGGTACTAGAATACTGTCATTTATAGTTTTCTAAGTCAAACAGCTTTCTTTTGTTTCTTGTTATGCCATTCTTTGAGGTTGGCTTCTATCTTTTTTTTCACACTTGCATGAAACCATGGATAAGGTTCATAGCCAAATGTTCCAGCTACGAAAATACCAATTGGAAAATGCTACTGCCGAAATTTCTTATGTAAAGACACAATCTTTGATTGACAATGAAATGAAAATGAAAATGAAAATGTAATTATATTTAGGATTCATGTTCAATTTGTCAGAGTTCATCAAGTGGTTCTTTTCCACCCCTCTTTCGCTTCTTCTTCTTCTTCTTCAATGTATGGCACTCTGATTCTTCTTTGTGTGTGTTTTCTATTATCTGAGCGTGTTCTCTCTTAAATTGGACAATTATGCCCCTTCAATTAATGAGAAAAATGCGAAAAATGACGTTCAGGAGGAAATTTGGAACTAAAAACATGTTCATGGGGCAAATTGAGTCGAAATCATGTTTGAGGGCATTTTGAGACTAACCTCAATGTTTAGAGGGCATTTTGACTTAAAAGCCTCCTTTGAATAAACGTACCTAAATTTGGGTAACAATTAAGGCTCTAGGCCTCTGATGTAACAAAATTAGGGAAATTTAACCCCTGGGCGGGTGGCGGGGTTGGGGAAGGGTCTAAGGGCATCTGCAACAGACTTAATAAATATAATTTTTAGATAAATTTAATTAAAAATTTGTCCAAAAACTCTAAAATGAGTTTGCAGTAGACTCAACAAATTTATCCCAAATTTTAACATTTTGAACAGTACTCGCTACATATACCGAGCAGTCTCCCTCGCTACTTCTACATCTGCATTTCTCTCTCCTATCTTCTTTCATCTTCTTTATCCTTGTTGTCCTTCGTTTCTGGTCTTCCATCTTTTACTGATAGCTTTCGGCTTCGGCGACACATCCAACCCGACCTCGGAGATTTTGCTTTCCTTAACATGGACTCTTTTTTAGACTAACTTCTAATATCCTTTTTCGGCTGTCTCTCTGTAAGTTTCTCTATCCCTACTTCAATGGCTTCAACGATTTCGATTTTCGTCTAATTTCCTTTGTATTGCATGCTTATTTTTTTGTAAACAGAGATTGAATTCAGTTGATTAAAATGGTGCAAGAGGTCAGGACCCGTCCCAAATATCACCTCGGTACCCGGGACGAACCCTGCTCCCGTCTAACAATCACACTTACAGGACCAAAGATAACCTTAATACAACTATAAGTACAACTATCAGACGCATGAGTAAATATATACAATAGTAAGTCAGAGTATAGTTCTACAAAATGGGCACAAAATTCCTACAAGTCTAAGTCCGCAACGGAAGAACGTCGTAAGCTCTATGCCTCGATATCTGCCTCAACGTTCACCCCAGCGCTATCACCACGACCTGGAGGGGAATTTAAAAAAAAAAACAGAAGGTGTGAGTGGACTGGAATAAATAGCAGTTTCAAAACAGTTTCTCGTCAAATCAGAGTTAAGGAAAAGTAAGAAGTTGTTCCCTCCGTTTTGAAAACAGGCATGCTCAACGAAGTATTAGAAAATCATAATATGAAACATCATAAGAAACAGATACACTATAAAACTGGTATAGAAACCAGAGCACGAGCATTAAACCATCTTTTCCGATCAAACCTGCTGGACCTATCCGAGTCTTTAAACTCAACCAGGCCTCAAATATCAATCCGAGTCTTTAAACTCCCGAGTCTTTAAACTCAATAGGCCTATGGGGGTAATATCATAAATATCCGAGTCTTTAAACTCAATCCGGGCCCGTCCCCCCCGTCAAACAATATCCGGGTCTTTAAACCCATATCCAGATCCAGCAAATCCAATCCATTTCAGTGTAAAACCGTTCCGAAACCCATCACCAAACTCAAATTCGGAATCCCCAGTTCGAAGCCCTTCCGGCGTTCAGAACCGACATTCCGAACCCAAATCCGGAAAATCATACCAAAACCATAGTAAATCCCAAATCACGTTTCCTAACTCATTTACCACCATTAGAAAATGTTTATAGGTTGAATTTCTCAAATATGACATCAAAATCTGAAAACCAGCTTTTCCTCGAAAAACGTGTAAAATCCTGGAAACATCTCGAAAAACATGCAAACATTTCAATCACGTATAACCATCATTTAAAGCACAAAAACACACATAATATCATAAAACATTTATAAAAATAGTTAGGCATGCTCGGAAGTAGGAAAGATTCCACTCACAAATATGAGCAAGTCAGTCGCGCTCCGTGCGCTCCTCAACCGTCTCGGGTGCCTCCCGTCCTGTCAAAATGCACCAATAGGGTCACAACTACATCAAGGTTCCTAATCCTAATTTCCCCAATTTTTTGGAAATTAAATAATATTTTAATCCTAAACCCGTAACCGTCTGGATTCCTGAACCATCCCGTAACACCGTCCGATTAACCCGAAAACTATACCATTGGATTCCTTAGAACATTTAGGACTAAACTCATATTGGAAGCTTGGCCGGATTCCTCCCCACGCGCCTCCACGCGCCGCCCAAAGTGGCTGCGCGTGGGCCTCACGCGCCTGCTACAGTGCATCTCCTTCCTCGAGTCACCCGGTTCAACACAGTTGAACCGGCGTGACCGGTTCTCTGTAATCCGACCACCGTTCCAGTCCAATCCAATCCCATTCTCTTCGTCCCATCCTAAGAAACCTAACCATGTCCTAACCTTGAAGAATCACGGCCGGAAACCCACCGTTCACGGCCTCGAAACAGACGGCCCGTAGCCCCTGTTTTGGCTGCCGGCCGCCCAGGTCCTCCCCCGTCACGGCGTTAATCTTAATCAACGCCTAGGACCTTCCTGAACTTCACCCTAACCTCCTAATCCCTCAACTCAACGCCCAACTCCACGACTTTGCGTTTGAACCTCACGGCCAAACAGAGTACAGAGTACTCTCCGTCGACTGAGCTCCGCCGTGTACGCCTCCGTCACGGCGACCGCTCTACACCACTCCTAGAACCTCCCTGAACACCACTGCACTCACCAATCCCCTCGATTCTCATCCCACCTTCACGACGTTTGAATTTAAAAACCACGGGAAAACAAGGGATAGGAACTTACCCTTCGATTCAGGCTCCGCCGTGAGCACCGCCGCCTACCACGGTGCTTGTTAGACTCCCCGTAGCCTCCTTAGTCTCCTAGTGGCTTGAATCGATCCACCACACGGCACAACAGCTACCGCAGTCCACCGCCTTCTCTGTTTTCTTCAAAATCCAGCCGTCCACCGTGTAGCCTCTGTGCATGGTTGCAGCTTCAAAACACGATCACTAGGTCACCCTCGTCTCTCTGTCACTCTCACTAATCCTCAACTCCCTCACCTTTGCACCGAATCGATCGAACACCCACGATTTCTTCCCCTCTGTTTCTCTGTGTTTCCAACGAGTGCACGGTTTGAAATCGTGCAAAGTGTGGCCGTGCACAGACTCGATCGTCCTAGAACCATCCAGTCACCCACACGTGTCCAATATCCAAGGGCTCAGCACAAAATATCCCAGCCCACTTCTGCCACTTGTCCTGATCCAATTGGCTGAAAGAAAATGACCAAAATACCCCTTGTCTAATTAATTACCGTTTTGCCCTCGAACGTTCTAGACCCGTATCTTTCCCGTCCGACGTCCGATGACAGCGTGCCGCCTGTCGTTGAACTCAGGACGTCGAGACCTATCTGACGGTCCTCGGTCTACGTGAAAATCACAAGTCCTCCAAAAAGTCAATATTTCCCTCACTTAATCAGAATTACGGTAACGCCCCCAATCTTCCGAACGTCATAACTTTTCCTCCGGTTGTCCGAATCAAACCTACCACCTGTCTACGGACTCGTGACGTCCTAAACTATGTCACGGTAAGGGTCAACCCTCATCCAATCGGTAATTCAAAAAGTCAACTTTTAGCCTACTATTCATAAGGGCAAAATCGTCCTTTTCTACAAAACTTTACAAAATTACATTTTTACCCTTTCCGAAGGTCCGGGTTGTTACAATCTACCCCCCTAAAAAGAATTTTGTCCCCGAAATTCAGTGAAACAAATAAGGGTACTGTTCACGCATCAAGGCCTCAGGTTCCCAAGTAGCTTCTTCCACTTGATGATTTCTCCACAATACTTTGACTAAAGGAACCGTCTTCCTTCGTAGAACCTTATCCTTTCGGTCCAAGATCGCAACAGGCTGCTCTTCGAAACTCAAGTCTTCCCTCAGTTCCACCGGTTGCGCCTCCAAAACATGCGAATCATCTCGAATATACTTCCGAAGCATAGAGACATGAAAGACATTATGTACCTTTTCCAAGTCTGCTGGTAAGGCCAATCGATATGCAACAGGACCAATCCGTTCAAAGATCTCATAAGGTCCAATGTAACGAGGACTCAACTTCCCTCGTCTGCCAAACCGTACGATTCCCTTCCAAGGAGATAGCTTCAAGAAAACCCAGTCTCCTACTGCAAACTCCAAATCTCTAATCCTACGGTCGGCGTAACTCTTCTGGCGGTCCTGCGCTGCCTTCAATCGATCCCTGATCAGTGCCACCTTTTCCTGTGTAAGGTCTACCAGCTCAGACGTAGTCAATCTCCGCTCACCAACCTCAGTCCAACACAATGGAGTCCGACACTGTCGCTCGTACAAAGCCTCGTAAGGAGCCATCCCAATGCTCTCCTGATAACTGTTATTGTAGGCAAACTCCATCAAAGGTAAATGAGACTCCCACGTACCCTGGAACTGTAAAACACAAGCTCGCATCATATCCTCGAGAATCTGAATAGTCCGCTCCGACTGTCCATCTGTTTGAGGATGAAATGCAGTACTGAAATGCAACTTAGTCCCAAAAGCTTCCTGTAAGCTCTGCCAAAATCGGGAAGTGAATCTCGGATCTCTGTCAGATACTATCGACTCTGGAGTCCCATGCAACCGAATAATCTCATCTATGAACAACTGTGCAAACTGCGCCAACCTGAAGTTTTCCCGTACTGGCAAGAAATGAGCAGACTTCGTAAGTCGATCCACAATAACCCACACACCATCGTGTTCCTTCGGTGTTCTCGGAAGCTTGAACACAAAATCCATCGTCAGGTGATCCCATTTCCACTCGGGGATCGGCAAAGGTTGCATTGCTCCATAGGGTCTTTGCCGCTCGGCCTTCACCTGCTGACAGATCAAGCATTTACTGACATATTCCGCAATCTCACGTTTCATTCCCAACCACCAGTAATGCTCTCGAAGTGTACGATACATCTTGGTCCCACCAGGATGCATCGCATAGGCTGAACAATGAGCCTCATCCAGTATCACTTTCTTCAATGTGTTATCCTCAGATACGCACAACCGTCCACCCTTAACCAAGGCTTCATCCTCGCGGATCTCAAAGTCCTGTCTCTCTCCAACCTCAACCTCAATCCGAATGATGCCCAGAACAGGGTCCTCAAATTGAGCATCAATAACCTGATCAATCAAAACAGGTTGCACATGAAAACTCGCTAGGAGTACTCCCTGATTATCCACAGTCAACTCTACTCCCAACCTACGGAACTCAACCAACAATGGTAACCGTACTGTCCTCAAATGTGACAAAGAACTAGCCGACTTCCTGCTCAGAGCATCGGCGACCACATTAGCCTTCCCTGGGTGATACTCAATAGTACAGTCGTAGTCCTTAAGTAACTCCAACCATCGACGCTGTCTCAGATTCAATTCCTTCTGAGTGAACAAATACTTTAAGCTCTTGTGGTCCGTAAAAATCCTGCACTTCTCGCCATACAAGTAATGCCGCCAAATCTTCAGTGCATGAACCACTGCTGCTAGTTCCAAATCATGTGTAGGATAGTTCATCTCATGGGGTTTCAATTGCCGGGAAGCATAAGCAATCACTCTCCCATGCTGCATCAAGACACAACCCAAGCCTTGCAAAGAAGCATCACTGTACACCTCAAACTCTCCACTATCGTCTGGAAGGGCTAACACAGGAGCAGATGTCAACCGTCTTTTAAGCTCCTGGAAACTCTGTTCACAGTCTTCATCCCACTCAAATCGAACTCCCTTCCGAGTCAACCTCGTCAACGGTGCTGCTAGAATAGAAAAGCCCTCAATGAAACGCCGATAATAGCCTGCTAAGCCCAGAAAACTCCGGATCTCCGTCACCATCTTAGGCTGTTCCCAATTGGCCACCGCCTCAACTTTCTGAGGATCCACGCTGATGCCCTCGGCCGAAATCACATGACCCAGAAATCCCACGCTGGTCAACCAAAACTGACACTTACTGAGCTTCGCATACAACTGATGCTCCCTCAAAGTTTTAAGCACGATTCTCAGATGTTTCTCATGTGCCTTCGCACTCTTTGAATACACCAAAATGTCATCAATGAAGACAATCACAAAACGATCCAAGTATGGCCAGAACACTCGGTTCATAAGGTCCATAAAAGCTGCTGGGGCATTTGTTAAACCAAAAGGCATCACAACAAACTCATAATGGCCGTACCTCGTCCGAAAGGCTGTCTTCGGTACATCTTCTTCTTTAACCCTTAACTGATGATAACCGGAGCGAAGATCAATCTTCAAAAAATACTGGGCTCCCTTCAATTGGTCAAACAAATCGTCAATCCGGGGTAGGGGGTACTTATTCCGAATAGTTACCTTGTTCAGTTGCCTGTAATCCACACACAATCTCAATCCTCCGTCCTTTTTCTTAACAAACAAAACAGGTGCTCCCCAAGGTGACATACTCGGTCGAATGTATCCTATATCGACCAACTCTTGCAACTGGGCCTTAAGTTCCCTCAATTCTGCAGGTGCCATTCTATACGGAGTCTGTGAGATAGGTTGTATACCTGGAAGAAGATCAATCGTAAACTCAAGATCTCGATGTGGGGGTAGTCCTGGCAACTCCTCGGGAAAAACATCGGGAAACTCCCGTACTACTGGTATGTCCTCCGCCCTCACTGGCGTAGCACGCGTATCCACCACATGGGCTATGTAACCTTGGCATCCCTTACGCAACAACTTACTAGCCTCAAGTGCCGAAATAACTCCAGTAGGAAGTGCATGCTGATCCCCCTGAAACATAGTCTCTACTAACCCGGGACTCCGAAAAGTAACTCTCCTATCGAAACAGTCGATAGAAGCATGATGTCTCGTCAACCAGTCCATACCCAAAATAACATCAAAGTCCCGGAGATCCAACAGTAACAAATCCGCCAATAACTCCACCTCACCTACCATTACCGGACACTCTCTCAACACCTGAGTCACTACCAACACCTCTCCCGTAGGTGTACTCACTCCTAACGCACAATCCAAAGTAGACACCTCCCTCTCCTTAACCAAACTACAACTCCGAGCTACAAAAGAATGGGTAGCCCCGGGATCTATCAAAGCAAAAACAGTGTGACCAAATATGGTGAGTGTACCTGTCACCACTCCAGGTGCCGACCTGGCCTCCTGCTGAGTCATGGCAAAAACTCGCGCCTGAGGTCCCGATGACCAACCGCGCCCCCTGGAACTACTCGTGGCACCACCGCCACCCCTAGGGCCTGCTGCCCCTGACACTGAAGCAGTACACCGCCCGGGTTCTGCTGCACCTCTGCCTGCTCCACCCTCCGGAGCTAACAATGGGCACTCCCGCTGGAAGTGTCCTCGCTCTCCGCAATAGAAGCAAGTATCCTTACCGGGTCCACCGGTATACCTCCCTGTAGAAGCAACTGAAGTCGCACTCGCCTGAGGAGTCGGCTGTGACCTAGCTCCTCGAAACCCCGAGCCCTGAAAACTGCCTGGTCTGCCATACCGGGCTCCACTAGCTGATAACGAACCACCAAAATTACCCCGCTTCGGGGTCCTCTGACTCGATGCTCCAGGGAATGAATGCTCTCGGCGCCGAACACTGCCCGAGTACTGTGGCCTAGCAGGTAAACTGGCCTCCACCCTGACAGCAGCATCAGACAACTCTCGGAATGTAGTAAAAGAGCCAGCTGTCACTATAGCCCTAATCTCTCCTCGGAGGCCCAACTCAAACCGGCGGCACTTCTCCGCCTCGGTCGCTACAAATGCAGGAGCGAATCGGGATAGCATCTGGAATCTCTGCTCATACTCAGCAACTGTCAAGTTCCCTTGCTTCAAGTGAAGAAATTCTGCCTCCTTTGCATCCCTGAAAGAACGGGGATAGTACTGATCAAGAAACCGTTCCCGGAAAGTCTCCCATGTCACAATATGTGCATCCCAGCCGGACAGTTCCAACGTGTACCACCACTCGTATGCAGCTCCATCCAACAGAAAAGTAGCTAACAAAACCCGATCCTCAGGAGGACAGTGCATCACCCCAAAAATACGTTCGAGCCGGGTGATCCATCGATGAGCTTCCTCGGGGTCTGCCCCACCACTGAAAGTCGTAGCCCCAAGTCTCTGGGCTCTCTCGATCGAAGCGCTCTCAGTCCCTCTCGCCGCTTCATCTTCAGGTCGTGGAAGGGGGTTCACGTCTCGGAGGCATGATCGATCGTACGCTGAAAGAGGCATAGAGTTAGTAAAACAACCTAGACCCAACACAAATCGACACAACCTATGCTCTGATACCAATTGTCAGGACCCGTCCCAAATATCACCTCGGTACCCGGGACGAACCCTGCTCCCGTCTGACAATCACACTTACAGGACCAAAGATAACCTTAATACAACTATAAGTACAACTATCAGACGCAGGAGTAAATATATACAATAGTAAGTCAGAGCATAGTTCTACAAAATGGGCACAAAAGTCCTACAAGTCTAAGTCCGCAACGGAAGAACGTCCTAAGCTCTATGCCTCGATATCTGCCTCAACGTTCACCCCAACGCTATCACCACGACCTGGAGGGGAATTTAAAAAAAAAACAGAAGGTGTGAGTGGACTGGAATAAATAGCAGTTTCAAAACAGTTTCTCGTCAAATCATAGTTAAGGAAAAATAAGAAGTTGTTCCCTCCGTTTTGAAAACAGGCATGCTCAACGAAGTATTAGAAAATCATAATATGAAACATCATAAGAAACAGATACACTATAAAACTGGTATAGAAACCAGAGCACGAGCATTAAACCATCTTTTCCGATCAAACCTGCTGGACCTATCCGAGTCTTTAAACTCAACCAGGCCTCAAATATCAATCCGAGTCTTTAAACTCCCGAGTCTTTAAACTCAATAGGCCTATGGAGGTAATATCATAAATATCCGAGTCTTTAAACTCAATCTGGGCCCGTCCCCCCCGTCAAACAATATCTGGGTCTTTAAACCCATATCCAGATCCAGCAAATCCAATCCATTTCAGTGTAAAACCGTTCCGAAACCCATCACCAAACTCGAATTCGGAATCCCCAGTTCGAAGCCCTTCCGGCGTTCAGAACCGACATTCCGAACCCAAATCCAGAAAATCATACCAAAACCATAGTAAATCCCAAATCACGTTTCCTAACTCATTTACCACCATTAGAAAGTGTTTATAGGTTGAATTTCTCAAATATGGCATCAAAATCTGAAAACCGACTTTTCCTCGAAAAACGTGTAAAATCCCGGAAACAACTCGAAAAACATGCAAACATTTCAATCACGTATAACCATCATTTAAAGCACAAAAACACACATAATATCATAAAACATTTATAAAAATAGTTAGGCATGCTCGGAAGTAGGAAAGATTCCACTCACAAATCTGAGCAAGTCAGTCGCGCTCCGTGCGCTCCTCAACCGTCTCGGGTGCCTCCAGTCCTGTCAAAATGCACCAATAGGGTCACAACTACATCAAGGTTCCTAATCCTAATTTCCCCAATTTTTCGGAAATTAAATAATATTTTAATCCTAAACCCGTAACCGTCTGGATTCCCGAACCATCCCGTAACACCGTCCGATTAACCCGAAAACTATACCATTGGATTCCTTAGAACATTTAGGACTAAACTCATGTTGGAAGCTTGGCCGGATTCCTCCCCACGCGCCTCCACGTGCCGCCCAAAGTGGCTGCGCGTGGGCCTCACGCGCCTGCTACAGTGCATCTCCTTCCTCGAGTCACCCGGTTCAACATAGTTGAACCGGCGTGACCGGTTCTCTGTAATCCGACCACCGTTCCAGTCCAATCCAATCCCATTCTCTTCGTCCCATCCTAAGCAACCTAACCATGTCCTAACCTTGAAGAATCACGGCCGGAAACCCACCGTTCACGGCCTCGAAACAGACGGCCCGTAGCCCCTGTTTTGGCTGCCGGCCGCCCAGGTCCTCCCCCGTCACGGCGTTCATCTTAATCAACGCCTAGGACCTTCCTGAACTTCACCCTAACCTCCTAATCCCTCGACTCAATGCCCAACTCCACGACTTTGCGTTTGAACCTCACGGCAAAACAGAGTACAGAGTACTCTCCGTCGACTGAGCTCCGCCGTGTACGCCTCCGTCACGGCGACCGCTCTACACCACTCCTAGAACCTCCCTGAACACCACTGCACTCACCAATCCCCTCGATTCTCATCCCACCTTCACGACGTTTGAATTTAAAAACCACGGGAAAAAAAGGGATAGGAACTTACCCTTCGATTCAGGCTCCGCCGTGAGCACCGCCGCCTACCACGGTGCTTGTTAGACTCCCCGTAGCCTCCTTAGTCTCCTAGTGGCTTGAATCGATCCACCACACGGCACAACAGCCACCGCAGTCCACCGCCTTCTCTGTTTTCTTCAAAATCCAGCCGTCCACCGTGTAGCCTCTGTGCACTGTTGCAGCTTCAAAACACGATCACTAGGTCACCCTCGTCTCTCTGTCACTCTCACTAATCCTCAACTCCCTCACCTTTGCACCGAATCGATCGAACACCCACGATTTCTTCCCTTCTGTTTCTCTGTGTTTCCAACGAGTGCACGGTTTGAAATCGTGCAAAGTGTGGCCGTGCACAAACTCGATCGTCCTCGAACCATCCAGTCACCCACACGTGTCCAATATCCAAGGGCTCAGCACAAAATATCCCAGCCCACTTCTGCCACTTGTCCTGATCCAATTGGCTGAAAGAAAATGACCAAAATACCCCTTGTCTAATTAATTACCGTTTTGCCCTCGAACGTTCTAGACCCGTATCTTTCCCGTCCGACGTCCGATGACAGCGTGCCGCCTGTCATTGAACTCAGGACGTCGAGACCTATCTGACGGTCCTCGGTCTACGTGAAAATCACAAGTCCTCCAAAAAGTCAACATTTCCCTCACTTAATCAGAATTACGGTAACGCCCCCAATCTTCCGAACGTCATAACTTTTCCTCCGGTTGTCCGAATCAAACCTACCACCTGTCTACGGACTCGTGACGTCCTAAACTACGTCACGGTAAGGGTCAACCCTCATCCAATCGGTAATTCAAAAAGTCAACTTTTAGCCTACTATTCATAAGGGCAAAATCGTCCTTTTCTACAAAACTTTACAAAATTACATTTTTACCCTTTCCGAAGGTCCGGGTTGTTACACAAGATCTAATACTAGTTTTCCTATAACTACACGTATTTCGAGATTACTATTTTAATGGTTTATCTTACGCATGCATAGTTTTAGAAAACGGAGGGTAAAATATTTACGTGTTTCAACTAAGTTTTAAAAACTTTTATTTTCGTCCACTCACACGTTTTCTTGATTTTTAACCCTCTAGAGTCGCTGCACAGGAATCGAGGCTATTCTAAATGCGGAGGCATGAACCAACAAAGAGTTTGAGTATTACTTGTCTGATGAGTGTTAGGGGAAACTTCGGTATTTTGGGTTACTTGTCAGATGGGAGCAGGACGCTGGATGTGTTAAAGTCTGTCAACTTGGTATCAAAGCAAGGTTTCGATGTTATGCTTGCTAATAACATGTCTCCGAGATGCAAGACTCATGCACAACCCGATAGTGAGACGAGTATAGGAGCCCAAGATAGTTATAGGGCTGGAAGTGGATTTGGATTTATCAGTTTGAATAGTGACTATTATGTTTTGATAAGGGGAAACGTTAATGAGCTCAGAAGAAAATGTCCTAGTATTTGTCACTATGATGGACCTGAATGTGATAATGAATATGTTTCTCAGTTGGAGTAAGTGCTTGAGGTTTAAGGTAACAAAAGGCCTTATGTTGGATCTGATTCGCATAGTGATGCCTTGTTTAGCGATTAAGCATATCATGTATGGACTTCGAATATCGAATTGGGACTCCAATAGGAGTCATGATATCTAGTAATGGTTTGGATGTGAGTTGAGATATTGGAATAGGACTTGAGAGAGAGAGAGTCACCATTGAAAAATAGGGCTTAAGAAGAGTCAGAATGTGGAAGTATTGTTACCGATTGAATATTGGAAGTGGGTTCGGGGCGGAACCCATGGTGCTATTATGGGCCCGGTAATTCTAGTTGCTAAACATATAAGTAAGATTATGTATTAATTTTAGGAAGTTCGAAAAAAGGTGATAAGTATGGGATAAATACCCCCTGCTTTGTTCTCTTTGTAAAATTTGGGCATAGGATCTCACCAAAGTATCTCTGTATTTTTATTGTCTAAAATATCTCTGTATTTTTTAATTCATTTGAATGATTTTCTCCTAGTTTAATAGTGATAATTGATAGGTCGTTAATTAAGCATTATTTTATACCATTTATACTTGACTTTTAATATTAAAATAATAAGCAATTGAAGAAAATAATACATTTTGTGGGATTTTTGTAGAATTAAATAAAACTTAGAATTTGGAGCGTTTTGGCGAAAGAATCATCCCAATCAGGATTATAATGAAGAAATTATGGATAAAACAAAGATGACCATCGAAAATCACAAAGAAATTCGGTGGGAGGCTACTGAACCCATACTTAAATCAGCCCAAAAATCCAATTTGTTGAAGCCCAAATTATTTGGAAGCCCAGCCCAGGTTATGTTGTGGCCTACTTCTCGCATCCAGCCCGCACGCCAATTCGGTGCACGCTTGCCAATCTCAACTGCGCTAGATCGACGTGTGTGCGTCGAACAACTCATCACCCAATCAGTGCCTAACCCACTGACAAACCACGCCGATTCAGCTGTTCCATGCTGAAACTTGCTTCGTCTGACCTGCCTGACGCGCTGAACTCCCCATTCTCCTGTCAACAGCAGCCGTCGAGTCCTTTCAGCCCAACTCAGCGCCTGCTCGCCGAAGCCTTCCTCTGCGCCCTTGCACAGTCCTACCGAATTCACCTGCTCCATTTTCAGTCAAATTTCAGTACAATCAACCCCCAAAATCATATTTTTCATCATTTTAATTATATTTATTTTTATATTTTAATTTTGTATTTTATTATTTGAATTTTTGGCACCCCTCTATAAATAGGGAGGCCATTTCATTGTTTTAGGGTCCCCATTTTCCGCTTTTCTTCCATTTTCTTAGTTCATTTTAGTTTAGTTCTTTTTTTCTCTCTTTTGAGAGATATTTTTTGGGACCATTTTAGCTTATTGTAGATTGTTCTTCTTAAATTTCTTTTAATTTTTGTTTTTAATTTTGTTTTTAATTTATGTTCATAAATTATGTTCTTTTTATTTTATTTCTTAATTTTATTTCTTCTTTACTTTGTTCTTGTGACTTTTCTTTGAGAGTTCTTAGACATAATTTTGTGCTTTCCTTAAAAAAATACCTAGGCCGAGTAATTTTAAGGCAATTCAAGAGTTTTTAAGACCGAATTCCTCGTATTTCTTCTTCCATCTTCATAAGTTTCTTGCTGCTGTTCGATGATTCTTGTGAAAAACTATCTTTTTCTACTTAAATTCTTATTATTGTTATTGGTTTTACTTAGAATTCAATATATGTGTTGGTATTTTCTTTCTAATATTTGTAAGTAAGAATGCAATCTTCGTGTGTTTTACTTTTTGAATTTCTTTTACTTCATATATTTTAGTGTTTAAATTTCAATTCAACGCTAAATGTTGATTCGCTGTTCGGGGCATTTAGAATAGAATTGAAGAGATTTAATGTTTAACTGCTGTTCGGCGCATTAAATCACAAACTTAAGGTGGATCATATTGTAAGTAATAATCTGCTATTTGGTGTATTTATAATATGAAAAATGTATGCATGTAATTGAGATGATGAGGGTAGAATTTCGTGATTGGTTCAATATAAGCATAATATTAGAGTGTTGGTAAAAATTGTGTTTGAAGAAAGTCCACTTGTACAAAGGTTAAAGTAGAAGTAGAATTAAGTTTTTAATTGTTTTTACTTGTTTTCTTTATTTTATAATTACAACCTTTTCAATAATTAATTCTTTAATTCTTTAATTCGTTCATTAATTCATTAATCTATTTATTAATTTATTCTTTTATTCATTATTCTTTCTTACTAACACATTATTAATGTTCCCTAATTTCCCCGGTTAAGAACGATCCCTATTTACCAATACTACATCTACACAAAAAGGATTTAAATTGCATAATACTATAATTACGTGTTTAATTTAATGCGTAGTTTGAGCGTTATCAATAATTGTGGATATATTAGTTAATATTTAGATTCCCTAATTACTAGGGAAATAGAAAACCATCATATTATAGGTTATTAGATTCCATCAATTAGATGAAATCGATTTCAATCAAATTTCTGATTTGCTTTCCTTTATAGTGTCCTAAATAGTGGAAAATAAGAAGGAAAATGGAATATGAAAAATAAATTCCTATTCCTATTCTATATTCATGTATAACAAACAAGGCCTTTGAGAATTCTAAGCCTCCAGCAAAATGATTAGTTAACAAAAATCTAACGGAGTGGTTTCCTAAACCTTCGATCGAATCAGATTCAACTCCAGCCTCCAGAACAATTTCAGAGATCTCGTGTCCCGAGGTAGTCCTCCAAACAAGTCTAATGCTAAAAAATGGGTTCGCCATGTGCGTCGTCGAATAACTCATTCACACTATCCATGCGAGCTCTAAACTCGTAAGCACCACCCGAATGCGAATTTCGACAGATGTGAAAATCTAATTAGTTTAAAACTGAAGAGAAATTAAACTAACTAACTAGCTCGAAACTTCTTTTCTATTTGTGACTACTCATGGCCAGATTGTAAGCGAGTTAAACTAACGTCAAGGGACGATTCTAACTATTCGAGGATATGTTCTGACATGGGAAATTGGGACGTATGATCATCAAGCGTTCGAAAACTAACGACACATTCAATGCTCTGATATCAAATTGACACACTCGGATACTGAAAAGTCCACTAGGACACCAAGATTGAGACATGCTGGCCGACATCTAGATAGTGACATCCAGATTACGAAAGCCAACTTGTTAATACATTGAGTTTTAGGAGATCGAGTGAAACATAACTAGTAAAAAACGATTAAATGTCACCGTGACAGTGTAAACATAGTTCATAGAATACTAATGATGATCATATAGTCAAGTAACTACTTGAGTTATCAGATTTCCATTGCGTCACTCGAATATCTGGAGTAAATCTCAGAACAGAAACCGAAAACTCCTCAAAATACGTGACATACCACGGGGACCTGAGGGGTTAAAAAACAAAAGGTGAGTGAACCCAGTAAATTATTTCAGTGTAAAACCTATATTATGGAACAAGTTTTAACCCCTCAATTTTATAAAAAAACTAAATCTAGAGCCTCTGGCTTGCATGTTCTATGAGAATTAATAATAAAATATTTATCAATCATATAAATTATGCCGAACATAAGTATAACACATATCAACCCACTAAAAGCATGCTCTTAAGTCGCACGAGTCATACGCAAATCGTAGGGCTCATTATCTATAATGCTTGCGTACCACGACCACACATGAATCATGTCGAACATAAGTATGACACATATCAACCCACTAAAAATATGCTCTTGAGTTGCACGAGTCATATGCATATGACAGGCTTGGTATCTATAATGCTCGCATACCACGACCACGTGAAAGTTGGATGCTAAGCACCATCACGAGCACCATCGCATGGAGGCTGATCTATGGCCATTCAAACATGTAAAGAGATACCAACGACTCCTAACGTGATATTAGAACCACTAATCACAATGCTAAGGTCGACCCATTAAAACAACATGCATGTATGTTATACTATTCATCAATCATAGCATGCAAAAGTAACAAGATACCATAAACATGTAATGCAATTATTAGCTCAATCTAGCATAGCATGCACGAGAAAATCTCATAAACATAATCAATCAAGACATTTTAAAAAAAACTAGTCATCGTAAAATGTGCAAGTAAAATATAGTTATAAAAGTCAGGTTTGGGAAAGGGGTCCACTCAAAAAACTAATCGGGGAGTGAAAATCACCCGACATATAAAGCCATGTAAGCACAAGCTTGTCACAATCCTAAAAAATTCCGACCATAAGGTTACTTTACAAATTTCAAGTAAAATGACAATAAACCTCACTTAGATTGTCCAAAACGAGGATAAAACAATCAAAACAGACTTAAACATGCTTAAAATTATCCGAAAGTCCTAAAAAAAGAGGCCCACGCACCGACGTGGGCTGGAAAACTGCCTCACACGCTGCCCTGTGCCAGCGGAGGACGAAAAAGCACCTCACCAGTCGCCACACTCCGGCTAAAGGCTGCACGCACGAGCTATGCTCCATCAGCACCCCTACGTGCATGTCACGCACATATGAATATTCCCCGAAATATTCCTGCTATATATACCGTTATAACACCGTTAGTTGATAAACGAATGAAGAACGTCACTAATTATTGACTAACATCACTAACTGTTGGCTAACGGTGATTGACGTTGACTAACGACTGACGATTGTAACCGAAGCTTCGTTGAATATGACCATCAAATTGCCGCCGTTGTCGCGGTTGATGGTGACCAGAATTTGAAATTTTCGCTGGAAAATTTCCAGTTTCCAGCGAGAAGCCTCGAGACTTCATGTCAAACAAACTACCGCAACTACTACTCCTAAATATATACTGAAGACCACGTACCTTACAGATATACACTTTTTTGTTGCTAATAGTAGAAATAATTTCTACTATTACCAACTACTACTCCTAAATTATTTCTACTACTATAAGCCAGGGAATCAGATCGATGAAAAAAGTACCTTACAGATATACAAAAATACAAGGCAAGAAATTGGGTCAAATACAATCAAATACAAGAACGTGCCTTAAAGAACAATAACCACCTCTTTATTTAGCAACAATATGAACATGAAAAATATAATTACTTTTTTCTTGACCATAATTTCATAACCAAGGTCAAGGTATATCTAATCTACATGTGAAAATTGATAGGAGTGAACTCTCTTACTGAAAGGGTATCCTAAATTCTACAAGCATTTCTCATTCAACAAAATTAAACCATAAACAAATTGAATATAGTCAGATTCTAGGCTGGTGGGTACCTTCTCATTTTTGAGTCAAATGGGGTAAAACATGACCATCAGAATCATCATCCAAATCTACTGAGTTATCAACTGACATTACAAAAGAAGGAGAAACAATTTGCCCATTGTTAGGGCCATTTTCTGGACCCTGTGGAACGGGAACAACAAGGACATTTCCCAGGTCTTCCTCCTCAAACTCGGCATCATCTTCATCTGATAGATAAGTATGTGTTATCTGTGGTGGTACAAGCTCAAGCTTATGTTCTGGTTTATGTTGCTGACTAAATCGGCCAGGAATCTTAAAAGGCGAATTATAGCATGCTCCACAAAGGTCAAAACCCATTTTCTCCATGCAGTCTTTACATTTGTACCTCTCCCCAATAATTGGAGACATATGCAAACAAGAGCATAGATGTTGTTCATACTATATCGGCCTAGACCGAACATGAAGCCCATACTGACTGCAGGCCCATCCCATTACCAACAGTACCAATCCGGACCAATCTTGGAGGCCCAGCCCTCTGCCCGGCTCGGCATGTTGGCCTAGACCGACCTAGAGGCCCAGCTCTCTTCTAACACCATGCCACTGGCCGACTTTGGAGGCCTAGCCCCTGTCGGTTAGCGAGTCAACCCAGACCGACCTATCAGCCCAACACTGCCGCCTAGCACAAGCCCAAGGGGTCCAGGCCCACTCATACGAACAGACCCTAGTCGGGTCTGGATGGCACCTCCACGTGTCAGTCCCACATCAATTGACATTTGTCCCACATCGGGAGAATACAATTATTATATTCACCACACCCATAAAAAGGGGGTCCATTTTTCGTACAAAGCTAACTAAGAATTTACTGTTCACTACTACTTTTACACTATACTTTCCACCACCCACTCTACACCTTAGATCGACTACTGACTTGGGCGTCGGAGTACCATTGGGCTGGTACCACACCGGTACCTATACTCTGACCGACCGACCAGTTTGCTTCATTTTTAGGTCTACACAGGGCACGTGGCAGAGCAGCATTCGCGCCCTAAGTTGACACATTTTGTGCATCAACATTTGACGCCGGAAACTGACTAAGTTTGCCCTCCACTCTATCAAGCCTAAAACACCGTTACCCTCCCATCTTCCAGCATGTAGGACAACGTCGATGGCGAAGTCACACCCGCGCTCGGCCGAGGGCCAAGGGACACCTCCCTAGAGGTACTCCGGGCTTTGGAAAAGCTACAACGCGACATGGCCGAAATCAGGGCCAATGGCTCTCAGGCCGAAGCACGCTATACCGAGCTCAGCGGGCAGTACACCGAGGTCGTGGCCCAGCTACAGGCCACTTAGGTCGAGCTAAACGCTCGCCGCGCTCAGGATGAAATCCTTCAGGCCGACCTCGTGCTGGCCGAATGCGCAGAGCGACCCGAAAGTATCCGACGAGCTGCCGACAAGGGTAAGGCCGTGACCACGGCCGCGCCAACCGAGAAGAGCCAAAAACTCTTGGTCATTCCTGAAAAAGACGTACAAGGCACCAGGATCTACCGCGATGCTCGTAAGGCCCTGAGTGGCACCTCCCGACTGGAGTGCAGACAACTCAGTCCGATCCGCCTCAAGTTCCCCACGGACAAGGACCCACAGGCAACAGAGTAGATCGGTGGACACGACCCGAGGTGGGCCCACGCTAACATTCCCGTGGTGGGAATCCCCCCATCTCTGTGGCTGAGGGAGCGAGTTCTTCCAAAGAAATCCTCAGTGCCCGGAGGTCCGAGCGCCCCCAGCGCAGAACAAGGTCCGTGCGAGACCGAGGAAACTCGTCACGGTAGAACACGCCATTGCCTTACCAGGGGGCCAACTACCCATGCCCGAGCAAGACTCCCAGCGCCGACCTAATGGTCCAACAACTCCTCGATCGCGTGCGGTGCCTCGAGGCCGAGAAAGGGACACCCCAGACAGATACTTGGGGCAGACCTAGCTTGGGACCGTTCACGGATTGGATCAACTTCTTCCAGCATGGCAACACAATTTAGCCACTGAAGATTCCCCTCTATACCGGTCAGACCGACCCAATCAACCACCTCAACAACTTCCGGTCGGCCGTCTCCTTCTCGAGTCTGACCGATGAGGCCCGCTGTTTGGTTTTCAGTTCTACCCTCACCGATGCTGCAATCAACTGGTTCTACCGCCTGGAGCCCGGCTCTGTCGGCTCCTTTGCACAGCTCACCAAGGTTTTTCTAAATCAGTTCATGTTCCAGATTGACAGGCTCTTATCCTCCGAGGATCTCTTCCTCCTGAGACAAGGAGAAACGGAGACGCTACGTGCGTACGCTGCTCGGTTCAGCCTGAAATACTCCCGATGCACCGAGTCCGATGACAGGACGTCTTTCACGACGTTTAAGGGCGGCCTGCGCGAGTTCCAATTCAGGTAAGCCTCATATACTCAAGGTTGGACTACTTATAATGAGTTAATGAAACAAACAACCATTCATGCCAAGGCCGTGCTGTTGCCTAGCAAAGGCGGTGCGACAACGGTCAACACATACCGACCCAGCACTGGGAACTCAGTCGACACATACAGACCGAGTCACACCCCACAGTAGCCAGCCTCCCAGCAGACTGGGTCAGGTCAAACCCAGCACCACAACTCCGCGAGCGGAAAGAGGAAAGACTACACTCCCTCCTACAGCTCGGGAAAGAATGGCAGAAACCAAAGCCACCAGGGGCCCTGCCAAGGACAGGGTCAACATGAGAACCGACCCAACGAACAATGCACCGAGTGTCCTCCTCCTCGGTCCAAATTTGAAACCTACACGATCCTGAACACGTCATATGTGAACGTGCTAATGAACGTGGAAGGTATGATCCCCAAGCCAACCTGGACACCCGGCACAGGCCGACTAGCCAAGAATACTGGCTTTTACTGCCAGTACCACAAGTATAACGGCCACAACATTGATTAGTGCGTGGCCTTCCGAGACCTGGTCAAAGCCTTGGTCCGAGATGGCAAGATCAATCAATTCTTGCAAAACGCTCCGCAGCAGCCCCGGCACCCCTAGATCAACTGTAACAACCCGTCCAGAATTCCAGCGTTAGATTAGTGACTAATCACGATTAGCGAGGTTAATCTGTGATTAGTTAGGCGAAATCAGACGAACGATGCGAAATGACTGTTTTGCCCCTAGGCATGGGTAAAATGTTGACTTTTCATTTAGGCGGTCAAATGGACTTTGACCGATGACCGTGATGTAGTTTAGGACGTCACGAGTTCATAGACAGGTGGTACATTCAATTCCGACGTTCGAGGAGGAAGTTATGACGTTCGGAAGTTTAGGGGCATTTTGGTAATTATGGTTAAAAGGAGGCAAATGTTGACTTTTTGACTGGGATGTCCGATGGCCGATGGCCGAGGACCATTATGTCGATTGGGATGATACGAATCCATAGACAGGCGGCACGTCGAATTCGGACGTTCGACGGCGAAGTTACGGTTCACGGACGTTTCGGGGCACTATTGCACGAATTACGAAATAACTTAACTTTTGGACTCTAGTGGGCCCAGATATTTTATGGAGGCCCAATGGATGAGTGACAAGTGTCACCCATCCATTGCACAGCCCACACATATTTATGCATCTCCCCATTGCATCGATCATTTTCCTTTCTCCCTAAACAAACAACCCGATCTCATTTTCTCACCCAACCATTCACCCCAAAACCAAACCCTTACCCCCTTTGAACATCATGGCAAGGCCCAGAGGCTGAGAGGAGGATGGGTGGATGTTGGTGGCCGGCTGGAAGCCACGCCGCCGTGGACGGCAGCCTTGAACCCGAACATGTAACCGTGTTAGACCCAATCCTTTCCATTTTTCAATATATGCATTATGGTTGGTTTTTGATGGTTTTAATGAGTTAGATGGGTTATTAGGATGGTGTTAGGATGATTTTAGGAAGCTTTGGATGGCTTTGAAGCCGTGGGTGAGTTTTGGGAAGCTTGAACCGTTTGGTTCATAATTAAACCATGTGATTTAGATGGTTTTAGGTAGTTTTAATGATTGGAATTGATAGGGAATGAAGAAATAGGAATTGTAGGATTAATTGGAGTTGGAATCGGACCAAAACGAAGGGAGGAAACTACCGAACCGGTCACGCCAGTTCAGCACAGTAAAACCGGTTCAGCTGGAGCTTGAAGATGATGAATAGTGCACAGGGACTTCTTGGGCCCGTGAGTGCGTATGAACAGTAATTTGAGGAAGTGTTCAACATATGAAATTTTCTAATCGATGTAACGAACATTTTGGGACTAGTCTCGTGTCAATCGGACATCGTTTCGATAGATTTCGGGGTGTCCGAAGGTTTAGGTTTGGTTTTAAAAATAGTTAAAAATATCGGAAAATTACGGGGCTTTGGTAGGAGGTTAATTAAGTAGTTATTAACCTTCTATTACAATTTAGACAGGTTTGGGAGTCCCGATGATGATTGGCCCGAGGGACGCTTATGTCACGCGTTTCGAGGCGCGGCTTCAGACGGTCTGTGAGTAGACCTTGATTTCTAAACTGTGATGCATGCATAAATGTTTTATATGGTTTATGAATGTGATTCTATGATGTTGATTTGGGTGATTTTAAATTATATGATTTCACGCTTTACAAGGCGATTTACGTGTTTGCACGTAAATCGAGGTTTTTAGTTTTGCACTGATTTTCCGTACTTATGGTTTTGGATATGATTTCATGAAATGGTTTTGGATTTGAAAAGGTAAACTCGGGTTCGAAACCCATTTGATTTACGAAATCGGGCACAAGGCCCATTTGGTTTACGATTCGGACCGAAGGTCCAATTTGTATGTGGATTCGGGCCTAGGGCCCAGTTATGTGGTATGATGGTGATTTCGGATCAGGGACCCTAGAAATGGTTTTTACGGGTCATGAAGGTTTATGGGAAACAGCATGAACCCTTAAAATGTATTTATGGATCATGACGGCTTATGGGTGTCGGACATGAATCCATGAAAGGTTTAAGGAATGATTTCAAAAGGTTTTTCATATGCCATCCTTTATATATGATTGTCTCCTCCGGGGAGGGTCGTTGACCTGGGTGGACCCCGGAGTAGTCACGGAGCACTGACTGAGTGGAGTCGCCCCCCTAGTTGGGTTCCTTACTCTCAGGATGGGCATGGTTCGTTACCTCCAGGGAGGTCATTGATCTACAGACATTGACCTGGGTGGCCCTTGGAGAGACTTGGGTTTGAGACCCCGGTTAGCACGCGCGTAGCTTTATTTTACTGTGACAGGTTCTTGGATATGAAATATGATGGATAAACATGATTTCAAGTGGATTGGGAAATTGTGTTTTATGATAAATCGACTTGGGCTGAGATCCCACATATGTTTACTATGTTATGGTTTTCTGTAAATGGTTTTGGGCAGGAGCCTGTGTCACTTGTATTTACGGAAACTTGGGGCTGTGACCCTAATTATGGTTGTTTAAACATATGTGATTGGATAAATGGTTTTACTATGCATGCATGCTTTTTAGTGAAGGGTATAAAGGTCTTTGATGCAATATGTTTTTATAAACTCTTTATTTTTGTCCACTCACAG
Source organism: Prinsepia uniflora (assembly GCA_032719365.1). Classification (NCBI taxonomy): domain Eukaryota; kingdom Viridiplantae; phylum Streptophyta; class Magnoliopsida; order Rosales; family Rosaceae; genus Prinsepia; species Prinsepia uniflora. The sequence goes on from CM064862.1 coordinate 53,043,955, forward strand.
TCTTTCTGTTTTTAATACCCTTCATGTTGACAGCGGATGTGGACTGTAGCAGAGACCGAGATATCACATACCTCCTCCGGATCCTGGAGTACTCTGATATCCTGGGAGGGCAAAGGTCCGAATTATCCCTTGTCGGACACTCCGTGTCAGACGGGAGCGAGGTTATCCCGCATTAATCCCGGGGGGATTGGGATGGGTCCTGTCAACGTGGTATCAGAGCGAGGCTGACTCATATCGGAGCTCAGTTAGCTCATATCAGAGCGGGGTTGTCCCTATTCGAGCAACCGTGGAGCTTTTGTTGTAGTACGCAGGTCGAGGATGTGATATCTCAAGGGGCTACAGCTCGTGGTCAACCTGATTGTTGGGATGCCGATATGATAGTTAGTAGGACTGTATCGTGGAATGTTTTGGTTCGGGATTGGATGCCGGGGTTGCCATAGTTCTGTCGAGGTTGACAGTGTGGGACCTTATGGAAGGATGAACGTAACATTACGTTAGAGTTTTGATCGTGTGACGGTTAGTTGGGATCATTTTTCACGATGTCGTAGGATCGGTTTCGACGACTGGTTTGGTGTTGTGACCATCCGATGATCGGATTTGGTTAAGTTTGATGGATTTACTGCTGGGAGCACTCAGATTCGTGGATTGTACTGCGGCTGGCGGTTTGCAGCCGGATTCGTGGAGTGTACTGCGGCTGGCAGTTAGCAGTCGAGTTCGTGGAACTCTAGGTGAACTTATTGTAACGACCCGTCCCGAATTCCGGGATTAGTTTAGTGATTAATCTTGATTAGTGAGGTTGAACGGTGGTTAGTAGGGTGGAATCGGACAAAATGTGCAAAATGACCGTTTTGCCCCTGGTCGTGGGCAAAATGTTGACTTTTTGTTCGGGCGGTCAAATGGACTTTGACCGATGACCGTGACGTAGTTCGGGACGTCACGAGTTCATAGACAGGTGGCACGTTCGATTCCGACATTCGTAGAGAAAGGTATGGTGTTCGGAAGTTGAGGGGTATTTTGGTAATTTGGCTTATTAGGGGCCAAATGTTGACTTTCTGATCGGGAGGTCCGATGGGCGAGGGCCAAGGACCGTTACGTAGGTATCGTCGATACGAATCCAACGACAGGCGGCATGCCGAAATCGGAGATCCGACGACGACGTTATGGTCAAGGAAACGAACTAACGAACCGAGGCCGGGATTAAAATAATAATATAATAATGAATAGTGACTGTTGACCCTACACACCTGGATGAGTGACAAGTGTCACCCATCCCTTGTTTCCAGCTCCTTGTTTCCCTCCAAACATCATCATTACTACATCATCATCATCTAATCCACCAATTCCCCTAATTTCCTCTTCTTTGTTCCTAAACCGTGCACAAATTGGGGGAATCAGATTGGGAGAATTGGCTCCCTCTCTCTGCCGTTCCTGAGAGAAAAATGGGAGACTAAGATGAGGGAATTAACTGGGAAACACGAGGGTTTGAGTGTGGGTTGAATTTTGGATTTTGGATTTCGGGAAAATGAGAGGGAAAATTCGAATTGAAGGAATTGGGCTGTGATGATCGAATTGGAGGTTACAAACATCTTCCTGAGGTTGTGACGAGTCGATCCACATCAAAAACGAGAAGGAATGGTGCCGTTTTGGCTCTGATCGAGCTTGGTGACAGAGGAAGAAATCGAGGCTGAGTCGTGGAGTTTGGGGCTGTGATTGACTCAATTGTTATGGGGAAATGATTTCTCATGATCCCACGATGCTTCTGGGATCATCAATTGAAGGAAACCGGCTGAGATCGATGAAACTCCATGGTTGCACAGTGGACGGTGTTCGTACTTGTGTCGTGATCATTTACTGATCAAACGACGGAATTGATGTGGGGGAATTGTTCCTCGTGGTCCACTGATGCTTCTGGTTGAACCAATTTGGGGAAATCAATCGAGATTGAAGGAATCCCATGATTGAACAGTGACCGGAGTGTTCTTCGTGTTCATCGTTGAATCGTGGAATTGTAGGTAATGTTTTGTGTAATTGAGATTACAGAACCTTAATTTAACTTAAAACGAAACTAATGGAATGATCAATTGAAGGAATTAGGATCGAATTGACAGGATTGGAACCGGGTTGTGTCGCGGGTGAGTTGGACCCGTTTACCAGACAAACGGGTTGGGCTGGTGACACTGTAGCAGGCGCGTGGGTTTCACGCGCAGCCACTCACGGCGGCGCGTGGCGGCGCGTGGGCACGGATCTCGAGGTGAGGTCAACATGACTTCTGTCCTATTTAATGTAACGAACATTTTGAGATTGGTTTCGGATCGATCGGACACCGTCTCGATAGTGTTCGGGATGTCCGAAGGTTTTAAATTAAGTTTAAAAATAAATAAAAATGCGGGAAAATTACGGGACTTTGATAGGATGTTAATGATAAGGATAGTGACCCTCTAATGTGATTTGGACAGGATTGGGAGTCCCGGTGATAGTGGTGTGGCCCGGGAGGGCTGGTGGCACGCGTATCGAGGCACACGGTTAAAACGGTCTGTGAGTGGACTTTGGTTTTATAAATCCTATGCATGCTTAAATGTGTTATATGGTTTATATACATGATTTCTATGATGGTATTTGTGAGCATTGATTTTGGGTATGTTGCACGTATTTCGAGGTGTTTTCCGTATTTCACGTATATCGGGATTAACGGTTTATTTGTGGTTTTGCGTGCTTGTGGTTAAATAAATAATATGATAAAATGGTTTTTATATTGGAAAGATGAATTCGGGCTTGAGGCCCACTTGTTTTGGAAATCTCGGACTTGGAGTCCATTTGATTACGTAATCGGGCTGCGGGCCTAGTTGGTTTATAAGTCGGGCTGCGGGCCCAGTTGGTTTACAAATCGGGCCGTGGGCCCAGTGGTTCATAAAATCGGGCAGGAGGCCCAGTTGGATAATAAATGTGATTTCGGGTCAGGGACCCTATATTGAATAATTGTGATTTTGGGTCAAGGACCCTAAATGGAATTACATGGTTTTATGGAAATTTCGGGCAGGGCCCAATGGTAATGGTGTGGGAAAAGGATTTAATAAAACTGTTTTTCCATATACCATCTGGATACAAGGATATATGATGGTCTCCTCCAGATGTCTGGGACACTGGGGAAGTCACGGTGCATTGCCTGCGAGGGGTCATTATACGGAGCAGCCAGACCGTATGATGACTCAGGAGCAGGATTGCTATGATTGACGTCAGGGACGTCAGACATCAGGGATGTCAGATATATGGACCCGGAGAGACCCCGGGCAGCACGCGTAGCTTATGAAACCGTGAGATATGACGTCAGGGACGTCAAGCGTCTGGGACGCTAAGCATCTGGGATGCTGGTGATGGTAATGGTAAAATATGGATTAATGAATAAAATGGCTTATTGGTTGGATATGTGTTATGTGGTAAAAAATGGATTATTGGCTATGAAATGGTATGTCGGGTCAGGGACCCTAAATGGTTTTGGATTTATGGATTGATGTTCATTTATGGTCGTGGGTGGTGACCCACATGGTTTTAATATGTATGGTGGTGATATTCCACAGTTTTGGGCTGAGTTCCCACACTTGGTTTTTGGTTAACGGTTTTTGGGCTAAGACCCTAAGGGCTCGGTTGAGCAAACGTTTTGGTTACTGGTTTTTGTGGCATGCATACGTTTTTATTGGAGGGCATAAATGTCTTATAAATGTATTTGGTAAACTTATTGGTTTTTGTCCACTCACAGGTTTTGGTTTTAATGCCCTTCAGGTTGATTACGGATGCGATTGCAGCAGGGACTGGGACATTGCACACCTCCTCCATCGATCCTTGCGCACTCTGGATGCCCCGTTGGGCAGTGGCTCTTGGTTATCCCTTGTCTGACACCCCTTGTTGGACGGGAGCAGGGCACATTCCACGGTAATCCCGGGGGGATTGGGATGGGTCCTGTCACTTATGGTAGTTAGTAGTCAGATTCAGGGAATCCGAGTTGGATTGACGGTAGGATTGGATTAACGTCCTTGCGATGTCAAGACCGCGGGGTCGGTCAGATTGTGGATTGTACTACCGTTGGTAGCTTGCAGTTGGGTTCAAAGTGACCCTAGGTGTGATTGTGGAACCCTACCTTGGGTGTATGGTTCGGAAATGTGAGTTGACGAGTGGTTTGACTTGGACGACTATTCGGATTTGGATTCTTTAGTCGGTATAGTCATGTCAGCTTGTGTTGGGACTGCACTCTGCAGTCGAGGTTGTACTTATGGGTTAGACCTAGTTGGTCGTCGTACTACTTTAGTTGTGATGGGTTGTTGGTGCAACTAAGGTCGTGGATGACCTAGTAGACGACATTGATTGAGTCGAGTTACGACTGATTAGTAATTGGTTGGACAAGTTATCAGGGTCGGTACTTGTCGATGGAATCCCTGAGTGGGATACGGAATAGTTAGTACTGTGGATTCCGTTGGATGCGGAGTCTGGATATCGAGATTTTCGGTAGTTAGGTTTGTAAGAGTTGTGGCAGACGCTACTACCGAGAGTGGTTGTATTACGGTTGTTGGGAATCGGGGACGTTCAGGGGACGTTTTCTTTTCTCGTATGAGTTATCAGGGTGACGGTACCCAGATTTGTTGGGCACGATGGAGGTAGAGTTTCTCCAAAACGAGCAGAGGTTCGAGGTTGTCGCTCGGTATGAGCGAAGATCCAAGGTTGTCAGATTTGCATCCTGTGTGCCGATGCTGATACTGATACTGGTGTTAGTGTGCTGCTACTAGTGTGGATGCCTGCGTGCTGATACTAGTGTAGGTGATAGTGCGTTGGTGCTGCTACTAGCGCTGGTGCTAGTGCTGGTGATTGTGATGACGATGAGTTACGAGTGAGGATGTGACTCCGTCGAGTTAGGCTTATATTCGGTAGCTGTGGTTCGGGAGTGGATCACGGATAGTGATGGACTGGATTGGATCCAGTAGTAGTTGAGACTCGTGGTACGAGATACGAGTGTTGGATGCCATTTGGGCACATTCGTAAATAGTATACGAGGTTTAATCTTGAGTCGCATGAATTCCACTCGGAATGAGTGTACCTACAAAAGCAGTAAGAATCGATATGTGAAATTGGTAGTGAGTTGATTGTTCATGGACACGTGGGTGATGTCCGAGTGTGTTGTTTCCAATCTTGTTAGAACTTCGGAATCGCGAGAGTTTGTAATTGAGGTGATACGTGGAATGCGGTTTTTCCGCATTGGCAATGGGGATTTCGAAGTCATTTTGGGTGACTTCTCAGGTTCTATCGTGGTAGATGACGGTAGATGACGTTAGATGATGGTTGTTGTCACCAATACGTTGATCGTGTATTGATTGGTGAACCCGGAATTTATCTTGGGTCATCAGGTGGAGTGAGTATATCGAAGTTAGGTGACTGAGATTTCTCATTTTCTGCTTGGTGGCAGATGATGTTGATTACATGGTGTGGTGAATGCAACGAGTTTGCATTCACGTAGGATGGATTTTGATGTCTTTGTTTTCGATCATTCCTCGGTGGAATGACAAGGATCGATACGAGGTAACCAGTGAGAACCCATAGTCTCGACGTGTCTCGTTGTTGACTGATCCGTTTAGATGTGGGAATTGGTTGACGAACGATCTGACAGTATGTAGATTAGTTGGGGGTGTAAGACCCTATGGGTTGGAATCTGGTAGTTAACTGTGTGGATCGCAGTGTGTATCAGGATCGTGACATTCATGGTCGGTTGACGTAGTGATGGATCTGGATCGTGATTTTGATGATCCAGATAGGTGGAGAGTTTATCGCTCTTACCTGGACGTTTGAGTTGAGGACGTTGGGAATGAACTCTTTTCGAGGTAAATCCCATACGGCTTATTACTCACCCGAGTAGTTGTCTGACGAGTAGTTGTCCGACGAGTAGGTGTCTGACGATGTCGGATTTGGTCAACCTAGATGCGTTGATGTTGGGATTGGCTTCCCTATGAAGTCAATCGATTGTATTGTGGTAATCATTTGAACAGGTATCCGATAGGTTCGGATATAGTGCATCTAAGTAGACGTGAACGAGATTTCGGGTTTTGGAATCAGATTTCTGGATGACGATTCAGGATTTGATTTTGGAACTTGAAAGTGGATTTCTGGATTTGGGTTTTGGAATCGGATTCTGGGTGACGATTCAGGATTTGATTCTGGAGCTTGACAGTGGATTTCCTTTTATGAATTTGGATTCGGAATGGTTATTCCAAATGCTAGCTTACGGAATGATGGTTTCGGACTCAGATTTGGACATGGTTATGGATATGAATTCTGGGTTTGGATTCGGGATTTCTTACGAAATTGTGGATTCGGATTGGAATTGGAAATGGATGTTGGGTTGGAGTTTCGATTTGTCTAATGCTGGATTGGACAGAAGAACTCCATTATAGAAACGTGTTTGGCAACGACCTAGGTGGTCGTGTTGTCGTGGTTGTTGTGATTGTAAGCTGATTAATGGGTAGATATACGTACCTTGTACGTTGTTCGAGGTACGATACTGGGCAGACTTGTTGTGCCTGGTGACGGTTATATAGGTTATACCAGGGGTATATTGGTGAGCGTGTTGGTAGTCGGATTGGTTCCGATACCATTAGATTTGTCGAGGTCGTGAACTGGACATTAGATACTGTGCACTGGGTCATGGTATATCTGATAGGTCTAGTTACACACAGGTCGAGTATTTTTTGGTATGCGTATACTCAGGTTGAGTGAGTTGGTGGTTAGTATAACCACAAGTGGGTATATTGTTAGTTTTTGACTGGCGACTGTCAAGTGGTGATAGTTTTTCAGATGTGTCAGCGTGGATCGTTGAGTGAGGTCTGATGACTCCCGGTGGGAGTAGATATCAGGATAGTTTGGTGATTGAGGAAAGGAACCTTCGAGTTGTTGTGTCAACGAATTGGTAGATTTGACAAGTGGTGTCAGTTCTGAACGTATGGTTACTGGCATTCGACGTGGTCGAATGTAGTCAATGCGACGTGAGTGTTAGTGGTATGTCTGGTTGCAGACGAGTTTTGTGTTGATTAGTGGGTGTACGAGTTTACACGTGTCGTGAGATCGAATTAGTTCCACGAGTTGGTTGTGGAATCAGAATAGTTGGAGTTTCAAGAACGAAACTAATTAAGGAGGGAAAAACAGTTGGATTTAGGTCGGTTGGAATTTCGAGGACGAATTTAATTAAGAAGGGAAGGTTGTAACGACCCGTCCCGAATTCCAGGGTTAGATTAGTGACTAATCACGATTAGTGAGGTTAATATGTGATTAGTTAGCCGAAATCGGACGAACGATGCAAAATGACCGTTTTGCCCCTGGGCGTGGGCAAAACATTGAATTTTCATTCGGGCAGTTAAATGGACTTTGACCGATGACCTTGACGTAGTTTAGGACGTCACGAGTTCATAGATAGGTGGTACGTTCAATTCCGACGTTCGAGGAGGAAGTTATGACGTTCGGAAGTTTAGGGGCATTTTAGTAATTATGGTTAAAAGGAGGCATATGTTGATTTTTTGATCGGGATGTCCAATGGCCGAGGGCCGAGGACCATTACGTCGATCGGGATGATACGAATCCATAGACATGCGGCACGTTGAATTCGGACGTTCGACGACGAAGTTACGGTTCACGAACGTTTCGGGGCACTATTGTACGAATTGCGAAATAACTTAGCTTTTGGACTCTAGTGGGCCCAAATATTTTATGGAGGCCCAATGGATGAGTGACAAGTGTCACCCATCCATTGCACAACCCACACATATTTATGCATCTCCCCATTGCATCGATCATTTTCCTTTCTCCCTAAACAAACAACCCGATCTCATTTTCTCACCCAACCATTCACCCCAAAACCAAACCCTTACCCCCTTTGAACATCATGGCAAGGCCCAGAGGCTGAGAGGAGGATCGGTGGATGTTGGTGGCCGGCTGGAAGCCACGCCGCCGTGGACGGCGGCCTTGAACCCGAACATGTAACCCGTTTAGACCAAATCCTTTCCCTTTTTCAATATATGCATTATGGTTGGTTTTTGATGGTTTCAATGAGTTAAATGGGTTGTTAGGATTGTGTTAGGATGATATTAGGAAGCTTTGGACGGCTTTGAAGCCGTGGGTGAGTTTTGTGAAGCTTGAACTGTTTGGTTCATAATTAAACCATGGGATTTAGATGGTTTTAAGTAGTTTTAATGATTGGAATTGATAGGGAATGAAGAAATAGGAATTATAGGATTAATTGGGGTTGGAATCGGACCAAAACGAAGGGAGGAAACTGCCGAACCGGTCACGCCGGTTCAGCACAGTAAAACCGGTTTAACTGGAGCTTGAAGGTGATGAATAGTGCACAGGGACTTCTTGGGGCGCATGAGGGCGCGTGAATAGTAATTTGAGGAAGTGTTCAACATATGAAATCTTCTAATCGATGTAACGAACATTTTGGGACTGGTCTCGTGTCAATCGGACATTGTTTCGATAGATTTCGGGGTGTCCGAAGCTTTAGGTTTGGTTTTAAAAATAGTTAAAAATGTCGGAAAATTACGGGGCTTTGGTCGGAGGTTAATTAAGTAGTTAGTAGCCTTCTATTACAATTTGGACAGGTTTGGGAGTCCCGATGATGGTGATTGACCCGGGAGACGCTTATGGCACGCGTATCGAGGCGCGACTTCAGATGGTTTGTGAGTGGACCTTGATTTCTAAACTGTGAAGCATGCATAAATGTTTTATATGGTTTATGAATGTGATTCTATGATGTTGATTTGGGTGATTATGAATTATATGATTTCACGCTTTACGAGGCGATTTACGTGTTTGCACGTAAATCGAGGTTTTCAGTTTTGCACTGATTTTCCGTACTTATGGTTTTGGATATGATTTGATGAAATGGTTTTGGATTTGAAAAGGTAAACTCGGGTTCGAAACCCATTTGATTTACGAAATCGGGCACAAGGCCCATTTGGTTTACAATTCGGACCAGAGGTCCAATTTGTATGTGGATTCGGGCTAAGGCCCAGTTATTTGTTATGATGGTGATTTCGGGTCAGGGACCCTAGAAATGGTTTTTACGGGTCATGACGGTTTATGGGAACCGAAATGAACCCTTGAAATGGATTTACGGGTCATGACGGTTTATGGGAACTAGCATGAACCCTTGAAATGGATTCATGGATCATGACGGCTTATGGGTGCCGGGCATGAATCCATGAAAGGTTTAAGGAATGATTTCAAAAGGTTTTTCATATGCCATCCTTTATATATGATTTTCTCCTCCAGGGAGGGTCGTTGGCATGGGTGGACCCCGGAGTAGTCACGGAGCACTGATTGAGTGAAGTTGCCCCCCAGTTGGGTTCCTTACTCTCAGGATGGGCATGGTTCGTTCCCTCCAGGGAGGGTCATTGATCTACGGACATTGACCTGGGTGGACCCTAGAGAGACTTGGGTTTGAGACCCCGGTTAGCACGCGCATAGCTTTATTTTACCGTGACAGGTTCTTGGATATGAAATATAATGGATAAGCATGATTTCAAGTGGATTGGGAAATTGTGTTTTATGATAAATGGATTTGGACTGAGATCCCACATATTTTTACTATGTTATGGTTTTCTTTAAATGGTTTTGGGCAGGAGCCCGTGTCACTTGTATTTACGGAAACTTGGGGCTGTGAGCCTAATTATGGTTGTTTAAACATATGTGATTGGATAAATAGTTTTACTATGCATGCATGCTTTTTAGTGAAGGGTATACAGTTCTTTGATGCAATATGTTTTTATAAACTCTTTATTTTTGTCCACTCACAGTCTTTCTGTTTTTAATACCCTTCAGGTTGACAGCGGATGTGGACTGTAGCAGAGACCGAGATATCACATACCTCCTTTGGATCCTGGCGTACTCTGATAGCCCAGGAGGGCAAAGATCGGAATTATACCCTTCCCGGTGGCAGATGGCCGAGCGCGGAAGGTGGCGCGTACCAGTTGGGAAGCCATCTCTTTCTCTGAAGAGGAGGAGCAAGGGGTGATCTACCCACATGACGACCCACTCGTTATTCGCGCCATCATCAGCAACTTCGATTATGGTCGGATCATGGTTGACACCGGCAGCTCGGTAAATATCATCTTTATGGAGGCCTACAAACAGCTTCAACTCAAGGAGGCCGAGCTATAACGATCTCCTTCCCCACTGTTCGACTTTACTGGGGACTCCATCGTCCCGACCGGCACTGTCAACCTGCCTATCACGGTCGTCGAGAACCCAAAGTGCGCAACCGTTCTAGCGCCATTTCTTGTGGTTGATTGCCCGAATGCGTACAACGTCATCCTGGGCTGCGAACTTATCAACCAGCTTCGAGCCGTTGTCTCCACCCATTTCCTCCTTATGAAGTTCCCGACCCCCATGGGCATCGGACAAGTCCGTGGAGACCAAATGACAGCTCGGACCTATCACTCTCGCTGGAAAGGCTATCACCCCACCCGCAGAAACTTTAGCCGTTACAGAGTCCGCCTTCGAGGCCGACCCAGTTGATCCCTAGGTTGCCTAGCATCTACGCGACATGCAGATCGATAACCCTCGCGACCACTCTACCGCGTCGAACCCTCAATCGATCGAGGAGGTAGAGAAGGTCATCCTCTCGCATGACTTCGCCGACAGAAAGGTCAAAATTGGCACTACACTGAGCCCAGCTCTGCGCGCCGACCTGATCAAGTTCCTGCGCGATAACGCAGAGGTCTTCGCATGGTCTTACGCAGACATGCCCGACATCTCGACCGACGTCATCTGCCACCGACTGAGCATCGACCCGAAATTGAAACCAGTGGAGCAAAAGAACCGCATATACGATGCCGAGCGGACCGAGGCCATGAAGGCCGAAATTGTCAAGCTCAGCACTATCCATTTCGTCCGCCCAGATTGAAATTGTCAAGCTCAGCACTATTCATTTCGTCCGCCCAGCACTATCCTGTGTAGACCCGAAATTGAAACTGCCGGTCGGTCGGTGAGTCGGCCCAGACCGACCTATCGGCCCAACACTGCAGCCTAACACAAGTCCAAGGGGTCTAGGCCCACTCATGCGAACAAACCCTAGTCGGGTCTGGATGACACCTCCACGTGTCAGTCCCACAACAATTGACATTTGTTCCACATCGGGAGAATACAATTATTATATTCACCACACCCATACAAAGGGGGTCCATTTGTCGTACAAAGCTAACTAAGCAATTACTGTTCACTACTACTTTTACAGTATACTTTCCACCACCCACTCTACACCTTAGACCGACTACTGACTTGGACGTCGGAGTACCTTTGGGCTGGTACCACACTGGTACCTATACTCTGACCGACCGACCAGTTTCCTTCCTTTTCAGGTCTACACAGGGCACGTGGCAGAGCAGCATTCGCTCCCTAAGTTGGCACATTTGGGTATCCACAGAGTACATACATTTGGAACCTCGGTGAGATTTAGGGTTTCAATTGAACATTTTGTATGGGATTCAAGTTGTTTTTTACCTGATACTATAGCATTTTTGAATTTCTGCTGATGTTTTAGCTTCACATATCAGGTCTAGTGTCTTTAACTTTTTGTCTTCATGAAAATTAGCCCCTTGAGGGACCCCAAAAGGGCGACAATTGAGCCTTGACTCTTCCATACTGGTGAGTTTGTTGGGAATTGAAATGGTTGGAAAGGTCAATGTGCAACTCGACAAGCATTCCATTAACTTATGTGGTTTATATGGATGGCAAATAATGTTCACTGTTTGGAATTTCCTATATAAGGCTAAGCTGGTTATAGATGTAAAATATAAATAAAACTTGCATTTAGAATTTTTTTTTTGCGCCCTTTTACCTTTTGGGTTTTCTTTAATTGTTATATTAGGCTGAATTTCCTTATTTCAGGTTTCGATCTGTGTAGTTCTGTTGAAACTCTTAACCCAATTCTTTAGCTCTTCTATGTGTACTTCAATTATGCCACAAAGATTATGATTGATACTGCAGATATATTGATTTAGGACTACTGATGTTTCCAGTGCATTTTCTTTTTCTTCATTATTTCTTTGTCGTCTTGTTTCTGGGGCTCATATGCGATTTACTTGATTTCACCTGCAGCTCATGCTCAACAACGTGCTGGACAGTCGTTATCAAAACTTTCTGATGATTACTTATCCTGCTGGTCTGGTGTTGGGCAGAATGTTCATTTTGGAATTGGTTGTGATTGCTGCGGGGTAATATTCATTGGCCTTTGCACTTAACAAGTTTCCATTGAAGAATAAGGGCTAAGTTTTGCTTCATTGGTCATGAATTTGGTCCAAAAATGATGGACCTAACTTGAACTTGCATGGCCCAAAGAGATTTTTCCTAGTAATTACCTGCACCGTAGGACAAGGGTATTGCTTGTAAGAAAGTAGCTTATGGTTCATTTGTTATGAAAAGAGTCACTTATCCCATAGCTGTAGAATCTTCGAAGGCATTAATCAATATTGATAGACATGTTTGGTGCCTAGGATTAGATTGGATATGTTACCTATGTTGGGTGAAAAAATGAAGGCCAACGTCCAAATTGGTCCAAGTTGAAGGAATTAGATGGATTAGTTATAAGGTGTTGATATCCTATCATAGTGGAGATTGGAAGCATGAGTTTCTTTCATGGCTAATCCTTCGTTATATGTTCAACATGGACAAAATTTGGAAGTTCACCCCCATTTCTTCCTCAACATACATTAATTGTAGTGAGTTAATACTTCCAATCCAACCCTAGGCATTAATAGTGGCCTCATAGGATTGGATTTTAATTGGATGATTTTTTTTTTTTTATGGAAATATTGCTTTTAATATTTTTTCTTTTAGTCAATACCTATATTATGTTCATGTTTTTCTTACGAAGCTGGATGGCCAGTGGAAAATTTAGAAAAAAAAAATTGTGATAATTAAATTAACTGCTATTCACATTTTTTTGTTCGACTTTCTGTTAATAGATTCACTCTTTTATGTTCACCTGTGTTCAACACTTCTACCTATCAGAGCTGCACTCTTTTTTGGTCGGGACGGTCCAATGATTATCGGAGTATGGGATAGGCTGCTGTGTTGTGATAGTGTTTGGGAAAAATAATCCAATAATAAATAATGGAACTGCCCTGCAAATCATAGTACAAACTGTTTGTGTTATTTTCAGTCTTTCACATGTATAGAACTGTTCATGCACAAAATGTTCCAACTTAGGGAGCGAATGCTGTTCTGCCACGTGTCTTATGTAAACCTGAAAAAGGAAGGAAACTGGTTGGTCGGTCAGAGTATAGGTACCGGTGTGGTACCAGCCCAAAGGTACTCCGACGCCCAAGTTAGTAGTCGGTCTAAGGTGTAGAGTGGGTGGTGGAAAGTATACTGTAAAAGTAGTAGTGAACAGTAATTGCTTAGTTACCTTTGTACGACAAATGTACCCCCTTTGTATGAGTGTAGTGAATATAATAATTGTATTCTCCCGATGTGGAACAAATGTCAATTGCTGTGGGACTGACACGTGGAGATGCCATCCAGACCCGACTAGCGTTTGTTCGCATGAGTGGGCCTGGACCCCTTGGGCTTGTGCTAGGTGGCAGTGTTGGGCCTATAGGTCGGTCTGGGTCGACTCACAGACCGATAGGGGCTAGGCCTCCATAGTCGGCCAGTGGCATGGTGTCAGAAGAGAGCTGGGCCTCTAGGTCGGTCTGAGCCGACATGCCGAGTCTGGCAGAGAGCTGGGCCTTCAAGATTGGTCCGGATTGGTACTGTTGATAATGGGCTGGACCTGCAGTCAGTATTGGCTTCATGTTCGGTCTGGGCCGATATGGTATGAATACTCTGTATTCCATATAATTATGGAAAATACTGAAGTGTAAGATGTGTTTTATAACCAAAATTTAGAAACTTTGAAGTGATATCCTCCAATGAGAATTGATAACAAGAAAGATGCGCATTTAGAATTCTGAGTCTCAAATAAAATATTTAGTAATTTGTTTGGTTTTCCAGTTATATAGCTCAGACCAGGCCAGCTTTTAAGAAAAACAATGATTAAAACTATATCAATCCAGAGCCATAACCTATGCTCTAATCCTAGATAATGATAACAATATTAAATATGTGTGTGTATATATATATATAAGAGAACAATATTAAATATGTGTGTGTTTATATATATATATATATATATATATATATAAGAGAACTGGCAACCAAATTAAGTTCTTAAAAATCAAATACTGACAATCAGCTCGTTTCAGTGACGTTGCCCGTCTTTGTGCATAAACTTCAGGATATTGCTCCTCCAAGAAATGCTCTAAAATTAAGCAAACACTAGGTAATCCATTCGGATGCATGCTTTGACACATCCGACACCTAGGAATTCCATCAACTGGGCCGTTGATACAGGATTCACAATATACTGCAGAAAAGCAAGTTTACGTTAGTATGTATTGGCATGCACATACCTCTGACTTCAATATGTCAAAGTGTTATAGATTACCATGGCCACATGTCAGGACCCATCCCAAATATGGCCTCGATATCCGGGACGAACCCTGCTCCCGTCTGACAATCACACTTACAGTATCAAACAAAACAAATAACCGTCAAACAACTATAAGTATAACTATCAGACGAAGGAGTAGAATATACACAACAGTTAGTCAGAGCATAGTTCTACAAAATGGGCACAAAAGTCATACAATGCTAGTCTCGCAACGGAAGAACGTCGGAAGCTCTATGCCTCGATATCTGCCTCAACGTTCACCCCAGCGCTATCACCACGACCTGGAGGGAAAATTTAAAACCAAAAGTGTGAGTGGACTAGAATAACCAAAAGTTGTAAAATCAGTTTATCACTAATTCGAGGTTAAGGAAAAATAAGAATTAGTGTTCCCTCCGTTATTAAACACAGGCATGCTCAACGAAGTACTAGAAAATCATAATATGAAACATCATAAGAAACAGAAACACTATAAAATCTCATAAGAAACAGATACACTATAAAATACCATAAGAAACAGAAACACTATAAAACGGATATAGAAATCATAGTTTCAGTATCAAATCATCATTTCCGATCAAACCTGCTGGACCTATCTGAGTCTTTAAACTCAATCAGGCCTTAAATGAAATCCGAGTCTTTAAACTCCCGAGTCTTTAAACTCAATAGGCCTATGGGGGTAACATCAACAAATCCGAGTCTTTAAACTCCCGAGTCTTTAAACTCAATCCGGGCCCGTCCCCCGTCAATATCAATCCGGGTCTTTAAACCCAATATCCAGATCCAGCAAATCCAATCCATATCCAGTGTAAAACCAATTCGAAATCGATCGCCAAACTCGAATTCGAAATCCCCAGTTCGAAGCCCTTCCGGCTTTCCGAACCGACATTCCGAACCCAAATCCGGAAATTCATTGTTATACCCAGAAATCACACATAATCACAAATCATATTTCATATCCCATTTATCATTATCAGAACACATTTATAGGTTGCAAGTGTAATTATAGCATCAAAATCTGAAAATCAGTTTTTCTCGAAAAACGTGCAAAATCTCAGAAATGTCTCGAAAAACGTGCAAACTCATCAATCACATAAATCATCATTCAAAAGCATAAAAACATATTTAAGATCATAAAACGTTAATAAAACAGTTAGGCATGCTTGAAAGAAAGAAAGAGTCCACTCACAAATCCAGAACGAGTCACTCGCGCTCCGTGCGCTCCTCGACTGTCTCGGGTGCCTCCCGTCCTGTCAAAATGCACTAAATAGGGTCACAAAAACATCAAGGATCCTAATCCTAATTTCCCCAATTTTTTTGGAATTAAATAATATTTTAATCCTAAACCTTCAACCGTCTGGATTCCTGAACAACTCCGTAACACCGTCCGATTAACTCGAAAACTATACCAATAAACTCCTTAGGACAAATAAAACCAAACTCCTGTTGGAAGCTTGGCCGGATTCCTCTCCACGCGCCTCCACGCTCCGCCCAAAGTGGCTGCGCGTGGGCCTCACGCGCCTGCTACAGTGCCCTTCAACCTTGAGCAGACCGGGTTCAGTACAGTGGTCTGCAAACTGAATCGGCGTCAGCGGTTCTCCGCCGTACCTGCACGATTCCTCTCCCTTTCTTCACCTAAAGCTTCGTCCAGTTCCAACCTATCCATTCCCCAGCTCCTCAGACCTCGACATCGTCCCAATCCCGTCGACTCAAGCTCGAACCAGACGACCAAACTCCCCCTGTTTCACGATCCAGCCACTCCGGTCATCCCCCGTCACGGTGGCAACACCAGACGGTTCCTAAGGCCCTTCTACGTCTAACCCGACTCACCTTGACCGTCGACTCGTGCCCAAACATCACGACTCGACGTTTGAACCCACGACCAAAATAGAGCACCAGGGTACTCACCGTCGACTGAACTCCGCCGTGTACTCCCCCGTCACGGCAACTGTCTTAAACGACTCCTAGGACCTCCCTAAACCTCACTTCACTCACCAATCCCCTCGACTCTAGCTCTAGGTCCACGACTTTGCAAAATAAGAAACACGGGAAAAACAAGGGAATTGGGTATACCTTTCGATTCAGTCTCCGCCGTGTGCACCGCCGCGTGCCACGGTGTTCGTTGGGTTCCTTGCAACCACCTGGACCTCCCTCTGCCTTGGTTTGAGCCACCTCACGGCGTAGCCACCACCACAAACTCACAGCCTCCCTGTTTTCCTCAAATCTTCGCCGCACCACCACCGTGTCGCCGTGCACGATTCCAGTCCCAAAACACGATCAACACCTCACCCTCGTCTCTCTGTCACTCTCACCAATCACCCTTCACTCACCCTTGTAACAAAATCGATCCAAATCTCTTCCGTTTCTCTCCTCTGTTTCTCTGTGTTCTTCGAACAAGCACGGTTCAAATTGAACAAAGTGTGGCCGTGCACACGTTAGTAGCTCCTGGAACCATCCAGTCCCTTGCACGTGTCCATCAGCCATAGGTTAGCCCAAAATATCCCTGCCACTTGCCCTTATCTGATTGGGCTGAAAGCACCCTTGTACAATTAATTACTGTTTTGCCCTCGAACGTTCTAGACCCGTATCTTTTCCGTCCGACGTCCGATGACAGCGTGCCGCCCGTCGTTGAACTCAGGACGTCAAGACCTATCTAATAGTCCTCGGTCTAGATGAAAATCACAAGTCCTCCAAAAAGTCAACATTTTCCTCATTTACTCAAAATTACGGTAACGCCCCCAATCTTCCGAACGTCATAACTTTTCCTCCGGTGGTCCAAATCGAACCTGCCACCTGTCTACGGACTCGTGACGTCCTAAACTACGTCACGGTCAAGGGTTAACACGCATCCAAACGGTAATTCAAAACGTCAACTTTTCATCTACTATTCACAAGGGCAAAATCGTCCTTTATATACAAAACTTTCTAAAATTACATTTTTACCCTTCCCGAAGGTACGGGTTGTTACACCACAATTCAGAACAACAGGTTGAAAGAGCAGGTTCTTGCACGCAGCACATAGTAGATCAGAAACAGAGACCTTCTGGTGTGTTCCATTTTCAAGATCATTATCATGCAAAAATTCTTCTTGGATGGCTGTATTTCCAGTAGCTTCAACATTCTTTGAAGATGTTGGAGGCCTTGTAATATTAACTTCACAATCTACTATCATAGTGTTGAAGCTGAATTCGTCCTTTAAACTCAAAAGACTCAAGGATCCCTATAAACAAGCAAACAGTAAGCTATCGTTCGTTCAATGATCGAGACCCGGGGGGTGTTGACCAAGAACGCTCCAATGCTTAAGTCAGTTTCGAAAGAGAAAATCTCAAGAGCTTAAGTAGCGTTGAACAGAATTACCTAGAAAGTGAAATGAGCTCCGCTATTTATAGGAAAACCTTGGGAGCCTCGGAGCGTTCTGATTGGTCGGTTGAATTTGTATTTAATAAATAATATATTATTAATTAAATATATTATTTAATAATTATAATAATAGTTCATTATGCTAATAATGATAATTATTGTGATTTAATAATAATATTTAATTGTCCGTTATTAAAAATAATGACAATTAACTCTCGGGGAGAATATTAATATTACGGAGACTTTTAACCCGATTAAATAACGTATTTAACTGCTAAATAGATTATTTAATGTGTGGGTGTTTGCAAGTCATTTGTATTTTTGCCAAGGACAATTTGGTCATTTCAGGAATTATGGGCCACGTGGCAGCTCCACAATTTTCAGGTTATTTTTGGGGTTCCACAAATGCCCCCACTTCGCTTCGGAATTCAGGGAATCCGATGGGATGTATATTCATGAAATTCTTTTATTCTTACTCTTTCTTCGTGTTGTGGAAAATTGTTGATCTTGTGTAGAATAAATTCCGTTGAATTCAGAATTTGTAACATTGAGTTGAAAATGTTTCGTTGAACTCCGAATGTTACATCTATTTTGGTACAAGTAAGAGCTGGGTTTGAGTTTGTAACTCACTTCTACTTGATTTTCTCATTAAAGATGGGAAATTAATAGTATTTATTTTGAAATTCATTTCCTCATTGATAGTTAGAGGTTTTATTTCAAAATTTATTCCTCTTATAATGATTGGGGGTTAAATTTTCTTTGTTAAAACAAAGAAACGTAAACCTTCAATCTCCAAATAAATTGAAGCATTGTTGTCTGCAAACTTGTGGAAGAGGAAGTGTGCCAATGAGGGAATTTTCTGCCAAATTTCATCTTTTTTTTTTTGTCAGGCAAGAGGAAATAATTTTCTTTTTTCTTTGCCACCTATCTTTGCTTCAAATGAAAATACTTTCTTCTTCTAATTTTACAGTTTGGAAAAAATGGTGGTGTGGAGCATGATAGCTAAGGTGAAGCATGCACTGTGGTCCACTGGTCAGAGAAAAGAAGGCCATGTTGTGAACTAATTGGCCTAGGAGTGAAGGTGTGTCTTGCGCATGCCAACAACTCTCCAACATCATACGGTGACCAAAGCTGATTGTTGGACCTCGCGGCGAAAGGCGGAGAACCACATCAGGTGAGTGCGACGATGCACCAAGGTGGTACGTAGCAGGAAGGTGCAATAGCTTTTTTATTTTTAAATTTGAAGATGGTTCAGTGAATTTTTTGAAGATGGCAAATATATATATATATATATATATATGCGCCTTACTTTTTCCTTGATGTGAGATGACAGGTGAAAGGGTGGATGCAGGGGACGCGATGGAGTCTCGAAGTGGGTTCGACTGCGCGACCCAATTGGCTCTTGTCATCAAGGCTTTGACGAGAACCAGCGAGGATGGCCATGGACGCTTGGTCGAGGTGCTTTGAAAGTGAGGTTGTGATGCTCAGAGCAATCAGTCATTCGGTTAGGAGACATTGAAAGGCGAGCGCAGACTACGAAATGAAGCTGCAACGTGGGGGGCGTCGAATGACGAGCAGCGGCCTTGCAACAAAGCTGCAACGTGGGAGGAAGCATCGAAGAAGAACATGGATGTTCGGTCGTCGGTTGCGAGCTGCAGGCAAGCCTTGGGGCGTTCGGCCGGCGTCCCTCGAGCAGGCCACGGGGCCATTCAACAGGAGAGCAGCAGGCAAAACTCGGGGAAAAAGGAAGGCGGCAGACGGAACCCGTGCGGAAGGCGGCAGGCGGAGGAAAGCATCTGTCGTTCCTGGGAATGTTTGCAGAAGTTCTTCGCACAGTGGATCCGCGTGATGTTGATACACGTGGGTCGCTATGGTTGGCTGTTGAAAATGCTAACGCCAGGCTTGTGTTGGTGTGCTGCTGCTAGGCGACTGATGAGTGAATGAATGGCGTCTGGCGGGTCACACCACGTGGGGGACGGCGTTCAGCAAGAGGCCGGAAAGGTTCATCAGAGACAAACAGGGGTGTCGCGGCTGGCTCGTCAGGCGTAGCAAGGGATGTCAGGTGGAGAGTTTTGGCAAGCGGACACCTTTGGGAGCAGCGAGTTGGAGATTTCGCAGGTGGTCCTCGCGGTGAAGAACGGAGGTTGAAGAGAACGAAAAAAACGACATGGCGTTTTTTTAACTTTGGTGGAAGAACAAACGACATGTCGTTTTTGTGCTGCTGCATGTCGTTTTTATTCGGTTGTTGGCGAGAAAATGACGTGCCGTTTTGTTTCCCATGCAAATAGGACTTCGGTCTTTTACAGATTCTGAGAGCTCAGAATTTTCGATTGCCTCAATTCAAGAGGTGGTACGCTTTACTCTCTGAGACGATCATTTCGAGATGCTTGAAATGACAATAATTATCCAAGCGGTGAAGCAAGGTACAACCACAAGACAAGGCATACTGCAAGCGCGACGCTAGGTGTCTTTTATCCAAGACTTGGTGTGCCACAGCGCAAGATAAGGTTGGAGCTGGAGGTGATGCGCTTAACGACATGAAGTATTCTTCCTAGTGACCCAAGAGGAGCAAGGTGCACCGTGACCTGAAGAGGCATGACGAGGCACCCTATGACTTGAAGTTAGGCACGTCGCAATGCAAGAGGATACATGCCACAGTGCATGGCGAGGCAAGGTAACCCATGGCGCAAGACGAAGTGCATGTGAGGCCATGTATTGAATGAAGCTTCTTAGGGAGTTGTTTGGCTAGTGGATGACCTTCTAAAGACTTGACATTCCAGGCCATGTTGAGCTTCAAGTGGGGTGACTTCAAGGTGGAGCATAAAGACAGAGGATCGATCATGCATACCCCCAGTAAGGCTCCAGATGGTGTATGCCATTGCGTAACCGAAGGAAGAAAACTTGGAGGTGGACCATGCATGTGGTGCTTGGAAGATAGAAGGGCTTGGTACATTTTCGGATTTGTTGTCTTCAAGGGAGGCAAGGAGTCTCATCAGTTGATGTGAGGCGTGTCACAACCCAACAGGAGACATGTTTCCACCTGCACAAACGCTTGCATGATTCCGAAAAGAAAGTCAAACAATTAGATGTTGAATCCCAAAATTTGAGAGCTGTCCGTTTGTTGCCGTCACATGCCCCCACAACTTTGTGCTTAAAGGAAGATGAAGCGCGGAAGTTGGATACGGAGAATAGGAGTTGGATTACCACCAAAAAGCCGAAGCTTGATCTTTACATGGAGCTTGAGCCTAAACTTGAGCCTGATGGGAAGGCTAAGCAAACTGACTGCTCGTTGAAGACTGATGTTCCAACAAACTCAAAGCGACCTTCCAGAAGCCTAATCCGACATTGAAAACTGAAGTTGAAGTTGAAAGCTGTTTGCTTCCACTACATGCCCCCACAACTTTTTGGTTTAAAGAAAACGAAATGCAAAAGTTGGGTACGTAGGGCTAGAGCGGGATCGCCACCAAAGAATTGGAGCTTGTACTAGAGATAGAGTCTGAGTCTGAACTGGAGCCTGAGCTGGAGGCTACTGAATCATTGTTTAACAACGTTTCCTTACTTTAAGCAGAAGAGTGGGAAGAGTTCAGCAAAACAATGGGTTTTGAAGACATGCATCCGTAGTTTCTTTATGCCATTTCCCTTCCGTTTGTAATGTTCATTCCAATAGTGAATAACCGGTGTGAGCAATCGACATGTGATTTTCCAAACACCCCCCAAATGAATAAATAAGAAAATCATTTATGCTGAATCGTTGGAACGCAAGTGTTAACTTTCGTTTGTCCATTTTTTAATGTGTTGAAGCGAACACTGTCAAATGCTTGGCGATGAGTCAGAATGAACTCCATACAACATGCCATAGCGAATTCATTCATGTGCCCCCACTGTAACCATGGGCATACAATGGTGGGATTGGAAAGCTCAAGCGCTTCAAATTTAGGAGGTTTTGGAAATGTTCCCCAGAGGAAGACCTGGTGTGCTTCCTGGGGGAAGGCGTTAAGCGTTTTCTTCATAAAGCTTCGCTTGCCTCCTGGAGGAAAGCTATGAGCTTTTCCTGAAGGAAGTCGTTGGGTGCTTCCCGGAGGAAGGCTTTAGTGTTTCTGAGTGGAAGGCTTTGAGTGCTTCCGGAAGGAAGGCTTTGAGTGCTTCCGAGAGGAAGGCTTTGAGTGCTTCCGAGTGGAAAGCTTTGAGTGTTTCCGGGAGGAAGGCTTTGAGTGCTTTCGGGAGGAAGGCTTTGAGTGCTTCCGAGATGAAGGCTTTGAGTGCTTCTGTGTGGAAGGCTTTGAGTGCTTCTGGGAGGAAGGCTTTGAGTGCTTCCGGGAGGAAGGCTGAGTGCTTCCGAGAGGAAGCCTTTGAGTGCTTCAGAGAGGAAAGCTTGAGTGCTTCTCGGAAGAAGGCTTTGGATGCTTCCCTGAGGAAGGCTTGAGTTCTTCTCGGAAGAAGGCTTTGGATGCTTCCCGGAAGAAGGCTTGAGTGCTTCTCGGAAGAAGGTTTTGGATGATTCCTGGAGGAAGGCTTTGAGTGCTCGAGGGTATAAGTTTTGAAAATTGTACAAACTTGTTGGTTTGCCTTGCGCTTGTTGAACCCCCCATGTGAAAATTTGTCACTAACGTCCTATTTACGTTGTGGTGTTGATGTGGAGGCTTTCTCGCTCGTCTCAGCATGATCTAGCGCATGTGCTGCACCTTTTTCATCCTTCCAGCATGCATGTCGCTCAGCTAGAGAAAGCATCTTGGTGAGACTTCGTGCATTGCCCATGCCAATGATGGAGTCCTTGTTTAAATGCCATTGCTGCAACAAGGTCGCTGCAGCCGAAAATTCGAGACTTTTCCTCGCAAAATCTTCGTATGTATTGTCGTAGAGTCTCCTTTGCTCTCTTTTGAACATAAAAAAGATGGTCATCCTTCACCTCGATTGTCCGAAGTTGTGCGTACTCCGTCACAAATGCCAGGGCCAACTCTTCAAAGGACGCAATCGACCTCCGGGGGAGATGATTGAACCAAGTCATGGATTGGCCTTGAAGAGAAGCTTGGAAAACTTTGAACATGAGCGCATCGTTATGTCTGTGGGGGACCATGACTCCCTGGTAGTAATCTATGTGTTTCACAGGGTCGGAAGCTCCTTTGAATGGTGTGAAGTTTGGCGTTGCAAACCTTTTGAGGGAATGACTCCTCCTCAATATCCCTTACAAAAGCCGCGGATAGTTGTATCTGGCGACATAGATCGTCCTCTATTTCTCCATCTCATTGAAGACGAATGTGCCCGTCCAACATCCTTTGTACATCATCAGGCCGGAGTTCATCTTGCTGAGGTGGTGAGTCATTTCGTGCTAATCGTCGAGAACCTCCTTGAGCCTCTCCCCTTGATCTCTGGGTCCGCTCAGTGGAGTAGGCTTCATCCTCCCTCTCACCACCTTGGGCAAATCGTCTTGGGGCTTTATGTGTTGTCTGTTGCCCCCTGCTTCCGTGTGACGCACTACCCGTGATGTTGCCTCGATCCTACTTCCAAGCCTTTCTTGTACTGATGGCCTTGGGAGTTGAGGGCTCCTTTCCTTACGGGGGTGACTTTCCTCACCCGAGCCGCTTAGAGAGGTGTCTCGTGACATTGTTCGGCAGTGGACCGGTTCTTTCCCAGGTCGCCTTGGAGCATTCTCTTGTCTTCCACATGACGTGGAATGTCTATCTGGCTATTGGACTGGTCTTTCTGCCAGGAGTCGCTTCAAGAGCTCTGATTGGAGTTGAACTTGGTTGCTCAACCTTTCAACTTGCTGCACCTAGTTGTCCTGAGGAGGTTGGTGGTGACTTCTCCCTGAGACGTCGTGACGCCCATCTAGAAAGTCCCTTAGGTCCATGTTTGTTGTGGGCTGATCATGCCGAGATGCACTTCCCATCAACCGCTCGACTGCTTGTTGCAAAACCGAAGTTCCTTCCCCTAGTGCGGGAACTTGGTTAGCTGGAGAGGGAAATGCTCCAAAGCTGAAGGTTGGCCTCCCTCTGAGCGTCTCCATGGGTGCTTCTATGGACACACGCCTGGGTCGAATTGGACGCTCCTCTGGAGTCTCTATGCGAGTCTCATTCCTCGTCTGAGCAGTTGAGGCAGAAACACCTTCTCCAGCTGAACGAACGAATCGTCGAACCCTGGCCATGCTTGATCATCGAATCTTGAATGGAAATTTTTCGAATGATGAACACGTTCAAGATCTTCGAATCAACGTTATGAACGATGAACGATGAACAATCGTGAGAGCTTCTTCTGAGTATTCCTCAATTGCTCTCAATGAAAGAACCAATTGTTGAAGCTGAATTTGTCCTTTAAACTCAAAAGACTCAAGGATCCCTGCAAACAAGCAACCAGTAAGCTATCATTCGTTCAATGATCGAGACCCGGGGGGTGTTCGACCAAGAACGCTCCAATGATTAAGTCAGCTTCGAAAGAGAAAATCTCAAGAGCTTAAGTAGCGTTGAACAGAATTACCTGGAAAGTGAAATGAGCTCCGCTATTTATAGGAAAACCTTGGGAGCTTCGGAGCGTTCTGATTGGTTGGTTGAATTTGTATTTAATAAATAATATATTATTAATTAAATATATTATTTAATAATTATAATAATAGCTCATTATGATAATAATGATAATTATTGTGATTTAATATTAATAATTAATTGTCCGTTATTAAAAATAATGACAATTAACTTTCGGGGAGAATATTAATATTACGGAGACTTTTAACCCGATTAAATAACGTATTTAACTGGTAAATAGATTATTTAATGTGTGGGTGTTTGCAAGTCATTTGTTGACAGGACCCGCCCCGATCTTCTTTGGGACCACATGGGGATGTGCCCTGCTCCCGTCTGACACCCAAAATACTGTTCCAATTTTAGCCTTAAACGTTTAAATGCATAAAAACCAAAATTAAAGTTTTACATCAAATCTGAAATAACAGATGTCAGACAAGGGATGAAATCCAAACTACAAGTTGCGAGCACGACTCTAACATAAACCTGCGGATACACCACCCAACAGGGGTTCAGGTACGCAGAAGTGGATCTATGCCTCAGCCTCAGGTTCCTCCTCTACCTCATTAGCACGACCTGGAGGGGTTACCAAAACAATAAGGGTGAGTGGGCCGAAACTCAAGTTTATAAAATCGTTTAGTAAGTAAAACATATAATTTACCCCTCCGTTTTCCAAACATGCATGCAGCATTATTTAAAATCATTAATCATATAATATGAACCATAAGGCATGTAATAAAACCATAAACATAATTTTAGCCACTGCACTATACACTCCAATCCCGACATCCCCGATGTATGACGTCCCTGACGTCTGATAAGGTCACAATCACAAGGCTACGCGTGCCACTCGGGTCTCAATTTCGAGTTCAATCCCCGAACCCCGTTCGGGTACAGGATCCCCGATGCTTAGCGTCATAGACGCTGAACGTTCTATACGTCCGTGACCACTCCGGGGTACCTCATCCGGAGGAGACAGTATCATAAGAATGGATCTATACAGTACAGTATTAAATACATTTTATTGATATCCACATGCAAAACATATATGTATACATAGGTAAAATCCGAACCGATCGTTACGTTTCATCAGACGGGTCTCATGCCCAAATACCGTGAAACGTGCCATAACCGAAATTTCAATATCATCAAAACCATATCTTGATTCCAGCATGTGAACATATAAGTAAATCAGAAAACATTTAAGCATGCAAGGGTTTAATGAAATCGGGCCCACTCACAGTACGATCCCACGGTGAACCTGCGCGTACGAACTTGTACCGGGATTATCGTACAATTCCTGTCAGTCCAAATCACATGTAAGGGTCACTACAAGTCTTAAACGTTTAACCAAAAAGTCCAAAATAGAAACCGGCTCGGGGAACCCGTCAACACGTTTTCCGAGATAACCGACCCTAAACTGACCCATCAAAACTATCTCAGATCAACATGGTTAATTCACCAAAAATGTTCAGAATGAAGAGAGGAACAAAAGTCATGTTGATCGTGATCGGAGATAAGGTCCAACGCGCCCTCACGCGCCGCCCAAAGTGGTTGCGCGTGAAAGTCACGCGCCTGACACTATAGCTACAGTGTCACCACCTTCACCCGTTTGTCTGTAATACGAGCTTGCCACCCGCGGCTTGACCCGGTTGATTACCCATCAATTCCTACTCGATTTCAATCCAATTTGGTCCTAACATGTTTATTATCCTTCCAATTTAAGTTCTGTGACACTAATTTGCCTCAACAAGTCCTTTAACTAGCCATTCGACCCGTGATCAACAAAACGGGTTGATCACCAGAACTTCCTGGTTTCTAATTCAAACTTCAATTAACTTCACAGACAGTATAATAGGATCAAAACGAACTAATATGACCGATCAATTGGGTCTGAGAGTACCTGAAGATTGTCGTCCCAAGCTCTGCAACTCCTCTGAAGACGGCAGCCTCCGTCCCAGCTCAACCGTGGCTGATGGCCTTAGCTTTCGATGTGGTTGAGTTCCAAACACTCCCAGAAGACTAAACCAGGCCTTGGTTTGGTCCAACGGTCACCAGAAATCAAAACCCGATTTTCCCTCCAATTTTGCCCGAAATGGTTTCTCTGGTTTTCTTCACTTGTTCTCAGTTCTTTCAGCATCAGAGTGATGCTTACCCACGTTCTAATCAGTTTTAAATAACCTCAACCGTCCCAGAGGCTCGTGGAAGTCCAATTTGTCCACTGAAAATTGTTCCCCGAAAAGCTTCGATCTTGAAATTAAAAATTGTGGCTTTGCTGGATGTATCCAGCCATGTGCTGATGTCTAAAAGGTTTAAATAAATCCCAGCTTTCCAACTCACACACTGATTAATCAATTGGGCACAGAACCACCGCACATGGTGGTGCCGTCCACGGTTCCCCCGCGGTTGCTACAGTGACCAGGGCAAAATGACCAAAATGCCCCTGGTTCAAATAATTACCAAACTGCCCCTTACTTTCTTGACCCGTAACTCAGCCATACGAAGTCCGATTTCGGCGTGCCGCTTGTCTACGGACTCAGGACATCGAGACCTACCTAACGGTTCTTGAGTCATGTGAAAATTAGTTGTCAAACGAAAGTCAACATTTTCGCCCGTGAAGTCCAAATTAGGGTAATGCCCCTGAACTTCCGATAGTCATAACTTTTTCCCTGATCGTCCGAATTGGACGTGCCACCTGTCTATGGACTCGTGACGTCCCGAACTACGTCACGGTCACTGGTCAAAGTCCATTTGACCCACCAATCAAAAAGTCAACAATTTGGCCATAACATTCACAAGGGTAAAAACGTCAATTGATACATTAAATTACAATATTCAAATCTTCGAATTTCCGGGGTGTTACATCTGTATTATTGTCAAGGGCAATTTAGTCATTTCAGGAATTATGACCCACGTAGCAGCTCCACAATTTTCAGGTGATTTTTGGGGTTCCACACATAGTTTGTGGTGAATTTACAAGTGAGGGAGTTTCTCCTACCCCAGAAGAACAATTTTCAGAGTCTTTTGAGTGAACATTGCTCAGAATATTTGACCCGTCAACACGATGTGATATAGATAGTGGATTATCAAACTGAGGTGAGAAGTACCCAAATTCCTTTTCTTCTTCTAGAACAGCCAAGGAAGAAAAAGAAAGTGAATTATTTACCAAGGAAACATTGCATCATATGCCACCATGGGAGTGCAACTGCCATACAAGTCAACTGACACAAGCCTCAACAAAAAATGAACATTAAGAACATCAAATTTAATCTGGACATCCATCAATATAAATAACATCGTCTTTAAAGGGGTTAAATCAATACAAATGAACCAAATAATATGCAAAAGGTGAAGAAAGGTAACACTTGAACATCCAATGCCCACCAACACATCACCTTAAAAAAAAAAAAATCCTAACCATTCCTTTGAGCTTAACTAACCACTCATACATTTCTGGTGCAATTTTTTCATAATAATTGATTTATTGAAGTTTATCTGACCATTATTATACTCCTACAGAAACTACAGATGCATTCGCTAAAAGAATCGAATCACATCATCTTCCAAAAAAAAAACTTAGGATTACTTACAAGCATATACATGGTAGTGCATTATGAAAGGAGTCAAAAGAGGCACACATGTACAATTTTGATTTTAACAAAAACAATAGGTTTGAAAAATATTATTCACGTAGGACAGATCTGAAATCTACGATTTAGCAAACTAACGGAAGTAAACTTTAAGAAAACAAACATAAAACTTAAAAGATAGGTCTAGAATCACTCCAGAGGCTTCACACCCGAAATTGGCTTCACACCAAAACCTAGTTTCACACCAAAATAATCTGGAATCGCTCCAGGGGCTTCGCACCCAAAATAATCCTTTCGTAGGAAATATTCTCAAACTTTATTCGTAAATGCATCTCCCTTCCATTGAATTACAATGGGGTATTTATAGGGAATTAAACAAACTAGAAATCTTAATTAAACTGGAATTAGAAAGAACATCCTAATCCTAATAGAACATGAGAACATGCCTACTCCTAATTAAAACAGAAAACATGAATAAACTAATCCTAATAGAACATGGAAACATGTCTATTCCTTAAAAAAATAGAAAACAAAGAAATTCTAAAACCCTAAAACCCTAAAGACTAAATTGCCCTTGACCATTCCGCATCAGTTTCCCCTAGTTGAGAAATTTGACTCCAGAAAATTTAAGCGAGGAGCTTGGACATTAGCGACAAACCAACATCAAAAGGATAAGGCTGTTCATCAATGACACAAAGGTTGCGTTGGAATTGAATTACATCTTTGATGTCAACGTCATATAATAGTCCAAGGCTCTTAACATGACCAAAGTAATTCTGCAATTCTTCTTGTATCCTCACATGTTGATAGGCCATAGGGACGATGTTAGGAAAAAAATTAATATGCCTCGGAGTAGAAGGAACACCAATCATAGGTAGAATTGGTATACAAATAGGAGCTGACTCGATCACCGGCTCTTACTTATCCAATTGAATGGATATTCCCTGTATTGTTGGTTGAACCAGGGTTGGCATTGATTTTTGTTCAGTTGGCTATGCAACCTGATTTTCCAAGGTTGTTTTTTCTTGAAATTTTTCTTTTTGTTTACCTCTCCATTCATCCACAAACTTTAATATCTCATCAGTTGTACTTGGCCTTATAACTTTTTCAATAACAGCTACTTGGCAGAAGTTCTTGCCTTCTCTTTCTCTTTCATGGCTTTTGCTCTGATGAAGTCCCAAGGCAGTGGAGTGTTCTCGCAATATGGTGGAGTGCTCTTGCGGTGTGGTGGCGAATTCTTGCAGTGTGGCGGCAAATTCTTGTTGTGTAGTCCGAATTGCAGCAACATCCCTGAATAGTTTCTCTAGGAGTTGTATTATCCGTTTAGTGGCTATGTTTGATGGGTATATGCCTGATCACTGTGAATTGTATAATTGTGCCCAAAGGAGAAAGAATCTGCTCTAATACCAAATTTGACGTAGGACAAATCTGAAACCTACGATTTAGCAAACTAGCGGAAGCAAATTTTAAGAAAACAAACATAAAACTTAAAAGATAGGTCTGGAATCACTCCAGGGGCTTCACACCCGAAATTGGCTTCACACCAAAACTTAGTTTCACACCAAAATAATCTAGAATCGCTCCAAGGGCTTCGCACCCAAAATAATCCTTTCGAAGGAAATATTCTCAAACTTTATTCGTAAATGCATCTCCCTTCCATTGAATTATAATGGGGTATTTATAGGGAATTAAACAAACTAGAAATCCTAATTAAACTGGAATTAGAAAGAACATCCTAATCCTAATAGAACATGAGAACATGACTACTCCTAATTAAAATAGAAAACAGGAATAAACTAATTCTAATAGAATATGGAAACATGTCTATTCCTTAATAAAACAGAAAATAAAGATATTCTAAAACCTTACAACCCTAAAGACTAAATTGCCCTGACCATTCCGCATCAATTATATTCCACAGAATACAGTCAATCCCATGCAATGCAATATGGTTGGCACTCAATCCAACACCTGGAAGTAATTAAATTTGTTGCAATCGTGATTTTTTGAACAAAGTGGTAAACTAAGACGGATCAAATCCCCTCATATTCCACATAATCCAGTCAATCCCATGCAATATGGCTGGCATTCCCCAACACCTAAGACGTAATTTAACTGACGTAGGACATGTCCTCATCATTAACTTGTTGCAATCATGTATTTTCAGACCTTTGGTGCAAAACTAGTTAATTGCTTTTACTTTTTCTGACCACTTATTCTCAATATGGGGTCATAGAAGACCATTGAGTCATGACATCCGATTAATTAGTTCTGTCTGCTGCCATTAGAAGTGCAGGGGGGCTAATTTCAAGGCACCACCTTCTGTATCATTTAGGACACTCTAAAGAGCCAATGCAGATGCTAATGTCAGACTACTCAGGGCCAATAATATACAGGTGCTCTGTATCTCTAGAAATATTTGAACTTCATTATTTAATCACATCATTTTTATACTGACAAAATGATACGTGCACACGGAAACACTACAGTTACGGATGAAATAATTTTCCAAAGGAAGTGAGATTGTAGAAACAGCCAAGTTGTAAAAGCATACAAACTTTATTTAAAGTGACAAGCAATTGATGCCAATAAAATTTTCACGCAGTTCAGTAAAGCACACCTCCCACTTGTTTTTCTCTTAGCTTATATGCTTCAGGATACATCTTCCGGAGTAAGAAATGCAGCAACTGACAGATACTAGGAAAATGATTATATGGGTGCCGACAAACTGCACAATAGGACTCACGAAAAGCATTCATGGCATTGAAGACGCACCAGAAACATGAAATGTGGCCACAACCTGCAAACATATAAAATCTTTTAAAGGGAACTAGACATTCATTACAGCTAGTAGCCGAGTGAATGAAACATATATTTGAAACTGTACTTCAATGAAAGGATTGATCACCTAATACAACTGGCTTGTAAAGAAGATTCCTGAATAGCAAAGGAACTGCCTTTAGACACGTAAATACTAAAATCAAAGAGCAAAAAGTTTTAACTGAAAATTAACTAGTGGGGAACAAATTTAACCTACTTTTGGGCAGACTTAGCATAAATTATTGATGCCAGTAACTATGCATCACAATAGAATCATATTAAGTCATAATGGAAAGGTGTGTACAACACTCAATGAAATATGCAAGGGCATACTTAGATAAGTTCTAACAACTATTTGTCCCAGAGTAATTTATTACCAGATTTTGCTAAGAATTGTATGAACTACACGGAAACAGACTACATTGAAATTTCTCAAAGTTTTTCATTAATTTTAATACAGACAGGAAGAACTAATCATAAAATAAAGGGCAATTAATCCATAGATCCTTACTAACATATAAGTTTATTCAAAATTTGCATATAGAAAAATTAAACTCATAGGTCATTTGATCAGTCAAAGAACTATACAATTTAAAATATATCACAGTTTTTTTTATCTAAATTACAACTAATGTCATCCAATTGTGAATTAGTCCAACAACAATCTAAAAAATATTTATCAAAATCTATCATGATTTTAACATTACTTTTTATTTTTATTTTTTTGTTATATGATTATATTGAGGATTATGAAAACATTACTCCTATTTATAAATTTTTTTTTTCACTTGCTCATTTCAAAATTAATATGAGTATTTAATTTAACTTAAAGTAAGATAATTAAAAACAATAATTCTTCAAAAATACTTTTAAATTTTAAATTTTTTTATCTTACGATATTAAATAATTTGGTTAATTTCGCTTAGTTTAGGGTTTAATTCTTGAATTTTGTGCCAAAATTTAAGAATTAAACCCTATATTGTACGATTTTTGACCACCATCTCACCCCCACCCCTTCCCCAAAAAAAAAAATTTCTATACCCTACCGTTGAACCCCAGACAATACGGACTTTATTTTTTATTTTATAGAGAAAATTCAATTGTAATTATATGCAATATATATATTATACACATATAATATTTATCATATGCATAATATAACAAAGGGCCCAAGAGACCAAAGAAATCAAATAATAAGGGGCACATGGAGCAAAGAGGACAAAAAAAAGATAATGCTATTTTCAATTATTTAAAGGAATTCTCAATAACTCACTTATCCTCTTTATTGAGATACAAAAGGGTAGATGTGAAATTTATTACTTACAAATTCTGTTTAAGGACTTTTGAATAAAAAAAAGTTTGAAATAAGGTCTTATTTTGTTTAATATACAAGTATTAAAAGTTTTAAATAAAAGTAAAAGTTGTTAAGGATGTAACAATGATTTACTCTAAAATAAAAATTCGAATTTGAAACAAGAAAAGAAGAGAACTAGCAAGCCCACACTAGTTCCTTTCAAATTATAAACAATGAAATTTCAAGCCCCAAATACTTGTAATTTATGAACCCATGAGTGAATTAAATAAAGAGAAATTATGAAATTTAGGAAAAGAGAGGCTAGATAGAAAAAAAAAAAATGAAAGAAAATGAACCGGCCACTAACAGGCAAACACAACATCTGAAGTCTTCTCGGAATTCCTCGGTTTCAATGTCTTCTTCTGGTTGTAAAGCTATTAGGGTTTTATTGTCTTCCATTTCAATGTCTTCTTCAATGCCTTTAACTGGCTATTTATAAGGCATAATTATATATCTTTTACTAATAAGGCAATCGCCATATTAATACGGCATAGTTTTATCTCCACCTACACCATCCCCAATCTCCATCGCCATATTAATATGGCATAATTTTATCTCTTTTATTTATTTGCCAATTGACCCTTTAAAGTTTGTCCTTTTTGTTTTTGGGGAAATTGACAAAAATAGAGGGTTAGACAAAAATGTATTAAAAAATAAGGACCCCTAAAATGGTTTTACAAATCTACCTACTATTCTGTCTTTGTTTTTTATTCAAAGTAAAAACCACGTTACACATTTTTTTTCCCATTCAAAGAGAGAACTCAGAGAAAACCAACATTTCTTGTTCCAACTTTTGTTCATGTTTGCAATCTTTCACGCCCTTCATCATATCTTCGCTCTTGTCTTCTCATCACTCTTACTCATCCTTAGCCACAACCACGATTATTAGAGTGAGTTCATCTCTCATTTTTCTAATTTATAATTTGTGCCTTAATTATTAGTTTGTGTGTTTTGTGCTTGGTGAATTTGTTTAAATATGTGTTGGGTAATCCAAATATGAAAGCAAATAATCAAATGGGGAGTGAGTAAGGGTAATTTGAAGGTGTGAGTTTAGAAAAATGAAGCTGGGTTAAAGGCAATAGAAGCCATTTTCAGATCTGGAGATCTGCAATTTTCAATCTGATAGTAACCATGTAGTCCAATAGTTCTATAGTACCCGTATAGTGCTTCTATAGTCCAGTAGTTTGATAGTGCCCATATAGTCCAGTAGTCTTATAGTGTCCCACCAACAATGCAGTTTACTTATATTATTGTAATGAAGTTTAACTTGAATGTAATAAATGTTATTGTATGAAATCTCAAGAATGGAATCAGTTCCAATTATGATTTGTTTCAATGGAAAATGGTTGAGGTGTGAAAAGAAATACACATATAAAAGGGGTGATATGAAAAGAATTATAGTACCAAGGTCTACAACGTTTCCTGAACTTATAAACCGTGTTTTCCTTATTTCCGAGCCAAACAATCATGTTGAATCACTTAGATTGAAGTTCTCAGTTCCTGTAACATTCATTGAATACAAGCATATTGAAATTGCGGATGGTGATGATATCCAATATTTCTTGAGGTACTCTAGTGAGGCCATATGATCCAAAGTTGTGCTCTTACTAGTTAGTAGAAAAGAAACAGAAGTGCAAAGTGTTATAGAGGTGAATTTAGCTCCAAATCCAAATGACATAGATGAGAGTAGTTAAGTTATCCATGAGAATACAAATGGGATTCCACATCAAAGACATGAGCTTAGGAATGATGAGCTTGGGATTTCACATTAAAGACATATGTTTAGGTTCATGTCATATTTGTTATTGGTCCTTACATTGTGTGCTAGCAATCATTTTTTAAGCTCTTTGTAATTCATATGTTACCTCAATGTTAGATTGGGCCATCTAATTTTAGATTATAACATTGAATGTGTTTTAGTTTCAACCAACGATATTTTTATGTTTTCTCCTGAATGCTTTTTCAGAGGATGCTATTTGTTGTCCTCGTAGTTTAGTAGTGTCCACATAGTCTGCTCAGTGCTATTTCTATGTTTCTCCTGGATTTTAATCAGAAGATACTACTTGCTGTCCTCGTAGTCTAGTAGTGTCCCCATAGTCTGCTCAGTGCTATTTCTATGTTTTATCTTGGATTTTAATAAGAGGATGCTATTTGCTGTTCTCATAGTCAAGTAGTGTCGACATAGTCTGCTCAGTTCTATTTCTTTATTTTTTCACTCACACAAGGCTATATTTTTCAACAACAATACCAATAGTCTGCTCAGTTCTATTTATTTATTTTATCACTCACACAAGGCTATATTTTTCAACAAAAATACTAATTAATTGAAGGATATGAAGGAACGAAGAACACTATCAGACTGCGAGTTTGAAAAAAAAAACATACCATTCTTATATCTAAGTGGGTCTTATTTCCAAATTGAGTATAAAAAACCTGGAGTTTCAAATATCAACTCAACGTATCAGGTATCAAGTATCAAATGTAGCAATAATATGCTAAATAAGAAAAAAAGAAAATAGGTCCATAATTCATACACTTAGCAATGAATTCACTAATAAAAAGTCAAGACCAAATCAGTATATTAGACCATTTTCTTCCTTAGCTTCAAAGTATATATTCAGTGCATATTGATTTGTTAAAAGCTTGACTAACATTAGAGTCAACACTTATTTCTAAATGGGTAAATTATACATATTGGGTTTGGTAAAAGCTTATATCTTTGTTGGCTGAATTTTCTCCAATTCATAGCAGCAAAAATAAAACAAAATGAGTTCACTATTCTTAAGTTATTGGCACTCTAATCTATCATGAACATAAAACAAAATTTCAAAATTTTTAGAATTCTCCCATCTCAAAATGAAGAATCCCAAGATTGCTGAATACTTCAATTGGTACTTCTTGACCTTCCTTTTTCAAAAGACTCCGTGCCTGAAGTAATAATTGACAACTTGATTATTCTTGAAAGGAACTTACTATAAATGCAAACATAAAGATATCAAGTCTTGCTATTTAGGAAAAAATAACAAGAAATCCATAC
The DNA here is from genome assembly GCA_032719365.1 of Prinsepia uniflora. Classification (NCBI taxonomy): domain Eukaryota; kingdom Viridiplantae; phylum Streptophyta; class Magnoliopsida; order Rosales; family Rosaceae; genus Prinsepia; species Prinsepia uniflora. The sequence goes on from CM064862.1 coordinate 53,079,146, forward strand.
ATTTTTGAGGCAATCCAAAATAGCTCCGGTATCAAATGAAATCAACAGTTCACCCAAAATCAAGAAATGCTTGCACTGTAATCCGATGGAATAGGTGAATATAAAATTCAAGTGAGGATATGCATTTCCATAAATACAAAAATTTCAAGACACATCTTAAAAATGACTACAAAGCACTTTAAGTGACAAATCGTCTAAAAACAACTATTAATATCTTGGTTTTGGACAGAAGTAGCCTACTTTAGTATGGGTATATGATGAGGACCTAGGCTAGTTTCTATGTCAATAAAGAGAGCACAACTTTACACTAGTAAAACATTGTTGCTGAGTGGAGAACAACAAAGGCTAAAAAAATGCTTGTTCTACTTCACCTTTAGCTAGTAAAAGCTGACTTGTAAGGAATGTATAAAGTAGTATCAGAGGATGCACAATCTAAAACACGCAATTATAAGACACATAATAGCATATGCAAGCAGAAAATCTATTATTGACTGAAACCAGTAAGATTCAGAACATAAATTGCGAACCGAATAAACTTGCTACATTTGACGAAGAACTTTCTAAAATTGGAGTTCAGTGCTTGTCAATTCAAACATTTGAAAGAAAAATTACTTCTTGCACAAGCACATCAAAACTTCGTTCTTTTCTTTTGTTTACCATTATCAAGCTGGAAAGGAAGTCGGACAGTAGGACTGCGTCTCGTAATTTATGGTAGAATATGTTTTGAATTCTAGGTTCAAGTTGTTGAAGTTACTAGATTTGCACTATGTCCCAATTTATAGATTGCTAAATGAGCTAGTCTACTTATTCAACTTGAGATACTTAAATTTGAAGGGAATTCTCATTAAGCAGCTTCTAGAATCCATAGGAAGGCTCCACACCCTTCAAACCTTGAACATCTCCAACAGTAAGATAAAGGCACTTCCTTGGGTAAGAAGTAAAATCAAACTCATGTTTAAAAGACTTAAAGGATATGGACTATAAGGGATACTTTCGAACCGAAAATTGCAGATCTCCATATTTGAAAATGGCTTCTATTGCTTTCAACTCAGCTTCATTTTTCCTGACTCACACCTTCAAATTACCCTTACTCACTCCCCATTTGATTATTTGCTTTCATCTTTGGATTCCCCAACACATATCTAAACAAATTCACCAAGCACAAAATACCCAAACTAATAGTTAAGGCACAAATTATACATTGGAAAGATGAGGGATGAACTCACTCTAACAATTGTGGTTGTGGCTGAGGATGGGCGAGAGTGATGAGAAGACAGGGGCGAAGATATGATGAGGGGTGTGGAAGATTGCAAGCAAGAACAAAAGTTGGAACAAAAAGTGTTGGTTTTCTATAGGTTCTCTCTTCGAATGGGAAAAAAAAGGCATATAACGTGGTTTTTACTTTGAATGAAAAACAAAGACATACTTAGTGGGGTGGTTATTATAAGAGTTATATAGTAGGTAGATATGTAAAATCATTTTAGGGGTCCTTATTTTTTAATACATTTTTGTCTAACCCCCTATTTTTGTCAATTTCCTTTTTTTATTTAAATCAATTTCTTCTCCAAATCTTTTATTTAAGTTAATTTGTATTAATTATAATGACAAAATCCATATATTCACATTTCAAATTTTAAGAAAAAGGTGTCAAAAAACATGGTTTACTAGTGAAGGATGAAAATATCATTTTTTTTTATGGAAATATTGATAATTAAATTTATGAAAATATTCATATCGATATAGTTCACGCTCAACAAAATATGTTGAAATTTAGTCCAAAACTATAAATTTTGAATAAAATCTTAGAAAAAACTTACCCAATAATATTTATATAAGACTAATACCTATATCATGAATATTGAGATGAGATTTTTCTTCTCTCCCTATTTTTATATCAAGACCCTTAAATACAGATATATTTATAGAAATATCACAGATATTGCTTCCTCGGCTATTTTGATGTAGAAATCCCAAAATATGGATATATCGATAATTTTTTTTATAGATATTACATATATTTTTATCCATACTAGTGACTCATAAAGATAATTTACTCACGAGAATATTATTAATTTTAATATATGATTTTTTATACGAAAAATTGATTAAAATGATGTAAATATAATGTAGGGAAATTGACAAATATTTCATAAATGACATTTTTTTTGTTCCAACATAAATGACACTTGAACTTTTTATACTTTTTTACATACACCATTCGAACTCAATGAAATTATAATTAACCACTTACAATATACACGCCTCCATTCATTTTCCTTTGAAAATGCCTCACCGAAGGGCAATGTGGACATGCATGAATTGAACTATTATCTTTCCACAAAAATCACTTGAAGAAGAATATCAATTAACATCTACTATTTCAAAATTTAAGTACAAACTGTAAATGAATACTGCATAAAAAAACATTTTTTTATGGGGATCAAATTCATCACACAATAAATAAAAATACCACTAATTCAGTAATATTAATGATAAACCTTGAACTTTTCCAGTTTTGATTTAATAATTAGGGTAAATGGTTGTAAACGTCACTAAAACCAACCATAATGTTACAAATTATCCATAAACTTCAATATTAGAGTATGTCATCCGCAAATTTTATCTAAATGTGTATTGTTAGTTTTCCGTATATTTTTTAAACATTTATAAGTTAAGGATATAGATGTTATTTCATGTGTATTTGTTAAATCTCTCTACTAAATGGTTCTTAATGCTCCTGAAATTTATCCAAACTTTTCCAACCTTTCCAAAACTTCAATATTACAACCTGTCATTCCTTCTATTTTTTTTTTGAAATTTTTAAAAAAATGAATCTTTACAAAATTTTAAACGATGGATTTGCTTAAAATTACACATATTGAATAATGATGATACGAATGAAGGGGAGGTCATGAACATTTACTTTATATGAGACATTGTTTTTGGGTGTATCATGTACGTTGTAAATTTTTCTCCAGAATAAATAATAATCTCTTAGACAAAATATAAGCCCTTTTACATAATGAGCAAATATGAGTCAAGTGTGCCTAGTTCAATTAGTTTTAGTATTGACTTGTAGACAATTAGTCTCAAACTCGAACCTCGATGACATATTGTATGAAAAATTTCCAAAAATTTCCCCTTCTCTGATAAAAAAAAAGGAGCAAATATGAATGCGAAAAAGTATATAACAAAAATAAACATAAGATTAAAATAGGGTATTACCAAACATTTAATAGTAAGGTAAAGATGGTTGGTAAAACACATTCCCAATAAGGACGGTTAGTAAAACCCATAAGCAACCTATTGACTTGTAGACAATTAGTCTCAAACTCGAACCTCGATGACATATTGTATGAAAAATTTCCAAAAATTTCCCCTTCTCTGATAAAAAAAAAGGAGCAAATATGAATGCGAAAAAGTATATAACAAAAATAAACATAAGATCAAAATAGGGTATTACCAAACATTTAATAGTAAGGTAAAGATGGTTGGTAAAACACATTCCCAATAAGGACGGTTAGTAAAACCCATAAGCAACCTATTGACTTGTAGACAATTAGTCTCAAACTCGAACCTCGATGACATATTGTATGAAAAATTTCCAAAAATTTCCCCTTCTCTGATAAAAAAAAAGGAGCAAATATGAATGCGAAAAAGTATATAACAAAAATAAACATAAGATCAAAATAGGGTATTACCAAACATTTAATAGTAAGGTAAAGATGGTTGGTAAAACACATTCCCAATAAGGACGGTTAGTAAAACCCATAAGCAACCTATTTTTTTTTTTATCCTTGTTACTAAATCTTATTTCCAAAAATTATGGTTTTACTAAAATGCTCCTATGAGCACTTTACGGGCTTTGGGTTTTTAATTGAGTTGGATTAACCTAATTTAAGCCCAAAACCACTTTCAAGCCCAACGTGTAAATTAAGAACCTATTCTTGTTTAGTAAGCCCATGCACACCGCCTCACTATCTTTTCATCTTATCACTATGGTAACGTCCGAGCCCAAATATTAGACTAAATTTGGGAACTTAGTTGGAAAAGAACGACTTTGCCCTCAAATTTAGAAGGGGGTTGAAAGTAAACTTTATTTTGGGAAGTCCTTTGGAAGGTTTTCATGGGCCATTGCGTAGGTTTAGAACTCATGAGTTTGTAGACATGCGAGACATGTTAAACGGATTTCATACGAGAAAGTTACAGTTCTGAAAACTTAAGGGTCAGTTTGGTCTTTTGGTGTTGATATATTTTTAGAAAAGGGATAAGATTTCCCTCATCCTCATTCCTTCTATTTTGGGGGGAAAAACTTCCTCAATTCTCTCTCTCTCTCTCTCTCTCTCTCTCTCTCTCTCTCTCTCTCTCTCTCTCTCTCTCTCTCTCTCTCTCTCTCTCTCTCTCCAATAGTTGCAACCCAAAACCCAAAGATTGAATATTTGATTTTGGACTTAGTGATAGGTTGATTATTGAGCATAATTTAAATGAGGTTCATTATCGCTTTACTTATCTTTTGTTATTAATCATGTGAAAAATAGGAGAAAATAACCCATCTTGTGAGCTAAGTGCAGATTATTAATGTTGGGTCAATTTTGAACTAAAATGAAGAAAAATGACTAAATCCCATGTCCTAGTCCCTATTGAGGTCCCGAGATCCTAGTTGTGTCCCAATGTTCCTAACTAGGTCCTAAGTATCAAGTCGTGTGCTGGCCTTGTGCCAGGCCCAGAGCAATCCCAAGAGTCCATCTATGTGCCAAGCTATGTTCCTTTCCCTGAACCAGCCGTTGTGCTTTTCCCTAGGCCAACCGTTGTGCTTGTCCCTGGGCCAGCCATTTTGCCAACGAGGATCTGTCCTAGTACCTTCCCTTGTGCCAGTCTTTGTGTCAGCCAGGAGGTCCCAAGTACCAGTCCTTGTGCCAAGATTTTACCATGTTCCAAGCCGCTGGGCCTCTTGCTGTGCCTTCCCTTGTGCTGGTCTCGGGTCCTTGTCCCGGTCCCTAGTTCCTGTGTTGGCCCGTGTGCCAATTTTCTAACCAGTGTGCTTGTTTTTCAGGCTCTTGTGCCAGCCGTTCCTGATTTTAGCCTCCTTGTTCAAATTCATTACACAATAAACAAAAATACCACTAATTCAGTAATTTTAATGATAAACCTTGAACTTTTCCAGTTTTGATTTAATAATTAGGCTAAATAGTTGTCAACGTCCCTAAAACTAACCATAATGTTACCAATTGTCCATAAACTTCAATATTAGAGTATGTCATCCTCGAATTTTATCTAAATGTGTATTATTAGTTTCTTCGTCTATTTTTTATTTAGTTAAGGGTATAGATGTCATTTCATGTGTATTTGTTAAATCTCTCTACTAAATGGTTGTTAATGCTCCTAAAATTTACTCAAACTTTTCCAACTGTTCCAAAACATCAATATTAGAACATGTCGTCCCTTCTATTTTTTTTGACATTTTTTAAAAATGAATCTTTAAGAAATTTAAACAATCAATTTGCTTAAAATGACACATATTGAATGGGGAGGCAATGAACATTTACTTTATATGGGACATATTTTTTTTGGGTGTATCATGCACGTTATAAATTTTTCTTCAGAATAAATAATAATATTTGAGACAAAATATAAGTCCCTTTACATAATGAGCAAATATGAATCAAGTTGATCAAGTTCAGTTGGTTCTAGTATTGACTTATAAACTATTTGTCTCAAATTCGAACTCCGATAACATATTATATGGAAAATTTCCAAAATTTTCTCCCTCCCCTGTAATAAAAAAAATGAGCAAATATTAATGCAAAAAAGTATATAACAAAAATAAACATCATATCAAAACAGGGTATCACTAAACATTTAATAGTTAAGGTAAAGATGGTTGGTAAAACACATTCCCAATAAGGGTTGTTGGTAAAACCCATAAGCAACCTATTTTTTCTATTCTTGTTACAACCCGCACCGAAATCTTGTTTCATTATTGGAACGTTCCATTTGGTTGAGAAGTGAGAAAGTTAGGAAGGTTTGGAGAACAGACCAAAAATGAAGGCTTTTCGGTGAGAAAATCCAGTTTCTAGGGAGCCAGATGGTGGTGCTTGTCATCTTCTCCAGTTATGGTATATTCTATCACCGACATAATATTCTACCATCGTCAGAATATTCCGTAAGTATTGACAAAATATTCTATTATAAAGATATAATATTCTCTGACGGAATATTCCTTTATTGTCAGAATATTTTGTCAACATGGACAAAATATGCCGTTATGATGACATAATATTCTCGGATGGAATGTCAGGCACATGGGTGCCATGCAACTGCATGTGGGGCGCAATGTTGGCACGTGGCCCTTTTCCCAACCTATCCGCAGCATGTGGGGTAGTCCTTGGTCTTCTGGTAGCAGGTGGGACCATTCTCTGAACCATAGTGATGCAAACCTAAGGTTTTAAATCATTTCGAAACTGTTTATGTTGGTTTCGTGACCGTTGGAGTTCATTTAAACCCCATTTGAGCAAGTGTAGTTTGCATCGGCTTATTACGGGATGTGTTTTGACTCGATGATCAAAAGAGCCAGTGATGTATGAGTTCATGGTTGATAGTCGGGGGACTTACAGGATTGCATGATATAATGATTTCTTTTGTGGTTAACGACTAAGGTTTGAGTTACTGAACTAGGATTTACTTTTGTCACTAGAGTCAGTGGGTTGGTGTGGGCGATGACCTTGGACTGATGAATTACAATTGATATTGATCCCTTGTTTGATAGATGGGATGCCATTTTGAGCTTTCCATTAGGAAGGCTATGTCAGCTCTATGAAAATTTCTCATAATCATATTTTAAAGTCCTAAATGTGTTTTTGTAACTTTTGTCTAGCTGCCAGACATGAGTGAGGCCTTTCACAATTGTCAATGTGAATTTTGGGAATGTGTATGGCATGTTAGTATTGACTGGTTTTCTTTTCGAACGAAATACCTATAAGATATGAGTCCTGTGCATGAATATATGATAAGGACTAGAGAGATACCACTAGAAGTACGCTTGGCCAGGAGAGAGGGAGAAAGAGTTGGAGATGAGGCAAACCTTGGACCATTTGGATCAAACTTTGGATGTTGAACTATAGAGTAGGAGGACATATGAGGGTCCAAATATCGAGCAAGTCTAAAGACTCGGAGCTACAACATTTACGGGAGAGTTAAGCCCGAATGAGGCTGATTTGATTCCCCTGGATATTTAGAATATCGAATTGGAAATGTTATGATTTGGGCCTAGAGTAAAGGATTTTGTTTTAAAGGTAATGCTTTGGATTTATCATTGTTTTTCACTGTAGTCATCCTCATGAGATATGATATCTTTCCAGACGTGGGTAAATCCTAGGGAGACTTGTTCCCAAGGAAGACACAATATAATATCTTCTCGGACACAATATAATCCTAGAAATTTGATGGGCATTTTGGTCTTTTGATGTTGATATATTTTTAGAAAGGGTTATGATTTCCCTCATACTTATCCTTTCTATTTTGGGGGAATAATTCCCTCAATTCACTCTCTCTCTGTCCAACCTTGCAATCCAAAAATCAAAGACTGAACATCCGATTTTGGAGTTAGAATCCAAGATTGAGGTTAAAATCATAATTTACTCATCCTTGGGATCTAAACCATCAAAGTTTTGGAGAGAAAGGACCAAAAAATAGCTCAGACACATGAAGGAAGAAAATTTCGAAGCGTTCGTGCCAGTTTCCAGGAAATCCAAGTGCTTTCTTGCAATTTTGAGCTTAGATTCGAGTTCTTGTGGTTGCGTAAATGAATTTTCATTATTGGAATTTCGATTTGGTTAAGAAATGAGAAATATAGGAAAGTTTAAAGAACCGATCAAAAATGGATGTTTATAGGTGAGAAAATTCAGTTTCCGCCAAGCCAGATAGTGGCACATGGCAACGCTATTGGTTTTCTCTAGCGAAATGATACATCCCATTCCAGTATTTAAAAATAAAAAATACATAAATTACCAAACTATCTCCACGGGTGTTGTTGGGATACATTAGATGTATGGGGTTGAGGTGTTTATTTGAATAGCCCAAATTAATCCTGTATGCCTATGCTAACCCAAGCCCAAAATTTGGAAGCCCAAACATACCTAAGTTGGCTTTGATCCTTTTTTCTCTCTTACCATCAATGGCCCAAAACTACAACTAAAGGCCCAAAGTCCTAGCTTATAGCAAAAATACCAAATTTCCCCTAGAGATATGTGTCAGGCTATGCTTAGTCTAAGGCTTGTAGGTAAGGTACCAATCCGATGGTTGAAGCCCAAAATTAAAGGATCAATTCCTAATTCAACTAAACAACTAATTTTCTCTCTCACGGCCTTTGCCAATTTCTATTAGTCACGTCCTTTCTCCTTTGGACCCATGGATTCTCACAAGCAAACCTTGACCTCTCCCTCACATTTTACTTTTCCCAAGGCTTGCAATTTGTCCAATTAAGGTTGTAAAATGTGCCTTAGGCCCAAGTCCTTGACCCATTTTCTTCTAGACCTACTCATCTCTCAGAATATGTACAACTTTCACACTCTGTTTCTCTTAAGCCTTCACTCTCGTGTGGGAGCTGGTAGATTAAGATTTCGATAGTTCCTCACCGAACCAATGGTGGTCGTCATCTTCCTTCGGTGACCGTACCACCCTAAGCCCCAAATAGACTAGGAACGAACCTCATGACTCGCTGTTATGGTGATTTCAAGGCCCATGGACTGAACGTGAGCTACAAGGCCACCGTAATTTGAGGAACTATTGGTCGTCGATGACAGGACCCGTCCCGATCCCACAGGGACCACAAGGGGACGTGCCCTGCTCCCGTCTGACACCCAAAATAATGTTCCAATTTTAACCTCAAATAATCAAATGCATAATTAACCAAATTAAAGTTATACATCAAATCCGAATTAAACAGATGTCAAACAAGGGATGAAATCCAAAATTACAAGTTGCGAGCACGACTCTAAAATAAACCTGCGGGTAAACCACCCAACAGGGGTTCAGGTACCCAGAAGTAGATCTATGCCTCAGCCTCAGGATCCTCCTCTACCTCAGTAGCACTACCTGGAGGGGTTACCAAAAAAATAAGGGTGAGTGGGCCGAAACTCAAGTTTATAAAACCATTTAATAAGTAAAACATATAATTTACCTCTCCGTTTTCCAAACATGCATGCATCAGAATTTAAAACCATAAATCATATAGTATGAACCATAAGGCATGTAACAAAACCATAGACATAATTATAGCTACTGCACTATACACTCCAATCCTGACATCCCCGATGTCTGACGTCCCTGACGTCCAATAAGGTCACAGTCTCAAGGCTACGCGTGCCACTCGGGGTCTCAATCCCGAATCAAATCCCTGAACCCTGTCCGGGTATGGCATGTCAAATGCCTAGCGTCCTAGACGCTCGACGTCCCTGACGTCAAATTATAGCAATCCTACTCCTGAGTCATTTTACGGTCCGGTTCCTCCGTAGAATGACCCCTCGCAGGCAATGAGCCGTGACCACTCCGGGGTACCACATTCGGAGGAGACAGTATCATAAGAATGGATCCATACAGTGCAGTACCAAATACATTTTATTGATATCCACAAGCAAAACATATATATATACATAGATAAAATTCAAACCGATCGTTAAGTTTCATCAGACGGGTTTCAAACCCAAATACCGTGAAACGTGCCATAACCATAATTCCAATAGCATCAAAACCGTTTCATGATTCCAGCATGTGAATATGTAAGTAAATCAGAAAACATTTAAGCATGCAAAGGTTTAATGAAATCGGGCCCACTCACAGTACAATCCTGCTGAAAACCGAACGTATACCCTCGACCTAGTACAATTGTACAATCCCTGTCATGTCCAAAGTATACGTAAAGGTGAATATAAACCGCTAACATTCAACCATGAAACCCTAAACTGAAACCGGCCCGAAAAAGCCGACTGAACGCGCTTCCCGAGGTAATAAACCTCATTTTGACCAACCTAATGATCTCCGATCGACCCGAAACCACCGCCATTGGATCCGGATCGTCGAAACCTAAAGAATGGTGGTGGTCCCACCAAAAATACTGTTCACACGCGCCCACACGTGCCGGTCAACGTTCTGGTTAACGCAGGAACAGTTCCTGCTGACGTCAGCATGACGTCATGCTGACAACTGTCAGGTCTGACATGTCAGACTCTGACAGGTGCCACGTGTCAACACACGATTGGTCCACCTCACTAATCTTTCAGGCCACGTGTCAGATCTGACATGTGACACATGTTAGCACGGCACTGGTCCACGTCACTGACATGTTAGTGACACGTGGCAGTCCTCGATTGGGCCATGTCACTGACATGTCAGTGCTGACTGTGCACTGACATGTGACACGTGTCATCCGCAGAGTGGTCCACGTCACCTGACAGGTCTGAAGGGTGCCACATCATCACCCCTGTCCTCCTGACGGGTCGACCTGTTTCACTGCAACTGGGTCGACCAGACCCGCGATCTGACCCGGTCACCATTTCATCAATTCTCAACCATTTTAACTCAGGTTTGTTCCTAAATGTTCGTCTCAATCCCAGAAACGGTTATAACTAAACAAAATTATAAAACAAGGGCTGAATCGAAGTCTTACCTCGATGAACAGAATCTGGGTTTCCCGTCGCCTTTTAACCTCTGTTCAGGCCACCACTGGTCACGAAATCGAGCCCTAGAGGTTCCTAACAGTCCAGAGAGTCGATTAGGGTCAAAAGGAATCGAAAATATACGTTGGAATTCAAGCTTCCAAATTCTGTGTTTTTAGACAGTTTTCGGGTTAGCACAGTCCTACCTCGCCGCCGTCTGCCGCCGTTCACCGCCGTCCCTCAGCCCTCACCAGTGAGTCTCTCACACACAGACACAGAGCATGGGTGAAATGCAAGTGTGTTGATTGAATGGACGGTATGTGTGTGCAATCGGGTAGGAAAATATAAAGGATAAAGGGAATTATGCTAAAATGATTTGGACGGTCCAGATTTAATCTCAGGAAATGAGATCAAGGGCTGAGAGGAAATCTGGGAACTTTTGATGAGTGGCTGAGATTTAAAGGTAGATTTAATTCTATTTAAATGCTTAGTGGAGCTGATCCAATCTAGCCAATGGATGAGTGACACTTGTCACTCATCCAGGTGTCCTCCAATCATAATATCAGAATAAAACATTCGACACGATTACCGAGAAGCAAACCTCCCGATTTCACGTTTCTGACCATAACTTCCTCGTATGAAGTCCGATTTCGGCGTGCCGCCTGTCTACTGACCCAGGACATCGAGACCTACCTAACGGTCCTTGAGTCATGTGAAAAATAGTTGCCAAACGAAAAGTCAACATTTTCGCCCCAATCGTCCAAATTACGGTAATGCCCCTGAACTTCCGATAGTCATAACTTTTTTTCTGATCGTCCGAATTGGACGTGCCACCTGTCTATAGACTCGTGACGTCCCGAACTACGTCACAGTCATTGGTCAAAGTCCATTTGACTCTCCAATCAAAAAGTCAACAATTTGATCATACCATACACAGGGGTAAAATCGTCAATTCATACATTAAATTTACAATATTAAAATCCTCGAATTTCCGGGGTGTTACAGTCGACCTCGACTCGACATCGTTTTGTCGAGGGCAGCTGAGAACCAGGTAAGGTATGGTCCCCTAGATTTGGTCATCACCCTAATCGTATTGTGCAGTGTGTTTTACATTATGCTTGTGGTTGTTACTTGCTTAGGAGTGGCAGTGACGAGCTCACTTATGATAATGGAGTCGTTGGACTTCTCAGAAGTCCTCACTATGCCCAATCAACACAAACATGGGCCAGTCGACATCTACTGCGTAGACTTTTGATTTCGAGTTGGTTGGAGATGTTTGGGAGCCGCGAGGACTGCCATGTCGTCGTTGGTACTGTATGACCCGTTTTGGTTCGAAGTCAACCTAAGTGGGTGAACGACATAACAAGGTAAATTTAAATACGATAAACATTTGATTAGGTTCCTAGGCTGAGTAGATATTGAATGGGTTGTTGTGTATTGGTTTCGAGGATGACGACTTCGTTGGGAAACCTGTAGAGCCGCCATTTCCTAGAGTCATGCTGATCGGAACAGGTACCTTTTGAACTTGGAACTTAAATTTTTGACTTTCTGGCATCGAGTAGATCACTTTAAACTAATTTCATGTTGAAATCGATCAAGATTTGTGAGATTTAAGCCTCGTTGGAAAATTGAGTTTTCTGGCCAGTTTTCCAGAACATGGTCGCCATGGACGACAGCGCTGGCGGTGGTTTGCCCGCCATCAACGGCGAGGCTCCTATGATGACCAGTCAACAGTCAATGCCGTTAAGTCTACGTTAGTCAATCCTAAGTTCTAACGATCAACTAATGGAATATTCTGAGGGAACATTCTGAGGGAATATTCCATGGAATATCCCTGGAATGTTCCAGATTGCGCACGTGCTTATTTTGGGACGTTCTTCAGTAGTTTAAGTACGTTTTAAGCCTGTTTCGAGCCGTTTTAACGTTGTTTAACTTGTTTTAAGAAAGATTTCTTATCATTTGACTTGGAATTCAAATTGTAACCCGGTGGTCTGAATTATTTAGGATTGGGACGAGTTGAGTCTACGCGGTTTCTCACGTTGGGTGATTTCAACTCCCCTACCAATTTGTGAGTGGACCCCCTTTCCTTAAAACCAATTTTATATTATTTATACTCGCACATTTGAAGATATTTACATACTTGATACTTGTTGAGCATGCACATCTTGTTATCTATTATTTGTGGTATATGATTATGATTGTGATGTATGGTTTGCTATGCTTATCCAGTCACGCTGATATACAGTAATACGATACAATAAGATGCATAGTTGTATGTATTGCATATCAGTCCCCAAGGTATTGATGTGATTGAGATGTTTAAAACCTACTTAGGAGTCGCTATATCCTGTACCCGTCTGTAAGGCCACAAACCAGCCTCCACGTGATTGATCACCCGTGTAGCTCGTAATACTAGTTAAAAGTGCACCAGCTTGTACGCCGAGCTCTAGGGGACATAAGGTGATGGTGGAAGGCACCCAGATTTCACGTGGTCAAAGTACCGAGCAAGGATACTCAATGTATGTTCTGAGTATGAGACTCGAGGTGACTTATGAGCATTTATGATGTGGGTTGATATTGTGACATATTTATAGTTTCTGTATGGCTCATCTGATTGCATCATTTAATATTAAGTGATTGATATTATATTTCTCGTATTACGTGCAAATATGTTATAGTTTACACTGAAATAACAACTCGGTCTACTCACCTTTGTGTTTTAAACCCCTCAGGTATCTATGGTGCGTACATACTTCAAGGAGTTTGGTTGTTGCTCTAACACTCACTCCTAGGCGTGGGGTGAAACTGACGGAATGGCAGGACCCGTCCCAAATCCCCCAGGAGCCCTCACCAGGATCGTAGGAGGAGGAGTGTGATGTCTCGATCTCTGCTATAGCCCGCATCCGCGATCAACCTGAATGGCATTAAAACCACGAAAACTGTGAGTGGACAAAATAATCATTTCATTAATTTTTTTTTTATAAAGATCATTTATTCCCTTCACTGAAAAGCATGCATGCATTCGAAAACCATTTATCAAAACATTTACAAAACCATTGGGCCTTGGCCCAAAAACCGTAAATCAATACATGGGAACTCAGCCAAAATCAAACACAAGTGGGACTCTGCCCAAATCTAGTAAATGTCGGTCTTAATCCAAAAATGTTCTCAGTGAAATACCAAAACATAGAATACGGGGTCTCCGCCCCAAATCACTTTCCATAACACCTGGAACACGGGGTCTCCGACCCAAATCACTTTTCGTAAGAACCTCATACGTATATGCATATGTATAACCCATCCGCGGTACTTCCGAGAAGATGCCAACTCGGGGCACACAGCCCCTAGGAAACACATCCCCGATATATGTCACGATTTCATCTCTATACTAGTGTGCACACTACTCGGGGTCTCACTATGGGTCTACCCCCAGGAATTCTCTTTCTGGGAGGCTCTATCTCCAGATCTAGTCCGAGCTCTATTTTTGGATCTAGTCCGAGCATCTCTTCGGAATCTGGTTCGGGACCACATCATAACTTCCACTCATGGAATTGGCTCCCTATGGGAATACTCATTCTGGTAAGTGGATCGTGACTCTCCAGGTCGACGTCTGGAGGAGACCAAATAAATCACATGGAGGGTATATATACATTTTCTTTCTCAAAACATATTTCAACTGGGTCTCATACCCGATTCATCTCAACAGGATTCCTCGAATCCGATTCAAACCAATATCACAGGCCTCGACCTAAATCCACAGTTCCACAGGGTCTCATGCCTGAATTCTCATTTCATAAATCGAACTGGGACTCAAGCCCGATTTCAAAATCAACAGGGACTCATGCCCGATACCACAATAATGGGATCTCGAGCCCGATACCATAAATTAACGGGGCTTCGAGCCCGATTTCATAATCAACGGGGCCATAAGCCTGATAGTACAGTCAACGGGGCTTTAAGCCCGATATTACAACCAACTAGGCCTCAAGCCCGGATTCATAAACCAACAGGGCCCTCGGCCCGATCGTATGACTCAAATGGGCCTTCAGCCCGATTTCTCATCAAATAAAATGGACTCTAAGTCTGAGGGTTTCCAATAAAATGGGTCTCATGCACGATTTCATATTTCCAAATCCAAAACCCATTCATTAAACCCTCATTGAAAACCTAGCACGTACAAGCATTGTATAAAACTAGAAACCTCGAAATACGTGCAAATACTTAAATCCTAGGCTATCACAAACAAATGCACTCATGGCATGACAAAACATGTATTTAAAAAATTTATAAACATTTATGCATGCATCAATTTCCAAAGAAAGGTCCACTCACAGACCGTCCGAAGTCGCGCCTCGATACGCGCACCATAAGCCTTTCCTGGGCCAATTTTCACCTCCGGTGTTCCCGAACCTATCCAAATTATTGTAGAGGGTTACTAACTACTTAAATAACCCCTCACTAAGGCCCCATAATTTTTTCGGAATTTTTAACTATTTTTAAACCCGATCTGAAACATTCGGACAACCCGAACTATATCGAAACGATGTCCGATCGACTCAAAACCAGTCCCAAAATGTTCGTTACATCGAATATATGATTTCACATGTTGGAACCACCCCCAAATAGTTCTACACGCGCCCACACACACTGTCCAAAGGTGCTGCGCGTGTGGCTCACTCCCTAACCTTGCGACGGTAGGTCCAGACCGGGTTCCTGTACGGCGTGGCCGGTTCAGCCCTCTAATCCTTTCATTTTTGGTCCGTTTCTTCCCCTTTTGATTCCAATCTTCTTGTCTCAATCTTAGAAACCTAAACCTATGATCAAAATGAAGAAAAACCTACCCTAAACCCCTGGTTCAAAATCCTTCCCACGACCCAATTTTTCCTCACCGTCCTTGGGCTGTTCAGCCACCTCCCCGCCGTCAACCACCACTCCTAGACGTCCAAATTAACTCAGAAACCATCCCCCAATCACCATCTAACATCCTAACAATTAAATCCAAAAATTTGAATCGAGAAAACGGAGGATGGGCTCGGGTTTACCTGGTCGTGGTGTCACCGCTGCTCACGGTGGACCAGTCATCAGTCAGTCACCACCTACTCCCTTATGGCCTCATTCTCAGTCTCTCCAGGCAGCAATCGAACCAACATGTAAAGGGGGGTGATGGTTGTTCAGAAATGGAGAATGGGTTTCGGGTTTGGGTGAACAAAGCAGGTGAAGGTGATATGCATGAATATGTTTGAGTGTGCAATGGATGAGTGACACTTTTCACTCATCCATTGGGCCAGGGACAAAATATATGGGGCCCATTAATGACAATTGGCACTCGCCTCGTAATTCATACAATAGTGCCATAGAACTTCTGTGAACCGTAACTTTCCCGTCGAACGTCCGAATTCGACTTACCGCCTGTCTACGGATTCGTATCAACGATCTACGTAATGGTCCTCGGCCTTTGGCCATCGGACCTCCCGGGTCAAATGTCAACTGTTTTCCCCTTTTTAACCAAATTACCAAAATACCCTCGAATTTCCAAACGTCATAACTTCTTCCTCGAACGTCGAAATCGGACGTGCCACTTGTATATGAACTCGTGACGTCCGGAACTACGTTACAGTCATCATCCAAAGTCCATTTGACCGCCTGAACGAAGAGTCAACGTTTCGCCCATTCTAGGAGCAAAATTGTCATTTCGCATGTCCGTCCGAAAGTACCCCACTAATCACCGATTAATCACACTAATCCTTGATTAAGTCTTAATTAATCTCAATAATTCGGGACGGGTCGTTACACGGAACAATCAGGTATTAACAGGTAAAGGTTTTATGTATGATCATCAATTAATTAGGTCTATGCTCTAAGCTTCCATTGTTGGGTGAAATGTAGTCAGTTTTCGCCTGGTAGGTTCTATTTGACTCTCTAAAACAGGTCGTTTTAGCTTGAATGGCTTTGTCATCTGGACATCATCGTCCAGATGTCGGCCAACACACCTTGACCTTTGGGCCATAAGTGGACTTTCCGGGTTAGAGTATGTCAATTTGGTATCAGAGCATTGTTTTAGGACACATCATTAGTTCTCGGACGCTTGATGATCATACGACTTGATACCCAGTATCAGAGCCACTCCTCTAGTAATAATTTAAGCCTTCTAAACGTTAGTTGCTAATGGTTTACAGTTTTATTTTGCGTTCTCACAAGTTAAATCGGGGTTCGACATAACTTTTGTCACCCAGATACACAATTAGTAAGATTACTTTCCATCGAAATTCACATTGACACGAGCTATCCCAATCCCCCCGGGATTAACGCAGGATGTAACATGCTCCCATCTAACCCACGTGTGACATGAAGGGCCAGACAAAGGATAACCCAAAACCTTAGCCCACTTGGCGCTTCCAGAGTGTACCAAGATCAATGGAGGATTGTGATGTCTCGGTCTCTGCTACAACACGCATCTGCGATCAACCTGAAGGACATTAAAAACCATAAAAGCTGTGAGTGGACGAAAATAAATAATTTAGTAAAATTCATTTTGGAAAAGACATTTATGCCTTTCAGTTAAAAAAATGCATGCAATTCAAAAACCATTTAATGTAATAAAATCAAATATAGTTTCTAAAACCAAAGCCATTTCCTTCCTCAAATCATTAGGGCCTTAACCCAAAACCATAAAAATCAATCGTGTGGGAATTCAGCCCAAAACCGTAAATTCAAATCCTCAAATCCAGTAAATCTGTAAATATGTAAATCCAATAAAACATTTTTATACCAATCCTTGGCGTCCCAGATGCCTAGCGCCCCAGACGCCTGACGTCCCAGACGTCATGTCATGGTTTAAGGCTACATGTGTCGCTAAGGGTCTCTCCGAGACTATCTATGACATCCAAGATGTCTAACGTCCCAGACGTCTAATAATAGCAATCCTGCTCCTGAGTCATTATACGGTCCAGTCGCTCCGTGCAATGACCCATCGCAGGCAATGCACAGTGACAACCCCATTGTCCCAAACAGTTGTAGAAGACCATCCACATATCCACATATAAGGATGGTATATGGAATTTTTTTTTATAAAATCATTTCAAAACCACATAGAAAGGGGCCCTTTCCCGGAATACCCTTAAATCTATTTCCTTTCTATAAACCATAAATGGGACTGTCAGGACCGGTCCCAAATCCCCCGGGATTAACGTGGGACCCGCCTGATCCTGTCTGACACGAAGTGTCAGACCAGGGAAAATTCCAACTTTAGCCCTCGCCGGGGCTATTAGAGGGCGTCAGGATAGTAGGAGGAGGGGAGCGATGTCTCGTCTCTGCTACAGCCCGCATCCGCGATCAACTTGAAGGGCATTAAAACATTAAAAGTCGTGAGTGGACAAAATAATATTTTCATCTAAAAACATTTTCGCATAAAGAAATTTATGCCCTTCATAAATACATACACATGCATTCAAAATCATTTATCAAACGTTCATCAAAACCTTTGTCAAACATTTACAAAACCTTTGTCAAACATTTACAAAACCTTTCAAGGGATCATGCCCGGCCCCATAAACCGTCATGCCCCGTAAATCCATTTGGGTCCGCGACCCAAAATCACACTTACAAACCATAACTCAAAACATGGGAACTCAGCCCCAAATCATGTCACGTGGGTCTCAGCCCAAAACCATTTCCCAAAATATCAAATACGGGGTCTCCGCCCCAAATCACTTTCTAAATCATAAAACACAGGGTCTCCGCCCTCAAATCGCTTTTCCATAAAACCTCATACGTACTCGTACATATAACCCATCCTAGGCACTTCCGGAGAAGATGCCAACTCGGGGAACACAGCCCCTAGGGAACACATCCCCGAAATAGTAACGATGTCATCATATCTATCTAGTGTGCACACTACTCGGGGTCTCACTTTGAGTCTTCTCCTAGGAATCTCCATCTGGGAGGCTCAATCTCTAGATCTAGTCCGAGCTCTCTCTCTGGATCAAGTCCACACATCTCTCCGGAATCTGGTCTGGGACCACATAAATATAAGTAACCACCACTCTTGGAACGGGATCCCTATGGGGATACCCACTCTGGTCTGTGGATCGTGACTCTCCAGGTCGACGCTGGAGGAGACCATATAATCAATATGGAGGGTTCATATATTTTCAAATACTTTCTTTCTTTCTCAAATACATTTCTCAACTGGGTCTCATACCCGATTCAAATCACTTTCACAGGCCTCGACCTAAATCCTCAGTTCAATAGGGTCTCATGCCAGAATACTTATTTCATAAACTGAATTGGGACTCAAGCCCGATGTTACATTCAACAGGGCCTCAAGCCCGATATCACGACTAACTGGGCCTCAAGCCCTGAACCGTAAAGCAACGGGGCCTTAAGCTCGATTTCACAACTAATGGGGCCTTAAGCCCGATATCTCAACCAAATGGGTCTCAAGCCTGATAGTACCAATAACTGGGCCTCAAATCCGAATCGTAAACCAACTGGACCCTAAGTCCGATCGTATGGCTCAAATAAACCCTAGGTCCGATTCCTCGTCAAATCAAATGGACTCCAAGTTCGAGAGTTTGTAAATCAATTGGGTCTCATGCCTGAGTTCATGTTTCTAAATCCTAAATCCATTTACTAAACCCTCGTTAAAAACCTAGAACGTATATGCATCGTATAAAATCGGAAATCTTGAAATACGTGCAAATACGTAAATCCTAGGATACCACAAAAAAATGCACTCATGGCATCACAAAACATATATTAAAACAATTGTAAAACATTTATGCATGCATCAATTTCGAGAGAAGGGTCCACTCACAGACCGTCCGAAGTCGCGCTTCGATACGCGTGCCATAACCGTCTCTCGGGTCAATCGTCGCCTCCGGGATTCCTGAACCTGTCCAAATTAATTTAGAGGGTTACTAACTACTTATATAACCCCTCACTAGAGCCCCGTAATTTTCCGGAATTTCTAACTATTTTTAAACGCGAACCTAAACGTTGGGACGTCCCGAACTATATCGAAACGATGTCCGATTGACACGAAACCAGTCCCAAAATGTTCATTACATCGAATAGATGATTTAACATGTTAGAACCACCCCCAAAAGAGGGGCTACGCTCCCGCACGTGCCCAATGAAGGTCCTGCGCGTGGGCCTCACGCGCCGGACTGTTCATCTTCAACCTTGGCCGAACCGGCCGGTCCGGTCCAGCCTGTGCAGCCGGTCTAACTGGACCGGTGTGACCGGTCCAGGGCTCATACTCCCTTATTTGGTCAGTTTTTAATCCAATTCAATCCTATAAATCCTATTTTCTCATTACCTATCCATTCCAATGAAGAAAACTAAGAAAAACCTACAAAATCCCTTTCGTTCAATCCTCCCCTAATCGGTCTAAATTTTCCGATTACCCCCAGGGCAGCACCGCCCTTCTCAGCCATCAAAAATTGTCCACTCACACTCCTAACGACCTAATAAGCTCGACCAAACCATCCAAAACAGGCCCTAATGCAAATATTGAATAAAAATGAAAATGGGGCCTTACCGAGTTCCTTCTCGGGTTTATGGCTCCGCCGTCCACGGCGGCGTGCCCTTGGCCAGTCACCATCGGCCACCGTCCTCTCCTCCCTCTATTTTCTCTCAGTTATCATCTAGGTTCAAGGGTTTGGTATTTGGGTGAAGGGTGGATCGGGTTTTTGGGTTGGAAAAATGGAGGATGAACGATCGATGAAGGAGAATGGTGGGTGCATGAATGTAAAGGAAGGGCCAGTGGATGGGTGACACTTCTCACTCATCCATTGGTCCTTGAAAAGTAACTGGGCCCACAAAAGACAAATCTTCACTTTTTGTCTCGTAAAACGTGTCACCGTGAATAGTACATCAGAACTTCCGCGAACCGTAACTTTTCCGTCGAACGTCCGAATTCGACATGCCGCCTGTCCACGGATTCGTATCGTCCCGATCTACGAAACGGTCTTCGGTCCTTGGCCATCGAACTTCTCGGGTCAAAAGTCAACTTTTTGCCCAATTTACGAAAAATGCCCTTGAACTTCCGAACGTCATAACTTTTTCCTCGAACGTCGGAATCGAGCGTGCCACTTGTCTATGAACTCGTGACGTCGCGAACTACGTCACATTCGTTGGCCAAAGTCCAATTGACCGCCTGAACAAAAAGTCAACGATTCGTCCATTATAGGGGAAAAATTGTCATTTCGCCCGAACGTCCGCTAATCCTCGTCTAATCTTCAATTAGCCTTACTAATCCGTCGTTAACTCTTAATTAATCCCGCTAATTCGGGACGGGTCGTCACAGGGACTCATGCCCGATATCATAATCAAGTGGGCCTCAAGCCCGATAGTACAAACCAAATGGACCTCCTGTCCGAGAGTTCATAAATCAAATGGATCTTATACCTGATTCCATATTTTCAAATCCAAAATCAGCTAATCAAACCATCATTGAAATACCAGCACATATAGACACAGTAGAAAACCATAACCTCGAAATACGTGCAAATACGTAAATCATAAATACCACAATCATCATCATAGAAATCACATCTATAAAACATATAAAACAGTTATGCTTACATCAAATTTAGAAAACAAAAGTCCACTCACAGACTGTCCTAGCTGCGCCTCGGTACGCGAGTATAATCCTCCCCAGGATAATCCACTGTCTCCGGAACTTTCGGACCTGTCCAAATAACACCAAAGGTCACTAACAGACTCTATAAGTTCATACCTAAAACCTATGAATAGTACTAGCTCAGGAAAGCGTCCCGAACACACTTCTCGAGACTAAAAACCTCGATTTCACCAACCTAAAGATTTCCGATCGACTAGAAACCACCACCATTAGATCCAAATCGTAAAAATCTTTAAAATAACACTGGTTCTACCTTGAAATTTGTGCCCACGTGCGAGCCAACTCAAAATTTAATGCTAGAAAAAGTCAACGGTGACGTCAGCAAAAGTCAATGCTGATGTCAGTAGTCAAAGTCAACATTGACGTCACTAACGTGAGCCTGATAGGTTCTGACAGTGCCACGTGTCAGCTTCTCACTGGCCAACATCACTAACATGTCAATGACACGTGGTGGCTAATGTTTGGGCCACGTCACTAACATGTGACACGTGTCGTTCTGCCACTGGTCCACGTCTGATACCTGTCAGTCTGACATGTCACTACCCCAGATATTTATCCACTCAAACCGGCCTACCTATTCAATTTTTCAGTTTGTGTGAATAGTATCGATTTTAGTTCTAGACCCATAACTTTCCCATTGAACGTTTGATTTCGACGTGCCACCTTTCTACGGACTCATAACATCCCGATCTATGTAACGATCCTCGGTCGTCGTGCATTTGACCACCTGGGTCAAAAGTCAACATTTTGCCCATTCCTAGGGGAAAAATCATCATTTACACCATCCCTCTCGGATTCCTCGACTAATCAGAGGTTAGTCACGATAATACTCAATTAATCCCGTGAATTTGGGACGGGTTGTTACAATTCGAGTGGTGCTTATGGGCTTGGGGCTCGAAATGGGTGGTGTGAACGAGTCTTTCGGCGATTGAGCGATGAATTCCTGGTTATTGAACAAACTCATTTGCTGGGTTGTCGAGCGGCAAAACCTTTTTCATCGTTTTACGTGCTTGAGTTGACTATGTTGACCAAGCTTTCAAGAACTCTGGCGTTATGGCCAACTTTGGAGGTCATCCTTTTTAGGACATGGAATTCCATCTTGGAATTGTTGCGAAAATTTCCCTAGTAATGTTTCTTGAGTTTGTGATGCCTTAAGGGTGACGAAATGAAATATTTATCAATTTTGGTGACTGAGCAACTTTCATCTCGGATCGGGAGCATATAACCCATTGTGGATTTCCTATTGTGAATCTTCCGGCAGTTTGGGAATCCTATCACTATTTTGTGGTTGCGGAACCCAAAATCTCGTCGTACAAACCCTCAAAACTTTCCAATTTTTTGGTTCTGAAAGTTCCTTTCATAAATGCCTTGCTTTGAGGAACGTTCTTGTAAACCGTGTCATTGTTCCCTGAGACGTTTTAAAACGAGGTTCACGATTTTTCTTTAAAAAAAAAGGGTTTTACTTTTCTTTGTTCTTACTGCTAGACTACTAGAAATATTTTCTTTTTCGTGGAAGGTTTTTGTTGTGACGTTTTGCTTTCAAATAATAAGAGTTACCGAACGAAATCCCGGTATCGAGATTGTGCCACATATTGTGATGTGATACATCTTGACGCCATATGGATTCACCGGACTTGGTGCTAAGTTTCTTTTATGACTTGAAATCTTCATCCTACAAAATCATGAATTTTTACAATTGGGGATCATGTTTCCCTATTCACTGCCTTTATGAAAAGTTATTATAAACCTTAGTTTTGGAATTACTTTCAATAACCGTTCCTGACTTTTGACGACAGTTTAGTCTTGACAAATTTTATTCCCACGACGGATTTAGTAAATACTTTTAAGCTCTTTAACCTAATTACATGTTTTGGTGTTTGCGCTACGTCTCACACACTCGATTTTAACTTACGACCTTTCCTTATCCTTTTCAGGAATTTACATGGCTTTGTAATTTCGACAAATTGACTCTCATTTACCCCCTTTTCAGTTGAACGTGTTTGGAAAAAAAATTTGAAATACTTGAGTTTCAACTTCTGTTTTCGGAAGCAGTCCCTCTCATTTGGGGCAACATGACTTCGAGAAAGTTTTCGTATTTTGCGTGTTCTAGTTGTGAATTGTTTAATCCCAGTTTGTGCATGTCACAACCTGACCTTCTCCAATAGGATATTGTCCGCTTTGGACCCAGCCCTCACAGTTTTGTTCTCGGGAGCTCACGTGCAACTTCCCAGTGGGTCACCCATCTTGGGATTGCACCAGCCCCTACTCGTTTAACTTTGGAGTTCCAACCAAACCAAAGCCAGTGAGCTCCCAAAAGGCTTCCCATTGGATAGATGCGCGCCCACACATATAAGGCACATCCCTTAGATCCCCCAGGTGATGTGGGATTGTTAACCATGCCTCAAAGGCACGGGTCCTCACAATCCACCCCCCTTGGTGACCAGCGTTCTCGCTGGCACACTCAATTCCTACCGAGGTTGGGCCCAGATACCAAATTGTCACGACCCGACCTTCTCCAACAGGATATTATCCACTTTGGGCCCAGCCTTCACGGTTTTGTTCCTGGGAACTCGCGTGTAACTTCCAGTGGGTCACCTATATTAGGATTGGACCAGCCACTACTCGCGTAACTTTGGAGTTCTAACCAAACTCAATGCTAGTGAGCTCCCAAAAGACCTCCTGTTGGATAGATACGCGCCCACACATATAAGGCACATCCCCCAGATCCCCCTAGCCCTCCCGAGTAATGTGGGATTATTAACCATGCCTCAAAGGCACGGGTCCTCACAATCCATCCAACTTGGGGCCCAACGTCCTCGCTGGCACATTCAATTCCGACCGGAGTTGGGCTCTAATACCAAATTATCACAACTCGACCTACTCCAACAGGATATTGTCAATTTTGGGCCCAGCCCTTATAGTTTTGTTTCTGGGAATTCACGTGTAACTTCCCAGTAGGTCACCCATCATGAGATTGCAAAAACTCAACCTCGCTTAACTTTGGAGTTCCCAAGGAATCCAAAGCCGGTGAGCTCTCAAAAGGCCTCATGCTAGATAGATACGTGCCTAAACATATAAGACACTTCACCTTTCCCTTCCCGAGTAATGTAGGATTGTTCACCGTTCTTCCCAAGACACAGGTCTTACAGTGCATGCCCTGTTTCATGGTCTTTATCTCCCACCCTGTTTGAGTGTTAAACTACCAGACGTATTCAGAAGCTGGTCCATTTACCCATAATATTGTCTTTGAATTGGAGGACGAGTGTGGTGAAGGGAGTGCCCCAGCAACATTGCTGCCTATTGTGGTCAATGACTCGGATGGTGGTTTAGGAGATATTTGGAATGAAATATCAATGCAATTAGAATCTAATGAGGATGATCCTGAATATGGTTTCCGCATTCGTGAGCGTTAGACTATTCACTCATATCCGAAGACCATTCACTCCTCGTCACACGCTCTTTGCTTCGGTTCGTGTGAAGGGAAGTCATGGGTTTGATTACCCACACTTAATGATGACTACCGAGGTTGTGACAAATTCCTCATTACTCAGATACTAGCCATCTTCTTCTAGTGGTCACTCGGAAACTTAATCGTTTGGTGTTTTGGATCACGAATCCCGATTTCCAAATTGAGACAACCCCCAACTAGAGTGGATCACTATATTTTATCCTACCTAGTTTAGGTTTCTGTCCTCGGATCTTAAGGCACTTCTGGGTAGTATAGCCTTTACTTTATCAATGCATTTGTTACGCTAATGTTTGGACCTTACACTTGTGACACCTTAAACAGTTGATGGTAAGATTGAGACATCACTAAGAATTGGGGATATATGACAGGACTCATCCCAATCCCTATGTATTATTGTGGGATGTGCCAAACGTAACCTAGCCAGGGTTCGATTCCACTAAATCCTCATACTTTCACCCTAACTATCAGGTTGATGACAGGCTGTTACCACTGCAAAGACATCACATCTAGCACCTGTGCGTCACTCCATGAGCAATCTCATGCTCTAATACCACGTTGATAGGACCCATCCCAATCCCTCTGGATTATCGCGGGATGTGCTTGCTCCCATCTGACACCGCATGTTAGACCAGGGATAAACTCGTCATCCGCTCGGGGTTAGCCAGAGTACGCAAGGATCGGTGATGGCATGTGATGTCTCAATCTCTGCTATAGTC
Organism: Prinsepia uniflora; assembly: GCA_032719365.1. Taxonomy (NCBI): domain Eukaryota; kingdom Viridiplantae; phylum Streptophyta; class Magnoliopsida; order Rosales; family Rosaceae; genus Prinsepia; species Prinsepia uniflora. The sequence continues at coordinate 53,104,628 of CM064862.1, forward strand.
CTCATCCGCTATCAATCTGAAGGGTATTAAAAACCATAAAAGCTTTGAGTGGACAAAACAACTGACAGGTACCCGCCCCGATCCCCCGGGAACCACAAGGGGACGTGCCCTGCTCCCGTCTGACACCCGAACCAAAAATTCCAATTTTAACCTTAAAAACTTAAATGCATAAATGTCCGAATTATAAAGTCATACATAAACCAAATTTAACAGATGTCAGACAAGGGATACAATCCAAAAATATAAAATCCGAGCACGACTCTAGAAAATCCTGCGGGTAACCTGACCCGACAGAGGTTCAGGTGTGCAGTGCGAAATCTATGCCTCAGCCTCGGGGTCCTCACCAACCTCAGCAACACGACCTGGAGGGGTTACCAAAACAGGAAAGGTGAGTGGGCCGAAACTCAGGTTAATAAAACAGTTTAAGAAGTAAAATATACAATTTACCCCTCCGTTTCCAAACATGCATGCATCGGTATTTTAAAAAAACCATAACTACATATAATATACCACAAGCATTATATTAAGCCAGAAATATAATATAAACGCAGCAACTGCACTATACACTCCGATATCGACATCCCAGATGTTCGACGTCCCTGACGTCCAGTAATGGTCACAGTCCCAAGGCTACGCGTGCCACCCGGGGTCTCGAATCCCGAGTCCAAACTCCGAGCCCAGTTCGGTTACAGCATCCCAGATGCCTAGCGTCCCAGACGCTCAACGTCCCAGACGTCTAATCATAGCAATCCTGCTCCTGAGTCATCATACGGTCTGACACCTCCGTAGCATGACCCCTCGCAAGCAATGCACCGTGACCTCTCCGGGGTACCACATCCGGAGTAGACAGTATCATACGGTGGATTATACAATGCAGTACCTAAAATAGTCATCCATATCCACATGCATATATAAATATAAATATCGTCCAAAACAGTGTTCAATTTCTGTAAAACGGGTCTCAAGCCCAACACCGTAAAACGTGTCACAACCGTAAATCGAGGTAATTGAAATCCAGTATTTGATTCACACACACATATAGATATACGGAAATGAAAACGGTTATGCATGCAAGTGTTAATAAAAACGGGCCCACTCACAGTACGTTCCCGCTACGAATATTGTGCGTACGAACTTGTCTCCAGGATTACCGTAAGTTTCCTGTCATTTCAAATCACATGCAAGTGTCACTGTAGGTCCTTAATATACTCTCAAAAAGTCCGAAACAGAAACCGGTTTGGGAAAGCCATCCAACACGCTTCCCGAGATATCCGGCCCTAAACTGACCTTCCTCACTATCTCAGATCATCATGGTTATTTCACAGAAAATGTTCAAAATGATGAGAGGATTAAAAGTCATGTTGACCGTGAACCGAGATAGTGTTCAACGCGCCCTCAGGCGCCGCCCAAAGTGGCTGCGCATGAAAGTCACGCGCTGCTACAATGACACTGCTACAGTGTCGTCGTCCCTGCCCGATTCACTGCTATTCGGGTCTTCAACCCGCGGTGTGACCCGATTGATTAACCTTCAATTTCTACTTAATTTCATTCATTCTTGATTCTAACGGGTTCTATCATCATTCAATTACAGTTCTATGTCCTTTAATCACTTCGACAAGCATTAAGCCGTCCTATCCAAACCCGAATAGCCACACGGGTCAATTCCCAGAACTCCCCCAAACTAGCTCCATTGTCCAATTAACTCACACAGGAGCATAAGAGGTCCTAGACTAACATAATGGAATCAACAATTGAACGAAACGTTACCTGGAAGTAGCCATCCAAACACTGCGATTTCCTATGCACGCGGCGGTCACCGTCCCAGCTCCTCTGTGGCTGGTTGCCGTCGATTCCGATATAGATGAGTTCCAAATGCTCCCAGAAGGCTCAATCAGTGATTAGTTTTGTCCAATAGGCCGTAGAAATTAAACTTAGATTTTTCCCTCCAAACTGGTTTTTCTCTGAACTGGAACTTGGGTTCCTGAGCAATCCTTGATCAAATCTCTTCGACTCTTACACGGTTGTGATTCTGTCACTCCCAGGAAACTCTCTCAGTGTTTAGATTAGTCCCTTAACCCGTAGAAATCGAACTCTGAAATTTTCCCCCCAAAAACCCGAAAATGTTCTTCATGGTTTCTCTCAGTCTCTATCAATCCCTCAACCTCAGACTGATGCCAAATGAACCCTTCTCTCACTCCCCTACTCGGTTAATCGATCAAAATGGCCAACACCCGTGGGAGACACATTGAGACCTCACTGAAACCTGCTTCCCGAACACAGAGCCCATAACCAAATTTTAAAATTCTACCCGTGGTCTGATACAGTCTCAATCCACACTCCCATTATCTCAAACCACATAAACAATACCCACTAACCAGCCCACTACTGATTAATCAAATGGGAATACTCAGAACCATCACACACGGTGGTGCAGCCAATGTCCCCCCCCCCCCCCCCCCCCCCGCATGGTTGCTACAGTAACCCGTGGTCAAAAGACCAAATTGCCCTCAGTTGAATAAAATTACCAAAATGCCCTCCAACTTCCGTGACCCGTAACTCGGTCATTCGATGTCCGTTTCACGCGTACTGCCTGTCGTGGTACTCAGGGCATCGAGACGAACCTAACGGTCTTCGGGTCGTGTGAAAATTCATGGTATTTCAAAAAGTCAACTTTTTCCCTTTTTTCATCCAAATTACGGTAATGCCCCTGAACTTCCGAACGTCGCAACTTCTCCCCTGTTCGTCCGAATTGGACGTGCCACCTGTCAATGGACTCGTGACGTCCCGAACTACGTCACGACCATCGGTCAAGGTCCGTTTGACCCACCAATCGAAAAGTCTACAATGCGACCCAACCATTCACAAGGGTAAAAATGTCATTTCATTCAATATTTTACAATATTACAATCCACGAATTTCCGGGGTGTTACAACAACAGTTTATAAAACTCATTTATATTGAAAAACACATTTATACTCTTCATGTAAAAGCATGCATGCATCATAAAACAACATTTCGAATACTTTCTCGGAAGCAAGTCGTATTGCTTCCCAAATCAAAACTCAGTGAAAAATGCTTCTCAATCGAAACCAGTACATTAGTAGGGTCTCAGCCCTAAAACCGAATCATACAGGGACTCTGCCCAAATCATAGAAAATAAGTACGGGGTCTCAGCCCAAGTTAAAAACCATGTGGGATCTCTGCCCACTATCATCATCCTTAATGTCAGTCACGATTCCAATCTTAGCACATGTGAAAATAGGTCAGGATCACTCACAATCCTAGCATGTCACCGTGAACACATCACCCGCCACGACCATCTCTAGATCATCGTGAACACATCACCGATCAATCTCAGAGAATAACATCGACATTCCTAAGTCGAACCTCCCTCATCCATTGCCACCAGCGACTGCTCGACAACAGGCAGTGCCTCGTGACCTCTCCGAAAAGAACACATCCGCAGTTTGGAGGTGAGCGTCGTAACACCCGGGACTCGAACCCGAATGTCATCATCATCGACGGGGACTCTAACCCGATCATCCGGGACTCTAACCCTTAGTATCACACATAGGATTCCCCGGATCCTATCCAATTTATAATTGGGTCTCATGCCCCAAATATAACCCAAGATTCCTCGAATCCTGTCAATTCACAACTCAGTCTCATGGCCGAAATATCTCTCGAAATATCTTTCAAAATCTCATAATTGGGTCGTAGCCTGACTTATCTCACGTTTGACTATACTCTAAGTCAAACCTCAAATCAACTGGGGCATATGCTCGAAAGATAGTTCCAAATATGAAAACCATTTCTCATTTCCAAAACACTTTCAGAATCACCCTTGACTTCAATCAAGTCAAGGTCGTTCAACTGGGACTCATGCTCGAATCTTGATCTCACGCATCTTCGTGAAATTCTTTAAAATCGTAAATCAGTTCCTCGGTTTCACGCCTCACTGCTAAACCTTCGGAATCACATATAACTCACGCACGTAGTATATTTGGTCGAAGCACAACCATCATATAAAATAGAAATCTCCAACTACGTGCAATACGACATTTTCTACGAAAATGCAAAACAAATCATATTTAAAACACATGCATTCATGGCATATCAAATCATGTTCATAAACATATATAAAACATTTATGCATGCATCATGTTCATAAAACAAAGTCCACTCACAGACTATCCAAGATGCGCCTCGATATGCGTGCCATAAGCCTATCTGGGTAAATCCAACCTCTCTGCGTCATCCAGACCTGTCAAAAACACACTCAAAGGTTACTACTAACCTAGAAATGTCCTAGTCAATAACCCCCAACATTCTCAAAAAAGTCAACGTGTCCTGGACACGCTTCCCTAGGCTTTAAATCTTAATTTGACCAACCTAACGATATTCGATAAACTTGAATCTACCACCATTGGATTCGTATCGTTGAAACCTTTAAAATGATCCTGGTACCACCTCAAAATAAGTGCCCACACGCTCCCACGTTCGGGTTAAAGATACGGTTAATGTTGACCAAAAAGTCAATGTTGACGTTAGTAAAGTCAACACTGACGTTAGAGGTTAACGCTCAAAGTCAACGACTGATGTTATTGCTAACGTCAGCATGACGTCATTTAACATCTAACACGTGTCAGTCTGACAGGATCATGTCATCTGATGAAATCATCGAAGAAGTCGTCTCGTCCCTGTCCTCTGACCAGGTCAACTCGATTTTATGCAACTGGGTCACGCAACCCGCGAACCTGACCCGATCCATTCTTGCAATTTTGGCCACCAAAATGGATCCCGTTTCTTTCATTTTCATCGTCCCAATCACATAAATTGATCCCTCAAATTGTAATTACGAAACACGGGCTAAAACTCACCTTTAGAGTGATGAACAGTCCGGCCAGATTTCCAACTCCCTGTGTGGGCTGCTCCGTCGTCCTCAACCCACAATTTTGATCCCCAGTGACTCGTACAACCACCAAAAATACATCCCAATCAACAAAAAAGTCCCATACACACTCCAATTTTGATTTCTAATTTTGAACTAAAATCGTACCTTCGCAGGTTTCCAGCCACCGTCTACGGTGGCCGTCGCCGTGGCTACCATCTTGCTCATCTCTGTCTACTCTCTCACCTCCTCGTTCATGCCAACAACAAAAGATGAAGGTTGGTGAAGGTTGGGGTGGGTTATGGTGTATGGGTTTCAGGTGAGTTGGAATGAAACAGAGAAAGGGGGTGGGTGTATGTATGTGTGTTTGTGGGCAATGGATGAGTAACACTTGTCACTCATCCATTGGGTCTGTCCAAAATGTCTAGGCCCACACTCAAGACAAAAGACCACCCGTCTCATAATTCATGCAATAGTACCTTGAACCTTCTGTGTCGAATGTTCGATCTACATAAAGATCCTCGGTCCACGTGCATTGGACCTCCTAGGTCAAAAGTTAACTTTTTGCCCTCGTGTAGGGGCAAAATCGTAGTTTCACCCTGAATGTCCAACAATCCTCGACTAATCCCCGATTAGCCTATCTAATCCTCAATTTAATCTTAAATAATCTCAAAAATTTGGGACGGGTCGTTACAATCTTCACTCCTTGAAGAATTTCACCCTCAAAATTCAAACTGACCCAATTTCATGACCAAACAATGGAAATCCAATCCTGACTCCCACTCGGGGAACCCTCGTGTAACCGTACACGTCTGACATAAACCACACGTCGGCTCGTAAGTCTCACTGAAGACACCGATACTCGTCGATCTTGCCTGTCACTCACTCCGACAGGTCTCCTATACGAAGCTAACATCATAGTCAGCTTTTTAGCCTGATGGTTCTTCTCAGTTGACAATCTAAGCTAACATCGTAATCAGCTTTTTAGCCTATCACTCTGACACTTTCCAGCCTTTAGTCGTCAGGCTGAATTATGCACTCCCACTGAGGGCTATCACATCCAAGCTGACATTCTGCTCAGCATCCAATTAGAAAACATCCTCTAGATCCTACCGTCACAATGGCACGAATCTCACCTCGCAGGCTATACTCAAATATGCTGCATTTATCGGCCTCAATACTCATATCAATCAACTCCCTCATTTTTCCATACTCATGCTAACTCTCACTGTCCATAGAGATACAACTCTCATCTAAAAGCCTATAAGTCCATGACAACCATCGTGACTAGCTGGCAACTCCCGGCTCCACTGCGCTTTCGTTGCGCTACTGTGATCTCAACTCACTCTTGAGTACCCACATCGTATCTCATGTCACATCACTCATCATGTCGATACTCATGTCGACATCTCACCCATCCTGGGTGTATCTGGACCCACCCCATCGAATACATGCCTTAGCAGGGATAGTCACATAAATAATCACTAGGGTTCCTCTGGCCCACATGGCCCTGAGCTCCATGCTCGCATAATCACTGAACCCTCTCAATCCACTCTGTTCTAGGGCATAGTATTCAATGTCTGATCCCTGTACTCAATGTACAATCAACATCGCACCCTGTCCGATTACCATCTCATGTCCATCTAGGACTCCATCTAAGGATCCTACCATATCTGTCAGACTGGGTCAACCTCATCGTCTAATGTGCACTACTCACAAGTGCACCCACATCATACCAATCGTCTATCTTGCCCACACCTCACCATACTCAACGTCCTCTTGGAGTCATCGTTGTCACCTGACCAACTCCAGAGATAATCCAGCTAGTTCACTAACCAATCTCATTCCTTGGTTCGTTCTAAAGGTCAACCGACTCACGTCACTAAGACGTACCAGACTCGAACCTGTCGGTTACCTGTCATCGTCCAACAACGCTCCATACAATCTCTCTATCCGGAGTGGTAACGAACCTACCAATATCCTACTTGAGGCATCAGCTATTCATCTCTTCCTGATTGATACCCACATATTGTCCTCGTCTCATAATTATTCACATATCCAACCTCTGTCTTGTATTCTCCTACCTCATCACTCCTGTGATTCCAATTCGCTCCGGTTTACTAGACCCACGATCGCCACAATCATCTCAATCATCTCGATCATCTCGATCTTTACAACACCACCTGATCCATTCGAGCCTAGGTGGATCCATACTAGCTCTCATTCCCAACTAATGACTAGATTTCGGGTCATAGGGTCTGACACCCTCTTTGAACCCTTTATCTGTCATATCACTTATCGTCATCCAACATAGGGAAGAATCAAGGATGATACAAAATGATGACATAAAAATTCAACCTACGTCATCTTGCGGCACCAAGCATCACCTGCTAAAGAGCAGAAAATGAGAAGTCTCCCTCAACAACTTCGAATCAGGAGAAGTTGTAACCATGTTGGAAGCATACTCTTACTGATGATCTTGTCTCATCAATTAGATTTCTTCTCAACCAAGCGTATATGAAACTCAGGAGGTATGGTCATCTGTGGTCGACCATAACCAATTCCCATTGGACTTTCAAGTCCTCAACTCATTCGGACATCCATCCTCGTGTCTGTAAACCATTAACCTTAGCATCCAACTCACCTGTCCAATTATACCGTTTATCGGTCCACAAGTACCACTCTATTGGTAACTTGTCCAATAAATCTCAAACTAGGGTTATCACGAACCCGGCTGCTCACTGCAACACGTCCATCCTAACCGATCCATCGTTCTCGACTCTAAAAAGTCGTCATAGGGGATTAACTGGTACTCAACAAACTAGTAACCACTATCCAAGGACCTCATCCACTCGTAACTCTATGGTCCCCCACCGTTAGGCCCACAAGAACTTGGCCCTACTTAGTGTCTAATACTGCTCAACCACAGCATGTCACAATCAAAGCATGCCATACCAAACCATATCTTTACCGTGGAATCCCCTGCCAGTCGACATCCCTCTGGGATTCGACACTGAAATATGGCATCTCACACCAAATAGGATCAAACGTTCTTATTCCAAATAGTCTCCACTAGGGTCGTCCACGACCTCCACTGTACTCTGTAACACAATCCTTAATCTGACATGACCGTGCAATGGTCCAGACTCTCGAAGTCGTCATACTAGGACTACTGGTCGACTAGGTCCCACCCACTCGTAACATTACGACTCTAAGCCGTTGGATTCATATGCACATCGATCCTAGCCGGGATCAAACCTCACTAAAACAAGGCATCCTATGCTAATCGAACCCTAAACCATCATATCACGTGCCAAATGTAACCTAACCAAGGTTTGATTCCACTGAATCCACATACTTTCACCCTAACTATCAAGTTGATGACGGGTTGTTACCACTGCAGAGACATCACATCCAGCACCTGCGTGTCAGTTTATGAGCAATCTTATGCTCTGATACCACGTTGATAGGACTCATCCCAATCCCTCTAGATTATTGTATGATGTGCCTACTCCCGTATGTCACCACATGTTAGACCAGGGATAAACGCGTCACCCGCTCGGGGTTAGCCAGAGTACGCCAGGATCGGTGATGGCATGGGATGTCTCGATCTCTGCTACAGCCCGCATCCTCTATCAACATGAAAAATATTAAAAACCATAAAATCTGTGACTGGACAAAACAATAGTTTATAAAACTCATTTATATCGAAAAACAAATTTATACCCTTCACGTAAAAACATGCATGCATCAAAAAATAACATTTCAAATACTTTCACGGAAGCAAGTCATATTGCTTCCCAAATCAAAGCTCAATGAAAAATGCTTCTCAATCGAAGCTAGTATCTCAGTAGGGTCTCAGCCCCAAAACCGAATCATACAGGAACTCAGCCCAAATCATAGAAAACAAGTACGAGGTCTCAGCCTAAGTAAAAAATCATGTCGGATCTCTTCCCACTATCATCATCCTCAATGTCAGTCACGATTCCAATCCTAGCTCATGTGCAAATAGCTCAGGACCGCTCACAATTCTAGCATGTTTCCGTGAACACATCACCCGCCACGACCATCTGTAGATCATCGTGAACACATCACCGATCAATCTCAGAGAATAACATTGACACTCCTAAGTCGAGCCTCCCTCAGCCATTACCTCCAGCGGCTGCTCGACAACAAGCAGTGCCTCGCGACCTCTCTAGAAAGAACACATCCACAATCCGGAGGCGAGCGTCGTAACACCCAGGACTCGAACCCGAATGTCAACATCATCGACCGGGACTCTAACCCGATCGTCCGGGACTCTTACTCGTAGAATCACACATAGGATTCCTTGAATCCTATCCAATTTATAACTGGATTTCATGCCCGAAATATAATCCAAGATTCCTCGAATCCTGTCAATTCACAACTGGGTCTCATGCCCGAAATATCTTTCGAAATATCATTCAAAATCTCGTAACTGTGTAGTGGCCCAACTTATCTCACGTTTGATTATACCCTAAGTCAAACCTAAAATCAACTGGGGCATATGCCTGAAAGATATTTCCAAATCCGAAAACCATTGCTCATTTCCAAAACACTTTCAGAATCACCTTTGACTTCAATCAAGTCAAGGTCGTTCAACTGGGACTCATACCCGAATATCAATTTCACGCATCTCCGTAAAATCCTTTAAAACTGTAAATTAGTTCCTCGATTTCACGCCTCTCGGTGAAACCTTTGGAATTACATATAACTCATGCATGTAGTATATTCGGTTGAAGCCCAAACATCATATAAAACAAAAAATCTCAAACTACGTACAATACGGGATTTTCTACGAAAATGTCCAACAAATCATATTTAAAACACATGCACTCATGGAATCCCAAATCATGTTAATAAACACATATAAAATATTTATGCATGCATCATATTCATAAAACAAAGTCCACTCATAGATCGTCCAAGTTGCGCCTTGATACGCATACTATAAGCCTCTCCGGGCAAATCCAACCTCTCCGGATCATTTAGACCTGTCCAAAACACACTCAAATGTTACTACTAACCTAGACAAGTCCTAGTCAAGAACCCCCAACATTCCCAAAAAATTCAATGTGTCTTGAACACGCTTCCCTAGGCTTTAAATCTCAATTTGACCAACCCAACGATCTTCGATCGACTCGAAACCACCACCATTGGATTTGCATCGTCAAAACTTTTAAAATGGTCTTGGTCCCACCTAGAAATATGTGCCTATGCGCAGATCAAAGGTACGGTCAATGTTGACTAAAAAGTCATCGCTAACGTCAGCAAAGTCAACGCCGACGTCAGCGGTCAAAGTCAACGGCTAATGTCATCATTGACGTCAACATGACATCATTTGACATCTGACACGTGTTAGTCTGACATGCTAGGTCTGACAGGATGACATCATCGATGATGTCATCTCGTCCCTGTCCTCTGTCCGAGTCAACCCGGTTTTCTACAATCGGGTCATGCAACTCGCGAACCCGACTCGGTCCATTCTTCCATTTTCGACCACCAAAATCGATCCCGTTTCTTTCATTTTCATCGTCCCAATCCCAGAAATTGATTCCCCAAATTGAAATCATGAAAATCGGGCTAAAACTAACCATTTGAATGATAAACAGTCCGGCCAGATTTCCGGCTCCCTTTCTGGGCTGCTCTGCCGTCCTCATCCCTCGATTTCAATCCCTAGTGACTCGTACAACCACCAAAAACACAATCCAATCAACAAAAAGGTCCCATAAACACTCAAATTTTGATTTCAAATTTTGAAGTAAAATCGTACCTTCGCGGGTTTCCTACCACCGTCTACTGTGGCCCTCGCCGTGGCCACCATCCTGCTTGTGTCAATCTGCTCTCTCACCTCTCTGTTCATGCCAACAACATAAGGTGAAGGTTTGTGAAGGTTGGGGTGGGTTATGTTGTTTGGGTTTCGGGTGAGATGGAATGAGACAGAGAAGGGGGGGTGGGTGCATGTATGTGTGTTTGTGGGCAATGAAACTTGTCACTCATCCATTGGGCTTGTTTAAAATATCTGGGCCCAAACTCAAGACAAAAGTCCACCCGTCTCGTAATTCGTGTAATAGTACCTTGAACCTTCCATGACCCGTAACTTTATCGTCGAATGTCTGATTTCAACGTGCCGCTTATCTGCTGACCCGTATCGACTCGATCTATGTAAAGGTCCTCGGTCCATGTGCATTGGACCTCTTAGGTCAAAAGTTAACTTTTTACCCTCGTGTAGTGACAAAATCGTAATTTGCCATGAATGCCTGACAATCCTCGACTAATCCCCGATTAACCTCGCTAATCCTCAATTTAATTTTAAATAATCCCAAAAATTTAGGACGGGTCATTACATATATGTATAATGGGACTTTTCTTCCCCAACTTTGCCTTGGAATGCGATGCCCCAACATGTCACGAACTAGTACCCTGAATTGGGTAATTGTGAGGATCTTTTCAAAACGTATTTGGCCAAGTTGGTTTGATCGGAAACTTAGCCACTATTTTACACTCCAAGTAGAATTGATTACCGCAATATACTCAATCCCCCTTTAATTTGGAGTACAAGCATGACATTCCTGTCCTACTGTCACTAGTGATAACTCGACCCTAACCCATAATATAGCCATTGACAAGACGATCTTGAATTGGGTATTGAATGACGATCTTCATTGTGTGATGTAGGCACCTGTCCTGACTCGTACCTTCTTCATTGGAGTTGACGTTTGATTGGCGTTGGTGTCACCGAAGTTTACTTCGGGATTGATCAAACTAATCTTGGATAAAAAAATTTACTTTGACCACGCCTAGAAAACTTTGGCGAGGTTGGTGAACGAACAAGTAGACTTAACGGTCCTACTATAATGGTCAGTTGCATCATAGACCATGGAAAACTTGGTTGCAAACGTACAACTAAAGGATAATCTGAGCTATGGTCATGATGTTGAAACTATATTTGGAAGTTGGACTAACTAATCGGACCTTATACCTTAGCGGAGGTAGACTCTAGCATGGAGATTCTTTGTCACTATTCCCACTTGTCTCCCGAACCTTTTTGACCACATCTTCACTAATTCGTTAGTGGTGAGTTTGTATTCCCGGATTTAACCACTAATCTTTACTCAGGAACATTTGACCACATTTTGACCCTGAGTCGTAGGGTGTCATTTTATCACTCTATCCCTTTTTCAGTAATTTCTTAAGCTCTCTCTTAGACTACCTCATCCTTGTATTCTGTTTCCAGACACAACTCAAGTTTTGGAATGACATATCCATCCTTTGAAGTAGTTTTTCCCCCTTTTGTCCAGACTTACTGGAAATCAAATCTCGAACATTCTTGAAATGTATTGAACGAAGATTTAGGCACGTTCGCGATGGAAGCCATCACACATTATGAGGTAAGGTAAGGATTTCCTTGGGTGTTATCGCTCCATCCAATCCCTTTCGAGAGTTACCACGTCATAGGTGGTGGTAGATTAGGAAATTATGCCAATTTGAACTTATGAATTATAATGGATCTTCTAGTTAATTGAAACCTTCTCGTTTTGGTAACATACTTGATTTTTAGACTATCGAGGGAAACTAGTGGGACCGTTAGTTAAGAATTTTCAGTCTGAGGCATGAGGTGTTACCCTTCTTCTCCTAAAGATCAAGTCGAATCAGAAATGTACTTGGTGTCTTCTGTATCCTTGAGTTGGACCATTGGATTAGAAGAACCCTTGTAGGTATGTTAGCTATCCAATGTACCCCTAGACACGTATGGGCAGAGTTTCCACTACCCTTATCGTTAGATTGACTGAGTTTATCTATTCCTATCCCCAACTTAGACCACTATTTTTACCAGAATTGCATCAGATTGCCTTTGAACCTCAAGGTTGCTCGAGATTAGCTATCTAAATACAAGTTGGACACCTTAAACCATACTCTGGGAGAACCGTTACGAAGGTCATTTTAGTTGGTGGGTTAGTTAGGACCTCGTCAGACCCTTAGGGTTGAGAATCACCCCTAACGTAAAGAAGTTCGGGAGGAATCGCCGACCTCTTATCAAATGGATCGCCAAGGTTGTTAAACTGACTGAATCAAAACCAAATATGCTACGAGACAGTTGGAACATTGGATTTTACTTGTACTTGAACTACTTGGTTTATTGGTGAAGGGGAAGATCGACCTATTCAAGCGTGTTTGGTATATCTCCGAGCCTAGACTAATCGTTGATTGAAGAATCCTTACTGGTCATTCAAGGAACTATTCAGGAAGCATATGATTTGTTGTATCATTTGAGGGAAATCTTTATGGATTACTTGTGGTAAACGAAGTGATACATTGGTCCCTTGATGAAACGTCTTTTTATAGGACCCCGCAAAAAAGTTGAATCGTAATTGTGGAAGTAGCAAACGATTTTTGGATAATCATTGGGAGTCGTACCATTAATCGACATTGACAAAATTTCAGGGATGAAATTTCCCTAAGGTGGGTAGACTGATACATCCCGTACCGGTATTTAAAAACAAAAATACATAAATTACCAAACTATCCACACATGTGTTGTTGGGCTACATTAGATGTATGTGGTTGAGGTGTTTGTTTGAATAGCCCAAATTAATCTTGTATGCCCATGCTAACCCAAGCCTAAAATTTGGAAGCCCAAACATACCTAAGTTCGCTTTGATCCCTTTTGCTCTCTTACGATCAATGGCCCAAAACTACACCAAAGGCCCAAAGTCCTAGCTTATTGCAAAACTAAAAAATTTCCCCTAGAGATACGTGTCAGGCTATGCCTAGTCTAAGGCTTATAGGTAAGGAACCAACCCAATGGTTGAAGTGATAAGCCTTGAATTAAGCATCATTTGATACATTTTATACTTATCTTTTAATGTTTAAATACCAAAAAATAGGAGAAAATAATATATTTTGTGAGAAATGTGCATATTTGAATAAATCATGGAATTACAAGAATTTATACGAAAGAATCACCTCAATCGGAGGTATGTTGAAGAAGTTATGATCATATGAAAGTAGGCCACCAAAAAGAGCTAGGAATTTCGGTAGGGAGCTACCGAAGCCTACAAAGGCAGCCTAGAAAGCTTTCGGCCAACGGCTGCTGAATTACTGTCTGTGTTTTCTGCGCGTGCTTCCCAAAACCCTGATGCTAGTGTCGGCGCACGTTTCCTGAACCCCTACAGGCGACTTCGGCCAGTGCCTGCCGAACGCCCATCATCCTTCCATGACACGTTGACTATGTCGTTGACCACCGAAAATCCTCCCATTTTTCAGCGAGCGCCTACCGAAGTTCACTGCAGGTTCTAGCAGGCTTCCACCGAGCCATTTCCTATTCAAATTCTTGCAACATCTTTCCTTCCTTTTTGAAGAAAATTGTTCATTTCAAACTTGGATTTGTTTCCTTTTTATTTAGGAAACCTTTTTAATTAGGATTTTTATTACCTTTTTCCTTTAGGACTTTAATTTAATTACTTTAATCATTTTCCTTTTAGAATTTAAATTGTAAACTCCTATTTATTTGAGGATTAATTTTCTCCTATAAATAGAGAGGTTTAGGCTAATTGTAAAAGGTCGCTCATTTTTGTATCGAAACTCTACTTAACCGAATTTTCCTTTTCAATAAATTCAAGATTTCTCGTGCAAGATTAATTATACCATACTTCATTCTCTACACCTTCATCTGTGGCATAGTCAGGCTGTCCTTGAGTGTCTCATCAAACTCATCAAAGAATGCCCAATCACTTTGTATCCATAGCGTGTCCTGAAGAGAAAAAGTGTAACACGGCCTCTTTACCTTATAGTTATCTTTTGTGCGTAAATATCTTGGTTTATGAACTGATTTCTAATATGATTCTTGGTTTTATGATTTGTATTGCTTCAATATTCTATGTGTTCTATGATTCTAGTTTTTGTTATGATTGCATGTTTGTGCTTAATGCTTGATTAGATATGTTGGGTTGTCCCCGAGTCTAATTCATTGAAAGTGTATGTCGAGCTGTCCCCGAGCACGTACTTAAGATAATATGCAAATAACTCAGAAGGCTAGAATTAGAGGATTTCATAGGTTGAAGTTAATAAAATTCATGAATGAGTTAGGTTTAAAGATGAGTTGACCATGTAAATAATAGATTAGCTTAGTTTAGATTAGTTAATCACTTAGGATGATAGAAAAAATCAACTACCCCCCCTCCCCTAATTAATTAATCAAACGATAATCATGCCTAGCTACCTTCAATCCCCGGTTAAGAATGATCCCTACTATTTTCCAATGTTATATCTACAAAAAAAAAGGTTTTTAATTGCATACGTTTCCTTAAGTGTTAAGTGTAACTTTGTGTTTACTTTAATGCTTAGTTTTTTCGTATTAATTTTTGGCGTCATTGCCGGGGATTGAAAAATCTCTTGTGTGATTTCATTTGTGTAAATATGTTTATAATGTAAATATCTTACTTGTGCATAAATACCATACTTATAAATATTCTCAATTTCTTATGTATATTATTTTCTCTATCTCGTCTTTTTTCATGTACATATTCTCACCTAACTCTCTTGAAGGAACACTCTATATGCAATTCATTTAATCTAAGGCCTATGAACTAGACTTGGGGACGCCCTTGCTAAGGAGATAGCACATGAACTTGACCCTAGATTCCTGATGGATTAAAGCTTTACCTAGAGACATTTGGTGAGAACAATGTGTAGTTCGAAAGAGTGCATAGGCCCAGCATTGAATGAGTTGATTGAAGCACTTCGTCTAGGCTGAAGACGTTAAATTCAAGCGCTTGTTAGGAAGCAACCCAATGGAGGTGTCTACAACAGATATGCATTGTCTTCCCTTATCTTTTAATTTCCTTTGTTTTTAGTTTCGCTTTATTTTCGTAAAACTCTATCTCATACTTGATTCTATGCTTTTACTTTGATACATTAAGGATAATGTCGAATTTAAGTGTGGGGAAGGGGTTTACAATTTTGTGGCTTTATTTAAAAAAAAATCATTTTAAATTGTTTTAAAAAAATCGTTTTAAAAAAACATCGTTATTTTCAAAAGTTGTTTTTTTTAAAAAATTGTTTTTTTAAAATAAATAAATTTCGTGTGTTTAAAAAAAAAAATATTTACGTCTTACACCAAAAATTAAAAATTTTAAAAAACAAAAATCCTCATCAATTAAAAAAAAACCAATTAACAAAAATTTGTGTGTTTTAAGTTTTTGTTTTCAATAGTTTTAGGATGCCCTTAACTAGTCAATGCTGAATTGGAACAAAATAAGAATATTATGGCATTTGCATATCACTTCATTGGAATTCTTATGCTAATTGATATATTTTGAGTGTTATGACTTGTAGTAGATATGGTTTGTAAAACTTGGTACAAAATTCTCATGTTAGAATTATGTTTTGAATCACATTTAACCCTTGTGAGTTTTTGAGCTTTAGGTTTTTTTTTCTTGAGTGTAAATCATTTATAGCTTATACATGCCTCATATGATTACTTGCAATAGTTTTAATGAACTAGAGATTGCTAGAACTTAGTCATATCAATTTGCAAAGCTTATAGTCAATACATACTTTGATTGTGGATATGATTGAAGACACCTAGGTTTTCCACCATTTTGCCAAATAGCCATGTGTCCCTCTTTTGTGCGCACGGGTTTAGACACCCCTAGTTAGCCCTTTTGAGCCCACGTTTAGCCTTTTCTTTCTTTAACATGCATATCTAAATTCTTAGCCCAATATAGGTATCATTTCTCTTGTTCTAAAGACTTGGTTGAAGATTTCAAACTAGCATACATGAAGATGACATGAAGATGTTCTATCCAAGGCGATGATGTGTGTATGAGAATAGGTTTGTCCAAATTACTTGATGTATTGTGGGATTGCTGAAAAAAAAAGATTGAAAAAAAAAGAGAAAGAAAAAAGAAAAGAAAAAGAATAAATGAATATGAGAGCAAGAAAGAGTTTGAAAATACGAGAAAAAATATATTTAGCTCTCCGACACTTTGTTTTGAATGTAAGTATTTGAATTGATTACAAAATGATATTTGGCTCCCATATGATCTTGGTGATGTTTTGGAAGAAGATATGCTTGTGATTAATACGTTTTGGTGCCATGACTAAGTCTTTGGATGTTCTTTACCACCATATATCCAAAATCTGAATTCCTTAGCCCTAGCCCCATTACAACCTCTAATTAAAGACCTTTATGATCCATGAGATAAGTAGCTTTTGATCTGTTGAGTAAGTTGTTTGAGTAAGCATATGGTTTGGGTTCATTTGTGCAAGTCATTCATTCTATTCATGTGGTATTGTTTAAGTATTTTTATTGTTGATATATGTGACCTATTCTTTTACATATCTATGAGTGAAACCCTATTTCATGAGTAAAATACTATGAGTGCATCCATTGTAAGGTGATCTTAACTTATTTGAAGCATGCACAGACTTAATATCACCATTGTTTTCTCCAAGCCTTACTTGTTCAAGACATGATTATATATTTATTATCTCTTGAATTCCTTGTGCATATTTGTTGGATTTCATAATGTGCATACTTATAATAATTTCGGGGACATTTGGTTAAGGACTATAAAGTTGTTTTTAATTGGTTTTTAATTGCATACGTTTCCTTAAGTGTTGAGTGTGACTTTTTGTTTACTTTAATGCTTAATTTTTCCGTATCATGAAGCCCAAAATTGAAGGACCAATTCCTAAATTAGCTATACAACTTATTTTCTTCTCATAACCTTTTCCAATTTCTATTAGCCGTGTCCTTTCCCGATGGATTTTCACAAGAAAACCTTGACCTCTCCCTCACATTTTACTTTGGCCCAACGCTTGCAATTTGTCTAATTAAGGTTGTAAAATGTGTCTTAGGCCCAAGTCCTTAACCATTTGCTTCTAAACCCACTCATCTCTCAGAATATGTACAACTTTCACTCTGTTTCTCTCACGCCTTCACTCTCGTGTGGGAGTTGGGAGATCAAGATTTCGGTAGTACCTCACCGAACCAATGCTAGTTGTTATCTTCCTTCGGTGACCGTACCACCCCATGCCCAAAATCGATGAGGAATGAACCTCACGACTCACGATTATGGTGATTTCAAGGCACATGGACTGAACGTGAGCTGCAAGGTCACTAGCATTCGAGGAACTATTGGCTGTTAACCTCAAGTCGACATCGTTTTTTTCGAAAGTAGCTGAGAACTAGGTAAGGTCTGGTCCTCTAGATTCGACCAGCATCCTAATCTTATTGTGCACTGTGTTTTACACTGTGCTTGTGGTTGTTACACCACCATGTCGTCGTTGGTACTGTACGACCCGTTTTGGTTCGAGGTCGACCCGAGTGGGTGAATGACAGAACGAGGTGAATTTAAATCCAATGACCATTCAGTAGGTTCCTAGGCTGGGTAGATATTGACTGGGTTGTTGTGTATTGGTTTCGAGGAAGGTTCGAGGCAGAGAGCTTTGTCGGGAAACTTGCATAGTTGCCACTTCCCGGAGTAACACTAATCGAAACAGGTACCTTTTGAACTTGGAACTTAGATTTTTGACTTCCTGGAGTCGAGTAGATCACTTTGAACTAATTGCATGTTCAAGTTGATCAAGATTTGTGAGATTTAAGCCTCGCCGAAATTTTTTGTTTCTGGCGAGTTTTCCAAGAAATGGTGGTGGTTCGACCGCTTTCTCCGGCGAGGCTCTGGCAACGACAAGTCAACGCCGTTAATTCCACGTTAGTTCTAACGGTCATGTGCTTATTTTGGGATGTTCTTGAGCCGTTTAAGCACGTTTTAAGCCCATTTTGAGCCATTTTAAAGTCATTTAACTCGTTTTAAGTATGATTTCTTATCATTTGACTTGGAATTCAAATAGTAACCCCGTGGTCTGAATTATTTAGGATTAGGACGAGTTGAGCCTACGCGGTTTAGCACGTCGGGTGATTTCGTCTCCTCGACCAATTTGTGAGTGGATCCCCTTTCCCTAAAATGATTTTATATTGTGTATACTCGCACGTTTTACGATGTTTATATAGTACATACTTTATACTTGTTGAGCATACATATCTTGTTATTTATTATTTGTGGTATATGATTATGATTGTGATGTATAGTTTTCTATGGTTTGTTATGATTGTGATGTATGGTTTGCTATACATATCTTGTTATTCATACTTGTTGAGCATACGTACTTCGAGGAGTTCAGTTGCTGCTCTGACACTCACAACCGGGTGTGTGGTGAAACTGACAGAACAATTGGGTATAGTAGGCAAGGTTGTTGTGTATGATCATCAGTTAATTACGTCCATACTCTAAACTTCCGCTATTGGGTGAAATGTACTAGGTTTTCACTAGGTAGGTTCCATCCGACTCTCTGAAACGCGTCGTTTTAGCTTAAATGACTTCGTCATCTGGACGTCTAGATGTCGGTTAGCACACCTTGACCTTCGTGTCATAAGTGGACTTTCTGGGTCAAGATGTGTCACAAAACCTCTAATGACGGAATATTTTGTTGGCTAATTATTCTGTCAATATTGATAGAATATTCTATTTTGGAGATGAAATATTCCCTAACAGAATATTTATTTGTCGTTAAAATATTCCGTCAACATGGGCCAAATTTACAGTTAGGATGATAGATAATTCCGACAGGACAGTATATTCCGTCAAGACAGAATGCGTGTTACCATGCATGGTGTGTTTCTTAACCTGCCCTTCAAGCGTGGTGTGGCCACAGTCTTCTATCAGTGTGTGGCGATGCGTGGGACCATTCTCCAACCTATGGTAGTACATACCTGAGAATTACATCATTTCATATTTGTTTATGACAATTTTGAGGCTATTGGAGTTCATTTAAGCCCTCATTTTGGGCAAGTTCAGTTCCAGTCTATTACGAAGTATTTTTTGACTCGAGGGTCAAGAGAGCCAGTTATATATGAGTTCATGTTTGATCGCCGAGGGAATTATCAGCTTTCCTGATATAATGATTTATGTTGTAGTTATCGACTGAGGTCTGAGTTACCGAATTGGGATTTACTTCATCACTAGGGTTAGTGGGTTGGTGTGGGTAATGACCTCAGATTGACGAATTACGATTAGTATTGATTCCTTGTCTAACAAATTAGATGATAGTTTGGGCTTTCTAGAAGAAATGTTGTGTTAGCTCTTTGGAAGTTACGTGTAATTTTTTTTTTTTTAGTTTTAAGGGTGTTTTAAGAATTTATGTATAACTATCAGACACACACGAGCAAGACCTTTCAGAGTTATTAAAGTAAATTTTAGGAAAGGCCTTGTCAGTCTCAATCTTACTTAAGGGTGGCAATTTTTGACACGACCCGATACACGACTCGAAACCCGCACGAAATTTATGCGGGTCAACCCGCACGATTAAAATTTCGGGTCATTTTCGGGTCAACCCGTTATGACCCGTTTATTAAACGGGTGGGTTTCGGGTCAACCTGTTAACCCGTTTAATAACCTGTTAACCCGTTTAATAAATGGGTAGATTTCGGGTTAACAGGTTAACCCGTATATTGGCTTATATATTGACCCATTTAATAAACGTGTCATTACTAACCCATATATCTACCCATTTACTACCTAAATATCTATTAAATTTTATAATTTAAATAAGTTAAACATGTTAAACAGGTTAAACAGGTCAAACGGGTCATAGGTTAATTGGGTTTTGAGTATGATCTGTTTATTAAATGGGTTAAACGGGTTAAACGGGTTACACGGGTCATTAACAGGTCGGGTTCGGGTTGGACATTCTTGACACGATTATTAAACGGGTCGGATTCGGGTTGGGCATAAATGGGTAAAACAGAATTCATGACACGACACGAACCCGACACGACACGACTCATTGCCACCCCTAATCTTACTCACACTTTATCTCTCTCTCTTGAATTCGACCCGGAAGACCACCCCAAATAAAGCCACAAGCGAGCCACAACTATCCTCGAAATCTGATGAACCAACCCTCACCTTTAGCACGTCCTTGATCGTCTCGATGGCACAAAGCTAATCACGGTAATCTCGCACTTCATTGACCGACGTGGATTAAACTTCAAAGGGGAAAAGCTTCTCTCCAATTCAATCCGAGTTGATCTAGGTAAAATAAAACCATGATTTCTTTTCCAATGGATTCCTTAGGCTGTTTAGATGCTTTTTGACCTATTTCATGTATTGATTTCATAAATGATTGACAACAAAAGATGCGTGATTGGAATTGGGAAAATTTCAACGGCCACTGTAGCTTTGCAACCATTTTTTCGACCAGCACATGTTGTTTTTCATCTTGAAATCTTGATTTTTGGTATCCTTGCTTTGATCGAATAGTTATGTTTTCATATATTGTATTTGAAATTGGTTCAGTTCTGAAGGACTTGAACTTTATTGGAAAGCTCTGATTTTTCCAGTGAGATTCCAGAATCTTGTGCATGAAAGCTAGTGTGTGGAGCCACCTCCAGGTGTGTGGCAATGCGTTGTACCTACCCGGTGCACGTAGGGATTTTTCCCGGTGCGTGAGCCTAATTTTTGGGAAATAATTCGTGTTGTTTTTACACATTTTTCGAACGTTAGACCCATTTAAGTCTATTTCTTTAGTTTTATTTTGTGAACATAATTGCGAACCGTGTGGTTGTTTTAATTAGGATTGTGAGCACTTGGAGCTCATGTTGGTTTGGTACCATATGGTGATTTAATCTCCGACCAATTGGAAACGGACCACTTTTACTTTTATATACTTCTATTTTATAATCTCTTGAATGTATGCTTGACTGTGTGCTTGCATGCGTTACCACATGATTGCTTACTTTCTTATAATCTCGTCGCTTCGCTGGTACTTATTACTTGAATATACGTAGGGGTGGGCACGGTGCATTTCGATAGAGATATTGATAACATCCAAATCTAAACCGTTAAAATCTTAATGGTTCGATATTGTTTGAATTTTCTAAAATTATAAATGAAACCATTTTGATCCAAACCGTTACTAACGGTTCAGTTTGGATCGATATGGTTTGAATATCAAGGATATAAAAAATAGTAAGGAAAAACAATTAGCATAATAATTTGTATTCAAAATTTTGTATGTTAAGCTTGCGGAAAATTGGATTGCAAACATTACCACTATATTGAGGTTTATCAAACAACTATTACCACTTAGTAATTTTTTATTATAATCTATCTAGATATACATGTATTTATCACTTAATAAATTCCAAACGAAGGATTGGCAACTAAATTCTCAAATAGTTGCAAACATTACCAATAAAAGATTACCAAACTGAATACCAACAAAAGAGTATATCATTTATCTAGGTATACATGTACTATCTGGGTAGCTACAAGCATTACTAATAAAAGATTTAATTTGGAATTACCAATCTTTTTATTTTTATAATTTTTACTCTGTATTAATAATAGATTAAAAAATTAATAAATATTAATATATTTCTTAACGGTCCAATTTAGATTTAACGGATTTCCAAAATACAAATTGAAATCCAAACTGTTACTAACGGAGCCGTTTGAATTCTCAAATCGTTTGACTTTTATCTGGTCAAACCTAAACAATTGGATAATAATGGTTTGGAGCGGATTAGTTAACAGTTTTAACAAATTCATGCCTAACCTTAAATATACGTTAGCGGTAGGCAGTTATGAGATTTCCATTAGTGACCATTATTTACTCACACTTAAATAATAATTAAATAATTGGAACTCCGAAGATGGATAGTGAGCTCGATTGTGTTTAGTACCTCTTTGAGACTTATGAATAATGAGTAACCGTTTGAGTGTTTGTTGAGATGTATGCCTATTTGGAGACGTTGGTATATCGGTACCTGTCTATAATCTGGCACATGATCGTTCACCCTGCACTTACTCTATACTTATTAAATAGCACCAATCTTGTCCCAAAGATTCTTTGGGACATGTGGTGACAGTGCTAGTATCAAGGCACTCATGTTGGGATCAAAGGGGGCATGACTTGCACCAAGTGTCGTGGTATTAAGCAAAATATAACCTTGTCCCATCATGTGATGATGATTATATTTACAACTTCGTGATACCAGTGGGATACTTATTGTGATTCATTGTCACAAGAGGTGACTAGTCTGTGTTGTTTTGATTGAATGATTTATGTTGATTCTTACTTGTGACGTTGACTGAATGTGGTAGCACATTATCAAGCTTGAAGTTATAACTAAAGACCTACTCAATTTACTTACAAGATTGGAGACTATCCTTTATTTGCTGTGATGACACTATATTATATCTTGCGTGTCTATTATTATTATTATTATTATTATTATTATTATTATTATTATTAGCATGACCCTTCCAGAAAATGTTTTGACAACCGTATCTGATCCTGCTCCTATCTGACAAGCAATTTGAAGTTTCGAAACTACCTCTGATACTTGTCAGGCAAGGGACAATCGTACTAATTTCTCACTCATGTCTAAGCCTCTCGATCATCCCTGATCTTCGTGCAACAATTCAGAGGGTCACCAAAACTATTGAAAGTGTGAGTGGACAAAAATAAACATTTGAAAATAAATTTTCGAGGAAAACAATCATTGATGCATAAAATAATACATAAACCATCGGATTTCATTTCAAATCACATCACAAATCTTAGGATCCATAAATCATAAAATGCATCAATAACCCATAGCCTACATTCCCTAAATCCCAATTTAGAAAATCACATGGATACATACATCGTGAAAGTAGGAAAAAAAACAACCAATCCAAGCATTATGCGTAGGCAAACTCAAGAACTGTACTCACGCAACATCTGATCACGTCCAAGAACTGCACTCACATCATCCAGACGAATAGATAAACTCCAGAACTGCATTCACGCAAAATCTGAGTCACGTTTGGGAACTGCGTTCGCATCATCTGAACACGTACTAGTATCCCCAAGAACTGCACCCATGCATCATCCGATTCACGTCTAGAAACTGCACTCACGCATCATATGGACTGTACTAGTATCGTACGAGGATGGATACAGTGAAAAACAGTTTCAATAAAACAAATCATTTATCTCAAATAAATCTTTGACTCCAAATCCAAGTCAAAATGTTTCCAAATTGGGTAAGAGCCCAAACATTGTTTCTACAAAAAACACTATAAAATATGTGTCCAAAAACTAGTCAATAAATCCAGAAAATCATCAACTAATCATTTCAAATAACTTTTCAAATAATTGCAACTCAAATCATGCAATAAAGCATTTAAAACATTTAATTATGCATGCATCACAGTTATAAAATAAATGCCCAATCACAAACTGTTCAAGCAGCTTACTTCTGAGTTGTATGCTCAGCCAAACTTCAAGCTTCCAATTCCATCTTTTCCCGCATCTGATCTTTCAAGATTTTGGCTCATTAGGATCGTATGAACCCGAAAAGGATGGGCGTAAGCTTGGTTTCAAGCTTCCATGTCCAGTTCTCATTATCCAATTTTTGGAAACACGAGTTTGGATGGGTTTCAGGTTCTCGGGTTTGGAGGTCTTCCACCTCTCTTTTCTCTGTTCTTTTTTTTTTTTTTTGCTTCCCTCATCTTTTTTTTCTTTTTGCTTCTCTCTTGTTCTCTCATTCCTCCGGATCGAAAGCTTAGTTTGTGGGTTATAACATACACAACACACACATACACGGGCAAAGATGCCACTAATCCTAACCCAAGGGTGACAAGTTTCATTTAACAAATCGAGTGAGTCACAATAGCTAATGACTCATCATGTAATCCAAAAAGACCAAAATGCCCTTATAATCCAAATTACCAAAATAGCACTAGTCATTTCAAACCCGTAGAAATCCCATCCAAACTCTGATTCCGGTGTGCCACTTGTCTACAGGCTCAGGACTCCGAGACCTATGCAACCGTCCTTACCATTATTATTATTATTATTATTATTATTATTATTATTATTATTATTATTATTATTATTATTATTACCATTATTATTATTATCATTATTATTATTATTATTATTATTATTATTAATGATTATTATTATTATCATTATTATTATTATTATTATTATTATTATTATTATTATTATTATTATTGTTTGTTCATGTTTGCGTGAGATTATGTGTTTTCAAAACTAACGGGTTATGATTATTTTCACAAAATAGTTCTACACTAATTATTATTTTTGAGGACACTCACTCTTCTATTTTGTGTCCCTCAAGTCTTAATAGTTTAGCTTGCCTTAGGAGGAATTCACAAGTGCTTCTTTGATACTCACACGAGTAGTGCGAGTGTGATAGTTTGAAAATTGGGATTACTCAAGTAATTATTATTACTCAAAATTCTCCCATAACCAGCCACTTAATCTCAATTTGCTCCTACAACATTAAACCATTGCAATGTACTGCCATAACTCTTCTTTTGTTACTTCTACTGCTCCAATTGTTATGTCATGTTAGTAACGGCGTCATTTGTGCTTATGAGTCAGCAAATGATTGGATGCTTAATTAAGTTGTAGAAAATTGTTAAAACTAATATTTAAAAATTGAGGAAAATGATGAATAGTGAATTTGGGTTCTCAATCCCAAATTTTAATCCCAATCTAGATTGGTGACAATTTGGGTTTGAACAAACCTAAACCCTATTTGTAAAACATACCAATCCCAAATCCTAATCCCAATTTTAAGGGTTTTGGGGATCGATTTGGGGTTGACAAGAGTTCGAAGGACAAGCTAATTCGATCGTCTTCCATTTCCGGGATTGGTGAGTTATCTACTTCCAGCAACTAAAAGTCAAAGTAAATGATTCGAATTTTGTACATAACATGAAGATGCTGCTAGCAAATTAAAGAGTTAGTTCCTAATAATGTGAATGGAAATTAAAAGGATATAATTGTCCAAAATGACATAATTGTTGGACAATTATGTCTTTTAAATTAGGGTTTGACCCTAATAATTAATTCATAATTTTCTGGATGAATGTTAATTTGTATAAAATTAATATTTAGATTAGAAAATTGAAGAATATATATTTATATATATTTTTGAATTCAAGTGCCATTTGGTTTGGAAACCTTTGTTAGAAGGGGCATATGAAATTTCACGAAGAGGTATTTATTAAAAATCCAATGGTTACATACAATGTATCTTATGAAAAGATGTGTCTTTTATTAAGAGATGTGTCTCTTATTAAGATATGTGTGACTTATTAAAAATGTATACTTTATTTAATAGATGTATCTCTTATTAAGATATGTGTCTCTTATTAAGATATGTGTCTCTTATGAAGATCATAAGAGATGTTAACACATCTATAAATAGAGTTCCCCACAATTCATTTCATTCATTCAAAAACAAATATTCATTCATTCAATACATATGATTGAATATTAGATCTAAAAAGCATACAATTTTAGAATATTTTGAAAGAGAGTTTAAACAGTTTGTGTTCACTATTCTTGTGGATTGAAGTGTTTCTTACACAAGAAGCCGATCGTTGTATTTTGGTCACGTTTGCCAAGCAAAATCCTTGAGCACCGGTGAGGAGGCAATTTCGTCTTAAGGAAATAGAACCAAGTTCTAGACTCGATCATACCGGTAAAGTGTCTCTTACTCATTTCCTTTCTAATTCATTTATTTGATTATAAAGTTTGTTTTATTTTTATATTTATGTGAATATAGCAATTACCAATATTTTTACCAACATTCTAAAGAAGAAATCCTGTTTTTATTTGGTAATTTCTATATTTGATTATGAGAATATTAAAATTCTTATTGGTCCTTAGAATTTTTTATTTTATTTAGATTGAATTGTCTGTTTTTTCTCTTTACTAAAGGAAAAATGATGGCTAGTAATGCTAGTGATGATGTTACTAGTAATGTTGGTACTAGTAATGATAAGGGAAATCATGTGGCTCATGCCCTACTTATGGTGATCCATACTTCCTCTTCTCATGGAGAGAAACCATAAAAGTTCAATGGAACAGAATTTAAGAGGTAGCAACAAAAGAAATTGTTCTATTTGACCACTCTTAATTTGGTCAAGTTCTTGAAGGAAGAAACTCCTGCTATTGGTTCTTCTATAGAAGCAATGGCTGCTGCAGATATCTTGACAGGACCCATCTCATTCCCACTAGGACCACTCGGGGATGTGTCCCGCTCCAGTCTAACGAAGACTCCAAACATACCAAAATTACCCTTAACCAAACTAAAGTCGTTCGAATTAGATAAATAAAGTTTAAAACATACAAATTCAGAGTTTAATGCCATCAAACCAAAGATAGTATGAATACAAAATACGAGCACAATGTAAGGTTACAAAAACAGTGCTCAACCTACCCAACTGGGTGTATAGGTGCACAACGACGTAATCTAAGCCTCGTACTCCGGATCCTCATCCTTTACCTCAGTAGCACGGCTTAGAGGGGTCAGTTAAAAAATAAATAGTGAGTGGGTCGAAAATAAATAAGTTTCCAAAACCAATTTATTAATATAAATAAACATAAGGTTTTACCCCTCCGTTTTCAAAACTTGCATGCATTGAATAAAACATAAGTAATCATACTATAACATAAATCATAGAATCATATAATGACTGAATAGGGAAAACCATCATAATAATGCACTGTAAAAACCAAACCCCGGCACCCCCGATGCCTAAATAATGATGTCACGATCTTACGGCTAGGTGTGCCACTCAGGGTCTCAAATCCCGAGAAATCCTCTAGTTCCACCAGCGTCCAGTATCCCGGATCGCTGCCCGAGGTAAAATCAATGACTTCCTGAGAGTGAGCAACCCCACAGGGCTTGACTCACCTCAGTTAGTGCCCCGTGACTACTCTAGGGTCCACCCAGGTTAACGACCCTCCTTGGAGGAGACTATAACAGAAAGGTTGGAACTTAGAGCACAATAGTATTATAGTTACCCTGCATCCCCTGATAATCCCTGAAAACATTCCGTAATATAATCCAGATGAGTCTCATGCCCAAAACACCTAACTATGTAATGAGCATCATAATATAATACCCATAATAGTCCCATCTTAATCATAAAGCAGAATAGTAAAATAGTTATGCATGCAATCCTTTAGAAATCAAATAGCCCACTCACACGCTGTCCTTGCTGTACAACCGACCACCTAAACCTGTACAATTACATCCAATAGTCACTAAAGGACCCTACAAGTTCAACCCAAAAATCCTAGAACTGAAACGGCCCGAAAACGTAGCCCGGACACGCTTCCCGAGTCTTTAAATCCCATTTTGACCTACCTACCGATCTCTGATCGACACAAAACCACCGCCATTGGATTCGTATCGTCAAAACTTGAAAATAGTACCGGCCCCACCAAAACACTATTCATATACACCCCCACGCGCCTGGTCAACGCTTCTATAGTACTATTGACGTCAGCATGACATCATCATTCACAAGTGTCAGAGACTCCCTGGTTGGTCCCTGGTCTGAAATTTCTGACATGATGACGTCACTGTTGACGTCAGCATGATGACGTCATCACAGCCACTCGGCCGAGTCCTACCGAAATCCTGAAATCGGGTCACCGATGGACCCGCGGCCTGACCCGATCACAGTTTCCATTTTCGGCCACCATTTTTGATGGGGTTTGTTCCTAGGGGTTCATCTACGTCTTCTCTACCGGTTTGTGACCTCAAAAACTACAAAGAGAGTCGAGATCTGTACCTGTAACTCGAAGAAAACCCGCGACCTACTCCGATCATCTTCCCCGTCACCTCAGCACTTTTCCAACCTCGAAATTAGCCTCTCCTAGGTCGTCACTGTTCCTAGAACACGTCCCAACAGAAAGAAATGGATCACACACGTCAAAACCAAGCATTCGAAAACTGGGAAAAACATGGGGGCTCTCGGGTTTTCCGGCCTACCTCCGCCATGTCGCCGTCGTGGGTCGTCCCGTCCGTTTCTCAGCCGTCCTGATGTCCTAACAGTTCTAGCTCAATGCTGGTTCGAGTTGTAGAGGGGTGGGTCGAATGGTTTGGGTTCCTGGATCAGGTTGTCCGTAGCTGGTCTGGGGGTGGTGTTTTGGGGTGCAGATAGAGAAGGCGAAGTGGTGGTGGTGGCTGATGATAAAGATGATGTGTGGTGAGGATGATGTGTTCGATCTGGTGGCTGGGGATGAAGCAAGTAGATGGGCAAGTGGTCGATGGTGTGTTTGTTCAAGATGGGGAGTCGTGTGTGTTCATCACTGGTAAGACATGTGAGAGTGAAAGGGAGATGAGTGTTCAGAATAAAAAGAAAAAGAAGATAAAATGGAGGGTTCAGATTGAAGGATGCAAAGGAGATGGATGGCTAGGGTTGATGGGAGGGAAAATAAAATATATAAAAGGACAAATAGTGTAAGATCCATGTTTTGGGGAAAAGTAACCATGGGATGAGTGACATTTGTCACTCATCTAAGGGTCAAGATTAAATCTAGGGCTAAATAATATTTTAATATTTTAATATTATTTT
The DNA here is from genome assembly GCA_032719365.1 of Prinsepia uniflora. NCBI lineage: Eukaryota > Viridiplantae > Streptophyta > Magnoliopsida > Rosales > Rosaceae > Prinsepia > Prinsepia uniflora. Next base: position 53,134,007 of record CM064862.1, read on the forward strand.
AAGTTCGTTCTCGGTTTGTAAATTTCGCCAAAATCGCTCCCGTGATCATAACTTTCTCATACGAAGTCCGGTTTCGACGTGTCGCCTACTTACGGACTCGTGACGTCTCGATCCACATCCCGGTCATGGGTCAAAGTCCTAATTATTTCCCGGGTCAAAAGTCAACTTTTTTCCCTCAAGGGAAAAATGGTCAATTTGCAATAAAATAATATTTAAGAAAGTTTGGGTCGTTACATGTCTGGCATCATTCAGACTTCCTATGCAAGAACTATATCCTCAATGTATTAGATAGTTTCTTGACTACAAGATGGTAGAGTCCAAGAGGGTTATCAACCAGGTCCAAGAACTCCAACTTATTCTCCACGAGATTGAGGCAGAGAACATGGTTCTAAGTGAGACTTTCCAAGTGGCTGCTGTAATAAAAAAATTTCCACCTTCTTCGAAAGACTTCAAGAATTCTCAGTTATATGCGCAAAGAGATGGGACTTGAGGATTTGATCGGGATGCTAAGAATTGAGGAAGACAACCGTGGTTCTGAAAATAAAACCACTGGAAATTCATGGTGGCTAAGGCACAAGTTGTGGAAGATAGGCCAAAGAACAAGACAAAGAAGAAGCATAGCGAAAACTCTACTCAATGGAACTCAAAGAAAAATGGAGAGTTCAAAGGCAAGTGCTTTAAGTGTAATAAACCTGGCCATAAGGTAGCAAACTATCGATATAAAAAGATTAAGAGAAATACCACCGAAGTTGTAAGACCCATGTCCTAGAGGGAACGGTGAACAAGCCCACATTCCTGCGAGGGGGGAATGGTCTAGGAGAGGATGGTGGTGTGCCTTAAAGGTGTAGGCACACACGTATCTAGCACGAGGCCTCTTCGGAGCTCACTGGCTTTGGATTCCGGGGGAATTCCAAAGTTAAGCGAGTAGAGACTGGTGCAATCCCATGATGGGTGACCTACTGGGAAGTTGCACCGTGAGCTCCCGGGAACAAAACCCTGCGGGCTGGGCTGGTACGGCTAGTGAGTCAAGAGGGGAAAATATCATGTTAAATGGAGTGGGCCGCTCTGCAACTCTAATCTAAGCGAGGCCTTTTGGGAGCTCACTGCTTTGGATTCCTAGGGAACTCCAAAGTTAAGCGAGTGGAGGCTGGTGCAATTCCATGATGGGTGACCTACTAGGAAGTTGCACCATGAGCTCCCGAGAACAAAACCCTTTGGGCTGGGCTGGTTCAACTAGTGAGTCTAGAGGGGACAATATCATGTTAGGTAGAGTGTGCCGCTGCGCAACTCTAATCTAAACGAGGCTTTTTGGGAGCTCAGTGGCTTTGGTTTCGGTTAGAATTCCAAAGTGAAGCGAGTTGAGGCTGGTGCATTTCCATGATGGGTGACCCCCTAGGAAGTTGCACCATGAGCTCCCGAAAAATAAAATCGTAAGAGCAAGGGCAAGGAGGCCCAAAGCAGACAATATCGTGCTAGATGAGTTGGGTCCTGATCGAAGAGGGTCGGGTACTAACAAAATGGTATCAGAGCCAGACCCCAACCGGGAAGTGTGCCAACGAGGATGCTGGGCCCTAAGGGGGGTGGATTATAAGACCCGTGTCCTGGAGGGAACGGTGAACAATCCCACATTCCTACGAGTGGGGAATGGTCAGGGAGAGGATGTTGGTGTGTCTTAACGGTGTAGGCACACACTTATCTAGCACGAGGCCTCTTGGGAGCTCACTGCTTTGGATTTCGGGGGAACTCCAAAGTTAAGCGAGTGGAGACTGGTGCAATCCCATGATAGGTGATCCACTGGGAAGTTGCACCGTGATCTCTTGGGAACAAAACCCTGCGGCCTGGGCTGGTATGGCCAGTGAGTCCAGAGGGGACAATATCGTGTTAGATAGAGTGGGCTGCTGCGCAACTTTGATCTAAGAGAGGCCTTCTGGGAGCTCACTGGTTTTGGATTTCTAGGGAACTCCAAAGTTAAGAGAGTAGAGGCTGGTGTAATTCCATGATGGGTGACCCACTAGGAAGCTACACCTTGAGCTCCAGGGAACAAAACCTTTCGGGCTGGGCTGGTTCGGCCAGTGAGTCTTGAGGGGACAATATCATGTTAGGTAGAGTGTGCCGCAACGCAACTCTGATCTAAACGAGACCTTTTGGGAGCTCAGTAGATTTGGGTTGGGTTGGAATTCCAAAGTTAAGCGAGTTGAGACTGGTGCAATTCCATGATTGGTGACCCATTGGGAAGTTGCACCGTGAGCTCCCAAAACCAAAACCTTGAGGGCAAGGGCAAGGAGCCCCAAAGCGGACAATATCGTGCTAGATGAGTCGAGTCCTAACCGAGGAGAGTCGGGTCCTGACAGAAGTTCACATAACCAAGGAGGGTAAGATCTCAAAGGATCTATTTGAGTTCAATCTCTCGACTGTGATCTCAGAAGTGAACTTGGTAAGTAATACCAAGGAATGATGGATAGACACTGGAGCTACACGCCACATCTACTAAAATAGGAAGATGTTCACAGCCTATGATGAAGTGACCCAAAGAGAGCAATTATTTATGGGAAATTATTAGGCTTCCAACCCTAGTAATAAAAGGCTTTAGGCAACGGAGAAAATTTGTTGCCTATTCTACATTTATATCGTGGTATTGCTCAGCGATGCCTAAAATGGGTGTTTTAGCAATGGATTTTCTATGTTGCGTAAAGTATTTTTTTTGAAAAGGTATTTCGCGAATACTGTTGCCTAACGTACCTTTCTGCAACGGTATTTTAAAACAAGTGTTGCCTATGGGAGTTTTGTAATGGTTTTTACATAAATCTGACGGAATTTCTAAAAGTACCGTTGCCTAAAGTAGGTTTTTGCAACCGAATAATTAAAAACCCGATGCCTGAAGTGAGTTTACGCAACTGGATTTATATAAATATCGATGCCTAAAGCGAGTTTAATTAACGATATTCAAGTATTGCCATTGCCTAAAGTACTTTTCTGCAACGATGTTTATAAACAAACGTTGTATATAGCAGTTTTTCACAACGACTTTTATCCAATACTGATAGATTTTTTAAAATATTGTTGCCTAAAGTGAGTTTAAGCAACGAGTGTTGTTAACAACCATTGTCTATTGCTATTTTTCACAACAAATCCTGTTAACATATATTGGTGCCTATACCATTGCATATAGTAGTTTTTCCTGTTTTATCAACAATATACATATCAAAATTATACTACAATACTCCATGAGAAATAAAACTACTCATATATAAATCATGAATCAATTAGGCAACAAAAAAATGAGAGTTATTATTTAGAATTGTATTCTCCTCGGCTCAATCTCGAAGACACATCAATAACTAGCTATGTACGTACTAAGAAACACTCGCTCCTCTAAATAATTAGCTACGTATGTACTAGGAAAATGAGAGTTATTATTTAGAATTGTATGCTCCTCAGCCCAAATTGAAAGGGAAATATTGCATGACCCACAAGAATGCATACATCTTCAATTTTGATGATCAATAATGATAATTTACATCGTAATACAATAAGAAAAAATAGAGACTAGGGGGTGGGTCAGGGCCTTGTAGCTCTATTGGTGAAGAATATATAAGCTTACACCAAGGCCAGATTTTAAAACTCCCTCCCTCCCCCGAAAATATTTGAGGTAATTTGTCCTCAAGAGAAATGGACAAAACTTGGAGCTTAGCAATCCCTGTATGAGGATACAACGTGTGTATGCTCATTACTACGTCTAAAGATCAATACTTGGGTAAATATATAAGGCTAAAAAGTGATTCCTTTAAAACCAAATAACAATAATAACCACATGAGGAAACAATGTGCAAATTCGATTAAAGAAACATAGCAATGATAATCTTTCTATCCTAAAAAGAAGCAAAAAGAAGGCCAAAACGGAATAAAACACACACATAACATATCAATCCATCCTCTAGTCTAATTTGTGAGAAATAGTTTGGACAGGAACAACTTCGATAAACATTTTTGAAGGACTTTCATTTCCGTGACATGCAAATAGAATAGGACAACACACCCATGTAGCATCGTTTGATTTAAGAGAAAGATATCAAGAATAAGAACGAAGTAATTTAATATTTTACTGCTAGGTGTTTCGTGGCTGCGCCCAAACTACGCATTAAATTAAATATGTAATTTGAGTGTTATGCAATTTAAACCTTTTTTGTGTAAATGTAGTATTGGTAAATAGGGATCGTTCTTAACCGGGGAAATTAGGGAACATTAATAATGTGTTAGTGGGAAAGAATAATGAAAAAAAGAATAATGAATAAATTAATGAATTAGAGAATAAAATAATAAAATAATAAAATAATTAAATAATTAAATAATTAAATAATCAAAGAATCAATGAATTAAAGAATAGAGGAATAAGAGAATAAAAAAAATTAAAGAATAGAATAATAAAAGAATAAAGAATAAAAGAATAAAAGAATAAAAGAATACATAATTAAAAATGGGGGTTTTGGAGAGGTTTGTAATCATGCATCTAAGTAAAAGCATAAATAAACTAATCCCACTTCTATTATAATTTATGTACAAGTGACCTTCTTAAAACACATATCTTACCAACACTCTAATAATTGCAAGTATTAAAACAATCATGAAATTTTACCTTAATCGTCTTAATTACCTTTATACATTTTTCAATATTATAAATGCATCGACAGCGGCCGACACTTACAATATGATTTACCTTTTGTTTTTTATTGAATGCGCCAACAGCGATCAACATTAAGTCTCTTCAATTCTACTTTAAATGCACCGACAACGGATAAAACACTTAACATCAAATTGAAGTATGAAGCACTAGCATGTATGAAATAACTAAAATTCATAAAGTAAGACACATGGAGATTCCAATTAACACTTACAAGTATTAGCAAGAAAATACCACACATATATTGAACTATAATCAAAACCAATAACAAAAATAAGAGTTTAAGTAAATGGAGAGTAATTGTTACACTTTCAAGGTGGATGAGAACAATGGATTGTTATTCACACGGTTCTCCAACAGCGGACGGAACCTTATGAAGATGGAGGAATTAAACTCGGGAAATATGGACTCAAACTCTAAACTTTGTATTGGAAATATTTTGCCAAAGTTTCTCTTAAGGAAGGCTCAAATGTGTGCTTCCAAGAAGTGTCCTTAACAAGTGAATTGAACCCCTATTTATAGGGGGGAAATCAAATTAAGCTCTAAAAAAAAATAAACAAAAATTACAATAAAAATATTCAAAAGTGAAATGATTAGATTGGGTGGTTTTTGGGGAAAAGAAGTTAAAAAAAAAAAAAGAAATTCTTGAAAAACAGCAAAAAATGGGAGCTGTTAGAATTACTGAAAAAGGACGCATAATTCGGCAGGCGCGTGCTGGGAAGGGGCGGCGTGGCCAGCAGGCGTGCGCTGGGGAGCAGGGGTTGTCGTCGGTAGGCGCTGGCCGAGCGGGAGAAGCTTGCTTCGGTAAGCGCGGGCCGAAGGGCTGCTGGACAGGTCTGAAGCAGGCTTGCGCGGGTTGGGCCGTGTGGGTTGGACTTCGGGCTGCACCAGTCTTGGACTGGGCTCCGCAGACAGTAGGCTGGGCTGGGATAATGGCTGGGCTGGTTTGTACAAATGGATTTGGGCTGCAGAATTTTAAATGAGAATTAATTAATTCACATAATTAATATTTTCACCGAATTTCCTCCATAATTTCTTCATTATAATTCCGATCGACACGATTCTTTCACCAAAATGCTCCAAATTACAAATTTTATTTATTTAAACAAAAATAACACAAAATAAATTATTTTATCTAATTATTTATTATTTTAATATTAAAAGTCAAGTAAAAAGGGTATACAATAATATAAAATAATGCTCAATTAATAACCTATCAAATACCCCCACACTTAAACTTTGCTAGTCCCTAGCAAATACTAAAACTAAACTGTGAATTCAAAATAAGTAAACCCGTAACCATTTGTCTCAAAATTTCATTATTATCATGGCATAAAAGATTTTCACTTAAATCATTTAAGCATATGAAATTCAAGAGTTAATACATGGTAACAAAATGCTTCAACAAGTAAGATAATGAGTAAATATGGTGAAATGGATCTCTGCATGAATAAGACAAGTATGAATCAACTCACAAGGATATTCACTCATAAATTCACTCAATTTTGTAAGGGTTTGTGTTTGCACTCAAAATATGTGAGAATTACTCACATAATCGAAATGAAGTACTTTTGCAAAATTTCACACAAACACCTCAAGATAAAAACAAAGCATACTTACGCAAATGACCCAAAACTATAAGCTTACTCAATTGATTAACTCAACTAATCAAAATTTACCATGTTAAGGATCATAAGGTCTTTATAAAGGTTGTAATGGGGCTTAGATTAGAGGCAAGGAAAATATAGGACAAGTGGTGCTCAAATTCGTTCCAAAACTCAAAAGACTCCCAAAACGTATCATAACTTCCCAACCTTAGTGTAATGATGTCGGTAATCCATCCCTTCGAACATAGGCCTAATTTCATCATGTTGGGCCTCGAATTCATTCTTTGTGTCGGATTTACGAATGTAAAGGACTTAACTCAAACATTACATAATCAAACCTTATTACCTTGATAGAAGCTTAATACTTTTTTCTTTTTTTTTTTATATCAAGGTAATAACATGTATCAATAATACAACAATATTTGAGTAAGAAAATCCACATAATACACATAAAAAGTCTTTTCAATAACATCATTTTCTCTTTACACAATCTTTATGTCTTCAACCGAGTCCTTGGAACAAGGGTAAAGAATGTATATACTAAGCTCAAGTGTTTAGATAATCATGGTGATGAAAGAAAGGCTTAATGTGGGCTCAAAAGGGTTAAAACTAAGGGGGTCGCAACTTGTGCACACAGAATAGGGAACATGGATATTTGAATTTGTGGTGCTAACCCTAATGCCTTAATCATATCCAAAATCAGAGAGTTTATTGACTTAAAAGCTTTGAAAATCACATAGAATAAGTTCTAGTACTCTAGAGTTCATTGAAAGCTATGGCAAGCAGTTATGAGGTATATGTATATCAATTTAAACAAAGAACTTATGAATCACTCATCAAAGACGTATATAAAGTTTTAAAGCTCACATAAGGTTCATATGATTCATACTTATCTTATCATGCTCGTTTATGTGCCAATTTACATGCATTATCTTCAAGTTATAACACTTAATCACAAAATATTAACAAACAAATTCAAGTTGTTATGATCATCTTTATAGTCATAACATATTCATTTCCGTTCATTTATATCATTGACAAGTTAAAGGGCAACTTAATACTCGTAAAAACACTACGTTAAAACAAAAAGACTCAAGAACGCAATTTTTTTTTGGTAAGAAAGACTTAATAAAACAATTTCAATTGCACAAATAAAAATTAGAAACCATTCCCCCACACTTAAATTCTACATTGTCCTCAATGTAGGAAAATACGAAGTAATTAAACATAGAATCAAAGTAAGGAAGATGATTTAAGAAAGTGAAGTAAGAAAAATATAAACAAAGTAAAAGAGAGAGTGATGGGTTGAAAGAAAGCAAATCTGTGTTGATGACTCCTTCACAACTCGAGAACACATTGGGTTGCCTCCTAACAAGCGCTTGAAGTTTAACGTCCATCCAGCCTAGACCAAATTCTTCATTATGTTCATCCGATGGGATGTCGCATCACTCTTTCTGACTCCACATCATGTTCTCCAATTTCCTCGATGTAAGGCTTCAATCGGTGGCCATTGACCTTGAACTCTTTTCCCGTTTCAATGCTTTTGATCTGTATGGCTCCATGGGCAAACACATTAGTAACAACAAAAGGACCTACCCATCTGGAAAATAATTTACTTGGAAAGAGTCTAAGCCGGGAATTGAACAGCAAAACTTTCTGGCCAATGTCAAACGTTTTACTCTTGATCTGTTTGTCATGAAATGCCTTAGTCTTTTCCTTGTAGATCAGAGTGTGTTCGAATGCATCATTTCTGATCTCCTCAAGCTCACTCAACTGGAGCTTTCGATGCAACCCGGCGTCATCTAGCTTGATGTTGAAAGTCTTGATAGCCCACCATGCTTTATGCTCTAGTTCCACCGGAAGGTGACATGCTTTACCGTACACCAACCTATAAGGTGACATCCCTATAGATGTTTTGTATGCCGTCATGTACGCCCAAAGTGCATCATCCAACCGTTGGCTCCAATCCTTACGATTAGGACCCACGGTTCGCTCTAATATCTTCTTGATCTCTCTATTACTGACTTCAGCCATTCCACTCGTTTGAGGATGGTAAGGTGTAGAGACTCTGTGAGTGACACCGTACCATTTCATTAAAGCTTCAATGGTTTTGTTGCAGAAATGACTTCCTCCATCACTTATTAGGACCTGCGGGATCCCAAACCTGGAAAGAATGTTAGTTCTGAGGAAGTCTGCAACAGTTTTAGAGTCATTAGTCCTGGTGGCCTTAGCTTCCACCCATTTCGATACATAATCAACAGCAAGTAAGATATAGAGACAGCCATTAGATTGAGGAAATGGACCCATAAAATCGATACCCCAAACATCAAATATTTCAATAGTTAGAACATAATGTTGTGGCATTTCATCCCTTCGTCCTAAGTTTCCTGATCTCTGACATTTATCACAGGCTAAGCAGAAAGAATGTGCATCTTTAAAAAGTATGGGCCAATATAGTCCAGATTCTAAAATTTTGAGTGCAGTTTTTCTAGATCCAAAATGGCCTCCACAAGCATGGTTATGGCAAAACTCTAGGACTGGCCTATGTTCAATATCAGGGACACATCTCCTAATTAATAAATCTGCACAGTGTTTCCATAAATAGGGTTCATCCCAAACATAGTGCCTAGCATGCTTCTTGAGTTTATCTTTTTGTGCACAGGAGAGGGTGGTGGGCAACTGCTTGGTGACTAAATAATTGACAATATCAGCATACCAAGGAGTACTTCCCTCGATTCTGAAGAGTTGTTCGTCTGGAAACATCTCTTGAATCGCCACAGGATCTCGTTCATGTGCTATGCGACTCAAATGGTCTGCCACCACGTTTTCCACACCTTTCTTGTCTTTAATCTCGATGTCAAACTCTTGAAGAAGAAGAATCCATCGGATTAGCCTTGGTTTCGCTTCCTTCTTGGCTAGGAGATACTTCAGTGCTTTATGATCACTGTAAATACCGACTTTAGTTCGAAGTAAATAAGAGCGAAATTTATCTAAAGCAAACATAACAGCAAGAAACTCCTTCTCGGTAGTGGTGTAGTTCATTGGGGCATGATTCAAAGTTCTGGATGCATAGTAGATGGCGTAGGGCTTCTTGTCCCTCCTTTGTTCGAGTACAGCACCAACTGCATAATCAGAGGCATCGCACATTAGTTCAAAGGGTAAGGACCAATCCGGGGCACAAAGAACGGGTGCAGTGATTAAAAGATTTTTAAGCTTCTCAAAATCTTCCTGACAATCTGCATCAAAGACGAAGAGTGTCTCTTTCTGAAGCAGTCGGCACAAGGGCCTTGCAATGTGGGAGAAGTCTTGGATAAATCTTCTGTAGAAACCTGGTGACCAAGAAATGAACGGATCGCTCTCACTGAAGTGGGAGAGGGTAAGTGTAACAACCCGTTCCGAAATCCGGGATTAGTAGAGTGATTAAGGTGTGATTAGTGAGGTTAATCAGTGGTTAGGTGGTCCCGAAAGGTCCGGGAGCCTAGAATGATAATTGTGCCCCTGGTCCGGGCAAAAATATTGACTTTTATTCGGGTGGTCAATTGGGTATTGACCAGTGACCAGGATGTAGTTTAGGACGTCACGAATCCATAGGCAGGTGGCACGTCCGATGTCGACATCCGAGGAGGAAGTTGTGATGGTCGGAAGGTTGAGGGCATAACCGTAATTTGGGTAAATTAGGGTGAATAGTTGACTTTTTGTACGAATGGGTTTTGGTAGGTTGACCTAGCATGGTTAGATAGCTTTCATCGTCCTGAGTTCGATGACAGGCGGCACGTATTCATCGGACTTACGAGGCGAGAGTTACGGGTCTAGGAAGTTTTGACAAAACCGTAAAAACGAGTAAAAATGAGGGTATTTTGATCTTTTTAGCATCTGGGGATTTGTGCAGAGAAAGTAAAATGGACGGCTGGGGTTTAACCAGATGGGATAAGAGTTGGATGGATGGTGACACATGGCAGGGGGCTAGAGGCTTCTGGTGGAATCCTGTGTGTTTACGGTTCTAAGTAATTGGGTGAAACCGTGTGTGCGTGTGTGGTAATCTTCGACAAACACAGAGAAACAGAGTGAGCTTGTGAGGAGAAATTGAGGATTGATCGTGGCTGGTGACGAGTCTTGGTGAGTGAGGGAGGAACGGGAGATTGAAAGGAAGCTGCTGGTCGTGATTTGGTGGTGCAATCGTGCACGGCGGCACGGTGGTGGTGCGGTGAAGATTTGGGGAAAACAGGGAGACCGTGAACGTTTGGTGGTGGCTACGCCGTGAGGTGAGGCAAACCAAGGCTGGGAGAGCTGCAGGAGGTTGCAGGGAGGCTAACGAACACCGTGGCACGCGGCGGTGCGCACGGCGGAGCTGCAATCGAAGGTGAGATCTCTTTACTCTGTTTTTCCCGTAAACTTCATTTGGAAAGTCGTGAGGTTTGGCTGAGAGTCGAGAGGATAGAAGGTCGGGGTGATGTTCAGGGAGGTCCTAGGAGTGGTTTGTGATGGTCGATGTGACGGGGGCGTACACGGCGGAGCTCAGGCGAAGAGGAGTCTCTGTTACCCTGTTTCAGCCGTGAACTTCGAACCCAAAGTCGTGGACTTCTGGGGTGAGTCGAAGGGTTAGGAGTGTTGGACTAGGATCAGTGAGGTTGTGGGGTGAGTCTGGTGTCGCCACCGTGACGGGAGGTGACCGGAGCAGGTGAATCGTGAAACAGGGGTTTGATGGTTGTCTGGTTCGAGCTTCAGTCGTGAAGCTGGGAGTTGAATCGAACCAAGAGGAGTTGGGGAATGGATTCGTGGTGTCTGGACGAAACTGTAGGTGAAAGAAGGGAAGGAATGGTGGCCGGACGGTGGAGAATGCTTCTCGCCGGTCCAAGCCACGGCGGCCGGTTCAGTACAGTGCGGGAGGTTGATGATGCTACTGTAGCTAGCGCGTGAGGGCCACGCGCAGCCACTTTGGGCGGCGCGTGGGGGCGCGTGCGGCGGCGGATGGAGAAGTGGTCAACATGTCTTTTGGTCTAGGAGTTATGGTGAGTGCAATGGAGTTGGTTTCGGGTTAATCGGACGTCGTATGAGTTTAGTTCCGCGAGGGTGAATGTTTTAGGTCCCGGGTCTTAGGTTTTCGATTCGGGGATTTTCGGCGAAATTTAGGTGAATGTTTGTAGACGTATTAGTGACGTATTTTGACGGTGATTGACAGGATCGGGATTTCCCGAGGAAGCCGAGGAACGTGCTGGACGTTCGGGACGCGAGTAGGGCTCGATACTGTGAGTGGACCCTTTCTCTAAACTTGAGCATGCATAACTGTTTTCTATCGTTGTTTTATGGATTTAAGTATTATTGAATATGTTTGGTTGGTTTTACATTATTGCACGTTTTTCGAGGAATACGATATTTGACACGTTTTACGAAGAATGGTTGGTTTCTGAGTAAAATGCCAGGGTTTTGGGATTTTTAAAAGATAACTCGTTTGATTTCTTACAAAGGGATTTTGAAATATGATTTGGTAATGAAATGAATTGGATTTTAAAGTTGGAAAGTGGATTCCGGATTTGGGTTCGGAATGACGGTTCTGAATGCCGGAAGGGTATCGGACCAGTGATTTCGGATTCGGGTTTGGATGTGGACTGGTACATGGTTTTCAAATGATTTTGGGATTGGATTTGCTGGATCTAGATATTGGGTTTAAAGACCCGGATATATGTGACGGGGGACCGGCCGGATTGGGTTTAAAGACCCGGATTGAGTTTAAAGACTCGGGAGTTTAAAGACTCGGATATATTGATTTCCCCCGTAGGCCTTGAGTTTAAAGACTCGGATATGATTAAGGCCTGGATTGAGTTTAAAGACTCGGGAGTTTAAAGACTCGGATAGATCCAGCAGGTTTGATTGGAAAAGAATGAATTGCAGTTTCTGGATTCTGATACAGTTTTATGATATATATGCTGTGATTTCTATAAATGTTTTATAGTGTTTCTGTTTCTTATGATGTGGTATATGGTACTTTGGTTTCTAACCGTTTTAATAACTGGGTTATGCATGTGGTTTTCAAAACGGAGGGTTAAAACTCGGTTTTCTGATAAATGGTTTTAAAAATTCTCTTTTATTATGGTCTACTCACATTTCAGTTTTAAATTGCCCTCCAGGTTGTGGAGCGAGCGCGGGGTCTTGACGTCGAGGCAGTGACCGAGGCATAGAAGTCACGTGAGGGGTCCCGGAGTAGTTTAAAGTCTTCCGTGTGCGTGTAATTTATCGGTTTTTAGTTCCTTGTATTTTCGTACTATGCTCTGTAAACGATAACTTTGGGATATGTTGTTTAATTACTCCTGCGTCTGACTGGGTTTGAGTGAGTTTTACTTGGGTGTTGTGTCGGGGAGTCAGACGGGAGCGGGATTGACCTCGGGTTTCGGGGTGAAACCGGGGTGGGTCCTGACAGTAAGTGGCGCACAATATCAACTTTAGATTTATCAACTTCAATTCCTCTTTCAGAGACAATATGGCCTAAGACTATCCCTTGTCTAACCATGAAATGACATTTTTCCCAGTTAAGTACTAGATTAGTTTCGACACACCTTTGTAAGATAAGTTCTAAGTGTTCTAAGCATGCATCAAAACTATCCCCAAAGACACTGAAATCGTCCATAAATACTTCAATTATTTTTTCGACATATTCAGAGAAAATAGAAAGCATGCATCTTTGGAAAGTTCCTGGAGCATTACATAAACCGAAGGGCATTCTTCGGTAGGCAAAAGTGCCAAAAGGACAAGGGAAATTCGTTTTTTCTTGGTCATTTTGAGCGATACAAATTTGATTGTACCCGGAATAACCATCAAGAAAACAGTAATAGGAGTGACCTACTAACCTTTCAAGCATTTGATCAATGAAGGGCAAAGGAAAGTGATCCTTCCTAGTTGCTTTGTTTAGGCGTCGATAGTCGATGCAGACTCTGTATCCGGTCACTGTTCGCTGGGGCACTAGCTCACCTTCGATGTTCGCAACAACTGTGACTCCACTTTTCTTCGGGACTACTTGGACTGGTGAGACCCATTTGCTGTCTGAAATTGGGTAGATGACACCACATTCCAAGAGTTTGATGACCTCTTGTTTTACGACTTCCATCATTGGAGGATGGAGGCGACGTTGGGCTTCACGAGAGGGTTTTGCATCATCTTCTAGCAAGATTCGATGCACACAGGTTGTAGGGCTGATTCCCTTGTTGTCTGACAGAGTCCATCCAATGGTTGTCTTGTACTTCATCAAGACCCGTACCAATCTGTCTTCTTGTGATTCGGTTAGTGCAGAAGACACTATGACGGGCAGAGTGTCGTCCGGGCCAAGATAGGCATACTTCAGGTGGTCAGGCAAAACTTTGAGCTCGAGAACGGGGGCCTGAACCACTGAAGGATGAGTGGCATTAGTACTAACTAGAAGTGACAAGGGTACCTAATGATTTACCATTCTGGGGGCCTCATTTAGGGTCATGACTTCATCCCAAATTCGAGGCTCTAGTTCGTAATCCGTATCTTCAACCAAGGCGTCCCCCGATTGCGTTAGGCCAACTCCTTCCTAGATTATCATATTGAGCGTGTCTTCTTGAATTGAATCAAGATGTTTCTCTGCGAAAGAAGTGCACATGTCAACAGAAAAAGTAGTTTGAGTTGTGGAACTAGGGTACCTCATGGCATCGAAAATGTTGAAGCCAATTTCCTCTTCATCGACTTCCATAGTTAATGTACCATTGAATACATCAATCTTCGTCTTAGCAGTTCTCATGAATGGTCTTCCCAACAACATTAGTGGACCTTGATTCGTAGGGGAATCCTCCATGTTTAGGACATAAAAATCAGCGGGGAAGATGAGCTGGTTAACCTGCACAAGAACATCTTCGACGTATCCCCTAGGATACACATTAGAACGATCGGCTAATTGAATGATAACATCGTCATGCTGTAGTTTACCTAAACCTAGGGCAACATATAGTGAATATGGCATAACATTAATGGATGCACCTAAGTCTAGCATGACTTTATCAAAAGACTTGTTACCAATCACGCAGGGAACAGAAAAGTCCTTCAACTCTGGGGGTAGCCGAAGTTGGATTACAGCAGAAACTATTTCACTCACCATCACAACCTTCTTCTCCCTCGTCTGGTGCCTTGGAGTGCATAACTCTTTCATAAATTTTGCGTATTTCGGCACTTGTTTGATGCACTCGATTAAGGGCATGTTGATTTGCACCCTTTTGAAGATCTCCAAGATTTCCTCATCGGATTCATCCTTCTTAGATTTGGCAAGCCTACTTGGAAATGGTGCATGCACAAACAGGGAATTAGTAACAAACAAACTTGAAGGGATTGGGTTATTACCTTGTGTGTGGGTAGGTTGAACTGGCGGTTGTTTCGTGGTGGTCTTAGTTGCCACCTTGTGCTTTTCAGCCTCAGAAACGGCTGGATCTGGCTCTATTTCTTCGAGCACTTTACCACTTCGAGTGATAATTGCATTGGCTTCAGGTCTTGTATTCGGGTTGAGTGTAGGTTCAAGTGGAAGCACCCCGCTAGCTTGGATCTTACCCATGAAGTCCACGACCTTGCCCATTTGGTCGTTGAGATCAGCGATGTCTTTTTGTTGATTTTGCTGACCTGTGACAAGAGCCTGAGTTGACGCCATTAGTATTTGCTGCCCTTGGGAAAGAGCAGCCAGCATTTTATCATAATCAGGATTTGAAGATGAAGAAATATGATTATTTGCATGATTATGAGAAAAGTTAGAAAATGGGACCGGGGGCCTTGGTTGCCATGTAGGCCTTGGGAAAAGGTTTGGGTCACGGTTTGGGCCGGTCGACATGTGCTGAGGGTTTAGGACATTGTTCGAATCTCTCCAACTGTAACCTTGGGTCCTTGGCCCTCCTTGAAAGCCTCCAATGACGTGTGCCATTTCAGTTCCAGAGTCTTCCTCCCTCGCAGTGTAGGGACACTGCTCCTCAAGATGGCCTTGAGAGCATATGGAACAAAGTAGGGCTACCTGTTTCTTTAATTCTAGCATATTCAAAAGCATAGAGGTGATCTTATCTAACTTAGAATCATTTATACATGGGAACTTACCTCATGTACCTTTCTAAAAATAGGATCGGCACCTTCGTATTGTGCATCATTGAGTGCACGGTTTTCAAGTAGTGCACGACCATCTACTAGGCTCTGAGCTAAGAAACATCCATTAGCTGCAGCATCGAGCAGTCCTCTATCCCAACCCTTGAGTCCTTCGTAAAAGTAGGTTAAAAGATAGCCATCTGTGATCCCGTGAGTAGGGCATGAAGCACAAAGTTCCTTAAACCTCTGGTAGTACTGGCTGAAATTCTCATGATGTTCTTTCTGCTTGATTACAGTGATCTCTTTTCTTAAGACCGTAATCTTTGAGGCAGGGAAGTACTTGGTAAGAAACTCCTGAACCAACTTCTCCCAAGAGTCAATATGATTGGGTGGGAGACTCAAAAGCCATACCCGTGCTCTTTCTTCCAAGGACAACGGGAAAGCTTTCAGCTTCATGATTTCCAAGTCCGCATCATCTGGACACATACTACCGATGATGAACTGGAACTCTGTTAAGTGTTTGTGTGGATCTTCATTTCTGATTCCACGGAACTTTGGTAGCTGATGAAGGACTCCACTCTTAAGCTCAATATCATTTTTGTTGGTTCTAGGCTCGGGATACTGGATGCAAAAGTTTGTAGTGCCATTTGTGTTTGCACATGTTTGCTCCCGAATACTCAAGTTTCGTGACATGGCTATTGGTGTTCCGAAAGTCTGTTATTGTTCTGAACTACTCTTCTCACTTACGGACTCACCGATTATTGGAGATGGAGCTCCGGATGAGCCGGTTTGCTTAAGTGCGTCTCTGAATGTTGCGTTGCTTGGTGAGATGTCAAGTTGTCTTCTCAGGCGATCAAGCTTAGATTGATGAGCGCGCATTCATAAGTTCGTACCTATATTAACAGAACACTAAGTTAGAAGGCAAGTATACACAAGTAACTAGTGAAAGTTAATTAAGACAAGATAGTTGTTACAAAAGTTAGGGTTAATAGTAAAAATATAAGTTAAGGAAATCATAATTAGCAAGAAAATGTGAGGTGTAACAAGTACGACTGCAAAAATTTAAACCGGCATTACATATACACAAGAAGAGATAATAAGAGTATGAGAGTAGAGATTTGCATAAAGTATCACATAAATGGAAACCAGAATCAACAATAAGTCATGTTAATGGAAAGAAAGTGCACAAGTTCCAAATGCAAAATAATAATGCAATAAGTAGAGTTTTAGAGTGTCACATAAATGGAAACCAGAATCAACAATAAGTCATGTTAATGGAAAGAAAGTGCACAAGTTCCAAATGCAAAATAATAATGCAATAAGTAGAGTTTTAGAGTATCACATAAATGGAAACCAGAATCAACAATAAGTCATGTTAATGGAAAGAAAGTGCACAAGTTCCAAATGAAAAATAATAATGCAATGAGTAGAGTTTTAGAGTGTCATGAATAACTTTCCCCTTCCGCTTCTCATAGTACTTTCTTGGGCGCACGGCCTGTGCGTACTGATAACCATCATTCCACCATTCAACATTAATCATGGCCAGTTGAGATAGATGTAACGCAAGAAGTAAGGATAATTTCGAAAGCACCCCGAGGGTAGCTTGGCATATACTCCATTGGTGTTCCCTTTCTTAATCCAAAACTTGACACCAGTCATAACTCTCCTAAACACCATGATCAATCTGAATGATGATTTAATGAATTACCAAACCCAAGTGTTTACGAACTCCGCCCCAACCTCATGTCCATAGATTCGAGTCTATAGTGTGTGGTGATGAAATCCACACATCATGAAGGGTAAGGAGAAAGTAAATAAGAGGGGCACTACCTATTCCCGAAAGTAAGATTTTGAAGAAAAATGTGCTTTGAAATTCATGCAACTCTAAAACATTTAATAGGAAACAATATTTACACTGTAGGAAATTCAAAGATAAATAAAGTTTCTTACTCCTATTTTTTTAATTTTTTTTAATTAAGTTTTTTGTTATTTTATTTTTTTTTTGTTTTTCTTTTTATTTCGAATTTTTTTTTCATTTAAAAATCTAAAGTTTAACAAGACATAAACAAACAAATAATTACATAAGAATAAAATAAGTGTAAACATAAAGTTAGTGGAACATAAAGTTGATGGAATAAAATTAATGGAATAAAGTGTAATGGAGTAAGGTATAATGGAATAAATAAAAGTAAAAGTAAGGAAAAGTGAACATGTACAATATGCATTTATGACAAGTCCAACTGAAATTAAATTATGAGCATTTATGATCAAGTATACATTAGAGATTATGAATAAGTAAAGTATGATCATTATAAACAAAAATAATAAGAACAAAAATAAGATAGATAAATAAAATATAAACAAGTAAATAAAGGATATAAACAAATATAATATTAACAAAAGTAAAATTTATAAACAAGTATAATATGCACAATTTATATACATGCACTAACAAATTAAAAATAATTTTCAATTTCCCCGGCAACGGCGCCAAAAATTGACTGCGCCCAAACTACGCATTAAATTAAACATGTAATTTGAGTGTTATGCAATTTAAACTTTTTTTGTGTAAATGTAGTATTGGTAAATAGGGATCGTTCTTAACCGGGGAAATTAGGGAACATTAATAATGTGTTAGTGGGAAAGAATAATGAATAAAAGAATAATGAATAAATTAATGAATTAGAGAATAAAATAATTAAATAATCAATGAATCAATGAATTAAATAATAGAGGAATAAGAGAATAAAAAATTAAAGAATAGAATAATAAAAGAATAAAGAATAAAAGAATAAAAAAATACATAATTAAAAATGGGGGTTTTGGAGAGGTTTGTAATCATGCATCTAAGTAAAAGCATAAATAAACTAATCTCACTTCTATTATAATTTATGTACAAGTGACCTTCTTAAAACACATATCTTACCAACACTCTAATAATTGCAAGTATTAAAACAATCACGAAATTTTACCTTAATCGTCTTAATTACCTTCATACATTTTTCAATATTATAAATGCACCGACAGCGGCTGACACTTACAATATGATTTACCTTTTGTTTTTGACTGAATGCGCCGACATCGATCAACATTAAGTCTCTTCAATTCTACTTTAAATGCACCGAGATCGGATAAAACACTTAACATCAAATTGAAGTATGAAGCACTAGAATGTATGAAATAACTAAAATTCATAAAATAAGACACATGGAGATTGCATTTAACACTTACAAGTATTAGCAAGAAAATATCACACATATATTGAACTATAATCATAAACAAATAACAAAAATAAGAGTTTAAGTAAATGGAGAGTAATTGTTACACTTTCAAGGTGGATGAGAACAATGGATTGTTATTCACACGGTTCTCCGACAGCGAACGGAACCTTATAAAGATGGAGGAATTAAACTCGGGAAATATGGACTCAAACTCTAAACTTTGTATTGGAAATATTTTGCCAAAGTTTCTCTTAAGAAAGGCTCAAATGTATGCTTCCAAGAAGTGTCCTTAAAAAGTGAATTGAACCCCTATTTATAGGGGGAAATCAAATTAAGCTCTAAAAAAAATAAAAATAAATAAAAATTACAATAAAAATATTCAAAAGTGAAATGATGAAATTGAGTGGTTTTTGGGGAAAAGAAGTTAAAAAAAAAGAAAAGAAATGCTTGAAAAACAGCAAAAAAGGGGAGCTGTCAGAGTTGCTGAAAAAGGACGCATAATTCGACAGGCGCGTACTGGGAAGGGGCGGCGTGGCCGGCAGGCGTGCACTAGGGAGCAGGGGTTGTCGTCGGTAGGCGCTGGCCGAGCAGGAGAAGCTTGCTTCGGCAAGCGCGCGCCGAAGTGCTGCTGGACAGGTCTGAAGCAAGCTTGCGCAGGTTGGGCCGTGTGGGCTGGACTTCGGGCTGCGCCGATCTTGGACTGGGCTCCGCAGGCAGCAGTCTGGGCTGGTTTGTACAAATGGATTTGGGCTGCAGAATTTTAAATGAGAATTAATTAATTCACTTAATTAATATTTTCACCGAATTTCCTTCATAATTTCTTCGTTATAATTCTGATCGATACGATTCTTTCACCAAAATGCTCCAAATTACGAACTTTATTTATTTAAACAAAAATAACACAAAATAAATTATTTTATCTAATTATTTATTATTTTAATATTAAAAGTTAAGTAAAAAGGGTATAAAATAATATAAAATAATGCTCAATTAATGACCTATCATTTCGCACGCTTCACCCCAATTGTAATCAAATCTGTAAAGCGCATACAAAAGCTTTTCAAAAGACCAAGAATATGCAGAGCACAAATTTGACCACAGTAAGATTTAATAAAAAAAACTTCCCACAAATTAAATCTTAAACTGAACATCCTTTCAAATCTCAACAATTCCTTCTTCAATCCTACCGTCAACTTAAAATGCATTACTTTAAAAGGGTACATAAAATCCATCTTATGTTATGAAAGTAGCTAAATTTAAAACAAATATTAGGTGCAGATCCATTAATAATTATGCTCGTCTTGTAAATAGGAAAACAACGAAAGACACCCTAAAAGAGTAAAATAAAGGCTAAATAAAACTGAAGCAAGAATTGCAAGTAAGCAACTTATAAGTAAATTTAATCCCCATTAGGCTTAAACACCAAAACGAGATATAAAAGTAAAATTTAAAAAAGTATGAAAACCAATAATGGAACACTGTAGCTAAGTTCACAAGACTAACATATACTTTGATGTAGTTTAGTTAACAAGTAAAAGAGAATTTAGTTAACACAAAATTCAATTCCAACTAAAAATTTACTCAAATCCCATCAAATCTTGACCTGCATAATGGAATGTTTGAATGGCTTGGTTTACTTGAATACGTTAAAAAATTAAAGATAAACAAGTGACAATGCTTACAAATAGCGCACCATATGTTGTTCAAACCTTGAACGAACACCATATTTGAGCAGACTAGGAATTGACTAAAGGCAGGAATTGACTAAAGGCAGGAATTGACAAAAGATCCAACACGACCAACTTACAAGGGAATATACAAAATCTTAGATTATTCCAATCTTAGGACATAAACCTAGCATAGTATAAGACAATATCTAAAGGAATTGAAAGAAACATGTAATAAACCCAAACATTTCAATCCAAACTAGATGGTACATAAAAAACACACCCACATGCAAAATGAAATTCTGCACCTTTCTGAATCCTACCATCAAAACCCACAAAGCAATCAACCTACCAAACATAACCCAACAATTTAATTGAGTCATTAATAAAATAACGATGAGCCTACCACTAAATCCAAATTGTACCTCCCATACACCAAGCAAAACCTAACGTCCTCTCACAAATCATAGCATCCTAATTCCTAAAACCTGCAATCTTTACCCAAAAAAATCAAACATGTTCTTCAAACTAGAATTAATCACAATCACCTTATCGAAATTGCAGAAAACCTGCCTCATCGATGAAACCCAAAAGGCAAGTTGATATGTCTGTCCCATCCCTAACATTGTTCAGTGTAATGAAACCCCGTTCTCCCATTTATCGAAAATAACACAAAAGAAAACTACCAGTTGAAAACTAACATTGTATTTGTCGTTATCATGGACCTAAAATCACATTACAAAATTTCAAATTTGATGTTATACTATCACTTACAACCCCAAGACATTCACTACGACATTCACCAAAACGGAAACAAAACAAAAACCCCTAAAATTCAACAAACTTAATCAATACTAGCATTAGAATTGAACACGCCCTAAACTAGAGTAGTATGAACAAATGACAACCAGGGGAATCAATAGTAACCCACAATAAAAGTTTATCCTGCCAGGAACAATTAAAAACCACAGTGAGAAAAATCTATTATGTTTCTGTTTTTGGTTTATGTTGTTTTGCATTTTTGGGCATTTCACACAAGTCTGAAATAGAGCAGATTGGTTGTAGGGTGTGTGTTTACGTGAACCTACTATTTGAGGAGATTTACCCGCTCAATCAAGCTTCTTTTTCTATGTCGTTCATAAATAATCCTTTCTAAGCATTTATTCACAGAAACTAAAGCATAGAAATTAAACCAAGATGAACAACCATATAAATCGAAGAAAGAAAGAAAGCCGTGGGAAAGAGACGAACAACCACAATGAACAATGTACCCAGAACAATGAACAACCCCAAAGAACAATAATTCTTTCCTGGCTATAATGTACCACAATGAACAATTAAATAACCAACGAGGGAAAACAGCAGGAAAGACAAAAAACTCACCAAATCGTAAGTTATAGAGTGGCGGAGGAGCAACTGGACTTGAGCGATCCTCCACACCAATAACTCTACAGCCGTCTTCCGCGACCATTTCTGAAACAAGAACGAACAACCCCTTCACAGAGAAGATGAAGATGAGGTTGATGCACCTAGGTCTTTTTGGTTTGCGATCTAACTCAACGATGAAGCTTTGACAATGGTGAGTTTGAACCTCGCGGGCCTATGTTTTCATTCAGCCCCAAAATTTCAGTTTTGCGCGTGCCCAAGTGTTCTTAATTTGACTACTGGAGGGTGCCCGAGTGTGCATAGCTAGGTTTGTGCTATGCCCTGGATTCGAACATGGGACCTGATAGTCCTATAGGCAATGGTAGACTTAAGAAAAGAAGTTACATTTGCAACAATACAATATGTACCGTTAATAAAGGGTATTTAAAGGCAACGGTATGTTAATATTGATACTAAAAGGTAGCCTTATGCAACATCAGTTATAACTACTGATGCTATATTATATATTAGGCAATAGTAATTATTTTAATGATGCCTAAACTAGCATCTGCAATGGTTTTATAAATGTTGTTTCCTATATAGTGTTGCCTAAAGATAACATTGTTGTAGTGCAAGGTTGATAGTTAAGGAAAGGTGATCCTCAAGATGACTTCGGGGAAGGAATTAACTTTGAATGAAGTGCTACATGTGTTTGACATCCGAAAGAACCTGGTTTATGGATCTGTGTTATGCAAGAATGGATTCAGATTGGTCTTTGAGGCTGATAAATTTGTACTTACTAAGAATTAGATGTATATACGGAAAAGGTACCTGAAAAATGGTCTTTACGAAATGAATGTAATGATTGTTGTACCTTCTATTAATAATAATAATAACACAGTGCATTTGGCTTATATTATTGAGTCCCCAAATGTTTGGCATGGTAGATTAGGACATGTTAATTATGATGTTAAGCGTAGATTAGCTAACATGGATTTACTGCCTAAGTTTAATATTGATGCAAATCACAAGTGTGAAACTTCTGTTGAAGCCAAACAAACTAGAACATCTTTTCATTCTATAAAAAGGAGTACAGAACCTCTATAATTAATTCACAGTGAAATCTGTGATTTAAAGTATGTGCAAACTAAAGGTTATAAAAAGTATTTTATTACTTTTATCGATGACTACACAAAATATTTCTATGTTTATTTTTTTAGAAGCAAATATAAAGCCGTAGTAATGTTTCAACATTATAAGAATGAAGTTGAGAATTAAAATAGTAGAAAGATTAAGGTTTTAAAAAGCGATAGGGGAGGTGAATATGTTACACCATTTGCAATGTTTTGTGCTCAACATGGGATTATTCACCAAACTACTGATCCTTATTCACCTCCACAAAATGGTATCGAACATTGAAAGAAATGATAAATTCTATGTTAATAAGTCTTGGAGCAACCCAGAATTTGTAGGGATAAGCCTTGCTTTCTGGAAATTATATTCTCAATAAATTACTTCATAAAAAGTTAGAAAAAACACCATATGAGTTATGGAAAGGTCGAAGACCTTCTTATAAATATCTCAAATTCTGGGGGTGTCTTGCTAAGGTAGCAGTGCCATATCCTAAAAGGGTTAAAATAGGACCGGAAACCATTGATTGTGTATTCATTAGTTATGCTTCTAATAGTAGTGCATATTGATTCCTTGAACATAAGTCATATAACAATGTTGTACATGTGAATACAATTATTGAATCAAGGAATGCAACATATTTTGAGAATGTGTTTCCTTGGAAAGATGCACATGAACAAAGTTCTCATAAAAGAACTTATGATAGCAATAATCTTGACAATCATCAAGATCAATCAGACCAAGGATCTGAAGGACTTGAAAATAAGGCTAGCCTTAGACGAAGTAAAAGGGCAAAAACGTCTAAGTCATTTGGTCCCGATTTTCTAACATATTTGTTGGAAAATGAACCTCAAACCTACAAAGAAGCAATGTCATCCCCTAAAGCTCCTTTTTGGAAAGAGGCTATTAATATTGAAGTAGATTCCATTCTACTAAAACATAAATGGGAATTAGTGGATCTTCCTCCTGGAAATAAACATTTGGGTTATAAGTGGATTTTTAAAAGGAAGATGAAATCTGATAGATCCATAGATAAGTACAAGGTGAGACTTGTTATCAAAGGTTATAAAAAATAAGGAAGGCTTAGACTATTTTGATACTTACTCACCAGTTACAAGAATAACATCCATTAGAATGTTAATTGCAATAGCTACTTTGCATAATCTTGAAATACATCAAATGCATGTTAAAATTGTCACGACCCGACCTTTTCTAACATGATATTGTCTGCTTTGAGTCCAGCCCTCACAGTTTTGTTTTCGGAAGCTCATGTGCAACTTTCCAGTGGGTCAACCATCTTGGAATTGAACCAGCCCCTACTCACTTAAATTTGGAGTTCCCTAGGAACCTCAAGCTAGTGAGCTACCAAAAGACCTCCTATTGGATAGATGTGCCCCCATACATATAACGCACATCCTCTGGATCTCCTCGGGCGATGCGGGATTGCTAACCATGCCCCCAAGGCACGGGTCCTCACAATCCACCCCCCTTGGGGCTCAATGTCCTCACTGGCACACCCAATTCCGGCCAGGGTTGGACTCTGATACCAAATTGTCAGGACTCGACCTTCTCCAACAGGAAATTATCTGCTTTGGGCCTAGCCCTCACGATTTTGTTCTCAGGAGCTCATGTGCAACTTCCTAGTAGGTCACCCATCTTGGGATTGCACCAGCCCCTGCTCGCTTAACTTTGGAGTTCCACAGGAACCCCAAGCCAGTAGGCTCCCAAAAGGTCTCATGTTGGATAGATGTGCGCCCACACATATAAGGCGCATCCTCTGGATCTCTTCAGGCGATGTGAGATTGCTAACCACGCCCCCAAGGCACGGGTCCTCACAAAAATAGCCTTTCTAAACGGTGATTTAAAAGAGGAGATTTACATGGAACAACTAGAAGGATTCATTATTCATGAACAAGAGAAGAAAGTATAGAGGCTTGTTAAGTCTCTACACGACTTAAAGCAAGCACCAAAGCAATGGAATATAAAATTTGACAAATGATGTCAAATAGATTCAAAATTAATGAGTGTGATAAATGTATCTACACAAAAGTCACACTAAATGGTTATGTCATTGTATATCTTTATGTAGAATACATTCTCATTATTGGTAGTAATAATGATATGATTAAATCTACCAAGAGAGTGTTGACCAGTAAGTTTGATATGAAAGATATGGGAGTTGCAGATGTTATTTTAGGAATTAAGATTTCTAGAACTCCTGATGGATTAATACTGTCTCAATGTCATTACATTGAGAAAATACATTCCAAGTTTGGAAAGTATGATAATAATCTAGTAAAAAATTCATATGAAAGTAACCTTCATTTAACTAAAAATACTAGTTAAGACATATCACAAGTTGAATATGTACGTATAATTGGCAGTTTGATGTATGTCACGAACTGCACTTGCCCTAACTTGGCTTACTCAGTTAATAAGTTGAGTAGATTTACAAGTAATCCTATAAGAGATCATTGGAGTACTATAGTCAATGTTCTTGGCTATTTAAACTATACCAAGAATTATGGACTACACTACACAAGATATCCATCTGTTTTAGATGGCTATACATATGCGAACTGGATATCAAATGAGAAAGACTCAAACTCCACAAGTGGATATGTCTTTACCTTAGGTAGTGCAGCGGTCTCTTGAAAATTGACTAAGCAAACATGCATAGCCAGATCCACTATGGAATCTAAATTATCGTTTTAGATAAAGTTGCAGAAGAAGCTAAGTGGCTTCATAATTTCTTAGAAGATATTCCGAACTGGCTGAAACCCTTGCCTGCTTTGTGTGTACATTGTGACAGTCAATCGGATATTGGAAGCGCACAAAATATTATGTATAATGGTAAGTCTCGAGACATACATCGAAGACATAATACCATTAGAAAACTGCTTTCAAGTGGTATTATTACATTGGCTATATTAAGTCAAAAGAAAATTTGGCAGATCCGTTTACAAAACTTTGACAATAGAGCAAGTTAATAAATCATCGAGGAGAATGAGGCTAAAGCCTATTTCTTAATATTTTTCATGATGGACATCCAACCTAGTTGACTGGAGATCCCAAGATCTAGGTTCAAAAGGGACAACTAAATTATATATAACTGAAACATGAGCATTGTGGGGATATTCCTTTTGCCTATTCATATGATGAGACAATGATGCCTATATCGTGTGAGGATAAACTCAAATTTTAATGATTCCTATGACTTGGAAATCTAAGTAGGGTATGGCAGGGTACTTTTAATAGGAATACACCTATATTAGTGTGAAATGAGGTCGTTTCTATGAGAATTTTAAGGCTGAATTCTCTAAAGTATTGACGAACACCAGGAGTGTCCATGGCCAGAAGGATACAAGATAGAACCAAACGTGTTAAAAAAGATATTATGTGAGTAAGATTATCTTGGTTTACCTAAACGACATGGTAGTTCAAGACATTGCGTTCACTGGTTAGCTAGTAAATCCGACCTTATTTGTCAGGGCCCACCCCTAATCCCCTAATCCCCCGGGATTAAGGGTTAAACCCCGCTCCCGTCTGACTTGCGTATGACACAAGGGCCAAATTGACGTCTAACCTCCATGTAACACGTAAATCGGACAAGGGAGTTCCGACCCGACCTTCCAGAAACTTCCGAACTTCCCAAAGTGCGCAGAGTCTACTGTGGATTGTACGTATGATGTCTCCGTCTCTCTCTCGACCAACAGCCCGCACTGCAACAACCTGGAGGGTATCAAAAACACGAAAAGACTGTGAGTGGACAAAAATAAAGTTTAAGTTAAAAAACAGTTATCGGAAAACACATACATTTATACCCTCCGTTTTAAAACCAATGCATGCATATAAATTTTCTATCATAAAACCATGTACTAAAAATCAAACACATTTCTTCTTTTCTCCATTCCCGGGCCTCGGTCCAAAACCACCAAAAACCTTCCATCTGGGCCACTGCCCAAAACATCATCATCAAGTCTCAATGAAAAACCAAACACATTTAAAGCTACATTCTCATCCAGCGAACCTGCTGGATCTATCCTAGTCTTTAAACTCCCGAGTCTTTAAACTCAACAGGCCTACGAGGGAAATATCAATATATCTGAGTCTTTAAACTCCCGAGTCTTTAAACTCAATCCGGGCTCGTCCCCCGTCAAATATAATCTGGGTCTTTAAACCCAATAACCAGATCCAGCAAATCCAATCCAAACCGTTTGAAAACCATTTCTAAATCCACATCCAAACCCGAATCTGAAATCACTGGTCTGATGCCCTTCCGGCATCCAGAACCGTTATTCCGAATCCAAATCCAGAACTCACATCCATTTCCTTTCCAGATTCGAGTCCGCAACCATCATTCCGTAAGCCGGCATCCGGAACAACCATTTCGAACCCAAACCCGAAAGTCCAGTTCAAGTCTCAAATCGACTCCCGAATCATCATCCGGAAATCCGATTCAAAACCCGAAATCACGTTTCTCAAAACCATTTTAAATTGGGCCCTAAGCCCGAAAATACTTTCCAAAATCCTTTTAATTTCTTTGAAATCTAACCGTATTTCAAAACCCTAATTCAACCGTTAAAACCAGTTTCAAATCACGATAGTTACCAAGACCTCGTAAAACGTGAAAACCGTCATTTTCTCGAAAAACATACAAAAACCAT
Organism: Prinsepia uniflora; assembly: GCA_032719365.1. NCBI lineage: Eukaryota > Viridiplantae > Streptophyta > Magnoliopsida > Rosales > Rosaceae > Prinsepia > Prinsepia uniflora. The sequence continues at coordinate 53,161,409 of CM064862.1, forward strand.
AAACCATCACAATCATAAATCCAATCATAGAATCACGTATAGAAAACATATAAAAACATATATGCATGCATCAAGAGTTATAAAGTAAAGTCCACTCACAGACCATTTCAACGTCGCCTCGATACGCGCACACTTACGCCGTCTCCGGTCATTTGCTCTCCTCGGATTTCCCGAACCTGTCCAAAGCCCAATATAAAGTCACTAACTACTTCACGATACTCATACTAAATCCTCATAATTTTCCAGTATTTTAACTATTTTAACCGAGCCCTAAAACCTTCGGACAGCCCGAAACATATCGAGTTGATGTCCGATTAACTCGAAACCAGTGCTAACATGTTCGTTACATCAATTAGACTAAAAACCATGTTGAACACTTCCCCGGGTTCTGCCTCATGCGCCCTCACACGCCGTCCAAAGGGGCTGCGCGTGGGAGCCACGCGCCCAGCACAGTGTCATCGTCTTCCTTGGGAAAACCCGGTCCAACCGGTTCGGTTCAGCCGTGAACCGGCGTTCACGGTTTTCAACCAGTTTTCATCCATTTTTAATCCCGTTGAGTCCCTTAGTTTCGTCCCATCCTCCTTAATATATTCCCCACCTGAAAACCCAACATCGAAGCCCCTAGCTCGTCGACTTCAAGTTCGAAGAAATTTACCCGAAACCCCTGTTTCGGTTCCCAGCTAAGCAAACACTCCCCCATCACGGCATCAAGCTTATTCGACTCCTAGGGACCTCCTGAGTCTCATAGCACCCACCAAAAGCCTCGACTTGTACTCAAAACCCACAACTTTTGATTTTAACCTAACTGGGAAAACAGAGGCCCGTGGACAATTACCTGTCTTCTGACCACCGCCGTGCACGCCGCTGTGCTCCTCCCTATTCACAAAGCTCCGCTCAGGTCCCTGAACACTTTCACCCGTCCAATTTTTGAAGATTGATCGATCGGGGTGCATAACCGTGCACAAAACCCCAGCCCTGTTTCTCTGGTTCTTCCACACTTCTCACACACCTCACACACTCACCACCACACCCAAAGCCTCACAAACACGATCACTCACTCTCCTAGCTCTCCTTCGAACACCACAGAATCTCACAACACTCACCCAGTTTCTGCAATTCACTCAATTCAACCCTCAAGCTCACCCTCTGTTTTCCCCCTTCGGCTAAACACAACCACATGGCACAATTTGTTTAAACACAACCGTGCACGGCCTAGAACCCACTAGAGCCCTGCCACATGTCACAATCCTCTCTCTTTTCACACAAAAATCTCCTCTCTGCCCTGGACAAGTGTCCCAATCCGGTTGCACCCTGCCCAACCAGCCAAAAGACCAAAATGCCCTTCATTTTAAGTCAAATTTACGATTTTGTCCTCAACCTTTCTAGACCCGTAACTCACGCATCATAAGTCCGATGAATACGTGCTGCCTGTCATCGAACTCAGGACGATGAGATCTACCTAACGGTCCTAGGTCAACGTGTCAAAACCCGATCATACGAAAAGTCAACTTTCCCCCTAGTTCCTTCCGAACATCATAACTTCCTCCTCGGATGTCGGAATCGGGCGTGCCACCTGCCTACGGATTCGTAACGTCCTAAACTACGTCCTAGTCATCGGTCAATACCCCATTGACCTCCCAAACTAAAAGTCAACATTTTTCCCGAACTAGGGGCAAAATCGTCATTCTAGGCTAACGACTATCGGGACCAACTAACCCTCGATTAAGCTCCCTAAGCTCATCTTAATCACGGTCTTAACCCTAATTTTCGGGACGGGTCGTTACATTATTTCACTACGAAAGGTTCAAGGCCAAAAACTACCTATCCCAATGTGGTACCTTTTCGACCAAACTCTCTCAAGCGTCTGCATTATTGTACATTTGAATTTTTAGGTTAATTTCCATTCATGTGGGGAATTGTTAGGAAATTAAAGAGTTAATTCCTAATAATGTGAATGGAAATTAAAAGGACATAATTGTTGGACCATTATACCTTTAAAATTAGGATTTGACCCTAATAATTAATTCATAATTTTCTAGATGAATGTTAATTTGTATAAAATTAATATTTAGATTAGAAAATTGAAGAATATATATATTTATATATATTTTTTATTTTAAAGTGCCATTTGGTTTGGCAACCTTTCGTAGAAGGGGCATATGAAATTTCATGAAAAGGTATATATTAAAAGTCCAATAGTTACATACAATGTATCTTATGAAAAAATGTGTCTTTTATTAAGAGATGTGTCTTTTATTATGAAATGTGTCTCTTATTAAGATATGTGTTACTTATTAAAAGATATTACTTTATTTAATAGATATATCTCTTATTAAAAGATGTGTCTGTTATGAAGAGATGTTGACACATCTATAAATAGAGTTGTCCACGACTCATTTCATTCATTCAAAAACAAATATTCAATCATTCAATACATTTGTAGATATTGAATATTAGGTCTACAAAGCATACAATTTTAGAATATTTCAAGAGACAGTTTAAACACAGTTTGCGTTCACTATTTTTGTGGATTGATGTGCTGCTTCCACAAGAAACCGATCGTTGTATCTTGTGAGGCATTTGCCAAGTAAAATTCTTGAGCACCAGTGAAGAGGCCATTTCGTCTTAAGGAAATATAACCAAGTTATAGACTCGATCATACATGTAAAGTGTCTCTTACTCATTTCCTTTGTAATTCATTTATTTGATTATAAAGTTTGTTTTATTTTCATCTTTATGTGAATATAGCAATTAACAATATTTTTACCAACATATGCGGCTTATACATTTTAAAGAAAAATGCATAAGTTTCTCACTCATTTCATTAAGAATCTCCTTAGCCAGATGTTCAATTCTCAAAATTCTGCCAACAAAAGGTGCAAAATTTTTATGCCAATCTATGTCATGCTTTTTGTCCTACCTCAACCCATCATCAATGAGAATGGCAGAGATTCTTGCAGCTTTGAAGCAAGTGCAGATGATCGACTGTAACCCAGTGAGCTTGCGATGTTCTTCAACTCCATGCAAGGTTTTTTCAACCACATGAAGCTCAGCAACATCCTTTAAATTTCTCTTCAAATCATTGAACAACATAACAAAACACAACGTTTGGCATATACCAGTAAACATCATACGTCAGTAAATCAGATACTACCAACAGATAAGAATATAAAGCTATGTTGTTTTAAGTTTTGGCTTAAATTTAACCGGGTTGAGTGAAACAAATAGAAAATACTCAACATTATTGAATCTAGTCTATTACAGGTGCAAGATAGGATGGAAGCATTGAGAGAAATGGAAGAGTTTAAGATGCATACGTTGAAGGAGAGGGAATGGGGTGCGTAGGATAAGGCGTCACCATTGGCCTCAGAGAAGCAACTAATGAATAGGAAGGAGGAACCAATGGTGACGATGTTGTAGACGAGGGCGTCGACGAGCTCCGCCTCCTCCACTGCCTTTCTCAGCTCCGTCAAATTCATGTATCACCCTATTTTCTACTACTAGATTCTGGAGTTCCTAAACCTTGTCTGGAAAAAGTCCCAATCCTAGATTGTCAGATTGGGTTTAGGATTTATTCAAACCCATATTAGGATTTTTTCCATATTAGGCTTAGTATTTGTTCAAACCCAGATTGTCACCGATCCAGATTGGGATTTTAATTTGGGATTGAGTTTTTTGCAGAATCCATCATCCCTTTTCAATTAGACAGAGAAAGAAGATGATGATGGTGGAGAAACCCATATTCACTATTCATCATCGTCTTCTTTAATTTTTTAATATTAATTTTAACAATTTTCTACAAAATAATTAAACAACCAAGTATTTTCTAACACATAAGTACAAATGACGCCATTACTAACATAACATGACGATTGGAGAAACATAAATAACAGATGGAGGGTCCTGGCAATACATTGCAACGATTTAGGTTGTGGGAGCAAATTGAGATCAAGTGGCTAGTTAGGGGCGTATTTTGAGTAATAAGTCTTTAATTTATGATCATCGTAGTAGGATACTATGCTCTTTCATTGCAGCGGTGATTTGGTAATTAGTATAAAATAGAGCAAATTACACTTTAATATCTTGTAATTTACACTTTATAACATATTCATACCTAAATTTTCAATGTTACAATTTCCACCATGAACTCTTCAAATCATTACATTTTGATATCTTTGTTAAAAATTTTGTCAAATCTAAAATGAGACCCACAATTTTAAACAATAAAATATTAATTTAAATTTATAAAAATTATTTATTTTGAAAAAAAATCCAAAAAATCTACTTTCATATAATAAAAATAAGAATTAAAAAAATTAAAAATTATTTATGTATGAAAGTAATTCGTCTCTCTCCATAAATAATTTTTTAAATTATTTTTTGTGAAATAAGGCCTTAGTTAAAAAATAAAGATGATGAAAATAGAAAAATTAATTTCGTGTGTAAATAATTTTTTTAGAGTTTTTTAAAATTTTTAATTTTTTGGACATTTGTAAATTTTTAAATTTTTATTAACCAAAAGTAATTTTTTTTGGTTTTTTAAAAAATAAATATTTTTTTATAAATTTAAATTAATATTTGATTATTTAAAATTGCGTGTTCCATTTCAAATTTGACAAAATTTTTAACAAAGGGGTCAAAGTGTAACAATTTGAAGAGTTTAGGATGAAAATTGTAATATTTGAAAATTTAGGTATGAATCTGTTATTAGGTGTAAAACACAGGGTACTAAAATGTAATAGTTGTAACGACCCGTTCCGAAATCCGGGATTAAATTAGTGACTAATCACAATTAGTGAGGTTAATAGGTGATTAGCTGGGCGAAATCGGACGAACGATGCAAAATGACCGTTTTGCCCCTAGGCGTGGCCACAACGTTGACTTTTCATTCGGGAGGTCAAATGGACTTTGACCGATGACCGTGACGTAGTTCGTGACGTCACGAGTTCATAGACACGTGACACATGGCATTCCGACATTCGAGGAAGAAGTTATGATGTTCGGAAGTTTAAGGGCATTTTGGTAATTTTGGTTAAAAGGGGAAAATAGTTGACTTTTGGATCGGGAGGTCCGATGGTCGAGGGCCAAGGACCGTTACGTAGATCGAGACGATACGAATCCGTAGACAGGCGGGACGTCGAATTCGGAGATTCGACGGCGAAGTTACGGTTCATGGAAGTACGAAAGTACTATTGCATGAATTACGAGACAAGTGACTTTTGGATTCTAGTGGGCCCCAGATATTTAGTTCCTGCCCAATGGATGAGTGACAAGTGTCACCCATCCACTAGCCATTCCTTTCCTTCATGCATACCCCATTCCTTCATCGATCATCCATTTTGTTCATATCCAAACCAAAAACCCGATCTCACCTCTCTTGAACCAATCCAAACCCATAACCCATATGATCATGCCTGAGGACCTAGAGAGTGAGAGGAGGAGTGAGGATGATGGTGGCCGGACAGGATGGCACCGTCGTGCACAGCTGAGGCCCAAACCCGATAGGTACTCGGTTTAACCATTTTCCCCTTTTATTTTGATTCTCCACGATATGGTTGATTTTAGATGATTAGGATGAGCTTAGGGGATTATTAGGAAGTTATATAAGATGTTTTAGGAGGTGGTTTCACGGCTGAGAAAGCCTGGGAAAATTTGGACCGTGAGGTTCAAAATCAAACCATAGATTTTAGGTGTTTTAGATTAGGTTTGATGATTGAAATGGATATGAAATGAGAAAATGGGAATTTTAGGATTGAATTGGATTGAAAATGGACCAAAATGAGGAAGATAGAACCCTGAACTGGTCACGCCGGTCCAGTTGCAGAGAATGGACCGAACCGGCCGGTCTGGACTGGTTCAATCACTGAGGAAGATAAAAAGTGCAGCGGCGCGTGAGCCCACGCGCAGGGCCCTTTGGGAGGCACGTGGCAGGGCGTGATGGGTAATTTGGGGAAGTTTTCAACATGTGAAATCTTCTATTCGATGTAACGAACATTTTGGGACTGGTTTCGTGTCGATCGAACACCGTCTCGATAATGTTCGGGGCATCAGAAGGTTTAGGTTCGAGATTTAAAATACTTAAAAATTCGGGAAAATTACGGGGCTTCAATGAGAGGTTAATAAGGTAGTTAGTAACCTTCTATTACGATTTGGACAGATTTTGGAGTTCTGGTGACGATGATTGGCTTGGGAGAGCCGTACGACACGCAAACCGAAGCGGCAGCATAGGACGGTCTGTGAGTGAACCTTGATTTCTAAACTGTGATGCATGCATAAATGTTTTATATGGATTATGATTGTGATTCTATGATGTTGAATTGGAAATTGGTGAATAATATGATTTCACGCATTTCGAGGCGATTTACGTAAATCGAGGTTTTCCAGTTTTACACTGATTTTCCATACTTATGGTTTTGGATATGATTTCATGAAATGGTTTTAGATTTGATAAAGTAAACTCGGGTTCGAGACCCACTTGTATGGAAACCCTCGGACTCAAAGTCCTTTTAATTACATTCTCGGGCCGGAGGCCCAATTGGTTCTGAAATTTATTTCAGATTTGAAAATGTGGAATCGGGCATGAGACCCATTTGATTTACGGAATCGGGCACGAGGCCCAGTTGGTTTACAAATCGGGCCTGGGGTCCAATTTGTATGTGGATTCGGGCCTAGGGCCCAGCTATGTGTTACAAATGGTTTTTATGGTTCATGACGGTTTATGGGAACCGGCATAAACCCTTGAAATGGATTTATGGTTCATGACGGTTTATGGGAACCGACATGAACCCTTGAAAGGATTTTATGGTTCATGACGGCTTATGAGGGCCGGGCATGAATCCTTGAAAGGTTTAAAGAATGATTTCAAAGGTTTTTCATATGCCATCCTTTATATATGATTGTCTCCTCCGGAGAGGGTCGTTGGCCTGGATGGACCCCGGAGTAGTCACAGAGCACTGACTGAGTGGAGTCGCACCCCAGTTGGGTTCCTTACTCTCAGGAAGGGCATGGTTCGTAACCTCCAGGGAGGGTCATTGATCTACGGACATTGACTTGGGTGGACCCTGGAGAGACTTGGGTTTGAGACCCCGGTTAGCACGCGCGTAGCTCTATATACCGTGACAGGTTCGGTGATATGAAATATAATGGATAAATATGATTTCAATTGGTTTGAGAAATTATGTTTTATGATGATAAATGGATTTGGGCTGAGATCCCGCATATGTTTATTATGTTATGGTTTTTTGTACATGGTTTAGGCAGGAGCCCGTATGATTATGGTTGTTTAAACATATGTGATTGGATAACTGGTTTTACTATGCATGCATGCTTTTTAGTGAATGGTATAAAGGTCTTTTTATAAATGTGTTTTATGAACTTATTACTTTTTGTCCACTCACAGTCTTTCTGTTTTTAATACCCTTCAGGTTGAATACGGCGCGGACTGTAGCAGAGACCGAGATATCACATATCTCCTCCGGATCCTGGCGTACTCTGATGGCCCGAGAGGGCTGAGGTTGGAAATTTCCCTTGTTTGACACTCCGTGTCAGACGGGATCAGGGGCGTTCCTCGTTAATCCCAGGGGGATTGGGGATGGGTCATGACAATATACCCTATAAAATAATTACTTTATCACCTAACCTCATAAAACTCACATTTTTACTTTTGCCTTTTGTTATTTGGACTTCATTGTTTAGGTGTCTGCCAATATACTGCGATTACGCCGTCCACGTGGACCTTTCTGGTCGGGATGTGTTAATTCTCTATTATCATATATAAAATATAAATAATAGTAGAAGGGACCAAAAACTCTATTATTGAAGTTCGAGAATGGTTGGTAAATTTTAAGTACATTTCAGGGATGTTAACAATCATCTAATGGAGAGATTATAACAAATACCTGTGAAATGACATCTCTACTTTTATTTTTAACATATTAAATTTCAAAAATAAATGGAAGAATTAATAATGCACACTTAGATTAAATCAAGCTTTAATTATGACGATTAATAAAATTATGATTATATTGAAGGTGATTTAGAACCATTTTTTCTTGAAATTTACATGAATATCTCTATATGTCGCCAGTGATGAAAATATAAAAAATATCGTCGATATTTCGCTATTTCCGACCGGTGGCCCATAAGGAGGGGGTGAAGGAAAATCTTCCCCAAAAATCGGCAATTTCGGCCAATATCGGAGATTATCGGCGATAATCTCCGATATTGGCCGAAATTTCTGATTTTGCACTGAAACCACCACAAACCGCAACCGACAAAAACCCAGAGGAATGAACAGAAATTGAAACAACCATGAACAGAAATCGAACAAATCAATCAAAACCGTGAACATAAATTGAAAGAATCACAGATGGACAGAATTTTGCCTAATTATTTAATCCTACACAAACATTCAATCAATACAATTTGGACTATTAGGCTACAATTTTGGGGAAAAAAAAAAACACTCAAATCACTCATTCACTAATGCCTACAAATTGCATCCACAAAAACATAGTTTGGAAGAAACATACCTTTAAGAGCACAAATTGGGGCAAAACCCTCGCCTAGTCCACGGCTCTTTGCCTTTTCAATTCACTCGACTACATCATCGAGAATCACCTCTCGAACCAGTCGAAGGCCTCACAAAGTCACGATCATCACTGGAACCTCTCGAACTCCTTGAATATGTCGACGGCCGAATGACCTCTCGAATCACTCGACAGAAGTACTCGAACCTCAACTCATCCTCGATGACGACACTCGATAAAAGCATTCGAACCTCAGCTCCTCCTCAACGACGACCTTTTCACCTCACGGGCTCACAACCTCTCTGTTTCAGTCGAGAGACGCTCTCACCCTCGCCAGAGAGTTCTCGATCTCTTAGGAGTCAGGACGACTCTCCATAGTCCACACATATTGATCCAACCACATGTGTGTGTAAACAATGCAAGTGAAACGCTGTCGTTTCAATTTTTGTTTTTTAATGATTTTTTTTTCTGATTAACCTTTTATTTTGTGTTTAATTTTCTTTTTCTGCTTAACCTTTTTTTTTTCAAAATCCCAAATTTATTATTTGGTAAAATATGTTTTAATGTAAAATGTGGCTTAACACTCACATATTTGCTAATATATGTTTTAATTTACAGTATATGTTTTAATTTAGAATATATGTTTTAATTTAGAATATATGTTTTAATTTAGAATATATGTTTTAATTTATGATATATGATTTAATTTAGAATATATGTGATAATTTAGAATATATGTTTTAATTTAGAATATAAGTTTTAATGTAAAATATGGCTTAATTCACATATTTGGTAATATATGTTTTAATTTAGAATATATGTTTTAATTTAGAATATATGTGATCATTTAGAATATATGTTTTGATTTAGAATATATGTTTTAATGTAAAATATGGCTTAAATAACATGATTACAATTATTATTATTATTATTATTATTATTATTATTATTATTATTATTATTATTATTATTGTTATTATTGTTATTCGTCATTATAAAAGTCTAATAATTTTTATGTATATTAGCCTTCATAATATGACGAATGAAAGTGCGAGTGAAAGTCGTCTAAGACCTAGAAGAATTGACCCAGCATGGAAATATGTCATTACAATTTCTAGAAATAAAAACGGTGTCATATGTTCTTTTTGTCAACTTCAATTCCTAGAAATAAAAACGGTGCCATATGTTTTAATTTAAGTTTATTTTTAAGATTTTATACATGTTAGTCATCGTTAAACCCAATTGTATCATATTATTCATCATATATTTATTATATTAAAATCATTTTATAATTTTTATTAAGCATGCATAATCATTATTGGGTATTTAAGTTTTTCTCAAAGTTTCATTACAAATTTCCAAACTTTTAGACTAAATTTTCATCATTTTCATTGACCGTAAATGATATCGATATTTGGAGTGAGATATTCGTAAATTTAACTAGCGATATATCAGTTGATATTGATATTTCAATCTTTATATGGTGGAGTGGCAAAATGGTGATTAGTCCAAAGGTAAAACGGCAGTTTACCCACGGTACAAATATTAAAACCAGACGGACCAAGAAGACAAGCTAGGGTTTTATAATGAGCATTTGAAAGAAAAAAAAAACTGAAATTGAACCACAACAGCATGTAAAGCTCTGAAGATCTAACATGGTGGTACCAATCTCCAGCTTGAAGAACACCCTTCGACTTTGTTTTTCAATAATTTCTTGCACATTTTCTTCCAGAAATAATCCATTTCTTCTTGTAGATGTAAAATCTTCACGCATTTTCCTTGTAAGTCAGTTTTCTCAGACCCATCGCCTCAAAAATCTCATCCAACAGACACAAACTCACCAGTCAGTTACCTCATGTGGGCAGTCCCCAGAAGATGCAATTTCAACATCCAACAAAGTGGGGTTGAAATCCCGTCAAGGGGCCGACTCCGTTTTGGCACTTCTGAGCAGCCATGGATTCTCTGCAACCCAGATCTCGAAGCTCATAAAGCCGCGCCCAAGAATTCTTTCAGCCCATCCTGAGAAAACCCGTTTGCCCAAGCTTGAGTTTTTCAGCTCTGTTGGGCTTTTAAGGGAGGACCTTGCAAGAATTTTGTCTTTCAATCCCCACCTTTTGTCAAGAAGCTTGGAGAATCAGATTATACCCTCTTAAAATTTTCTCAGGAGTTTAATTTCCAAGCAAATGTAGTTGCTGTTTGAAAGCTCAGGTCGTGGGTTTTCGTGGAAAATCACCGCAAGAATGTGCTGCCCAATATTGGGCTTTTGAGAGAATTGGGTATGCCTCAGGCATGCATTGCTCCTCTGCTAGCTCACAACACTAAAGTCTTGATGTACAACCATGATGATTTTCGTGAAGCTGTGAACGAGGTGAAGGCAATGGGGTTTGATTTAAAAAAATAAATGTTTGTTTCTGCTCTAAGAGCAGTGTGTGGCAAGAGCAGCAAGTCCATTTGGAATCGAAATCGCAAAATTTACAAGAGGATCTGGGGATGGTTTGAGGAGGATGTGGTCTCCGCTTTTAGGAGAAGCCCTCAGTGTATGATTCTATAAGAGAAGAAAATAATACAGGCAATGAATTTTCTGGTGAATAAAATTGGATGGAATTCGCTACTAGCCCTCAGCTCATAAGCATATGTGCTTTTACGTACCCGTTAGGCACATTGACAAAAAGTGCGACCGACCTGTTATGGCCTGTGAGCTGGTCCAACTCGAAAGTTAGCGGGCTAAATTTGAGCTAGGCTCGATTTTAATAAAGCTCGGTAAGCCCAGCTTGATTCACTTGTATAAACCCGTTCCATATATGATTTTTGTTAATTAGGAATTATTGTGTTTTCTTTATATATGATTTTTTCTTAATTTTTGTTTATGTTTTATGCGTGCTACTGATGAATATGTTTTGTGTGAATCTAATCTTGCTTGTAATAAAACTGTTCCGTGAGTAATAAAGTGAAATAAAGTTTTGCTCTTTCTATTATTTAGGATTTCATGGTTATGATCCAAATCTGGTTTGGGGTGTCTTTTGTATTCATGTGTTGAATTCTCTCATAATTGCGACTCTTTCTGTTTCAATCTTGGCTAGCCTAACACAATTGAACCTTAGACACAATTGACATTATTTTTTGTATTAGGATATTAAAATCAAGAAAACAATACAAGTATGCCTCATATTTTTTACAGGATCGATATCACTGTTTTATTTCCTTATGTAGTCATCTTTGTATATCCATTTACATAAAAAAAAATATAGTCATAATCAATTTTAGATGAACATATACCCACGATTTACTTTAACACACAATTTGTTTTAGGTTGCAAGGAACAAAAATTTGATGACGAGATTGTAATATATTTTTTAAAAGTGGATGGATGTAGTCATTGGATTTGTTTTAGGTTGTAATAACAAGAATTTGCTTTAGGTTGCTAACATATAAGCACTAAATAGATGTAGTGATGATGAGATTGAGATGGTTGAGAGTGAAAGTGAGTTAATTTGATGATAAAGTTGTAATTTTTATTTCATATTTTTTTTTTCTAACTCCAAAATTTGTTGAACAATTTTTTTTGTCGTTGAAAGATTGAACTAGTTATTTCTAAAAGTCCAATTAAGCCCAACCCGAATGGGCTTATTAGGCTCGACCCGTAAAACTCAATAAAACCCCGACCCGACAAAGTACTTGGACTTTTCATTTATGACTAAACCCGTTTGGCCTGGTACTTTTGAAATAATCAAATAGGCTCGGCCCAGCTTGAGTCAAGCCCAAAAAATTTGAGCCGGGCTTGCCCGATCCGGCCCAATGATGAGGGCTAATTACGGCATATCCCATGGTTTTGTGTTTCAGTGTGGAGAAGAGAATCATTCTGCGGTGTTCAGTCATCAAGGTTTTGCAGATGAAAGGTTTGGTAGATGAAGATTTGAGTATGGCTTATGTGTTGCTACATGCAGAATAGTAATTTCTGGATAGGTTTGTCAACAAATATGCCAACACTTTACCTTGAGTATCAAGTTCGTATAAGGGTAAAATGGAAATCAAAGATGTATGATCCTTTTTTAAGTTCCTTGGGATGATAGGATCTTTTAACCATTAGCCTTTTACTTTAAATGCACCATAAACTTGCAGATAAACTTATTTTACTTTGCACTTTGTTCTCAATATTCTCTCTCAAAACTGAACTAGGACTTATAGATGAAATCGACATGGAAGAAATGAGGGACCCATATACTCAAAACTGCGAATGGGAATTGCCCATGTTGGATTGAACGTGCTCAATGCATGATCATGTAGTGTGTTGATGAGAACATAAGATGATGGAGCTGTTTGGTTTGACACAATCATGTACTTCAAGTAAATGGACTCATCAAATTGTAAAATATAATTAAAAGGATTTAATCGTTGATGAGGCAGTTAAGAAATTTCTCTCAACTGATAGGTTTGAGAGATTCAAGGAAAACTGTCATTGCTGGTTGGTTTCTGCCTTCAAGCACGTTGGACACCTTATGCATAAAACCAAGTCCTATCGAATGGTGTTAGTGTGTCTGTTTTTGTGTGCTCAGAAGGGAGAAGATGATCCTGCAATCTTCGCCTATCCATGATCGAAACTCAATGGCTACAATTAGTCTTTCTTACTCACGATACATTGGTCATAATTAGTATTAACAATCTGTAATCCAGTAAGCTAATTGACATTCATGTAGTTGTTTTCCTACATTTCGTATCAGATCGTCAATATTCCTAAGGATTCAATAGGGACACTAATAATCAGAAATTATTTTATAAATGCTGCTTCCGCTATTCAATTAACAATCCTAGTATCATGAATGATTATGGTCAAAATAATTTTGGTGTACTGATGTATTATGGAACTCGGATAACCTAATTGTTTCATGATCAAACTCATAAGATCCGTTACTATTATGTTGAGGCAAAATTGATGGCTCAGTTAAAGATTGATTGTATGTTAAGAAACCATTTACCATTTATGTATGTATGGTAACTAACACATAAGTTAAAAAGGATCAGATGTATGAGAATGATCAAGAAAATTTTGATCTTGAGTTTGTATCATTTAGACTGTTGGAAATGATCTGCCAATGTAGGTTAATTATTGATTGTTTGAAAGATTATGTTGAAAATCAGAAACTTGTAACTCGACATCATTGCAAGATAGAGTTTTTCCCAAAGGTGATTCCTAATCTGGGTTGATCTTGAGTTAGTGTATAATAACATGAAATATGAAGATTGTACCTTTTCATTGGCTCAAAGGTCTTGAAATTGTATTATTGTCTCTGTGTTTTATGTTTTGATTATGCAGACTAATTGTTAAGCTAAATCATACCCAAAGATGTATTTTAAACTTGAGAAACTAATGACGATATTAGTGGATGAAATTTTTTTTTTGATATACCTATGATGTACAACTTATAATTATTTGAAATATTGATGATTGCAGTTTTTGGTTCCACTTCCCTGAATGTTGCTAACATTGAACCTCTCAATGGGAGCAACTATAAGAAATGGAAAAGAGACGTTGAACTCTTCATCTGCTATGGAGAGTATAAGTTTGTGTTCAAAACTGCAGCACCACAAGAGCCAACTCATGACTCGACTTTTGAGGAACTTAGGGAGACTAAGAAATGGAGAAAGGCTGATACGTTGGGAATGCTCCATATCCAGAGGCTGATGGCATAAACTGTAAAGGGAGGGATCCCAGAATGTGTCACGGGAAGAGCCTATCTTACTGCTATTGATGAGAAGTTCAAAGAGTCTGATAAGGCATAGACTGGGAACCTTCTCACCAATCTCACCAATATGAAGTATGATGGAAATGGTTTGTAAGGGAACTTTTCCTCAAGATGGTCGATCTTGCCAACAAACTTGGAGAGCTGGAAGTGCCCTTGAATGATCAATTGTTGGTTCACATGGCACAGAACTACCATCCAAATATGAGAACCTCAAAGTCTCATATTACACTCAGAAGGAAAAATGGAACATGAATTACTTGATTTTCATCTGTGTCAATGAGGAATAGAGAATGAAGAATGCCAAGTCAGATCAGGTTTCACATGGTGCTGAAGTGAACCTTGTGAACAAAGGGAAAAGGAAAATTCACACAGATGCACTGTATGGCAAGAAGAAATTCAAAGGTAACAAAGCTTCTACTTCTGATTTTCTACTGTTAAGAAACTCAAAAGTTCAAAGCAACCAAACCCAATGATGGGAAATGCTTCTTCTGCAAGAAACCTAGCCATGTGAGGAAGGACTATGATGGTTTCAAAGCATGGCTTCAGAAGAAGGGTAAGATAATTGATGTTTTTGTAACTGTTGAGTTTAATTTGCTCTTGATTCCAAAAGATTCCTAGTGGTTTGGCTCTGAATGTTCCATTCATATTACAAACTCTTTGTAGGGATTCTCAAAACTAGAGAAACCAAGCAATGAATGCTACAATTTTTACATTGGGAATGGAAGTCGAGTTGAAGTTGTGTCTATTGGAGATGTCAAGCTTATAACATCCTTAGGTTTTAATCTAGTTTTAAATCCAGTATTTTATGTACCTTCTACGAGAAGGAGTTTGCTTTCTGCTTCAAAACTTTTTAAGTCTCGTTATGGTTTTCTTTGTGACAATGTTGGTTTCAAGATATTTCATTTTGATAGATTGGATGTTCCTCTTGGAAATTGCTTGATTAATGATGATTTATGGTACCTTGACTGTTCTATGAATAAATGCTTTAGTGTTGATTACACTGGTTCCAAAAGAGAGGTTCTAAATAAAAAAAACTCTATGCTTTGGCATAAAAGACTTAGACACATTTCCAAGGAAAGAATTTTGCATTTAGCCAAGGAAAACTTGATTCCAAATTTGAATCAAAACTATTTTCATTTTTGCATTGATTGTGTTAAAGGAAAACAAACAGATTTTAGGAAAAATTGGTTCAAACAGAACTCAAAAACTCTTGGAAATTATACATACAGATGTTTGTGGACCTTTTCAGTGTAAAACCATATGTGGAAATGTCTATTTTGTGACACTCATAGATGACTTTTCAAGATATACTTACATATATCTCATTCCTGAAAAATCTCTAGTATTGAATTGTTTCAAAAACTTTAAATTAGAAGTAGAGAATCAATTGGAATCAAAGATCAAAACAGTAAGGTCAGATAAGAGTGGTGAGTACTGGCAGATACACAAAAGCTGGTCAAATGAAAGGACCATTTGCCTTGCATCTGGAAAAAAAAATGGAATTATTGCTCAATATACCACTCTTGGAAATCCTAGGCAAAATGGTGTGGCTGAGAAGAGAAATAGAATTTACATGGAAATGATTAGGTCAATGTTTGTTGGGACAGATTTGCCAATTTTCCTGTGGGGTGAAGCCTTGAAAATAGCCAATTACATAAGTAATCGTGTGCCATCAAAGTCAGTAGGAAAAGTGCCTTTTGAGGCTTGGACATAAAGGAAACCAAGTTTTAATCATTTTCATGTATGGGGTTGCAAAGTAGAAGCTAGGATGTATGATCCAAGTGAAAAGAAACTTGATCCAAGAACTATGAGTTGGTTTTTCATTGGTTACTCAGAGAAATCAAAGGGTTACAAGTTTTACTCTAACATACTCCACACTAGAATTTTTGAAACTCACAATGCCAAGTTCATTGAAGATAAATCTCCTTTGGCATGTGAGAATAAGGAAATCGATTTTGATGAAATTCCAGAAGAAAATCCTGCATATGAGTTAATTGCTCAGACCATACAGGTCCCAATGACTAGCTCCATACCAGAAAATACTCATGTGAATCTTGAAGATAATCTGGCTGAAACTCAAAATCAGGGAAATCATAGTAATGTGGGAGAAGCTTCATAAAACTCGGTTCAACAGGAACAATCAAATCCAGTCCAGCAACAACCATTATTAAGAACGTCACAAAGAACTATAAGACCTACAATGCCTAATGACCATGTGGTATATCTCCAGGAATCCGATTTTGATCTTGGATATGAAGATGGCCCTAATTCGTTCACTCAAGCCATGAAGAGTTCACAATCTGCATTTTGGCATAAAGCCATGAAAGAAGAACTTCAATCGATGGAGAAAAATGAAGTTTGGAAATTGGAGGAACCAAAGGAAGGGACAAAGACAGCAGGCCCTAAATGGGAGTTCAAGACAAAAAGAGATGCTCAAGGCAGAATGGAGAGACATAAAGTAAGGCTGGTAGCAAAGGGATATACATAGAGAGAAGGTTTTCATTATAATGAGAAATTCTCTCCAATCTCTTCAAAAGATGCAATGAGGATAATAATGGCCTTGACTACACACTATGATATAGAACTACACCAGATGAAAATTAAAATAGCTTTTCTGAATGGAGACTTGGATGAAAACATATACATGGAACAACCACAAGGTTTTGTTGAGCAAGGAAATGAGCATTTGGTGTGTAAACTCAAGAAATCAATTTATGGGTTGAATCAAGCCTCTAGGTCGTGGTATTTAAAATTTGACAAAGTTATCACAGCTGGTGGTTTTGCTGAAAATCAACTTGATGAATGCATTTACTTAAAGGTGAGTGGAGCTCATTTTATATTTTTGGTATTGTATGTTGAAGACATCTTGCTTGCAAGTTCTAACATTCAGCTATTTCAAGCAACAAAGGTAATATTAAACAATAACTTTGAAATGAAAGACCTTGGTGAATCTCATTTTGACTTAGGAATAGAGATCATAAGGGATAGATCAAGAAAAATGCTAGGACTGAATTAGAAAATCTACATTGAGAGGATTCTCAAGGAATTTCAAATGGAAAAGTGTTTAGGAGGCGAGTTTGTGACGACCTGTCCCTAAGACTAATTACGGATTAATGGGGATAATCGGGGATTAGTCGAGGATTAACAGACGTTCAAGGAGAAATTACGATTGTACCCCTGAACGAGGATGAATAGTTAACTTTTGACTCGGGAGGTCCGATGGCCGAGGGCCAAGGACCATTACGTAGATCGAGTTGATACAAATCCGTAGACAGACGGCACATCGAAATCGGACGTTCGACGGAGAAGTTATGGTTCACGGAAGTTTCGTGGAACTATTGCACGTTTTACGAGACAAATGCATTTTGGCATTACGTGCGCCCAGTTATATTTGTGCTAGCCAAGGGATGAGTGACAATGTCACTCATCCATTGCCCATTGTGATTGCATACATGCATTCCCCCTTCCTTGTTCGTGCAAACCAAACCCACACAACCCGATCTCACCCAAATCCCTAGCAAACCATCACCCTAATCCTTTCCCTCACCTGATTCAATCTAAGAAGTAGACAGGGAGTGGATGTTGAGCTGAGGATGGCAAGGAGGTGGCCGAGCCGAGGGCACGGCGGAGAAAAGGTATGAACTTAGTTTTGAGTTTTTGAATCCAATATTTTGATTAGGACGTTATGGATGGTTTTGGGTGATTGGGAGATGTTTAGTAGGTTTGTAGGAAGATTAGGAGGGGCTTTGGATGGCAGAGAAGGGCTGAGACTCCCTGGGGGTGGCCGGGAAAAACAGAGGCTGTGGGGGTTCGATTTACACAGTGAGTTTCTAGATTAATTTGTATGATTTGAGGATATGGGATGATAGGAAACTTTGAAATAGGAAGATTAGGATTGGATTGGATTGAAATGGACCAAAAATGAGGGAGAAAATGTCCTATACCGGTCATGCCGGTTCAACTGGACCAGCTGACTAGTTGACTGGTCTGAACTGGCCGAATCACAGGGAAGAGGACGATTGTTCAGTGGTGCGTGGCTCCCACTCGCAGGGGCTGTTGCCCGCGTGTGTGGGCGCATGGCCCACTTTTTGGGGAAGGTTCCAACATGTAATTTCATCTATTCGATGTAATGAACATTTTGGGACTGGTTTCGTGTCGATCAGACATCCTTTCGATATAGTTCGGGGTGTCAGAAGGTTTAGGATCGACTTTAAAAATAGTTAAAAATGGCGAAAAATTAGGGGGCTTTTATGAGGGGTTAATGAGGTAGTTAGTAACCCTCTAAAATGATTTGGATAGGTTCGGGAGCCCCGGAGAAGGTGATTGGCTCGAGAAGGGCATATGGCACACATATCAAGGCGCGGCTTTGGACGGTCTGTGAGTGGACATTTCTTTCTAAATTGATGCATGCATTAATATTTTATAAGTGTTTTAGAACATGTTTTATAGTGCCATGAGTGCATTTGTTTGTGGTAGTTAGTATTGACGTGTTTGCCCGCTTTTCTAGGTTTCGGGTTTATGTCGTGCTTATACGTGCTATGTTTTCTGTGATGGTTTGACGAACGGATTTTGGATTTGAAAAAGTGGAATCGGGCATGAGACCTATTTGATTGAAAACTATTGGACTTAGAGTCCAGTTGATTTAATGAGAAATCAGGCTGGAGGCCCATTTGAGTTATATGATCGGGTTGGGGGCCCCGTTGGTTTACGAATTCGGGCTTGAGCCCCAGTTGGTTATGATATCGGGTATGAGGCCCAGTTATGGTTTATAAACATGATTTCGGGTCAGGGACCTAAATGGATTTGGATTTACGGTGGTTTATGGAAAACCCGGGCTTGGCCCTTTGAATGGTTTTGGAAATGAAATATGAAAATGTTTTTCCGTACACCATTCTCACGAACGGATGCCTTCCAGACATCTTGTCGTATCCTGGAGTAGCGGGTTGTCTCCTCCAGACATCTCGTAGTATCCTGGAGTAGTCACGGGGCAATTACCTGCGAGGGGTCATTGCACGGAGCGACCGGTCTGTATAGTGACTTTAGAGCAGGGTTGCGAGAGGTTAAAACCTCCCCTTAGGGAGGTCATTGATCTGCGAGTCATTGGCCTAGGTTGACCCTGAGGAGACTTGGGATTTGAGACCCCGGGTAGCACGCGTAGCTTGGAACCGTGACAGGATTGATTGTGACATCTCGGATGTCAGGCATCAGGGATGCCGAGGATTGGTTTTTGGGTTGAGACCCACGTGATGTGATTTGGGTTGAGTCCCCACATGTATTTGTTTTGGGCTGAGTCCCTACTGATTTGGTTTTGGGCTGAGTCCCACTAGTAAGGTTTCTGGGCAGTGGCCCGTAGGATTGGTTTGACTTACGAGTTTGGGCTAAGACCCTAATGGTTTCATTTTGATAACTGGTTTTCGAATGCATGCATGCTTTTTAGTGAAGGGAATAAATGTCTTTTCGTGAAATTGTATTTATAAATTATTTATTTTTTCCACTCACAGCTTTTCGTGGTTTTAATGCCCTTCGGGTTGATCGCGGATGAGGGCTATAGCAGAGAACGAGACATCATACTCCTCCTTCGGATCCTAGCGTACTCTAGAAGCCCGTTGGGGCTAAAGTCGAAATTTTCCCTTGTCTGATACTTCGTGTCAGACGGGATCAGGCGCATCCCGAGTTAATCCCTGGGGGATTTGGGACGGGTCCTGACAACTGGTATCAGAGCACGGTAGCTCTTGTGGTGTGCACAGGTCGAGGATGTGATGTCTCTGCAGTGTAATAGCCCGTCATCAACCTGATAGTTAGGGTAAGAGCACGAGGATTCAGTGGAATCGAACCCTAGTTAGGTTGTGTTTGGCACAGGGTGCAATGGTTTAGGGTTCATTTGGCGCAGGATGCCTTTAGACAAGTTCAAAAATTAGAAGTAATGGGCTACTGTGACTCAGATCATGCTGGTGTTACCGATGACAGAATATCAACCTTAGGATACATTTTCCTCATGGCTAGAGGTGCAATCTCTTGGAGAAGTGCCAAACAAAGTTCAGCTTTAAATTCAACAATGGAAGCTGAGTTTATTGGATGTTTTGATGCTACCAAGTATGACATATGGTTGAAAAACTTCATTGAACAAGTTAAAGGTAGTGCCATCGATATCAAGAGCTGTGGAATTTTATTATGATAACATTTATGTTGTTTTCTTCTCTAAGAACAACAGAAGATCTTCAGCTTCTAAATCTATGGAGATCAAATACTTTTGGGTTAGAGAGAAGTTAAGAGATGGAATGATTGAAGTTGAACACATAAGATCCCATTCCATGGTTGCTAATCCCATGATTAAGGCAATGAGAGTTGGCAACTTCAAGAAACAGGTGCCAACAATGGGAGTTCTGGAGTCATTAGAAGTGACAACCGTATCTGAGTAAAAAGTTCTGTTTTTTCTGCAGGAATCATTGCTTTGTTCTTATGTAGAAGCATACATAAAGCACTAATCATGATATCTTGATTAAGCTTGTTGTCTATCTATATGTAAACTGATTTCTTGAATGTCATACCTCGTGTTAAAACACTGCTGAGTTAAAACTCAGCAATGCAAGTTATACAAACTATTATTGTGTTAAAAGTGGTTTGATTGTAGAAGATCAACAATTAGAATTTCAGATGAAATTCGTGAAATGGACCAAATGTGGGAGCTGTATTTTTTGAAACTTCAAAAGAAGTTAATACAACTTTCTGACCTTGATTATAATAGTCTGTAGCATGTATGTCTATTTTAATTGATAGTATTTGTAGTGTAATTGCCACAAAATACTGTATTGAGGTTGCGATAATTGTTCCTTTGAATTATAATTGACAGTTGTCTTAGAAGTAGTGTGCATTCACTCATTAGCTCAGTGTTCACTGTCATCATATGACTTGTGCTTACTCATGAATGCATTGAAGCATGTTCAAGTGGAAGAATGTTGGATTGAACATGCTCAATGCATGATCGTGTAGTGCCTTGATGAGAACATATGATGATGGAGCTGCTTGGGATGACAGAACTGTGTACTTCAAGTAAATGGACTAATCAGATTGTAAAATATAATTAAAAGGATTTAATTGTTGATATTAATCTTGAGGCAGTTAAGAAACTTCTCTCAATTGATAGGTTTGAGAGATTCAAGGAAAACTGCCATTGTTGATTGGTTTTTTCCTTCAAGCACATTGGATACCTTATGTATAAAACCAAGTCCTATCGAATGGTGTTAGTGTGCTCAGAAGGGAGAAGACGATCCTGCAATCTCTACTTGTCCAAGATCGAAACTCAATGGCTACAAGTTAGTCTTTCTTACTCATGATACATCAGTTATAATTAGTGTTAACAATCTATAATCTAGTAGGCTAATTGACATTCATGTAGTTGTTTTCCTACGGTCCCCCACTCGACCAAAATTTGAAATTGTGATTTGGAATTTTAGGGTTTTTACGATGAAGAATTGGCTTTGAGAGAAATCTTATTTGTTCCTGAAAATTGGTGGGATTGTTGGAGTCAATTTTAAAGATGGTTCCTCTTGAGGCTAAAGCCGTGCAACCCATTTATGGTAAATGTTAATTTAGTTAGCAATACATAGAAGTAGCAAATTTTGAAATTCAAAGAATTTGAAATTCATAGAAGCCATCTCTATGAATTTCAATCTTAGACAAACAACTAGACAATGCAAATAGAAAAGCACTTGAGTGAGTCAGAATCATAAGTTGCAAGATGCATTTTGATCGAATATTAAGAAGTGGGTGCAAAGTGACACTTATCAGCAAAGCCAAGGTGCATTTTAAAAGGTATCCATATGAGCCATGGAGAGAAGATCATGAATGTACTTGTGTTGTGACAGAAACAGACCAGAGGCAGTTGGAAGAACCTCGACAACAAGGAAGTAATGAAGGGAGCTGAGGTCCTTAACAGAGAACCGGGTAGCCAGTATGTGGATGAATTTCGAGACGAGCACAGGGTTATTTCCTGTCACAATAAGGTCATCAACATAGATGAGAAAGTACAACACATGGGAACCCTGTCGGAGAATGAAAAGAGAAGCATCAGACTGCGTGTGAACAAAACCGTGAGAGTGCATGAATGATGTAAGTTCTTGGTACCAGGCTCGAGAGGCCTGTTTGAGACCATAGATGGCCTGCGCAACTTGCACACATAGGTAGGATATTGGGGATCCATAAATCCAGTGGGCTGGGCCATATGGACATCTTCATGGAGGGTGCCTTGAAGGAAGGTATTGTTGACGGCCAACTGTCTGACGGGCCAAAGGTGAGTGACAGCCATGTGGAGAATAGTTAGAATGGTGGTTGGTTTAACCACGGGGCTAAATGTGGGAGTGAAATCTATACCAGGGCGCTGGTGGTAACCCTTTAGCCACCAGTCTAGCCTTGTATTGTTCAATAGCACCTGTGGGTATGAGCTTGATCCAGAACACCCACTTGTTTCCAATAATGTTCTGCGAGGGGTGAAGAGGCACCAAGTCCCATGTACCATTCTGAATGAGGACATTGAGCTCGTGGGACATGGCCTAACGCCACTAAGGATCTTTGGTGGCCTGGGACACACAAATGGGCTCAACCAAGGAGGGGAGGGGGAACCGGGTAGTGGCAGTGAGGGAATAGGTGGAAACAGAGGGAAAGGTACCTGTTTGTGTGCGGGGGAGCATATGATGGGTACGGGTGGGAGGTGGGGGAGGTGGAGCAGGGGGTGGTCGTGGTTGTCTCTTGGAATAGGTGCGGAGAGAGGGGGGTTTGCAGCACGGGAGGCCAAGGCAGCAAGAGCTGGTGTTGGCGGGTGAGTAGGAGAAAGGCTGCTGGAAGCAAGGGCGGTGGATGCGGGCAGCGGCAGGATCTGAGCAGGGGACAGAGCAGCCCCAAGAGCGGGCAAGGGACGTGTGTCGAGTGAGTCCATCGAGGGCAAAGGTGTCAGAGGTCACGGGAATAGAGGAGATAGGAGGAAGGGTGGACAGCCAAGAGTCAAAGGTTTCAGAGGTCACATTGGAGGATGAAGGGATGGGAGGGGGACCAGAAAAGGTGGACTCATCAAACTGAACATGGCGGGAGACATACAGACGGTTAGAGACCGTGTCAAGACAGAGATAGGCACTTTGTTGCAAAGAGTAACCTAGGAAAAGGCATGGGGTAAACCGAGGATGAAGATTGGTAGGTGTGTAGGGACGAAGCTAGGGGAAGCAGAGGCACTCAAAAGTGCGAAGAAGAGAATAATTGGGGGGCTGATGAAACAGAGTAGTGTAAGGGCACTGATTGTTGAGGATAGGAGTGGGAAGGCAGTTGATGATATGAACTGCATCCCGAAAGGCGTAAGACCAGTAGGATTGCGGAAGGTTAGTAGTGTGAAGGAGGGTGAGACCAATTTTGACAATGTGATAGTGCTGCCGTTCAACGACCCCATTGTGTTGAGAGGTGTGAGGAGGGGTAAGAAGATGGTTGATGCTGTGAGCAGCAAGGAATGGCTTGAGTTTGATAAATTCCCCACCGCCATCTATGTATATGGCAGTGATGGGGTGGCTGAAGGACTTCTCAACAAGAGTTTTGAAGTAAATGAAAGTGGAATAGACATCTGATTTCTTACGAAGGGGATAGATCCAGGCATATTTAGTTAAGTGGTCGACAAAAAGAGCGTAGAAAGAGAAATCATTAAGAGAGACGGAGGGGGCAGGGCCCTAGACATCAGTATAAATCAATTGAAGGGGATGAGAGCTGTGTAAAGAGGAGACATCAAATGGAAGCTTATGACTTTTATTGTAAAGACAAGAAGTACATAGATTAGATGAAAACTTAGAAGAAATAGAAACATTGGATTGTCGAAGAACAAATTGAAAAACTTTAAAATGTGGATGACCGAGGAGGCGATGCCAGAGGTTAAAGGAGACGGCCACTCCCACCCGGGCATGGGGTTGATGAAGAAGGGAGGAGGACCACTCGTACAAAGCGTCTTTATTCGGGTCTTGAAGGAGAACTGCCCCATGCTGAGATCCTTCACAAGAAAACAATGAGGAAAGAGTTCAATGGACGTGTTATTTTGCTGGTTAAACTTAGATATGAAAATCAGATTGCGAGTCATGGAAGGAACACAAAGAACATTAGTAAGGGTAAAGGGGGGCAGAAGTAGGGGAGGGTAACTTAGAAGAGCCACTGTGTGTGATACCTAGTCCCTTACCATTCCCAATGATGATTTAATCAGGGCCTTGATAGTGAGTGGCGATAGTGAGTGGCATCAGAGAGATGCTGAGTGCTAGAGGCAACATGGTGTGAGGCACCGGAGTCAAGAAGCCAGCTAGGAGAGCCAGCTTGAGTGGCAGGATTGGCCATAGGAGAGGAGGAAGAGGTGTGTTGGAGATAGGGGCACCGCTTTGCACTATGTCCCTGAGTTCCACACCATTGACAGAAACCTCGATAGCCGCTGCCCAGATGAAAAGGTCTGCGGTTGCTTTCAGATGAGTGAGAGGCGGATCGAGAGCCAGAGGAACGGTGGCCATCAGAGTGCTAAGGACGATAGCCAGATGAGCCACGTTTGTTCCTGGAAGGAGTGAAGCCACAAGAGGTTTGAGTGGGGTGGGTAGTGATGGGAGGAGATGGGACAGGTGGGACCTCACGGCTAGTGGCAGCTTCATGCTGGACCAGCATGTCATGGAGATTTTCAAATGCAACAGAGGTGTCACGAGATCAGACATCGGCAACAATCTCGCGAAATTCAGGGCCCACACCATTGAGAACGTGAAGGAAAAGATCATCGTCCTTGAGTGGGGCATCAATCGCAGCTAGTTCATCTGAAAGGATGCAGACTTCTTGAAGATAGTCCAACACGGGTCTTAAGTCACTACGGAGAATGGTGAGGCATTCCTTGAGGCCAAGGACGCGTGCCCTAGCGGTGCTCGCATAAAGGCAAGTAAGGCGGTCCCATGCGGTAGCAAAGGTCTTGGCAGCTGCAATCAGGGTAATGACCTACGGGGAGACAAAGGCCAGCATAGTAGAGAGAAGGAGCTTGTCCTGGCGAATCCAGAAAGTGCGAAGTGCTGGATTCAATGATGGAAGGCAAGGGTAGGTGCCATCGACAAAGCCCATTAGGTCATAACCCAGAAAGAGGGCATTGAACTGGGCCTGCCATGGGAAGTAATTGGTGGAGGTGAGCTTCAGAGGAAGCTGTGCCATGGCGTTGATGGTGACAAGGGAGGACTGAGGCGGGGCTGTGTCAGGGGAAGGGGGATTGATGATGACAAAAGTGTTGAGTGGGGCAACCATGGAGGAGAGAGGAAAAAAATTGAGAGGATCAAATAGCTCGTGGGAGCATTAAAGCTCAGATACCATACAAGGTATGAATAACACGTAGGTTATTATTGCTTAATTATAAATGTACAGCAGTGTCTCTTTTATACAAGTGGAAATAGAATCCTATCTAGGTAAGAACTAGTAGACCTAACTAGGTATGTACAATTAGAGAATAACTAGGAAGTAACTATAGCAAGAAGGAATCAGGAAGGATTCCTGTAGTCCTAGGATTCACCAGATCATGGAGAGATATCCCTAATCTCTTGTGATTGGCTAGGATCCGTAGTATCCTTAATACATTTAAGGTAAAAAACCTTAACACTGTAATTTATCTCATAAATTGTTTGTTTTTACTACGAGATTCAGGTCTCGGTAAAAAGTTCCAAGGGTTTCCATCAATTCAGTAAAGCAATCAAACCTTTCATATATGATATATGTATATCTCTGTTCTAACAAAGGTAAACTTTCCTAATCATCTTATTACATGTAAAGCTGTAGGAAAAAAAAAACGTGTACATATATTTATGTGGAGGGAGATTAAATAATAAAAGAAATCAAATCAAATTCAATGAAATACACAATGAGCTTCAATGTTTTAAATTTTATTCAGACTTTGTCTGCAATTGGAGATGGAAGAGGCCAGCAGACCTGAAACTGGGGATTTGAAGCAAAAATCAGCAGGCTTTATTTCCATATTTTAACGGATTTGTCGTTACTGGCAGAGGCGACCATTCCTGTAACCGGCGACTGTGCCAAAGCTGATATTACACACTCATGAGCTTGAATTGTCATACTTTTGTTCTCAGCCATGTTCCAGAGCTCTAATGACTGCAAATATGTTTCAAGAAAAACGGCATCAGTACCCTAGATCTAGACCATACATACGGAACTCAATCTCAGTCTCAATGGTTTACTGATATCGTCTGAACTTTTGCATTACTTGTAAGAGGATAAAGAAAATTGGCCAACATATGATATCTCAGAATGGAATTGTTCTATTTCCATGATCTATTGAAGCAATATATTCTGGGACAAAAAACCTACTGGAGTTGATTCCTGTTTCAAAGTGGTTGCTGGGAAAATAGGTATTCTAAGATGTTTCGGACTTGACAAGATTAGCGCATGATGCAATCTATCACTTCACATCACCAAAACCAAAGCGAAGTTTACCTGGTAGCCTCCAATGACCAAGAGAGTAGAGTAGCTTGGATGGAAAACACAAGAATGGAACATGTTTCCGCTGGAACTGAACTCATTAACGCACTCTCCCGAGGATAACGACCACACTCTGACAGACTCTTGACTCACAGATGCTAAATAATCTCCATTAGTATCCCAGCAAAGAGAACGCACCTCCGAGGAATGGCCCTGTGATTCAAAAGATTTGCCCTTTCCCATTAGCAACATATCAAAACATAATCTACTTTTCTGTCATGATTGATTCTACAAAGCGAGTGAAATTAATAATTGCCAATCAGACCTGCAATGAATGTGTCTGCCTGTCACTCTCAGCATCAAATATAGAGACAACATTCCCACATGCTGCCGCAAGATACTGTCCAATTCTCGGCTGGAATCTCACGTGTGCTGAGCCTCCCTGCATTATTTTAAACGACTGATTTCAGAACAGAACATAAACAAAAAATTAGTCGCAAAATTCAAACATTAAAGGAGAGCTGTAATACTAGCCTTAGAAATGCGAGTGCAAGAATACTGATTGATATTCCAAAAGCGAATTTCATTGTTAGCATCACAGGAGCAGAAAAGATCATTCTTCTTAGGGTGGAAATCAAGTGACATAACATGCGAGGTATGCCCTGTATATGTCTGTAAACAATAGTTTGGCTGCAACAATGAACTCAAACCCTTCAGAAACTGAAGAAGAAATAGGAGCGATGAGGGAGGGGGATATAAATGCCCTCTATATTAGGAAATTCTTAGGTACATGTGTCAAATCCAAGCAATTACTTATTACTATGTTAAGATATTCCAGCATTTAAAAAGGATGGTCATTGCCATCATACAAAATATACAGTAAGTATAGGCTATGCAATGATGAAAGAACAAGTCAAAACAGTCAGGTAAAATATCTCTCTCTTAAGTTAGATGATAATGGCAATGCTGTAGAAGACCGTATCTTCTATACCATATCATGTTAAGTGAAATCCATTCTTAGCATACACCTTTCCACAGTATATTGAAAATCTTAAAACCTAGATCTCTCATCTCAGCTATGAAAATTGGGTTTACTCGAATTGAATCTACTAGCCAGCATGATTTGTTACAATGGCACATCAAAAAAGATTATTCAGTTAATACAACCTCAAATATCATATCACAACAAAACTATGAACCTTTAAGAGAGAATAAAGTCAGGATTAAGAAGAAAACAAAAGCAGGAAAGCAGCCAATTTTTTTTTATTTTTTTTTATGGAAAATGCATTTGACAACATTAAATAGAAGCGAAGAATTTACTTCAGCAGCATCCCAAAGTCGCACAGTTGTGTCAAATGAAGAAGTTGCTAACTGAGTTGAATTTGGTCTAAATCGAACATCGGTAATTATCAGCGTGTGCTCCTCTGGCATGGTTTCAGTTTGTAGTGTTTCCATATTCCAAACAACAACCTACTGACATGGAAAAAAAAAAGATGAGCATTCACCTCATTCTTTCTCATTGATAGTGAATATGGACATGGCACTGTTTTAACTGTTTCTATCAAGGAAAGTCAATAGATTGATTCCAATGTAAAATTTTAAGACCATCTCAAAATTTCGCCAACCCTCTTACAATTATCAGATAAGTACCTAGAACGACTTACAAATAAACAAGTGACTACAATTTTTAGCAGCTAATTATTATTATTATTATTATTATTATTTTTTTTTTTTTTTTTTACCAATTATCTGATTTTCCCCATAAAAAACTATCACATACATCTTACAATTAATGAAAATCCCTTGCCTCCAACGATGAATATGTGAAACAGGAAAATGCCACTTTGGGAAAACATTTATAATCACCCAATCATACAGAGGCAGCGAAAGTGCATATATGACAAAGCCATAAATAATGGTAAACAGGTATTCAGGCATACAGCGAATTCTGGTATCAGTGTTTTACCATAAACCCCATTTCCACTACCCATTTTTCAAAACCATTTTTCCAAAACCCTTTTTTCAAATAAAAACAAAGGTATTCCACTTTCCCTTACTTGCACCCACTAAAATCAGGGTTAATGTAATGACAAATAAG
Organism: Prinsepia uniflora; assembly: GCA_032719365.1. Taxonomy (NCBI): domain Eukaryota; kingdom Viridiplantae; phylum Streptophyta; class Magnoliopsida; order Rosales; family Rosaceae; genus Prinsepia; species Prinsepia uniflora. The sequence continues at coordinate 53,190,241 of CM064862.1, forward strand.
GAGTTTAACAATCAGTAGATAAATATGCAATCAGTAGTAGCTAATTGCATCCTTTGTGGGAAGCATAAATAAGTAAATACTTTTACAAAATTATAACAATACAAGGGTGCCGCTGAAACAAAATAGTTCATATTTATACGACATTAATAAGTTACCGACAAAATATGGCAGAAAGAGAACAAAAAGAGAAAGAAAAGACTGGTATATGTTCGAATCAGAATCTTTAGAACATGTACTTTATTCCCTAGAGAAAATTATACCTTCTTGTCATGCCCACCGCTGGCCAATAATTTTCCATCTGAAGAGAAATGACAACAGACAACTTTGCTACTACTTCTACGTATTGAACCAACTTCACTGAAGGAAAAACCTGAGTTAACGAGAAAAAGTCACTGCTGCAGTAATTTTTTCAATTAACTCTACTTAATAGCAGTAATCATGGCTGCGACAAATTCAGACTGGGAAGATTGTTCAAAAAACAGTTTTGGGTCTTGGCATAAAATACAATATTAGCAAGATATAGAGCGGCAAGCTCTGAATGCAGGCAACCATCATCTAAAATAGACTGAAGGAAGACCGACAAGAAAGTAAACAAGAGGTCTAGGAGGGAAGAACATATCTCTACCATTAAAATGGTACAATCTGCCAAGGAATCAAAAGTCTGGCTATGCAGGTATCCTGCACCAGAGCCAAAAGACCTAAACGTTCCTGGACCCATTGGTTGGTGGTGCACATTCCACCAATTTTTGGAGGGCATCCCGGATGGTTTCTCTCGGAAAGAAGAGGTGGTGGTGACTATGCTGGGACCCAAGAACATGCACGTCCCTAGGTTCCTCCTTTAATAAGGTGGGTTGAATAGATTCAAGGGACCCATACAAGAACGTAGGTTAAAGTTTAAGCTCTTTGCTGTTGGATGATGGAACCTTTGCAAAAGGTGTCGAAAATGTGGCTGTTAGAGACAATTGAAGGGCAGAGAGGCCCTCATGATTAATAATGATCCCCCAGAATCCCCGGAGATTGAGGATCAATCTCCTTGATCCTGTGATATCTTAGGCCCAAAGAATCTCCCTGATTCTTTCCTAAAATTGTACACACAATCCTGTAGATACTTTCCTAGTCTAGATCTCTGATTTATTTCCTACTTAGTTTAACCTAGCATCTGTATAAATACTCTTCTCTATTGTAAAGTTATTCATTCAAGAAATACAAGGAAATTTCCTACCACTTTATGGTATCAGAGCCTTAGGCTCCACCGAGCAGAAAAACCTTCCGTTTTCCTTTTTTTTCAAATCTTCCTTCAATGGCGGCTCAACCCACTGCACCTGCCATCCAAACTCCACCACCAAACACCGATAGCACCAACCCCTTTTCCTCCCTTATCTTCATTAACGCTGCTCAGTTTACACTCAAACTCACAGCAACTAATTTTTTCCCTTGGAGAGCACAGTTTAATGCTCTCCTGCAAGGCTATGACCTTATGGGATATGTTGATGGCACCCGCCCCTGCCCACCCCCCACTGAAACCCTCCCTTATGCTCTCTGGTACCGCCAGGATCAGCTGATCCTCCATGCCATTCTTGGCTCTTTTTCTCCTCAAGTTGTTACCCTGATTGCCGCTGCAAAAACCTCTACAGCCGCCTGGACACGCCTCACACGCCTCTATGCCAGCAAAGCTAGAGCCCGTGTTTTAGGCCTCAAAGAGAAGCTGACTCTCCTTCACCGTGACAACCGACCAGTCACTGAATACTTGCAGGGGGTTCACCTCATTTCAGACGAACTCGCTGCTATTGATGCCCCACTTTCCGACGATGACCTACTCCTATATGTCCTCAATGGTGTTGGCCTTGCCTTCAAGGACATCGCAGCTGCCGTACTCTTTAGAGACACATCCGTCTAGTTTGAAAACCTCCATGATATGCTGGTCCAGCATGAGGCAGCCACTTCCCGCGAAGCCCCTGTTTCCCCTCACTCTGTCATCACGACCAATGCCGTCCAAGCCACCCGCAGCACCTCCTACAACCGCCCACAACGTGGCTCATCTGACAACCGCACCTTCACCCCTTCTTTTGACAGCCGTGGCTCTGCTTCTCAGCGCACGGGCCAGCCCCAGACCTACCCTCGCAGGACCAACAACAACCAGAGTAGTGGTTACCGTGGTTTTTGCCAATGGTGTGGCACCCAAGGGCATAGTGCCAAACGTTGTCCCCAGCTGCAACGTCCTTCTGCTGTTCCACCTGTGGCCAATCCCACTTTTCTCGGCTCCTCCTCTCCCCCATCCCCATGGCTCCTTGATTCCGGCGCTTCCCACCATGTCACTGCTTCCCCCCCACAACCTCTCTGCTGTTTCCGAGTACCAAGGGCTAGATGAGATTCTGATTGGTAATGGGACAGGGCTTGACATCACCCATGTCGGCTCTGCCACTCTTCCCTCTCCCTCTTCTCACACTTTCTCTCTTACTAATGTGTTGTGTGCTCCTAAAATAACACGCAACATCCTTTCTATTTCCAAATTTAATCAAGCTCACAATACTTCTATTGAACTTTTTCCCCATTGTTTTCATGTCAAGGACCTGAGCACGGGGGCGGTTCTTCTTCAAGGCCCGAGTAAGGATGGCGTCTATGAGTGGTAGTCTACAACCCTGCAGCAGCCTCAAGCACTGGTGGGCGTAGTGGTCTCTCCCAACCTATGGCATCGTCGCCTTGGCCATCCTCACTCCAAAGTTCTCAACACCATTCTTCGTCAATCCTCCATCAAACTATCCTCCCATCTTCCAGAAACTAAGTGTCTGTCCTGTCTATGTAACAAAAGTCATCGGTTTCCGTTTGGCACTTCTTCCCTTAAAAGTCACCGTCCCCTTCAATTGATATATACTGATGTTTAGGGCCCTGCCCCCTACAATTCTGTTGATGGTTTTTCCTATTATATCATATTTGTTGACCATTTCACTAAATATACATGGCTATACCCCCTCAAAAAAAAAATCAGATGTCTTCCCCACTTTCATTGACTACAAAAACCTCGTTGAAAAATACTTCCAGCACCCTATTCAAACCCTATATACAGATGGTGGTGGTGAATTCACAAAGCTCAAACCTTTCCTTGCCACTCATGGTATTAATCATCTCCTCACTCCACCTCACACTCCCCAACACAATGGCATGACTGAACGTCGCCATCGCCACCTTGTTGAAACCGACCTCACCCTCCTCCATCAAGCTAACCTTCCCCTCTCCTACTGGACCTATGCCTTCAAAACAGTAACCTACCTCATCAACCGTCTCCCCACTTCCACTCTCAAAAACCAGTCCCCATACACGGCTCTCTTTAACCTTCCGCCCAATTATCACTTCCTCCGTACCTTTGGCTGCCTCTGTTTTCCCTGGTTACGTCCGTACAACTCCAACAAAATGCAACCCCGTTCCACTCCCTGCCTCTTCCTTGGTTACTCTCTCAATCAAAGTGCATATTTGTGTTATGACACTTCTGCCCATCGACTCTATGTCTCCCGTCATGTTCAATTTGACGAGTCCACCTATCCGGGTCTCCAATTGTCCTCCCAAGTCCCTCCAGTCACCCCACAAAACCTCCAAAGTTGGCTCTCTTCCCTGGCCCCCGTCACCTTCCTCCATGCCCTTGTCTCTGCTGCTCCACCAGTGCCCACACCGGCTGCCACATCAACAGCAGGACCCTCTGACACGTTCTCCTCATCAGGTCTTAACGCAGCAACTGCTCCAGCAACGGTCCAGCCCATCCCATTGCTCACCCGGTCACCCAACACCACCACAGCAACCGGCCTGCCACCCCAACCTGCCACCACCACTGCTGCACCTTCTGTCCCTGTACCACCTCCTCCTCCTCTTCGCACATACACACGGCGGCCCCCTCGGCCACTTTCAACATCAGCCTCATCACCACTGCTGGCCTCTATCCTTGCACAACCTGTCCCCACGGCCCCAGCTCTCCCAGCCACCCCACATCCCATGCTCACCCGCAGCAAAACAGGTTGTCTCCCCTCTGTGCCCACCTATGCTCTCACAGCCACTGCTCATCCTCTCCCAGACCTCCCTGAACCTACCTGTGTCTCCCAAGCCGTGAAACACCCACAGTGGCGTGCAGCGATGTCCAATGAGCTCAATGCTCTTATCAGCAATGGCACCTGGACCTTGGTACCTCCACAGCCCAACCAGAATATTATAGGCAACAAATGGGTCTTCCGGATCAAACAAAAGCCCAATGGCACCGTGGACAGGTTCAAGGCCCGCCTAGTGGCTAAGGGTTACCACCAGCGTCCCGGCGTGGACTACTCAGCCACCTTCAGCCTCGTGGTGAAGCCTACCACCATCCGGATCATTCTTCATCTTGCTGTGACTCAGAGCTTGACTATACGTCGATTGGACGTGAATAATGCCTTCTTGCAAGGTACCCTTCATGACACTGTCTACATGGCCCAGCCAGCTGGGTTCGTGGACTCCCACAACCCAACATATGTCTTCCAACTCCGAAAAGCCCTATACGGCCTCAAACAGGCCCCACGGGCCTAGTACCAGGAACTGCACTTCTTTCTTCTGGCCCAGGGCTTTGTCAATGCCCTTTCTGATGCTTCTCTCTTCCTACTCAGGCAAGGTTCACACACCACTTATTTTCTGGTTTATGTAGATGACCTTATTGTTACAGGAAGCAACCCAGCACTCATTTCCAGGTTCATCTCTGCCCTGGCCAGCCGGTTCTCAGTCAAAGACATGGGCCCCTTGCACTACTTTCTTGGCGTGGAAGTCATCCCTACCACGGATGGCCTCTTCTTATCAAAGCACCAGTACCTCCAGGATATCCTCACCTTGGTGCACATGGAAGGAGCCAAACCTGTCTCCACCCCCCTTGCTGTTTCACCACCTCTCCACCTCCAAGATGGCTCCCCTCCCGCTGATGCCACCCTATTTCGTAGAGTTGTGGGCAATCTGCAGTATCTAAACCTCACCAGACCTGACATTTCCTTTGCTGTCAACCGCCACTCTCAGTTCATGCATGCTCCCACAGAGCTCCATTGGCAGGCCTTGAAGCGTGTGCTTCGTTACCTCAAAGGCACCCTACTCTTTGGCCTGCACCTTCATCGCCAAGCGTCCCACCAACTTCATGCAGTTGCACACTCCTTCAGTACTCTCACTGCCTTTTCTGATGCGGATTGGGCAGGTGATCAAGACGACCGCAAATCTACTACAGCCTACCACGTCTACCTTGGTGGTAACCTGATTTCATGGAGCTCCCGCAAACAGCGGTCGATCTCCCGCTCTTTCACAGAGGCCGAATACCGCGCAGTTGCTTCCACAACTGCTGAACTTCTTTGGGTTCAGTCTCTCATGAAGGAACTTGGCATCCCCACCAAAGGGAAACCCACAATCTCCTACGATAATATAGGCACTACCTTCTACTGCGCAAACCCAGCTCTCCATTCCAGGATGAAGCACGTGGACATAGACTTTCAATTCATCCGTGACCAAGTCACCCGTGGCCTCCTACAAGTCCATCACGTGCCCACTAATGACCAGCTAGTAGATGCTCTTACCAAGCCCCTGCCCCGGCAGCATTTTCAACTGCTCCGCACCAAGATCGGCGTCGCCGATGGCACCACCATCTTGCGGGGGCGTAATAATGATTCCCCAGAATCCCCAGAGATTGAGGATCAATCTCCTTGATCCTGTGATATCTTAGGCCCAAAGAATCTCCCTGATTCTTTCCTAAAATTGTACATACAATCCTGTAGATACTTTCCTACTCTAGGTCTCTGATTTCCTTCCTAGTCTAAGTATTTATTTCCTACTTAGTTTAACCTAGCATTTGTATAAATACTCCTCTCTACTGTAAAGTTATTCATTCAAGAAATACAAGGAAATTTCCTACCACTTTAATGATGACCCTTTTCTTAGGCTAATACTGATATTTGTATGGATGCTATACCATGATCGCTCATGTATCTCCGACTAGATATCAATCAGCATTTTTCAAATTAAGTAAATGTAAAACATTGTTCAAGCTTGAAATCATATTTTACCCTTTGAAGCTTCAGCAGACTCTGCAGGGTTCCGTTTCAATGTGCCAAACAGATCCCTTCCATCTCCATCATCAACTGACAAGAAAGATTCTACATTGTCTTCTAAGGAGCCAACATCTCCAAATTGTTCAATGTCTTCCTGCAAATGAAAAATTAGTTAAGTACGTTTTTAAAGATACTAGGGAAAATCTACTCAAAGTGGTCCCATTAGATAATCCAGGTAAACAGACACCAGTTTAGTCATTAATCTAAGTACACTAATTGGAGACAAGGTCAAGGGTATAGATAGTTTATACATGAAGAAGAAACAGGATATGTGGGGAAATTAGGAGTTTGGAAATGAAACTTTGCAGTGAAACACAAAGTAAAGTAATTTTAAGATATGGGATTCAAAACACCAGATTAATAAAAAAAAATACCTTTTCTGCTACTAACTTTGTGCATACAACACCTAACAAAACATGGTCCCATCTCACAAACATACTCAAATAACTAGGGCTCTTAAACTTCCCTTTTCCATCACACATGATTTTCAATCAAGATACTATTAAAAAGGTAAGAAATAATTGGTAATTTTTTGTTCTGTTTACATATCCATGATGAAGACTACTGCCTTTTGGATTGAAAAAATTTACTTGCAAGCAACATCATGTGTTATGAAATCCTGAGCATTCATTTTACCCTTCCCTATCAGTAGATAATGAAGGTTACATATCTAAATATTAAGTACCAGCTGGTTCGTGGAAAATGCAAGGCCACCTGTTCCATCTGCACCATACATCCTCATACTTTTTGGAACGCTACTAGCATTTGGCAAATTACCAGCCATGGAAACTCCATCTCCGGGGGTATGAGTGGAAGGAGTTGATGGTTGAGAATTTGGTGAAGGACCGATTGTATTCCCAGTACCAGTACTGTTAGCCGCTCCTGAAGAAGTAGGTCCCTTCCTTTTGCGACCATTCTATTACAGGATAAACAGCAATTAGTAATTCATATACATATATATATATATATGTATATATATATGCCGATTGCTCGTATAGTGCATGTATCTTATGTCAATTGTGCTAGTTCCTGAGAAGGTTCATAGGCTATTATCATTCAAACGCATGACCTCAGTTTAAAAAAATTAGGTTATAGTAGTGAAAGGAAATAAAGGCCTTGATATCACTGTATTAACAAAGGAAGCATAACCTGTTGTACTTGCTGAGGCTGCAAAGGATCCTGCTGTTGTTGGGAGGAAGAATGTTGCATCTGTGACATGTTCATCTGAAATAGAACAAAAATAAGAGAAACATCACAACTGTGTCTGCCTAAAACACACCAAAGTTTCTCGAAAAATCATCACAAAAGACCAGATACTCTAAGTCTTAACCAATCATATGACTTAGAAATTTATACACATATGCAAAGCCAACCCAAACCTTATGCACTAGCATATTTTTTATCATATTAATTTGTTAACGCAGTAATAGCACCACTATAAACCTATTGCATGTTTAGGATTGCACATTGTTTACACAAATATAATTTGTTTGCTAAAAAAGTATGAAACAAAATCAAGATCATAATTATGGATCAAAAACCCAATACTTCCTATATTTGATAATATCTAACTTCCCACAGTTTATTGACTGACACTAACAAAAAATACAGAACAGTCAAACTAAAACTGGAATAAGAAAGAAAAAATCAACTCTAGTTATGTACAAAGATAAAAGCACTCCTACACAAAAAAAGCTAAAGGCAGATGAGGAGCTCCAACGATCATAAGTCAAACAGTTTTCATTCAAGAGCATTCCTAACATAGATGGAAAGAATTTGTTAGAATCTGCTACCCTAGCGTGCGATAGAACTGGCACCTCTATTGGATAAGTTGACACTGGGAATCCGAGGAAATAGGAGTAATATACGATTTGCCCCTCTTTGGAATTTAAGTAGAGAAATCCAGCTGACACTAAGGAACAATTCGTTTGAGTCCAAAAAATGAATTCATACGCCCTTTCAATAAGAGTTTCACCAAAAGCTTCCATTTGTTACTACTAAAGCTTAACGTTCATGGTCAAGAAAATGGTAACATGAGAACTAAAGGCTTCAAATCTTTAAAGCTGGTAGGTAAACTGCTGTTGTGTGGAAGTGTCTCAAAACAATATAATAAATATGAAGGAAAAATATGAGCACTAACAATTCACGAAGAACACAAAGAAGTTACGTGGTTCGGCTATAAAGCCTATGTCCACGGGCGAAGCCAGCGAGGAGATTCCACAAATAAAGAAGGAGATTACAAAATAGATTAACTCTCACAACCCAAATCCCAAATACACCCAAACCACTCTCTTATGCAAACGATGTGGCAACACAACCAAAACATAAGACAGGTTTTTAGTCCTTTCACAAATATGTGGCTGCACACAAACCTTACAAAGAGAAAGCAATGTGCCAATTATATACTGCTCTAACTTTACCAAATCCTATAAGAAGTACAAATTCATTTTTCTTATAAAATAAGAAACCAAACTCCCACAAGGATTTGGGTCCCTAATCCTTATAGAACAAGGAACCAAACAAGCTAACAAGAGTAAGTAGCTGACCCAAAAAGGCTAATTAATTGACTAATTGACTCAAAATTTAAGCCAAATTACAACAATCTCCACCTTGACTTAAATTTTACTCAAGTCCTCAAACGGAAGTTTCCTCCAATGTCTTCTCCAACCCAAAACATGCTCAAGCATGCAAACCAAATACCTTGATCAAAATAGGGTGATTCGAACTGGAACTTGAATTCTCCAGCATCACCAAACAAAACCAAGCACACCAACCAAAGCTGAATGACACCTTTATACTTGAACTTCAAACTCCATCTGCTCACAAACACATGGACTGAAACTGCACAAATAGACTCACTATGTATGGCATATTCTCCAAAACAAAACTTATCACACATTATGGTGACTAAGGTTCAAAGTACAACAAACAGAACCATCCACCTCAATTCAAATCTAAGAATACCAAATTTTGCCTCTAAACAAGCGTACCATCATTACTTGAGCACCAACAAGCCAACAAATCCAAATAACCAGCAGGAGTGCGAATCCATACCTCAACAGTCTTCAAAACAATTGCAGCAGATGGAGACCAACAAACCAAATAGCAGGGACAAGAAATTCAGCCAAACGTTCATCGACTAACCAAATCAGAAAGCATGAGGCTTTCTCCAAGAGGAACCACACAGAAATTCTGCAATCCCGCAGAAAAATTGGCCCTCACAAATTATACACCTATCAAGACCTCCACTAACATCAGAAACTGACGAAGAAAAAATTGATGTAGAAACCCATGATAAAGATCCCAGCCGATCACAGGAGATTGAGGATCAATCTCCCTGATCTGCTGGGCCTAAGTCCACAGAATCACCTGGATTCTTTCCTATGTAAATTTGTATCTACTTGATTCCTTCCTAGTTTGTCTAAGATGTACTTACCTAGTTTAGTTCTCTAGAAGTCTACTTAAAGAACCTCTGTACACAATTTACATAACTCAATAAACAGAAAACTTTTCATACCTTTTATGGTATCAGAGCCCTAAAGCTCCACCGAGCAAACCCTAGGTAAACCCTAATTCAATGGCCGCCCAAAACCCTAATCCCGCAGCCACCCAAAACCCTAATCCAGCAGCCGCCCCAAACCCTAATCCTGTAGCCGCCAACATCCCACCATCACCAACTGACATCAACCACCCCACCCTTCCCTCCCTCATCAGCATCAACACAGCTGCTCAGCTACCTGTCAAACTGACCTCCACCACCTTCTTTCCATGGCGTGCCCAGTTCAATGCCCTCCTCCGTCGGTATGACCTCATGGGCTATGTGGATGGCAGCCATCCTCTGCCCACCTGTCACAGAAACTGCACTTCGTGCCCTCTGGATCCGTCAGGACCAGCTCCTTCTTCATGCCATTTTGGCATCCGTATCCCCCCAAGTCATCACCCTCATCGCCGCTGCACCCACCTCAGCAACCGCCTGGACCCGCCTCACTCGTCTCTACGCGAGCACAGCCCGGGCTCGTGTACTGGGACTTAAGGAACGCTTAACTCTCCTTCGCCAGGACTCCGGCCTGTTTCTGATTACCTTCAGGAGGTTCGTACCATTGCTGATGAACTTGCAGCAATTGACACGCCTTTGTCTGATGATGATCTCCTCCTTCATGTTCTCAATGGTGTTGGTCCAGAATTCAAAGATCTCGTTGCTGCTGTCAGATCCAGGGATGCTCCCGTCCCTTTTGAAAACCTACATGACATGCTGGTTCAGCATGAAACCGCAGCTAACAGAGCTGCCCCTAAATCATCTCTCACCACCATTACTGCCAATGCTACCCAATCAGCCCGTGGCTCCTCCTATAACTACCACAACCGTGGTACTTCAGACACCAGACCCTCCCACCAGTCTTCTCCCAGCCGTGGTTCTTCTTCCCAGCGCCCTGGACCGCCTCACAACCACCAGCGCAGGTCCAACAGCACCCCAGGCAGTGGCTATCGTGGATTTTGCCAATGGTGTGGCACCCAAGGCCACAGTGCTAAGCGCTGTCCCCAGCTCCAGCACTCATCCTCTCAACCTCCTGTGGCTAATCCCACTGTCCAGAGCTCCTCTTCCCCTTGGCTACTTGATTCCGGCGCCTCACATCATGTGACACCTCACCCTCAACAGCTCTCTGAGGCCACTCTTTACCATGGTCCTGATGAGATTCTTCTTGGCAACGGTAAGGGGTTGCAAATCACCCACACTGGTAACACTTCCCTCTCCTCCTCCTCCTCTCACTCCTTTCACCTAAGTAACGTCCTTTGTGTTCCTCATATGACCCGCAATCTGTTATCCATTTCCCAGTTCAACAAAACTAACCATACTTCCATTGAATTCTTTTCTGATTGTTTTCATGTGAAGGACCTCAGCACGGGGGCGATCTTGCTTCAAGGCCGGAGTAAGGATGGTGTGTACGAGTGGTCTCCCTCTTCCCATCAACAACCTCAAGCTCTGGTGGGTGTGGTGGTCTCTCCTCAGTTATGGCATCGTCGTCTCGGCCATCCTAGTCCAAAAATTCTCCAATCTGTTCTTAAATTCTGCTCTCTAAATGTACCCCCCAAAACTATCAATTCTGTATGTCCTTCTTGTTTATGCAATAAAAGTCACAAGCTTCCTTTTGGTGTCTCTTCTCTCACTAGCACCCCGTCCACTTCAATTACTCTTTTCTGATGTATGGGGTCTTGCCCCGTATCCCTCCCCTGATGGTTTTTCCTACTACGTCATCTTTGTAGACCATTATACCAAGTATACTTGGCTCTATCCTCTAAAACGGAAATCTGATGTCTTTGCAACCTTTGTTGACTTTAAACACCTGGTTGAAAACTACTTCACCACATCCATTGCTTCACTCTACACTAATGGTGGTGGGGAATTTGTCAAACTCAAAAGCTTCCTCACCACTCATGGCATCAACCATCTTCTCACCCCTCCCACACCCCCCAACATAATGGCATTGCTGAAAGACGCACCAGCGCCATGTAGTTGAAACTGGTCTCACCCTCCTTCATCAGGCCAATCTCCCCCTCACCTATTGGCCGTATGCCTTCGAGGCTGCTGTCTATGTCATCAACCGGCTTCAAACTCCCATTCTCCAAAACACCACTCCCTTTACTGCTCTATTCAACCAGTCCCCTAACTACACCAAACTTCGTCCCTTTGGATGTCTCTGTTTTCCATGGCTGCGACCCTATAACTCCAACAAAATGCAACCTCGCTCCACTCCTTGCATTTTCCTGGGCTACTCTCTCAATCAGAGTGCCTATCTCTGTTTTGAACCTTCCTCTCACAAACTGTTTGTCTCCCGCCATGTTCAATTTGATGAAAACACCTTCCCGGGTCTTGCCACCTCCTCCCATCTCCCTCATGTCACTTCTGCCAACTTTGATGCTTGGCTGTCCACCCTTCCTCCAGTGTCTTACCTTCCTTCCTGCGACACCACTGCACCTGCCAGCTCACCAGCAGCACCTACTAGCTCACCTGCCACCCCTACAGTCCCCCTGGACCCCTCGGACACAGCACTCCCGCCCGGCCTTGAAGCAACAGCACCTCCTGCAGCAGTTCTGTCACTGCCTCCCATCATCCCAGACCCTGGCAGCCCTCCTGTCTGCCCCCCTGCACCTGCAGCCCCTCCACCCCCTCCCCTCCGCACTTACAGCCGCCGTCAGCCCCCTCCTCCACCCTCTTCTGCACCATTAACCACCTCCCCTGCTCTATCCCCAACCAATGACCCCTCTCCCCCTTCCCCATCCCCACCCCAACCACCCACCCGCACTCATCCTATGCTGACCCGCACACCAAACCGGCACTGTACGGCCTGTACCCAGCTATGCCTTGGCCACAACTACCCAATCCCTCTCACCAATTGTTGAGCCTACTTGTGTATCTCAGGGCTGTCAAGGATCCTCACTGGCGCCAAGCAATGTCAGCAGAGATGAATACTCTTATCCGGAATGGCACATGGGAATTAGTTCCCCCTCATCCTGCCCAAAACTTGTGGGTAACAAATGGGTCTTCAGATCAAACGCACTCCCACGGGTGCTGTGGACCGGTACAAAGCCCGCTTAGTTGCTAAGGGGTTTCACCAGCGGCCAGGGGTAGACTACTCGGCCACCTTCAGTCCCGTAGTCAAACCCACCACCATCCGGACTGTTCTTCACCTCGCTGTTACTCAGGCCTGGTCCATACGCCAACTGAACGTCAACAATGCCTTTCTTCAAGGCACCCTTCATGACGGATGTTCACATGGCACAACCCACGGGTTTTGTTGATTCTCAACACCCGTCCTATGTCTGCAAGCTTCGCAAAGCAATTTATGGCCTGAAGCAAGCCCCTCGGGCCTGGTATCAGGAGCTGCAGTCCTTCCTAGTGTCCCATGGTTTTCACCCAGCACCATCTGATGCTTCCCTTTTCATTCTCAGGCAAGGCTCTACTGTCCTCTACTTCCTTGTCTATGTTGATGATTTAATTGTGACAGGAATCAGCCCAACACTAATCTCCAAGTTCATCCATTCCCTTGCTGCCCGCTTTTCGGTCAAGGATATGGAGCCCTTCACTACTTCCTTGGAGTTGACCTCTGCCCACAACCACTGGTCTGTTTCTGTCCCAACATAAATATATTCAGGACCTCCTCACAATGGCACGCATGGATGGTGCCAAACCTGTCTCCACCCCCCTGGCTGTTTCCCCCACTCTCATGTTGCAGGACGGCTCCCCACCCACTGATGCCACTCCCTTTCGGAAACTAGTAGGCAGTCTTCAGTACCTAAGTCTCACACGGCCAGATGTGTCCTTTGCTATGAACAAACTGTCACAGTTTATGCATGCTCCTACTGAGCAGCATTGGCAGGCTCTCAAACGGGTGCTAAGGTACTTGAAGGGCACGTTGTTCTATGGACTACACCTGCACCGTGCCTCCACCAACCAGCTGCATGCCGTCTCCCACTCCTATCACACCCTGCATGCCTACTCTGATGCGGATTGGGCTGGTGACCCAGAAGACCGCAAATCCACCACTGCCTACCTTGTCTACTTGGGTGGTAATCTAATCTCCTGGAGCTCACGCAAACAACGCGCTGTTTCCAGGTCTTCTACAGAGGCTGAATACCGTGCTGTGGCATCCACCACTGCAGAACTTATGTGGGTACAAGCCTTGTTGCGTGACCTAGGCATCTCCACAGCAGGCAAGCCGAACATCTCTTGCGACAACATTGGTACTACGTTCTACTGCTCCAATCCCACACTTCACACTCGCATGAAGCATGTTGAAATCGACTATCACTTTGTTCGCTCCCAAGTCAGCCGTGGTCTAATTACTGTCTCCCACATCTCCACGGACGACCAGCTTGCTGATGCTCTCACAAAAGCTTTGCCCAGACCCCGCTTTCAACTCCTACGATCCAAGATCGGCGTTGCCGATGGCACCACCGTCTTGCGGGGGCGTGATAAAGATCCCAGCCGATCACAGGAGATTGAGGATCAATCTCCCTGATCTACTGGGCCTAAGTCCACAGAATCACCTGGAAATTTTCCTATGTAAATTTGTATCTACTTGATTCCTTCCTAGTTTGTCTAAGATGTACTTACCTAGTTTAGTTCTCTAGAAGTCTACTTAAAGAACCTCTGTACACAATTTACATAACTCAATAAACAGAAAACTTTTCATACCTTTTAACCCACACCCAATTTCTCAAATTTAGAACCATATCATCAAATTTGTTTTGCATAGGTCAACTTCGAATCAGATATAGAGTACGTATTAAGGACCTTCCAGCATCATAGGAGATTGCATATCAATCTCCTCCTTAGTATCAATGTAAATAGGAATCAACATGATTCCTTAGTTTGTATAGTCAAACCTTTCTTAGTTAGGACTCCTAGACTAGTATATACTTAGGTTCTAGCTTTGTACAAACTTAATTTAGTCAATACAAAAAACCTTTCATACCTTATATGGTATCAGAGCTCTAAAAGCTCCACAAAGCAAACCCTAGACACAAACCGTAATCCCATGGCTGCTCAACCCACCACCGAAACAAATCTCTACCCTCCCATCCCTAATCACCATCAACGTCGTAGCTCAGTTGCCGTTAAACTCCCCGCCACCACCTTCTTCCCCTGGCGAGCCCAATTCAATGCTCTCCTCCACAGCTACGACCTTATGAGCTATGTGGATGGCTTCTATCCCTGGCCCACTGCCACAGAATAAAGGCAACGCGCCGTCTGGTTCCGTCAGGACCAGCTCCTCCTCCACGCCATCTTGGCCTCTGCATCACCTCAGGTGATAACCCTTATCGCTGTTTCAAAGACCTCAGTAGTGTAAGAAGTTGAAGTTCCACCCCAAAACCAATTGGAAATGGGGGGAGTAGCCCAAGATCTTATAAGGCACAATTGTAGTTGTGCTTTTCCGATGTGGGACATTTCCTCACATCTCAACACGCCCCCTCACGTGTGGTGGATTTTCCAGCCTATCACGTGACAATTTGAATGGGTATGTATGACGGTTAAGCCAATCAAATGAGATAACCCCGCTCTGATACCATGTAAAAAGTTGACAGTTAAGTCAATCACGTGGGATAACCCCGCTCTAATACCATGTAAGAAGTTGAGGTTCCGCCATTATATAGACTTGGAATTTCGACCCTAAAACCAATTGGTAATGGGGGGAGTAGCCCAAGATCTTATAAGGCATAAATTGTAGTTGTGCTTTTCTGATGTGGGACCTTTCCTCACATCTCAACAAGTAGATGCCTGAACTCGTCTCAGCCACCTTTATGCCAGCAAGGCCAGAGCCCGTGTCCTTGGTCTCAAGGAACGACTTACCCTTCTAGGACAGAATTCAAGACCAGTCTCTGATTACCTCCACGCTGATGAACTGGCAGCCATCGACACCCCTCCTTCCGATGAAGACCTTCTCCTCCACGTCTTGAACGGTGTGGGCCCTAAGTTCAAGGACATCACTGCCATTGTCCAGCCCAGAGACAGTTCAGTTTCTTTCGAAAATCTACATAACCATGCTCGTCCAGCATGAAACTACAGCCAAAGGAGCAAACCCTACACCATCGGCTCCCTCCCATTACTACCAATGCTACCCAAGTAGCCCAAGGCTCCAGCTACAACCGCCCCAGCCGTAGCTCCGCCACCCAACACTCTCCCTCTGCAGAGACCAACCGCTACTCTAGCCCTCATCCCTCGAACCCCACTTCAGACATCAGCCGCCGCACCACCAGCCCTGGCAGTGGCTACCGTGGATTCTCCCAGTGGTGTGGCACCCAGGGCCACAACGCCAAACGTTGCCCTCAGCTGCAGCAGCCACCATCCCACCCTCCCGTGGCCAACTACACCACCCAGAGCCACCCATCTCCCTGGTTCCTAGACTCTGGTGCTCCCCACCACGTCACTACCACCCCTCACCATCTCTTCGATGTCCACAACTACCGTGGTCCAAATGAAATCATACTTGGCAATGGTAAGGGGTTGCACATAACCCACACTGGTACCACCACTCTCCTCCTTCCTCTCGCCTTTCACTCTCCATAATGTACTCTGTGTCCCTACCATGACTGGAAATCTCCTCTCTATCTCTCAGTTCAATCACATTAACAAAATTTCCGTTGAATTTTTCCCAGAATATTTCCAGGTGAAGGATCTCAGCAGGGGAGCGGTCCTTCCTCAAGGCCTAAGTAAGGAACGTGTGTATGAGTGGTCCCCTACAAGATCACAACAACCTACAACCTTGGCGGGTATGGTGGTTTCTCCAACCCTATGGCATCGTCGCCTAGGGCACCCTCGTTCTAAGTCTTGGAGTCTGTTTTCTATTCCAATTCCATTCATGTACTTTCTAAACTTCTTAAGTCCGTATGTTTATCTTGCAAATGCAATAAAAGCCAACGCCATCCCATTGGTGTCTCTTCACTTCAAAGTACATGTCCCCTACAATTAATATACACTGATCTTTGTACAGTTTAGGAAGGAATCAGAGTAATTCCATTGACTACTGATAATAGAGACTCGCGGATCTTTATGAAAGGGTACTCCAAAACACCACTCCCCACATTGCTCTTTGATAAAGATCCATGAGTATCTGTATAGATACTTCCCTAGTTAGGTCTACGATTTCTTACCTAGTTTAAGTTGTGTTTCCTACTTACTCTTAACTAGAAAAGTACATATAGGAACCCTCTATTGTAAAGTTAATCAAGCTATTCAATATACAAAAATTCATACCATTTATGGTATCAGAGCACTAAGGCTCCACCGAGCAACAACCCTTGATCCTTCTACCCCCCCCCCCCCCCCCCCCCCCGGCTCCTTCAATGGCTGCTCAACCCACCCCACCTGTTAACCCCACCCAACCACCAAACACTGATACTACCTCCCCCTTTTCTTCACTCATCTCCACTAGTGCTGCTCAGCTTCCAATCAAGCTCACAGCAACCAACTTTTCCCTTGGAGAGCACAGTTCAATGCTCTCCTGCTCGGATATGATCTCATACAAACAATGTGGCATCACGTAAGAAGGTTTTTAGACCTTTCACAAATATGTATATACTACTCTAACTTTACCAAATCCTATAAAAAGACATCTATATTCCTTATAAGATAAGAAACCAAACTCCTACAAGGATTAAGGTCCCCAATCCTTATAGAACAAGGAACCAAACAAGCTAACAAGAGTAAGTAATAGTTGACCCAAAAAGGCTAACTAATTGACTTAAATTTGAAGCCAAATTACAACAATTGCGTACTTCAAGAAAATATTCTTGGTATCCTCTTTCACACCGTTTCAAATATCAAGCAAGGATCAATATTTATTATTTACTAAGATTAGACTAGTACATAATTTTTTTTGGAGTTTACCAAAATATAAATCATTCAGTGCATATTGGTTATAGTTAATTGCCAAAGTCACAAAGGGGAGAGAGTGAAAAGAATTCTACTTATTACTGATTGGTGAGGAAGAGTAGGGAAGATAGTGGAAATTTCTAAGCTTAAGAACTCACATTGGAAATTGATATCTCTTTCTGATGCATTAAGTAAAAGTTCAAATTACAAAAGGTGGTTTGAGTGAGGAGTTTTTAATGCCGAACATTAGGTCCATCCTCAAATTCATATGAGTGAATCCTCACAATGAACTGGCTTCCCTCCAGTTAGAACCATACTAGAGAGTTGCCAAACACAGAAAGATATGTCAGCTTCTAATCAAGAAAGAGAACCAGTCTTTGCAGGTTTATGGTTGAAATCTTACCTTCGACGGGGTTGACTGCCATAGGAGAACCTATAGATCCATTATTTGCCATCGGTTGCCGTCTTTCACATTTAAATTTCCCCTAGGAAATACCCTCATGTCCCCATAGATTGATGAGCTACCAACATTTCCTTGTGCCTGAACTTGTGCCAAAAGCTGTTGTTGTTGTTGCTGTGAGAGAAGCTGAAACTGAGCTGAACCTTGCAGAAAGGCTTTTGAACTTGTCCACCTAAACCTGGTCGGATTTGGTCGATTCCCTGTATGTATTGGCACATGCCTTAGTTATACGTGTTAAACCAATCACATCTACCTCATGAATCCCTACGACACATGAAATGAAGAAAAACTCACAGTTAAAGGCCACCCCTTTAATGGGAGACCACTGACCCCTGCGTTGATTCCTGAATTCAACAGAAAGCAAGAATAAAATAAGTTCTTTTGACAATAATTAAAAATTTTAAATAAAATTAATCCAACAATATAACATAAGAAACTATAAAAATATGATTCCTTCGGCATCTCTGCAAGCATCTTGCACCATTTCCCAGATGACATAAATAAAAGAACATTGCCTACTTGAGTTGAGCACTCAACTTCCCTGAAATCCCCACTGTTTCTATAGTAGATGTTTGAGCGCCAAGGCATGCTAATAAGGAGATTGCCTAATATTCAGTGCAAATACCAGTCCCAAGAAGATGCATATGGAGGATTGCAAGCTAGGAAGTCACCTTCCACTCTAGGTGCTTTCAATAAATTTTAAATAGGTAGTTTCTGCTGGATATATTTTTTTTAAATTGTGGCAGCGGTTGTGGTCTATAAATGTAAACAGAACGAGCATCACTTCAGTTTTTTTCATCAAGAAGTTAGTTTTGGCATAACAGAATATACGATAACATAAAAGATAATAGCATTTTAAGGTGTAAAGATACAATGCATTAAAGGAGGTTATTCTTTAATTAAAGACATTATCCTTAAAAAGAAAGGTCAAATATTATTTAACCTGAACACATGCCAGACTGATAAGTAGTGTGACAAAGAAAGTAGGAAAGTGATCATAAGCAAGCACAACAAAGTCAAGATGCCTTTAATCCTTTCTGTAAATTCTATACCTCTTCTATCTTTAAAGGAAGGGAAGATCATACCTGAATTTCCTATTCCAGGCTTTGACTGCATCATTCCCTGCCCATAATTTGAAGAATCGACAGGCAAAGATCTCTGACTGGTCCCCATGGTAACTTCAGTCTTTACGTCCTACCAGAAAAGATAAGGCAAAGCTTTACTAATACTAGAAAGAAGTGTAAAAAAAAAAAAAAAAACAGTACAAGGTGCTGGATAAGTAGTTACTGTGGGCTGGTGACTTCGAGCCTGGATTTGTTATAATGCCGCATTAACACTACCAGGGTTTCCTTGAACCATCTGACTGTTTTAGCAAGTGACCAAGATAAATAAACCACCAAAAAACTAATTATCAGGAAACTGTTAAAATATAATCTTCCAGCTCCTCACCCAGGATGATTTGTTGATTTCAGAAGGGCCACTTTAGCATCAAGGAGTGGTTGGGATGTATCTGATTCAATTGGATTTGGGTGTTTCAGGCGTTCCTCATACATTTTTGTTGCCAATGCACTAGCAGTAGATTGCCCAAGCATTCCTTCGGAACTAACTGAATTTAGTGGACCACCAACCGAAGGATGATTAGGATCCCTTCGTTGCATCTGAGCTTGGCGCATTAGTTGCAACTGCTGCATTTGCATCTGTTTTTGCTCTTTTGCTTTACTTTGTTGGGACTGCCCATCAACGAAACATGATGCATGCATAAAGAGACCAGTGGAAAATTCCGCATAAGTAGTACCATTATCCTAGCGGCCACATCTACACATTCAAATGAAAATAGTCACCTCTATATAAGCTGCCGCAGCCTCAGAATGTTTCTCATTTGTCCTTGCAATAAAAATGTCCCAAAAGACCGACCACCATTCAAAAAGAAACCCCCCGGGAGCATCAATGGCTGCACATTATATGCAGTAACTAATTACACACTAAACTAGAAGCCAACTCTGTACTCTTAGAGTTCCAATTAAATAAACATATATAATTGCTATCGAATTGATATGAAAGCAAGCACCAGACATATACCTATAAGCACAATGAAGTAGTAAATAATGGTTATGTATGGTATTGTTTAGTATCAATTACCTACTGGATCCGGCGCAACCTTCCCTTCAGTCATGAAGGACTTAGCAGTGGCATGCAATTCTTTCTTCACTAAATAATCATAAATGTACACATCAAGCCTACAGACAGAAAATTAACCAAATTTAATAAAAACCCATTAACAGAAACATAATCAAAGCATGCAACATTCAACTAATAAATAGTATATCTCAGTACATACATCTTATCTGCTTCCCAATTACTCTGCGCCATCGTCTGGCTCAAATCCAACCCAAACTGCCACAAGCAACGAAAGCCCAATTCAAATTTGCAATCAAAATCCAAAATTTACACAATTAGAAACAAAAATAAATAATTTCTTGTTTCAAAAGATGAAAATTTATTGGTGAGAGTGTCGAATTGGAACCGCATTGCATTGACAGAAACCAACCAGAGAAGCAGAAAGTGTTGGATCAGCGGCGCTATGAGAACGATGATCCCGTTGATCAACCATGAGGTGCTCAAATTTCCACAAAATTGAGGCAATTAACAAACGGATTATTGGGATTTGAAAATTGGAGCAACGAGACGTGAGGGGATGAGCTATATGGGCTTTGCCAATTGTGATGATAAAGACGGAGTTCCAAAACTTGCAAGTTTCGCGCTGCAAATCAGAGAATTTGAGCGTCAACCGAAGCTGAGCTTCTTAGCTTCCTCCAAACCTCAGCCTTGGAGCCCAACTTGGACTGCTTTGGTTTACGACGGGGTCTCTACTATAAATCTCTCTCTCCACCGTCTATATAATGGGAAATTCCCTTTTTTCTTGCTGGAACGATTATAATTAGAAAGTTGAGATTTTGTTGTTTGTTTTGTTTTTCGTATTGATGTAGGACAAGGTTTCTTCGGGCCTTTCGGCTTCGGAGCTGGGTAAGGCACTTACTAATGGCTATTTGGCTTTAATCTGATACAATGGGGGACCATCAACTTCATGAACTGCTTACAAATTCCTTTTGATGTAAGTATATTATTTGTCTACTAAAAAATATGAGTATATTATTTTTTGATATAAATATTTCGGGAATATTAGGAAGATAAATTATAAATATTTAATATCTACTTCACTTTCAAGGAGAGTTAAATTTGAAATTATTAGTTACACTAGCCCTCATCATTTGGTCCAGAAG